>CM070514.1:36910554-37510554 GCA_036346375.1 Guadua angustifolia | reverse complement strand
TTATTCACTGCTCTGTGATGAATGCAGTTAAGAATGCTAGTTGTTATCTAAACTTGATGCTAAAGAGGACAGTTAAGAATGCTAGTTGTTATCTAAACTTGATGCTAGTTGTTATCTAAACTTATCACCTCTGTCGTTTTTTCCTGGTTAAGCCAGTTTTCAGAGAATGAAACTTACTCATCTCTTAGTTGTCCTTAAAAGCCTAACCTGAAGACAACTAGTCTTGTGAGCTGCAAGTCGCAATGTTGGCCTCCTGCGCTCCGATTCGAGAAGTCTTGATGAGTCTTCGCATTTGCTTCCTCGTCTGAGACTTGAGCCGTGAAGAAGCAAGTAAAATTAGCAATGGCCAAGCTCAAGATCAAGAAAGACTGGAAGAGACTTTCGTACATGTCGTAGTTCACATTCTGGACCATGATCTGCGCTGTCGCTCCCAGGAAAACATGTATTAGGGACTGCCAAATGAGATTTGTCCTGACTGTTTTGACAGGGTTTACTGATTTACCATTTGTGTGGTCTTGTTGTTTGGTGACTGCAAATCGTAAAATGTTTGAGATAGACTATTGGCTGCATTTGATTATTTATACTGACACTTTTTAATTGCTATACTTTCCATTTTAACTTTATTGTTGCCTTTTGTTTTGTAGGATGAGACTATGGTGGCGACTGATAATGTTTGACTGTTTGAGATGTTGCTAGCTTAATTTAGTACTTCTTATGATGTAATCTAAATATTATTGACTTGTCGTATTGTCTCTTTATGAAACATGGAGTTGTATTGTCACTTTATGAAACATGGAGTTGTGGACCTTATGATCATTTTATCGACTTATTGTAATATTATTTACGTATCATTCTATGTTTCGAAACTTATCATCGGCTAGCTAATCAGTGTTATATGTGTGCTTTATGCGGTATCTGTTTTTGCGCGTTATCCGATAAAAATTATTCGATACCGTATCGATTCTGCTGTGTTCGATTCGAATCCGCTACCGATATTATCCGCGCCGTATCCGTATCCGGTGCTATCCGAATCCGATTCCGAATCCGACAAAAAATATGGTTTAGGATATGGAAAGAGCGATATCCGACCGAATACGATCCGATTGCACCCCTAGGTTTGAGTTCTAATTTTTACTTATGAATTCTTCAGGTCGGATATCTAAAATAGGTTCAAATCAGGTTCGAGTTCTAATTTTCATCTGCGGGTACTCATCAGGTATCCAAAATGCCGCGCATACCTATCGGGTACCCGTTAGGTTCGGCTCGGGTTTTTTTTTGTTCGGGTTTCTTATTGGGTCGGGTTTTGTAAAACCCACACCCAACCCGACCTATTGCCACCCATAAAACTGCAGTATTGTACAAACCCGTTGGGTATCCGCCGGATTTCGGATACCGCCGGGTTTGGATTCGGATATAGTTTTTTACCCGATAGAGTATTCGGGTTGGGATCGGATTTTTCGATTTGAGTTTTCTATCGGATCAGGTTTTATAAAACAGCACACTCGACCCAACCTGCTACCATCCCTATATCTCTGCTGCCATCAGTTCCTTCTCATACAAGTTTGTACAAGAAGGAAGTGAAGCGTGGTGGAAGCGTGATATCTGCCTACAAGTTGTGGAAGCGTGACTATGTAACGGACCGCCCTTTTCAGTGGGTGCGTATAAATACCCTCACAGGTACCTAGGAGTTTAGCTGTAAGTAATCAAGTGTACATTGCCAGACATAAAAGCAAATGCGAATATTTGATAGGTAAATTAAGGGCCTAACGGCCAGAGTTTTACAAAAGGTGCGGCTAGCACCAGATACATTACCAAAAACAACCATAGGAAAAGCTTGAGCAGATAGATCAAGGCCTTCAAAACCAAGCATCGACGCTATCTACGTTCCTCCGGAACTCGCCATCTACGTTCTTCTGGAAACCATCGTCTTCTTGAAATTCTAAAAGAGGGTTTTAGGAGCAAGGGTGAGTACACAACCGTACTCAACAAACAACACGGAATTTCTGAATATTACATACAAGGATTATCAAGGTATTGGCACTAGTTTAGTATTTGGTGGATGCATGTACTGATATTTAGTCCTTAAACATATTACATTTGAAACACAAACCAATAAAGCATAATCCACATCATCCATACCACAAAGTTATTAACAAAATCCTGATTACGGTCAATTTATTATTAAAACTACTCAAGCTCAGTTACCGGAATCACCCGAAATTAACCCAGTTTCACTAACCGAAAGCACGGCGTATTCGAATACCATTTAGTTCACTCTGCAGAGCTACTCAACTTTACCCACAAGATATCTACGGTCGTTGATGCCACTCAAGATGAACATGCAACTTTTATGCATGCGGCCGAACCGAGATTAACATAACCTTTCATTGATTTTCCCCTCTTTAGCTCCTACCCAGTAGGTTAACTTTTATTCCCCAGCCCCCAGGTCCCATGGGCCAATGCGGGCAGCGCGACTGGCCAACTGAGGACCGTTATGAGAACCGGCAATGGCCGCACCATTCCGTTCCACCCCCAACCCACGCGATACCACCTGTAGGTATTCCAAGGGGAAAAACAATATACCGGGCTAGTTGGATTAGGTCAACATAGCTGACCGGCCCAACTTGTGGTTGAGAGAGGACTAAGTTATTTACTTTGCTCAAGGGGTTGATCCTTAAATGCCGAAGACCAGCCTAACACACAAAACAAAACCGGTACCACTGTACCCATCACACATCACACAGGGCCTGGTCATCAATTGGGGGCTGGGCCGTAACCACCTTCCGTGGTCCCCCTAGTGCGATCCCCCAACCGTAGCAGATTTTAAAACAAGCCCCAAATCGACATCCAGGGTTTTGAGTAATTAATCAAAAGTAAAGATTATAGTTTTAACTATCCTACGGGGTTCATTTCATGATAATCTAGGGTTGACAAATGATTATGGCGTAATCAATAGGGTTTTAACAAGGGGGTGGGATTTTAACTAGTCATGTCTTTCTAAACTAGCTCTTTTTTAAAATTGCTACTCTATTTACAATCAAGTGCAATAACTACATCTACATATACAGTAATTATACGGAAAATGGGTTTCAACATGTTCAAGGAGTGTGGCTTGCCTTGCGGAGTCGAGGGTTCGCCTAGCAAGACGTAGTCGACGTCGAGTCTGGTTTTGAACTGCTCCGGCTCCTGGTACAGCTCCAACGACTGGTCCGGCTCCTGGTTTCGCTTCGAAAGTTGCTCCGGGGTCGGATCTAGCGCGAAAAAGCGAGACTAATAAATAAACGAACAAAACAATAAAAGAAAATGAAAACTGAAAAAGGGACAAGAAAGAAAATGGCCGGAATAAGGCTCAAGGGTATTTTTAAAATTTTCTGAACTTAATATGGCGAAACGGAGATTATTTTTGGACTCAACGGCTCGAATGGATCAAGAATGTGTATTTTTGGATTTTTGGGAATTTGTAGGATTTTTGGGGATTTTTGGGGATTTTTCTGGAATTTTTAATCAAATTTTCGGATTTTAAATTTTAAAACCCGAAACTTAAATTAAAAAGGGAGCACTGTTGTGAATGGGCCCCACACCAAAGAATTTGGACCATTCTCAGGCGGTCCACAAGACACTCCACCCACGCTTGCAAGACGCCCTGGCGCGAGCGAGCGAGCAAGCGGCTGTGGTCGACGCCTGGGGCCAGTGGCGATGAGACAGGAGAGGGGCTGAGGCCTTGGCCCACTGCAAGCGTGGCGCAAAGGAAAAGGGCAGCTAACGGGTGGGGGCCTCTTGCCAGAGAGAGAGGGAAATGGCGAGGCGAGGGGCAACCGGAGGTGGAGAAGATGACAAGCGAACGGACGATTGAGGGCGCGGGAGGAGAAATGGGGTGGCGGAGGAGAATGAAGAGCTCACGGGGAACTCGATGGTGGCTGGGAATGGCCGGAAGAGAAAGTGAGGCGGCGGGGCAGCGAGTGGGCACCGAAGGGGAAAGAGACGAGCTCGGCAAAGTGCAAAAACGCCACCGGAGGAGGAATGGGTAAGCGGGGGAGGAAAGAAGAGCTCTGCGGGCTCGGGGCAGCGAAAATGGGGAGGGATTGGGGCTATTTATAGCCGGGCGTGGGGGAGAGAGGGGTGCGGCCGGAGAAGAGAGAGGATGGCGCTGTTTTTCAACGGAAGGATGACGGGCGGCATGGGCGATCTGGTGGAGGTGACAAATCGGGCGCGGAGTTTCGCGGTGGAGCTGCAGGGCGACGGAACAAGATGAGGCGGTGATGGCGAGGCGGGATTCACGGGTGGGGGCGGCGTTCGGACCAACGGAAGGAAGGAGAAGAAGGGAGAAGGAGAAGGCGCTGGTGCGAGGAGAGTGGGTGGCAGAGGTGACCGGGCGAGCGGGATGGTTGAGGCGTGGAAAAACTGGGCGCCGAGGACGACGAGACAGGCGCACGGGCGAAGCCGGCTTCGGTCCGGGCAGAGGGGGGCACCAGAGGAAGAAGGAGAGGGAAGAAGACGGGTGGGTTTGGGCCACGGGCGCGCGGAAAAAAAAAATTCGTGCCTAGCCGGAGGGATTTCAAATCGGGCCAAGGAAAAGCAAAATGGGCCGGAGGAAAATTGGGCCAAGCCGGGGAGATAAAGGTTTCCATAAATGGGGCAGCCAAAACGGGAAAATTTCCCAAAAAGGAAAGAAAACAAAAAGAGCTCAACGAAATCAATTAAAATCCGAGAAAAATTCGAATGAAATCCAAATAAATAAAGAAAATAAAATATTGAATTTTTGGGGTGTTTCAACCTACCCCCTTAAAATAAATCTCATCCCCGAGATTTACTCATCCTAGGGGAACGGGTTGGGAAATTTCTGCTGCGGTCCCGATTCCTTTTTCTTATGGTGGGTTCCTTTAAAATGATCTCTCGGCGGTACCCTGCATCTTCTGATATTCTTGTCTCGGAGCTGTCTTTCGGTTGTCCTAACAATCTGGAGATACCACTTGTGATAAGGTTGGTCATTTAGCAGGTCAAATCCTTTTAACTGTGGTTGGTCTGACGGTTGCCGAGGGTATTTCCTGAACTGGGATTCCTGGAGTACACTGTGCGTCTGAGTCGATTTTGGGCATGATGGTGACTTGTAGGTCATCACTCTAACTTTCTTGAGGTTCTGATAGGGTCCAACATATTTGGGTGTAATTCTTCCTTAACTCTGAAATCTGTGCACTGGCTTGGAGGGCATCACTTCCAAGTAGACAAAGTCTTCAATCCGGTAGCGGATATCCTTCTGTCTTGTCGTCTGCCTATCTTTTATGTCATTCCAGGGTAGCCTTTGGGTCTTTTCCAATGACTTTCACATAGGCTCCTGCATCGCGAATATCTAGGGTCTGAAGAACTATCTTTCTCTTATCCTTGTCCAATTTAATGGAATTCTGCAACTTCTTCCCTGAGGGCTTCAAAAGGTGATGCTCTTAAATGATCTCCTGAGCATATTTTTCGATATCAAGCGGGTATTTTTACGTCAGCGATCGATCTCGATATTAGGCTTTATTCAATGTTAATTATGTCCTCTTTGCTCTGGGTGGACTTTTCCAAACTTTTGGTTGTGAACTAGGCTTCCGGTTTGGACACTACTTCCTGTGGAATTCTCTACAATCTTACGATAAATATCTTCTTGAACTTCATTCTTGCTGTAAGCTTTGTCTAATTGCGATAGGGTGGGTTACCTTGGTCAACCTGTCAACTGTCCTTCAATCAATATCAAATCTTGGTTGGATCTTTTCTGTCTGTCTGTAAATCTGCAGGTGGTAGGTGGTACTAACTGTCAATTCTGCCCTCATGACTTCTCGTAGACTTCTCAAAATTAGGTGTGATCTGCGCTTCTTGATCTGACACTATTTTTCCTCGGAATTTTATGTGACCTTATTATTTGTGCCAAGTATATTCCTGCTAATCCTCTTCGACCAAAATTTTACTTGATTGGAATGAAGTGAGTTATCTTAGTCAATCTGTCAGTTGTCATCGAGTATTATGGAATCCTTGTATCCCTTGATCATCTTTGGGAGGGAGTCTATTCCGATCTCATCTTGCTTTCTGTCTGGGGAAAAGAGTCGTAGCAGTCTTCTGAGGGTCATGGTTATCCTTCCAACACATTCTACTGCATAGGACATTCTTGACTGCTTTCTTTGTCAAAATCAATCCTCTTATATTTTTATCTTTACATATATAGTTATAGAGCCACAATATCCCTTGTTTATTTGGCGGAGGCTCTTGAGGGGTTGGTATCTGTCATTCTCTTTCTACTCTGTTGAATCTCTTTATCTTCCGGCTAAGCTGACTTGCTCTGGTCCAAAAGATCTGGTCGGATTCCAACTGAGTGTATGGATTTGACACCACTTATAGGTCAATATACACATATATATACTTCTATTTCTGACTTGGTCCTCATGATAGGTTAAATCACTTCCTATGTCAATTTGTCTGGCTATTCTTGGATGATTATCATCTTGGGTATTTCTGAGGTGAGGATGCTGATTCATTTCCTTTCTATTAACCTTGAGTTTATCTGTATGCTGACTCACTGTCTCTGCCCATTGGTAAGGGCGATGAATGCTCTTGATGCTCTAATACTGTCTCATGTCTGGTTAATACTCCATTCTTAGAATGACATTCAGACCTTCCACTTTTATATCATCAGTAACCTGATCATGCCTTTAACTTCTTGAAGGATTCAATCTCTAGGATCTTCATACTTGAACCAAGTTGCTAACAATTTCTCAGGTGTTTGGAGAAGGAAAGGTAGGTGAAAAAATAGGCTAAACCTCTTTGCAAGCAAGATCCAACAAAGCCAAAGAGTGAATCTGTACTGGGGTTAAAAGAGTCAATGCGGGCTAGGACCGAACTGGAAACTTACCGATCATAACATTTGCGGCTTCTACAGCTTCTTCGGTGGACATCTGTTTCATCAAGCTTCTCGGGGCATTGGGGTTTGGTCTGGTCTCGAATGGTGCCCTTCCTTGTCGTAACTCTTGTTGTTGTTTTGGTGGCTGGTATGGCATGATCTGTCGGTCTGTTGGGATAAAGTTGGATGCCTGAGCCTTGACCATACTGGATGGTAAAGGCTTCCTAGGGCAACAATGCCGGAAATGTCCCATCTGTCCGCAGTGGAAACAGCCATGGGTCTTGTGGGGGCAATCATTTGCATAATGATTTCCCTTGCAATTGAAGCACTTCACTTTCCTGAGTTGAGGCATAGCATGTACCGGCCTTTGTTCTCCTATAGCTGGTCTTTTAGCAGGGAAATTGAGAGTAGAAACTGGCATTATTATCCTTAGCGGCATTGGGTTCTGCACCTCCAGTGGCTGTCTTCCTTTTCCGAGTGTCTTTCAAGTCGTTCCGGGTCTCTTCGGTAATTATTAACTTGTCCACCATTGTGGTCAGGTCCTCGAAATCAAGTGCTGCAACATGGAATTTCAAATTTTTCTGTAGACCTGCATAGAATCTCTCCATCTTCTTGGCTTCTGTATCCACTTCTCCGGGGGCATATCGTGCTAGTTGGTTAAATTGGTGAAAGTATTCCGAAACTGTCCTCCCACCTTGGTGGAGAGCCAAAAATTCTCTCCTTTTAGCTGCCATTAAGCCTTCAGGGATGTGGGCTTTTCTGAATGCTTCCTCAAATTCTGACCATGTGGTTTCTTGTTCGGATTTCTGTGCTTGAAAATTCATCCACCATGCGGTAGCTTGTCCTTGTTGGTGCGAGGCGTATAGTACTCGCTCTCTGTCAGAGCACTGAACTGTGTCGAGTCTCCGCTGAATGTCCCTGATCCAATCATCTGCTGTGAGTGGTTCTGCTGACCCTGAAAAGATGGGTGGTCTTGTTTTCTGGAAATCAGACCATCTTGATCTTCCAATATTCCCATCTGGCGCATAGTAATCATTGCGAGGATGTTCGTGTGGTCTGGCGGCGAACTGGTCTAATATTCTTTCCATCAGTTGTGTCTGGCGCATCTCTGTCTGATGCCTGTTCTTTTCCATCATGGCCAACACTTGGGCAAAGTTGGTCGGGTTTCCTGTTGATTCTACTTCCTCGCTTAGGTTGAGAGGTGATCCAACCATCTTGCTTTCGCTGATTCTTACTCGGTGTTGTAGCAGGTTTTTGGGCAAGCAGAAGGTAAGTAAGATTTAGAGTATGGGGTGAGAGTAGAATGAATAGATGAGAGACTTAGACGAATGAAAGAAGCTTTTTGAGTTTGGTAAGGCTATACAGATATTTTAGGACAACACAAAATATCAAATATTAGGGAACATAGTTTTTCATATATTTATGGAGTCATACCCAGTATCGTCTTTAAGGCCTGGGACGATCCATGTTACATTACCAAAAGACCTATTACAACAAGGGGTACAATCTAAGGCTAACGATCGACTACGGCAGAAATTCCTTCTTGTCGTCGAGCTGGATTAGATCCACCACCTAAAAGCGACTACTAAGAATTACTAGGGATGAGGAAAACCTATGCGTCATCTGCTAACACGGGAAGTTTTGAAGAGAGTTGAGAATAGAAACCTCAAATCAATTTTTTTGAAACAGAGATCTAGGTAAGGTAGAAAATAGGCGAGAAGAAGAGGAAGATAGCTAATATGCTGATATAATTTCGTAATCAGTTTTGCTTAAGTTTAAATAACTTTTTGAAAAGATTCCTAAATCATCTTAAGGTCTTGATCTACCGGTCAAGTCAGGCTCTGATACCACTTGTAACGGACCTCCCTTTTCAGGGGGTGCGTATAAATACCCTCACAGCTACCTAGGAGTTTAGCTGTAGGTAATCAAGTGTACATTGCCAGACATAAAAGCAAATGCGAATATTTGATAGGTAAATTAAGGGCCTAACGGCCAGAGTTTTACAAAAGGTGCGGCTAGCACCAGATACATTACCAAAAACAACCACAGGAAAAGCTTGAGCAGATAGATCAAGGCCTTCAAAACCAAGCATCGACGCTATCTACGTTCCTCTGGAACTCGCCATGTACGTTCTTCTGGAAACCATCGTCTTCTTGAAATTCTAAAAGAGGGTTTTAGGAGCAAGGGTGAGTACACAACCGTACTCAACAAACCACACGGAATTTCTGAATATTACATACAAGGATTATCAAGGTATTGGCACTAGTTTAGTATTTGGTGGATGCATGTACTGATATTTAGTCCTTAAACATATTACATTTGAAACACAAACCAATAAAGCATAATCCACATCATCCATACCACAAAGTTATTAACAAAATCCTGATTACGGTCAATTTATTATTAAAACTACTCAAGCTCAGTTACCGGAATCACCCGAAATTAACCCAGCTTCATTAACCGGAAGCACGGCGTATTCGAATACCATTTAGTTCACTCTGCAGAGCTACTCAACTTTACCCACAAGATATCTACGGTCGTTGATGCCACTCGAGATGAACATGCAACTTTTATGCATGCGGCCGGACCGAGATTAACATAACCTTTTATTGATTTTCCCCTCTTTAGCTCCTACCCAGTAGGTTAACTTTTATTCCTGACCTCAGGCCCACAGACTGCCAATGCGGCGTATGACCGCCAACCGAGGAATACCTATCATTATGAGAACCGGCAATGGTCCGCTCATCTGTTCCACCCCCAACCCACGCGATAGCTTTGTGAGGTATTCAAGGGAAAAACAATATCTTAAGACTCACGTTGGATCAGTCAACAGAGTGACCGCCCAACTTGTGGTTGAGAGAGGACTAAGTTATTTACTTTGCTCAAGGGTTGATCCTTAAATCTTGAAGACCACCCAACACACAAAACAACACCGTACCTTGCATCCATCACACATCACACAGGGCTGGTCATCAATTGGAAATTTCCGCAACCACCTTCCGTGGTCCCCCCAGTGCGATCCCCCAACCGTAGCAGATTTTAAAACAAGCCCCAAATCGACATTCAGGGTTTTGAGTAATTAATCAAAAGTAAAGATTATAGTTTTAACTATCCTACGGGGTTCATTTCATGATAATCTAGGGTTGACAAATGATTATGGCGTAATCAATAGGGTTTTAACAAGGGGGTGGGATTTTAACTAGTCATGTCTTTCTAAACTAGCTCTTTTTTTAAATTGCTACTCTATTTACAATCAAGTGCAATAACTACATCTACATATACAGTAATTATACGGAAAATGGGTTTCAACATGTTCAAGGAGTGTGGCTTGCCTTGCGGAGTCGAGGGTTCACCTAGCAAGACGTAGTCGACGTCGAGTCTGGTTTTGAACTGCTCCGGCTCCTGGTACAGCTCCAACGACTGGTCCGGCTCCTGGTTTCGCTCCGAAAGTTGCTCCGGGGTCGGATCTAGCGTAAAAAAGTGAGACTAATAAATAAACGAACAAAACAATAAAAGAAAATGAAAACTGAAAAAGGGACAAGAAAGAAAATGGCCGGAATAAGGCTCAAGGGTATTTTTGGAATTTTCTGAACTTGATATGGCAAAACGGAGATTATTTTTGGACTCAGCGGCTCGAACGGATCAAGAATGTGTATTTTTGGCTATTTTTGGATTTTTGGAAATTTGTGGGATTTTTGGAGAATTTTCTGGAATTTTTAATCAAATTTTCGGATTTTAAATTTTAAAACCCGAAACTTAAATTAAAAGAACCTTCATTATGAACAGGCGCTGTAATTTGGACCATTCTTGGCGGGTCCTGACAAGACTTACCCACGCGCGCACAGAGACGCCCAGCGCGAGCAGCGAGCGGCGATTAACGTGAGCGGCGAGGTTGAGTGGTCGCACTGGGGCCAGTGGCGGTGAGACAGGGAGAGGCGCTGGCGCGCAGGGCCCGCTGGGCATCGGCGCAAGGGAAAAGGCTGGCTAACGGGTGGGGGCCTCTTGCCAGAGAGAGAGGGAAATGGCGAGGCGAGGGGCAACCGGAGGTGGAGAAGATGACAAGCGAACGGCCGATTGAGGGCGCGAGAGGGGAAATGGGGTGGCGGAGGAGAATGAAAAGCTCACGGGGAACTCGATGGTGGCAGGGAATGGCCGGAAGAGAAAGTGAGGCGGCGGGGCAGCGAGTGGGCACCGAAGGGGAAAGAGACGAGCTCGGCGAAGCGCAAAAACGCCACCGGAGGAGGAATGGGTAAGCAGGGGAGGTAAAGAAGAGCTCTGGCTCTGGGCAATAAAATGGGGAGGATTGGGGCTATTTAATAGCGTGGGGAGAGAGGGTGCGGAGAGAGAGAGAGGATGGTATTGTTTTCAACGGAAGGATGACAGGCGGCATGGGTGAGCTGGTGGAGGTGACAAATCGGGCGCGGAGTTTCGCGGTGGAGCTGCAGGGCGACGGAACAAGACGAGGCGGTGATGGCGAGGCAGGATTCGCGCGTGGGGGCGGCGTTCGGACCAACGGAAGGAAGGAGAAAAAGGGAGAAGGAGAAGGCGCTGGCGCGAGGAGAGTGGGTGGCAGAGGTGACCGGGCGAGCGGGACGGTCGAGGCGTGGAAAAACTGGGCCGAGACGACGAGACAAAGACCAATGGCCGGCCGGGTCCGGGAGAGGGGCGCCAGAGGAAGAAGAAGGAGAGGGAAGAAGACGGGGAGGGGGGGGGTTGGGCCATGGGCGCGCGGAAAAAAAAATTCGTGCCGAGCCGGAAGGATTTCAAATCGGGCCGAGGAAAAGCAAAATGGGCCGGAGGAAAATTGGGCCAAGCCGGGAAGAGAAAGGTTTCCGGAAATGGGGCGGCCAAAACGGGAAAATTTCCCCAAAAGGAAAGAAAACAAAAGGAGCTCAACCAAATCAATTAAAATCCGAGAAAAATTCGAATGAAATCCAAATAAATAAAGAAAATAAAATTTTGAATTTTTGGGGTGTTTCAGACTACGTGGCTGCTGCAGACGTAATGGCAAAGCTGTCAGCGTTAAACTTTGCCACCGGCATCGGTATCTGTGCACGGCGGGGGAAGATCGAGAATGACATTGTGCCTTTTCCAAGTTCTACGGGATTCAGCAGCCGGAGAATTGGGTTCTCGGCGACCATTGCCAGCCAGACGGTGGCGAGCCGATGGACGAGTTAAGAGCGTGGTGCTGACCTGCAAGACTACGAGCTCGCTCGCTGCCGTCATGGCGCAGATGCTGTCGCACGGGGCCACGCACCTCTGGGTCACTGGAGGTGGCAACGCTGGGGAAGCCGTCTTGGTTGGCATTGGTTGGAGTACATGAAAATCTTCAATGCAGTCACCATGGGTGTTGTTCCTCCATCCTGATTGGAGGCTGCAGATTCATTTTGCGTTTAGGAAATTTTGGCAATTGGATGGATTCTGGGGCGCACAGTTTTCTTGATTGATTTACCAGCAGAGCAGCAAGGAAGTTGGCATAGCGTAGCAAGCAACTAAAAAATCAAGCCCTATTAACTGGTGAGATTACATTGCAAGCACAACAGCTGATCGATTTACTAGTTAGAACTACGTTAACTGTAAAGCACTTTCGATGGTTTTCCTATTAGGTGGATGATAATGCGTTTAGGTTAAGAAAAAGGAGACAAAATAAGTGTGAGCTTGGTTTGTTGAAGCCTTGACTCCAATCTCATATGTAGTTTGTTCTTTCTCTTATCTTTTCAAAAGAGCAAGGTCAATTATGTTGTCTCCTGATTGTTTTCAGCTGCATAAGTTTGACAAATTAGCTGAATTTAGGTTAGGAGTGATTCTGTAAACAATTCGCAAATGTACTTAGTAAGTATATCAGATAAGGATAAAATACAATGTATTGTATAGTACTATAGTCACTTTTGCAACAGTGAACAAACAGGAATTCAAATCATCTGACAGGAGGGGAAAAAAAACGTATCATTCCGGTTCTGGGGGAGGCCTGTGATAGCAAGTGATATTCTTTGTGACGGCAATGTTTCACAGGCATCCCACACTAATCCTTCCTTAAATCAATGCACTCACGGTGGGCGCCGGAGCTGTTGATGACTACAATTTCCAATCTATCTCCCTGTAAAATTCATGGAGCAATAGTATTTGGATCAGAATATTTAATTAGTCAATAGTAATCATTGAGCATCTAAGGGTCAAGAAAGCAGCATACAGTGTATATATCTCGCTCTGTGGCTGATGCAAAGACGTCCTTCACCAGATCAACTGCATCCGATTCAGACAAGGGCGTCACTGCATCCTGCATAATTAGCATGGCGTTAGAGTTCTGACACATGAAAAGAATTATATATTGCAAATCACAGAAAAAGGTTATTTTGTTATTTCATTTTCATATATAACTATTTGCTTCTCAAGAGCCAATCATTATTAACTACAACTGGCCACTGCAGGGCTACCAAAACATCTCAGAAGAGGATTAAACCAAAAAATACGTCTAGTGTGCCAACCATTTAATAACACTGGAGTTATATATAACTTACCCGAGCTGGCAGTAGTAGAGGACTAGGTGATTTCAACTGGTTGTCTAGAACAGGCATCATTAACGCTGAACCTGTTCCCTGAGCACTATAACCAGTACTTTCATATGAGCCAACAGCATCGTATGTGAAGACACAACCTTTACCTGTGAAGGAGAAGAAATGCTCAGAGGCGTGATCATACTGAGCGATCAATGTAAAAAAGAAGTAACCTGAACAATACCTTGGCTGTCCAGTCCACCCAACACGTTGAAAGCATAGTATGGGAAGAATCTTTTGTAGTAGAGAGTGTTTGACAGTAATTGCGCCATCGCAGGGCAGCTCATCTTCTTGTTATGGTTGTGTTCATAGACCTAAAACCCAGAAATGTCAACACACCATAAACTAGTACTGTTATGATTCAGGATTACATAAATGTTACTCGTACAGTCTGCAAAACCATATTAAACTGAATAGCGGACCATGTAAGAACAGACAATCTTCAAACCTCATGGTGGTTGAAGTTAATATAAAAACAGAACATTGGATCACAATCACCGGATAATCTATTGGAGTATCACAATAAGTTCATTGAAAGAAGGTTAATAGATGGTTTGAGAGCTCACTCAGTGATTAGACTTACCAATTCCTTTGCAGCCAAGTTCTTCTGCAAAGCTTTGATATCGCCTTGAAATCCAGATGATGCTAAAACACATTTGTCCGCCCTAATTGAAGGGGAGCAGAGAGAACAACAATAGCACATTCATTCAACAATAAAGCAAGCTTTCAGATTAATTGGAATAGACAGGTTGGCTCAATGTTTGCATAAAAAAAAAGATAAAACTCACTATGTTGGGTCCAACAGACCTACTTCTGTTTACAACAGTTACTTGCAAACTTGTAGATCATAGGATAAAGTATTTGGACTAAATTTTCATCAGATGAAACGTCCCGTTTATTCCTAGCATTTTATACGGTTTCAACTACACAAAATGGATCTTCAATTCATCGGTAGCACTAGCTCATTTTTTACGCGCAGTCGCCAGTCGGCAAGATTTCAGCAACAGAGCATGATCAGTCTTTGCAATTTCTCATCGATCTGTATAACATATGTCGCAGAACAAATAGAACCACTGGTTCCCAAACAGTAATCACTGCATAAAGAAACTCACTAATTTACCTTCCAGCCAGCTAAGAATCACACTCCATCCGTACGCAAGGACTATTACAGCACTAACCATAGCGTCCTTCTTAGCACACAGACACAGGGCAACCACAACCAAGCAGTGGGATTAGGATCTCGCCGAATCCGCACCCAATCTCTCCTCCAATCAACAATCATACATGGGACAGAGAGAGGGTTGGAAGGAAACATACAGGCTGGCGATCTTGGAGTGGTCGCGGCTGAGGATGCTGTATCCCACGGAGAGGCGCGTGTCGGCTGCGACGACGCAGTAGTCGGCCCCCGCAATGGCCACGCACGTGCCGCCGTTGTTCTCGTACGGATCGAACCTCGCCATCGCCTCCGCTCGGAGAGAAGGATCGCGATTCACCTCTCTCTCTCTCTCTCTCTCTCTCTCTCTCTCTCTCTCTCGTCCCTTCTGATGTCGCCGCGCTGTTCTTTCTTCTTCTTTCTGCTCTTGGATAGGAAGCGCCATGAGGAGGAGGTGGCTTCGCCTATAAGGCGGAGACGCCGCCGGAGCCGTTCTCTTCTTGTGCTGCAAGATGAAGTCCCGCGCGGTCGCTGCCTTGGTGTTGAGACAGGCCAGAGCCGTAAGTAGGCCGGGATGGGCCTGAACGCCACAGTAACTAGGTTTTTAATGGACTATTAGAGGATAAGAAAGCCCATCGACAAATGCCTTTGCATCTGCTGTCGTTTGTTTTGTACTCTTGTGTTGTGTGGTCTGCGACTCTGTGGGCCCAGTGTTCACCAAGGCACAGGTGCCACGACTAACGTCTAATTACCCATTAAACGGGCTAAGCGACTGTCTAGGTAAGATAATATATATATAGATAGAGAGAAAAGCTAATGTGCTCTCAAGAGCACGGATCCTTTCATGCTTCGCGATGAGTTTGCGAAATTCGTGACAAAAAATATTCAATCGTGAACGGTTCGGATTGAACATTTTGTCATGATTTTCTAAACTCATCATAACTAAGATCCGTGCTATATATATATAGAGAGAGAGAGAGAGTTTTGCTACCGTTAGCTGCAAAGCACATAGCCTCCCGTGCTTCGGGGTGATTTTGCAAAATTTGTGACAAAAATGTTTGATTCGAACCGTTCATCTTCTTCGTATTGTTGAAATGTAGCTACAGACCAAATTTCGTATTTTTTTGAATTTGTTTTGCATTTTCTAAAATCAGCGATAGAAAATGCAAAACAAATAGTAAACAAATTCAAAAAAATACAAAATTTGGTCTATAGCTACATTTCAACAAGATGAAGAAGATAAATGGTTCGGATCAAACATTTTTGTCATGGATTTCGCAAAATCACCCCGAAGCACAGAGAAGATCTGTGCTTTGCAGCTGACAGTAGCAAAACTCTCTCTCTACACACACACACACATATATATATATATATAACAGGTGATATTTAAAACACCTCTTTTATTTAAAAAGTAAGAAAATATCATAATAATCCTAAATTCTAGAAATTTTCACATTAATATGAAGAAAAAGAAAAAGATCTCCATCACTTATTTTGGTGAAGCCAGATTATAACGGTACAGATTAATCGTATATAACAAATATAATTGTATTTCAATCATTGAAAGATCTCTACCACTTATTTTGGAGGGGTTAGATTATAACGGTGAAGATTAAGTATATATAAATAGAGCTATATAACAAATATAATTGTATTTCAATAATCGAAAATAAAGTTGTATATCAAAGATAATTATATCATAATATCTAGACGCGCAGTTGCGCGAATGATCAATTAGGGAAACAAAGCTCCAATCAGCTTTGGATTTTCTACGAAGATTCAAATTGGATAGCTCAGATTAACCTAAATGTGCCCTTTAGAGTCCTACTGTCCTCGAATTAATATATATACTTTCTCAGTCTAAGTTTATAAGGCTTATTTTTCGACTAATCTTGTTCATAAATATAAAGCTTGCATATAGATTTAATGAGGCATTTTCTTCTATACCCCTATATATTTATTTTCTCTTAACCATATGTATTTATTCATTATTACCCACATAAAATATTATCTCTCATCTTTGAAGACAATTAAGTGGAGACATTTAAGTCATTTTCTCTTATATTTCTTTTTCAATTTTCATGCAATCTTTATTCTTATGTAAAGTAAAAATACGTACGGAGGGAGTATTCCAAAGGCCTCCTCTCTTAGAGCAAGTATAATAAGGTAAGGTAAGCAGGCTGTAAGGATTGCTACATCAGATTTATGGTGAGTTGGAGGAGAGAGAGAAAGCAGACTCTACAGATCACAAATTTACCGCAAAGACGGGCTCTAAAAAACTTGGTGAGAGAATGAGTGGATGAATGTGGACCAAGTATTAATGGTTTTGTATATATATATGGCTAACTATTATATGGGTGGGCTGTTAGATTGGTTGTATATGATATGGCAATGAGATAAAGCCTGCAGTTAGCTCTCTTATTATCCTTGCTCTTATGTGGTTCTTGTTGGATTTCAGTGAAGCGTCAACGCCTGGCCACAGTGCATTGGGAGAAGAAGCGTATCATGGAGGTGATTATTCCGGAGTTGCATTCGATCAACAAAACCACATAATCTTTCTTTGGAGAAGGGAGGCATGCACTTTGGTTAGTACTGCTGTTCAAGTCCTTGTCACCTTGAGTGGCCAGAACGGTGGAGCAGCTCAGCTCCATCGTGTGGAGCGCCCACAGCTGATTAGCAGGCCGCCTTAATTAGTACCCCTCTATTTATTTTATAAGACACCCACGTATTTCAAGATTCTAAGTTTGTACTAAGTTTTAATCAACAATTAGTTCAACAATACGTGGATTATACGACACAAAAGTGATACTACTAGATTCATATTTAAAAGCACTTTTCTATAGTTATGATTTTGTAACTATGAACAAAGTATTATAAAAAAGATTACCAATCAAAATTTAACTTTGAAGACTTTACCAAATCAAACCGTGCATTATCAAAATCAACAGGAGAGTACTTCTTTAACCGTGACGTTGAAGTGCGCTTTCTTCTTTCTTTACCTACCGAATTTGTGTTCGCCACCAACTGCGATCGAGTAGCAGCATAGATACGGTGGTGTGTGCGCTAAATGCGGTAAGAGGAGTCACTCACCACTACGTACTGAACACTAGTGCTAGCTCCAACCATGGCCACCTGCACATTTTTTTCTTTTCCTTACCGTTTAGCTAGAAGTAGAACCGTCCTTTTACTTGTCCTCTGTTTCTCGTGTCGGCCCAGTTGTCATTGTCCTCTTCGTTCTGCTCTCCCTCTCACACAGAGTCACGCACACACCAACACCACGATAAATTCCAAGGTCCTTGAAATCTTTGTGAACCAATCACAAGTGGGTACCAATTGATATCAAATTGGATGCTAAGGTCATTTCCAGTGCTAAGTTTCATTCTGCGGTTTTCAAGAATGCCATGTCATCTAAAAAGGTGTGGATTGATGAATGAAACAAGAACTCCCCGTGCACAATTTTATTTTTACGATTTCATAGACAATCAATAGTATTTACTGCTTGGATGGTGTTGTGAGTGAAAATAAAACGATTTTGCCCCTAGTGCAAGTTTCAGATCGTTTCATTCGCGTTGGAAACAGTGACCGATGGGTTTTATCTCCATAAAACTCTTTTTCTCTCTCTCCTCTTAATTAGCTTGCTAAGTCATCAGTTTTACTGATGTGTCACAGTATTTAATGAGAATGAAACCCATTTGAAACATCCACTTGGAATAGCCTAATAGATACTAGCTGCATTAATTAATAAAAGAGGTTCCAGCTAGATTTAGGCCCAACGGGAGATTTGTTTCGTTGGACTGGAAAACGGTAGATGGCAGACAGACAGCAAACATGATGAGGGCATCCGCAATAGTTAAAGATAATTGCTCTCTATAGTAAGATCCATGTCATCTATATATCATACTATAGCAAACCCTTGCAATGGTGAATCTATATAGATGTCTATAGCTATTTTTAATTAATAGAGTGCTCTCTCTCTTTCTTTATTTAATTAATAGACAATCTACAGGTCTATAGATAGCAGCGCTCTCTCTCTCTTCATTTAATTACTTGCCACATAGGATAGATGCTGATATGGACTTCTTATAGATAGCTGACTAGTCATCATTGCGGATGCCCTGACAGTGCCACAGTGGCACAGAATTAATGTAAACGTCATTTCAACTATTTATATACTCAACGCATGATATAAGAGATTGGTCGGACTGATTGTGCACTCAGACAAGATTATAGATTCCAACGCTGACTTCGTTTTTCTCTTTAGGAAAAGCTAGCGATGCCAGAAGAAGCTAGCACTTGCATGCTCCCAGCCATGGGTCAATTGGTGCGCTTGATCCGAAGGTGGTTTATACACACATGCACGTACACGAAGTACCATCATCCACTCAACTTACAAATACAGCGTCTTTCCCAACCCCTGACGCGATACTCCACAGCTTGATCACAGATGAACTGGTATCTACTCCCTCCGTTCCTATTTGTAGGGCGTTTTAGTTTTTATTGGAAGTTCCGTTTTGTAAGGCGTATGCATTAACTAGCGCATGCATAAGCAGATTAATTGGCCAGCAGTAATTACCAACCGTATGCATGCATGGGCGTGGCCAATAGGTGCTCTTAGGAGTAATTACCAACTGCATGCATGCATGAGCATGGCCAATGGTCGCTGTATGCACAGTGAACGAGGCATAATTAATCACGGTTAATTAGAGGAAATCCAGAAAACAAAACGCATTGATGATTTATCTTGGTCTTCGCAAAAAAACTTATACGCCCTACATATGAGAATGGAGGGAGTAGCTTGGTAGCTAGTTGAAATTAATATTAATTAAGGCATACGGTACATATGGCGTGCGGATACTTGACAGAGTAGAGGATTAGAACAGGCTAACTGGACGGCCGGCCTGCAAGCGACTAGATTTCCGACGAAGGAAAAGTTGAGCTTGCATGGCAATGCAGGCACTTTGTGTGCAGATGGAACTAACGGGATGGGAAATTAAAAGGGTGCTGAAAATGATGCTTGCCGGCTGATTGCGGCGGCGGCGGGCGGAACCGCAAACATGCACATATATTCGATCGACGGTGGCCACTGACGGAAACAATGGGCTTAGCTCGCAGCTGGAAGCAAGGCCGGGACAACGTCGGCCGAGCTAAAAGGAGTCATAGAAGCTGGAGAGCTAATTATGATTTATGAGTTGGTCTGAAGATGGACGGGGCCGCCGGTAGGCTGGACACGTACAATGCCAGGCGCAAGGAGAGAGCGTGAAGGGGCTAAAGCATTGGTTTTGATCATCGTGCCCACGGTAACCCTTAATCCCATAACTTTTTTCGAGTGGCCTTCAAGACGCCACATCGGCCGGCGTCCACCATAAACCTAAGGAAGTGCAGCCCCTCTATTTTTCTCGTAACTTATGTCACTGGACACGTAGTATGTAGCGATCGTGCATGCCCAACTCATAATTAAGTTAATTGGCCTAGCTAGGAGATCTCGTATGACGGTATGAGCACCGAGAATATACTGAAGCTTCCTATTGCAAGCACGTAGTTTCGCAATGGATGAATGGTCTCTGGATCTGTGGCAGTGGAGCAGGCAGCAGCTTCTTGCTGATTTATAATTGACGGGAAATAGTCTTCTTAGGCCCTTCTTCGCAGAGCTCTAGATCTCAACTCCATCTCAGATCTGAAATTTGTAGGCTAAAATAAAGTAAATTAAGTTTATATATTTAGTCTAAAATGTAAACAAGATAACTCACCTAAACACTCTTAATATACTCATAACTCTAACTTCACGGATCTGGTGGTGCTAGCTAGGAATATCAGCTTCACTAGATCCACGAATCTAATAAAGCTAAAGTTATACCAAACACAGCCTTAATTTTTCCAATCAATCTTCGGGAAGTGAACAGAGCCTCGCGCTTAGTAGGAAAGATCAGTAAGCCCTGGGTTATTCTGAATTTCTGATAGTGCGCCTCACCAAAAGTTGGCTGCATATAAAATCCGAAGGCAATGCTAGCTAGAGCTAGCTACTACTTCTATCCAGTACTCCCTCCGATCACAAATAGTTATTATTTTGGATAAAATTATAGTCAAATTTTTGAAACTTTGTCTATCAATATATTTTTATATTTAAATTGGATACATGAAAATCATACACATAGATTTGTCTTAAAAATACTTTTATAATATTATAATTTTATTAGGTTTTATAAATATATTATAATAGAAATTAATGGTCAAAAACTATGTTTTTAAGACTGTATCAATGTCTAAAACGATAATTATTTGTAACCGGAGAGAGTAGTACATCAGAGGATGACAGAGTAATATTGTGTTCAAACTTCTTAATTACTTATATACACCGTTCACTGCCACTATAGCTACTAGTAAACCAGAATCTAATACGCATATGATTCAGGTCAGTGTCGCACGTAATGAAGCGAATCTATCGATCGCGCATGTCGAAACGGCACAGGAACGTGTCGGCCGCAATGCGCATATACGTCGTCGCCCGTCCATCGGCGCATGCATGTAAGATTGCAAGTTGTGTACGTAGTATATCTCCGTGCTAGTGTGCCAGCGCCACCATTATTCTTGCCATGGGCTGTAGTGCTGTATTGCGTGTATGTATCTCGATTCTCGACCTCCACCGCAGGAACTCCAGCTTCTCCCACAAACCTCACTGGAATTACTTTAAGCAAACATGGACAGCTGACAAGCTATTCTATGGTGCACGAAATATAATCTGGATAGTTAACTAGCTCATTCTTTTCGATCCAATGAATTAAATTAGTTAGTATTTATTTATACTTTATGACAGTAGAGTAGTATAAATACTCTTAACAAAGCAATGACTATATCTGATTTTTAATATCGACTATATAGTAGTAGTGTAATGCAATGTTTAATTTATGCAGACGAAACCAGCAGCTACGATCGACAATAAGAATTCGATTCCACATATATGCGCTCTCGATCGAACAATATTTGCATGTATTATGTACTAGTATGTATATATGTTTCACCCTCTCCGTGACGCCTTTCCCGTCACCTCATTTTGGTCTCAGAGACGTGCAATCCATTCCCAATCTCCATATTAATCCCTCTGGTTTTGCAAGCCGAGGCAGGGCAGGCAACCAGATAAGACGTACATGCAGCTTGCTCATGGCTTGGGAACCCAATTCCCAGCACACATTCCATCCTTCTCCAGTGTCCTCTGATTCCTTCTTTCCTAGGTATATAAGCGCAGCAAGGGCAGCACACACATTCATTAATTCCTAGCTAGCTCAGAGCCTCGGACACAACAAGAACGAGACGGAAACACGTACACTCCATTGTTGATTTCCTTTCGTAAAGCTAGCTATTGATCATACACTTGATTTAACTGAGTAGTACGTACCTAGAGAGTGGGAGAGAGAGAGATAAAGATGCTAGCGTGGGGCGACATGTACAAGGTGGCGGCGGCAATGGCGCCGCTGTACTTCGCGCTGGGCCTGGGGTACGGCTCGGTGCGGTGGTGGCGGTTCTTCACGCCGGAGCAGTGCGGCGTCATCAACACGCTGGTGGTCTACTTCTCCATGCCATTCTTCGCCTTCGACTTCATCGTCCGCACCGACCCCTTCTCCATGAACTACCGCGTCATCGCCGCCGACGTCGTCTCCAAGCTCCTCACCATCCTCGCGATGGCCGCCTGGGCGCGCTGCTGCGCCAAGGCGGGCGCCTACTCCTGGTCCATCACCGGCTTCTCCCTCGCCACCCTCAACAACACGCTCGTCGTCGGCGTGCCGCTGCTCAACGCCATGTACGGCAAGTGGGCGCAGGACCTCATCGTGCAGATCGCCGTCGTGCAGGCCATGGTGTGGTTCCCGCTCCTGATGCTCGCCTTCGAGTTGCGCAAAGCCTGGGTCGTCGGCGTCATCCTCTCGTCCACGGCCGACGTCGACGTCGGCTCCACCGCTAGCAACCGAGGACGACACCTCGAGCACCTGTCGTCGTCGCCGGAGAAGGACCGCGACGTCGAGATGAGCGTAGAAGCGCCAGCTGCCAGCCCTAGCGGGGTCCAGTTCTGGCCGACGGCGAGGACCGTTGGGCTGAAGCTCGCGAGGAACCCCAACGTGTACGCCAGCGTCCTGGGCGTCGTGTGGGCGTGCATCGCCTACAGGTACGTACAAACTCTGCCGCCTCGTACCCCATACGCGTGTTACGTGCGTCACATGCATGCGTCATCATATACCGGGAAGTTCACAAGTGCTTTACTTGCGTGCGTCCATGGCGGCGTACGTACGGCGGTTGCGGCCGGCATGCAGGTGGCACCTCAGCATTCCGGGCATCGTGACGGGTTCGCTGCAGGTCATGTCCAAGACCGGCACGGGAATGGCCATGTTCAGCATGGGTAAGGACGTGCAACTCATATAGAAGGATTAACTTGTGGTGATGACGTCTCAGCAAGCTAGCTAGGTTGATTAACTGTTCTTCAATGTGTACGTACGATCATGCGTGCGTGCCCAGGCTTGTTCATGGCGCAGCAGGAGAAGATCATGGCGTGCGGGGCGGGGCTGACGGTGTTGGGGATGGTGCTGCGGTTCGTCGCCGGCCCACTCGCCACGCTGGTCGGAGCCGTCGCGCTCGGCCTCCGCGGCGATGTGCTGCATCTCACCATCATACAGGTACCTACCACACTGCGTAATTTTGCCTTGTCGTCGATCTCTGGGAAAAGCACGGAACTGACGTCACGTCGCGCGTCGCATAGGAGCTTTGCCTCTTTCGCCCTTCGTACTCTTTACTTTTCAGTTCTTTTATAAAAAAATTATAAACCTAACCACTTTCTCGACCACAAAGTATCGACAGGTGACATGTGCCCATATTGTGTCCTTTACCGTGTTAAGCCGTTGACACCGTCGTAGAGCCCACAATGGTACCTGAACTCACAAGACGAGGTATCACGATACTTGAGCTCTGCAAATACTTGTGGTTGTACCTAAGCTCAGCAAAAAGGTGGGGCCCGCCACACTTATCAGGGAGTTGCTACGGTGGACGGTGCCATTGTGACGCTTGCGAACGGTGTGGGCGGGGCATGGTGCAACCACAACATCCCTCTATGGCGATGACAACGGGGTGTGTTGTCACGGCATGATGCAACAACGATGTGAGCGAGCCAATCGGGGCACCCGGTGAAGACACGGGCACAGGTAAAACTTTGTCACCTCTCTCCCCACCTCCCTACCGTGGGTCGTCGTGCCCTGCCGCAGGCCTGCTGCACCATGCTGAACGTGCACCTCGTGCCTCCGTGCCCCCGATGTGCCACAACGGCACGAACCCAGCCCAAATAGCTTTGCCCGTCGTGCCATAGGCTGGCCCAAAAAAGCTCGGTTCGATGCCCATCTCTAGGACTTTGAGATTGTGCACAGTGCAAGTATTGCTCTACCCGTGTAGGTCTAGAACTAACTTCTGCCTCATATGATCTCATTTTCTATTGCGAAGAACAAATGAGCTAAATCCATTGGCCGCTAGTAATTGACTTTACCGGTAGGCAAGTTGGTGGTGAGTGGTTCGTAAGTTTTGGCTTGAGATATCCGGTAGCCATATATGAAACAGGTGAGTGTGATATATTGAAAGACCGAAAATGTCGACTGGAGGGGGTGAATAGGAGCTAAATGAAAATTTTCCCTCCAAAAAGATTCAAGTCAATTTTCCAAAAAAGCCAATTAAAAGGCTCAGCCAAACTAGCATCGGAAAAAATAGCATTCAAGCTAATTTTCTAGAAGAGCTAACTGAAAGGCTCAGCAAGGCTAGTACTGGAAAAAAATCCAAAGTTCTCAAGTGAACAATGCAATCGGGGTGAACAGTAAAATCAGCACGATTTCAAAAATAAGAATTGAGATAACTTTTGATCGGCTAAGTCAAATCCCATGAAACTTTATGTGCATTTTCCTATGAATGTCAAAAACCTATTTCAGCCTTTAATTGTAAGGATTGATGTCAAAGTTCTGACCTCTTTCCGTTTAAAGTAATGTTGCACTAAAATGAAGAAAAACTCAAAACCTTCACCCTAAGTTTGCTCGTGATGATTTTATGATCAAGATAATCTTAGATAATCATCCACATATCTCAGTAGTAAGAACACCAAAGAAATACCCCCAAACATGCAAGATGGGATCTGCCAAGAATCATGATTTTCCAAGCGAATAACTGGTTTCTTGATAATAGCTTTAGAGATCTCGTTAAAAACTTACCTAGATGATTAGGATGTGATCTATAGAAAATTCATCCATTGATCATTCATCCTTGGTAGCATAAGATTAAGAAAGAAAGAAACTGGAGAAATATTAAAGACTCAAAAAGGAAGGCGACAACACTTGAGTAAGAGTAAGTTCTAGTGGATTTTGTTGGGTTGGAACATATTCAAGATGAGTTCCTCAACCATTTATGCATCCTAAATCCATTAAAACATAGTATATAGAAGGAGGTTAAGCACAGCTCAAGTTGGAAGAAAGAGCCAAACAAAAAATGTAAAAAATTAAATAGATTTCAGAATATAGATGAACTTAGATCTTGCATTGTTTAGAGAGGGATGGTTACAAAGCCACACTTCTAAATAGGTAAATCTCAACAGAGCATAAAGAAATTAACGAAACCTTCTCTAAGACTCCTCTCAGACTTGGTTCAAACAGAGTTGATTTGAAGGTATCCCTCAACCCTTCTATTTATAGCACACTACGAGCAATCCCTACCCTTAGATAACCTTCTTGACCCTTAAGAAACCTCATCGAGAGTTTATATTTAATCCCTCTCTCATACATGGGCTAACTCAAAACCTAACAATATCACGGATTTTGACCATACTATTTAGCACTAACTTAACCTTACTCTACCAGCAAACCCTTGATCCAACTTGAGTAGGGCTCAACTTAGCATCTCATCCATCCGCTTCACCATGACGATTTCAACATTTGTGAATGTTCTGGACCTCACTTTAGTTCATTGTCTTCTTAACTTGCAACAACTCCTCGACCTTAGACATCTTTGATGTCACCCTAACCTTCTAGACCTCAGCTCTCCTAACTCAGTCCTTGTCTCCTTCGCTTCACCATAACCTAGTTCTGAAGTACTGCAACCAACATAGACAAAAAAAAATATTACATAGACTGTTCACAAAATAATATGCAGCAGTAGTCTCACGAAGATCACTAACTAGTCAAACATCAAATGATTCCACCTTAGATCAATTTGTCTACGGCCACTCAAAACCACTCTTGACTGTAATCACTCAAAGTCACACATACAGAGATCATGACCACTCCCTTAGAGGTCACAACTATTTCCTTAACGGTCAAGACCACTTTCCAAAAGGTCTTTAAAAGTCATGACCAGCCCCTTAAGGGTCACAACCACTCCAAGGTGGACCTTAGAGGTCAAGATCATTTCCACAATGATCTAGACCACTCCAATAGAGGTCACGACCACTTTCCAAGTGATCATTAGAGGTCAATACCACTTTCTAAGTGGTCTAGACCACTCTATCGGTAGTTAAGACCATTCCTATTGAGGTCCTTAGAGATCATGACCACTCTCTAAGTGATCACGACCACTTCCTTAGTGGTCGAGGCCACTCTATTATAGATCACGACCACTTTTGAAGTGATTTTTGGAGGTCAAAATTGTCGAAGGTTAGTGATCGATAACACATTTATGCTCGAGTACCTTCGAGATATGCAGAATCAAGCACGCAATCAAGAACACACAATGTAGACAACTTCGGGCCTCATCGTCGAGTAATACCCTACTCCTGTGTCGGCGATGGTTGAGATCAATCAAAGGATTACAGATTAATGGGGGTATCCCTGATTACAAGGAAGAACTACGGATCTGAGAGGTGGCTAGGCTACAGCTTATAGATGATCTCGGCTGGAAGCTTGCGCTCTACGCTAGATTGTTGTGGGTTGCAATTGGCTTGTTCTGGCTTGTTCCGGCTTGTCCTCCCTGGTCCTTATATAGTGGGCTGGAGTATCGAATCGTAGTCGATGTGGAGTCCTTCTGCCGTTATGATCTCCGTATCATGCCTGAACTCCCATAACCGCCGGGTATGTTCGAGTAGGTCTCCTCGTATCAGGAGTATGATCGGAGCTTTCCCTGCATGGGGATATCCTTTCCGTGTATACCTTATCCCGCTGGTTCGGGCTAGAGATATACAAAATAACCCGGTACCAGTAAAGATGTATGTGGTGTGATTTCCGTTTTTATGGCGCATGCCCATATCCCATATTTGGATATTCGACAAAAACCATTCCTTAGAAATACTTAGAGATTATGACCACCCTACAAGAGGTCAGAACTACTTCCATAAAGGTCGCAACCACTAAAGACCACTCCTATAGGGATCAGAATCACTCCCATAGAGGTCATGACCACCCGTGTCCACTCTCTAAGAGGTCACAACCACTCTAGAAACAACCACCATAGTGGTCTTGAAGGTCACGACCACTGTGGGAACGATCACCCTAGTAGTCGATCAGATCACTCAAAGCAAGATCAAAACCATTTTAGACAAAGTCAAGACCACTGAAAACAAATTGCCCACGACAAAGCAAGCTCATATCAAACTCAAACCTGAATACAACAGGCTCAAAGATAGCCAATTAATCATCATAAATATGGATATACCACAACTTGGTCTCACACATACTTACGTATATAAAGCTGGAATGTTTCTCGGCTGCTTGCGCTGGCCACGTCGCCTTCGGCGCGGCGTGGACGCGCACTCGCCCACTGCGTCGCCCATGTGAGCAGTGAATCGATCTGTTGTACATGCGTACGGCTCGCATCCCGTTGAGCCACATCGCCGCGTGGCTCACCCACTTATTCGGCTTATATATTTTAATGCCGTTACTCGCCAAGAATACTCATGCGGCACAGCGGTGAGACGCCTCGCTCTCATGCCTTCGGTCACGGGTTCGATTCCCCGCTCGCGCGAGCCCGCGGTGTTTTTGTCCGCGCGATGCGTGGCTCGGGCGAGCGGGGCGATATATATAAAATATGGATTAATATACACGGATCATATCGTTTAGTAAAAACGATAAAAAGGAATATATTGATCGCTACATGACGTGAAAAATGCAACGAACTACTGATAAGCTAGCATATATGTTAAAAGCGTAAAATGGCACTATATATCATGCTTGGATGTTAAATTAATTCGACCATTTAAGACGACGTTCTGAAGATTAATTTTTTACTGCTCGATCGTTCACCACACATGCAGGCTGCACTGCCTCAATCTATCGCTACCTTCGTCTTTGCAAAGGAGTACGGGCTTCACGCCGATGTACTTAGCACGTCGTAAGTCTCCTCATCAGTGTCACAGTAATTATATATGTCGTGTTTTTCCTTTCGTTATGCTTAAGAGTGTGTGTGTGTGTATATAACGACTGACTTGGATGACATAACTCTGCATGCTGCAGGGTTATATTCGGAACACTGGTTTCTTTGCCTGTGCTCATCGCATATTATGCAGTTCTGGACATCGTGTGACGAGGAACTGCTTAGTACATACAATAGTGTTACGCAACCGAGCTGAGATGTAAACTGTAAGATAGTCGTGTAGATGTGGAGTTGAATGGTTGAATCACGTAATATACATAGCAAGCTCTGAGGTATATAATTGAGTGCAACATCTTTATAATTACCCCCGCTCGGATCATTTGATCGATCGATGTGTATGGAAAGATAAACCCTATCTCGTGTATGCATGCAATGCAACAGTAAAGATTCTAAAGAAAATTCATGTGCATGTATAATTATATGCTAGGGGTTTCTGAGCTTAATTTATTTCAGGCGCTCCTTATAATTACAATAAAATTAAATCATCCAGCATGCAGTTGAATGAAAATACTAATAAAAAATGAACTTGACATTTGGAATCTGTATTTTTCATGGAACTTGGGAACAGGGCCGTACCTGAGAATTTATGGTCATTGGCTAACTTTAAAATTAGGCACCACAGTTTAGAAAAGTGAATTACTAACATAAAAAATATTTTTCATGCCCTAACATTAGCTTTTCGGTTCTTTTTCTATCTTATGTTTTTCGTAACGAGAGATTTTAAGAGGGATGAATGAAAGCTTGAATAGCGTCCAGATCAAGAGAATAGAAAAAAAAAATTATGTTTTCAAGTTCACAGAGAATATCACAATAAATAGATGAGAACGGAGTGGATTGATTCATGACCATCATACAGATTATTTTAGAGCAACACAAGTTAGTCGGAAGGAAGATAATTCGAGCAAAGTTTTTCGCATGCAAATAAGAGGTATATATAGAAATAGCAGCTGTGCACGAGGAATTAAAGGAAGAATGAAAGAACGAGGGGGTTGCGGGGGTGAGGTTTCTAAGTAAGAAGGTAATAAAAAGGTTTGATCAACGTTTTATCTCACACGAGATTGACTATAGGAGTAATAGTAATTTTTCTTATGATATTAACAAGTAATAATTAAGGATAAATCAAAATTAGGGCTCCTAACTTTTGGAGACCCACAGTTTCAATTTTATTTTGAGGAGCCCTCTCTTTGCTCCTGCTATTGGCCTGCATGGCCCCGAGATAGGGATTCAGCTTCCTGTGGGATATTGTCGGGACCGGATTTGCAAACTTGAATCCTCTGTGTATAATCGTGCTAGTCCAGAAAAAGTTAGCACACACAGTGGAAATAGTGATGATAGCACAATCATATCACGAATCAAATAATATTAATTAAGCAGAAAGTATTAGCCTTATGACCAAAATATTACAATAAGCAACCTCATGGCTTAAGTTCAATAAGAAGCAGCGGAAATAAAATAACAGCAGTAGAATAAGTCAATCCATATGCCCAACAGCAATCGATTGGAGTGCGCGTCTTAGTAATCCGGATCGCCTTCATCATAACCACAAGCATAGAACTCGTAGTCACCTTCAGTTTCAGCGCACTCCTCTGTGGAAAGTTGAGAAGTTGCAAGGGTGAGCACAAAATGTACCCCACAAGTCTTGGAAACATAATACATAATAATTATATGCATGGCTGAACAATTGAAGGCATAATATGATTCTTTTAGCATAAAACAGAGTTTAATTTTAAATACCAATAGTAATTTCGCAAAGCATCATTTAACCAAAGCATAATTGAATAATAATTGAATTTGATATAACAACTAAACAGATTCCAACCATCTGACTGGTTCTAACCGCCAAACCAAAATCCGAGAGTTCCAACCACTCAAGGATTCCCAAACCATCATTTTCATTTAAAATAAAATCATAAGATCTACAATGTGCTAGCGTACCTTACCCGCCCTTGACTGTGAGCATGGCTATTTAAATAGTTTTAACTCTGCAGAGTGTGTATAACTTTACCCACAAGACATAATTGACTCTTGTTACCATGCAATTAACACACTTCCTTTGGTGTGTCGGCAGAGAGATCATGAGAAGGCCTTTACAATGCACGACCCCGCTACTAACTTCGCTCGCTAAGGTTTCATTGCTGTTAGGGTTCTAGCCACCTAGTACAGAAGCCCCCTCTTGTGTCTTGCGAGTATCTACATCCGGCACCCACATCCTACCAAATGGCGAAGCCAATAACGAGACACACAAATTAATTAGCCAGGTCGTACCCATATAGACTTGTAGTTGTACGGTAGTGCTCGGTCTATGGTAACACATGCTTCGGCCCTTAATTGACTAGGGCAGAACATTCACTTTACAAGGTCTTATGCATCTAGCACCCACCAAACATCCATCCACCCCGGTCTAAGCTATTTCCACTTTATTTCAATTAAATAATAACAGCAATACTAATTGCCACAATTTCACAAATAAGTTTGAACATGGTGTTGTAAGATCGAGGATGCCGATTAGAGGGGGGGTGAATAGGCGGCTTTAAAAAATTCTTCTACGGTTAGTTAAAATCTCTTCTAAGTACCCTTGTGTCAAAACCTAAATGACAATAAATACAGAAGCGATAAACTAAGGTTTTGACAATCAAAACCTAAAATCTCTAGGCTCATTATGTGCACTAACTAATTATGTCTCTAATAATAAATTGCAATCCTAAGGACAAGTAACCAATCAATTTAATTCTATAAATGTAAATTGCTTAAATATAAATAATGAATACAGTGCAAGCACAAGAGATACAATATTTTTTACCGTGGTGTTCGGAGACTTGCCGATCTCCCCTAATCCCTGATTCCATTAGTGGTTGCTCTTTCCCCCTCCGGGTAGGTGAGCACCGACCTTCACAACTTGCTGGGGCTTCTCTCAACTTTCGTCGAGAAGCTCACCGCGCACGACGCCGCTATGCCGTCTATGTGTCGGCAAACACCAAGAGTAACAAGTCAAGCCTCCTCGCTTGAACTTCACCAAGTGCAACACATGCACTCCGGTGATCACCAAGTGCAACACATGCACAATGGGTCCCTCAAGTGCAACACATGCACAAGAGGCTCTCAATCCACTCCTAATTGCAACACATGCAATTAGGTCTCACTCTTAACTCAAGAATCAAATGTGAGTGTGCAACACATGCACCACCTCACCCAAATGCTCAATCAACCAACAAATGCCCCCCAAGACCTCTTTTTATAGCCTCACAAAGAAAACTAGCTGTTGAGTGCAAAACGGACATTAAATGCACTGAAACTAGTCGTTGCTATAGTACTCTGGAACTACCGACCATGAGGAGCGGTAGTGCCGGCCTAAAAACTCAAAAGAACCTTATCTGATAAATAACTACCGTAAAATTGAACGATAGTGCCGACTTAGATGGCACTACTGCCATGTTGTGCCTATATGCTTGCATGGTTGCCTTATGAGTTAAGGCATTGGACTTTGGCTAGAAAGTCTATCTTTATTCACAGTGCTTCATGCCTATCCATATGCACTGTGAAGGGCTTTATCTATTTTACTGTAGAAAGTTACTTTTTTACCACACGATATTTTGAATATACGTGTCTTCGAAATAAATACATATGTTTGTTTAATTGCCGAGTGATGAAACTCTATATTCGTAAGAGGTAACGATTTGACCCCGAACAAATTTGGCATCTCAATGAGCGATAACATATCATACGGGTCTGACGGCAATGTTATTTTTAATTCTTTTGTTCATTTTAATTCACGGATTTTTATTCTTGTTTTGCATGCAAAACTGATATATATGACTTAGAAATGAAGATCAGAAGAACTCGGATGATTGGAATTTATGTCCTTGTAGTTTTTAGATGAATTAAAGATGTAATTAATTATTTATGTAATTGCGGTCTGAATTGTAATTAAACTTTTGGAATTTTGCAATTTATTCCATTATATTCAATTTGTAATAATCGAATTATGTGATTAAACTGTATTAATTAATTAAATTAAGTGTGCTATTTTAATTTAATGATCTCATTTGCAATGCTAATCACCCGGGTTATTTCAGGTTGGCTGTAGAAATAGCGGTCGCTTGGGATCTAGATCTGGCGAGGATGAGGCTGATCGGTCCTCAACCCCTTCAAATCTAATGAATTCCAACTACGGTAACCCTGGCCGTTAATCAGTGGTAAGCCACCGTATCGTATGCCAGTTCACTAGTCCTGACTCCTGAACCGACAGAAACTTGTGCAGCCGTACGTCTGAGACGAGGCCTACCGTATTTTCTCAATAGCTCATACTGCAATGCATGCGTACGTCAGTGCGCGCACCATTGCCGGAATGTTTGATTTGGGAAGAATTCCCCGGCGCAGCGGAGAGCGGAGCAGCTAGATCATCACACTGAATTCTCATGCATTGCAAAAGCGACGACGCCATTTCTGAACAGCGAAACGGCATTACTTGGTGGATAGAGCTCAGGTGCTGTCCGTATAGGGACTGCAACTTAAACACTCGATCGGATAGGTCGGATCGGCTATAAAAAATGATAAACAGTGTTTTAGCATATTACCATGAACAATGCTTTTTACACTAAAAACTGCACAATATTTTTCGCCCTATCCGGCGCCGTGTCAGCGTGTCGCTGGCTCACTGCCGCCGCCGTGTCAAGTGTACGTGGCCTGTCACGCGACCTGGACGCGCTACCGGAGTCCGTCGTGCTGTGCCATGCAAACTGCAAGCTCGTCATACGTGCGGACAGCTTCTGAAGGAACATAAGCTGACAGTAAGTGCCTTAGAGAGAAGTCAAAAGCATCAGGATGTCGCGATTTCGAGCTATTTGCGATTCAAAAGCCCACTAAACAACAGCCTGTTCCAGTTCCCTGTCTGTTCATTCTCGACATTACAGAGCTAAACGTAAACGCAGGGGGACTAGGGTACAGTACAACAAGGTTCATTTCAGTTACGGAAACCAGAGAGAGAGATGAGGATAGCACTCCGACTCCTGGACATGGGCTGACAACGGAATGTGCCGGTTGTTTCTTCAGTTCAGCAAGCCCAGAATGGCATGAACACAAGCTTAGGGGTGGCGGTCTTGGTCCGTACCTCCACATCTAGGACAGCAAGGAGACTAGCGAAACAAACTCCGATGTCACTCTGCCTTTGGATCTTGTGTTGATGACAAAATGTTCTGGGTACTTTCTGAGCAGCGCCAGAAGGCCATACCATGGCCTCCCCTTTGTCTCAGTCGGCGACCAGTCCCCTGGTGATAAGTATTTCCGCACCCTGCTGTGGTGCCACACATTGCCAAACTGTTCAAGAAGCTGCAAGTGGTAAAACGAGTTAAGAGTCTGCATGCCAAATTGCCAACAACGAGCTTTGCACGTGTGCACATGCCAGTGTGTGTGCGCATATCTGTGCAAGGAAAGGCAGCAAGCATGATGAGATGGCTAGGTGAAACCCAAGATCTGTATATGCGGAAAAATATGCAGATATTATGGCAGGGGCACCGATAGGATTGCCACTGTAACTGTGTAGCAACAGTGCATTCATGTTTTATTGCTGAATTATTAGATGACAGGCTGAGTGAAGAAAAGGAGATGCTCTGAAAAAGGGGTCAAATTAAAACTAGCTTCCCAAATTCTTTAGGCAGCTACTGGGGTCTAAAAGAAAAGAAATCACCATCTTCATGTCAAAAAAAGAAGAACCAAACTAACTTTCTGGGTGCTGGTAACAAACCCAGCAAATGATCAACCCACTCTAAAAATGGAAGGTCTAGATATTTCTAAGTAATAGAAAACCTTAGTCTTATATTTTATTTTAAAATTTTTGAGACTTTTAATGCGGGTTACTGATACACTACAAAAGCTTAAGAAAAAAATGGGTTAGAAACTCATTTACAATTCTTATGCATGCATCTGTCCTGCTAAGCCCCATATTGACATATACAGTTAGATTCTTTTTTTAATTGTTTATTTTGTTCGAATAACAAAGGGCAACTGCAGAATTTACTTATGAGTCTTCCCATTACTTGTAGAAGCAATTCTGTATATCTATCAGTAGAAAATCTTCAGTCACAAGATTCAGTGCAAAAACATGTTCCAAGTGACGAGTAAATTGTATTTTACAAATGTACTGGATTTTATTCTTGTATTTTGAAAAAAAAAAGTTAAATAATCTCTCTGATAGTCAACATATTGTGAAGTTGTGACTCTCAATAATGCTCGTGCTAGTGGGACGGTGCTACTGTGCTAGCAGTCAAAATAATGCATTTGCTAACAGTTTTATAGCACACAGGCCCAAAATTGCATTCCTTTATATGATAGTTTTGACATATTACCGTATATACACCTGCAAATAAGCTATTTATTAAGGTATGACAATGACTGCTAATGGAACAAGTAGCCAACATAACCCAGACTATAGTCCAGACTATGTGCTAACATGGAATAGTGCAGCTCAGGATCTGAATTATCTGGTTCAGATAGACAGGGCAGGGATACTAGCACTTCTATCCAAATTGATATTCTTAAAATGTCTGTTCATGTTATCACTCACTTCAATCAAATTTCCTTTCTTAATGTTGTAAATTGCAATCACATGGTATATCCCTTCAATGTAGACTTGCCTTTTCCAAGCCACAGATGATGATTCAATTGTTTCACAGAAGACAATTTGGACTAATCAGGGGTAATAAATTATATGTTTACTTCAGCATAGAAATTAGATAGGAATATGTTTTTCCATGACAAACCTCTGTGTGGAGTTTTGCCATGGGCATCCATTCTCCAGGACCACAGAGGTCAGATAACACTGTCGCAACAGATGACACGACATCCTTCTCTTCTGTTTGCAGGATGTGTTGGTTGTCCATCTCCCTGTCACCCCTTGATCTCATTTCTGATCTATTGTCTGCACAAACAAAAGAAGCCAGTTGAGGTCAGATCAAGCAAACATCTCACCATGTGTGGTAAAAATAACAATTTTGGTCTTCCAATGGACATAGCACCAAACAAACAGAATACGGTAACAGTTTTCAAAATGGAAGATCCATAATTGCAAACAAGAACAAGGGATAGCAGACTTTACACCATACCATTTCCTAATTTTAGTTCTTGATGTCTACTGTTGTGCTATAGTAATAGGAGTAGCCTACGTCATGCATTTAATTTATTGATGTATTATCAGATTAAAAGAAACTTAGATGTAATTATATTTGCACATCGACACACATCAAGATGTATCCATTCAGATATAAAAGATATTGTTCTTACAGAATTGCTTTTTCACACAGGATTTGCAATAGCATGTAGATAATCCATTCAGTAAGTATATGATCAGAGTTCTTTAACAGAACTATGAGAGTTAAAAATTTCCTATAACAATATATTTATGTTATAATGTGTATATTCTATATCTTTTCGCTATCTAATATGGAATGTTGACATAACTAATCTTACTTTGGTGGCCATAAGTTGAAATATGCAAATTACTATACGAAAACGTACAGCTAGATTGAGTGATTAACCAAGCAAAATCATCATCCACTTTACTTATCTTTTACAAGAAAAAGATAGAGGGTGAGGAAGGGAAAGTATATCCAGTAGAAGTGCAGAGCAAGGATTATGTACCACCTTCACCCAGTGTTCCTATTGCTTCAACATTGATTCGGTGCCCACCATAGATGTCCGACTCCCCGGAAGACTTCTTGGTTCTCTTTATCAACTTTCCCCTCATTCCACTTTCATTAACACCATTCCCAATGTCATCACCCTCCCGGCCATAGTCACCTTCAAAGGAGCGGTCATGAAAATCGGACAAACGAGGGCGGCCTGGCCGCACATAGGATGGTGGCGGGAGCTGTGATGGGATAATAGGAGCATGTCGAGCCGCGGCAGCTGAGGCAAAGATAGAGCGAATGGGCAGTAAAAAATAAAACTTCTTGTCACCAATCTGAAGGAGGTCCTGAGAGTCAAGTTTAACAGGCTGGTTCCCAGGGAGGTGCAGAACACCCTCAACAAGGCAGCCATTCTTGCCAATGACATCGAGCGCAAATCGGCGGCGCTGAAAGTCGTAGAATATCCGCGCGTGGTGGCGGGAGATGTTCATACCTCCACCAAGGCTCGACAGATCCACATCCACTGTTGATTTCTTGCTGTTGCGCCCCAGCATGATTGAGTAAGTTTGCATGTAGTACTCGAAATCCTCACCCTGAAGCTTTGCAAACCCTGCCTCTACTTCACCGTCACCACCTAAAGATCCGGTAGTTATTGTACTAGTACCCAGGGTAGACATCTCCAATATATAGTAGGAAGAACAAAGAAATGCTTCTCCCCTTTTAGCTTCTTCTTCTACAAAGAGTAAATCAGAGAGTATGTTAAACACAGGGGGCTTAAAGTGGGCAAACTTTTGGGGAAACAAGCTAATTGGATGGATCCGAGTATATAAGGGAAAAAGAGAAAGATATGGATTTGGTTGCCCACAGCAAAGAACGAAACACTCGACAATCCAAGCAAGCTACGCTAGGGTTTCCGTGCCAACAGAAGAGAACAGCCCGGATGGATCTCCCACTCCACCACCAGCTCCTGCTGCTACTGGGTACAATTGCTCGAGTAATTGGGACTAACTTGAGGAGAACTGGGTAGGATTGGGAAGAGACTGGAGAAATTTGGGGATAATTGGCAGACAGGAAGAACCTGTCAGAGCCGAAGAGGTCAGAAGAGGAAGAACAATGGAGAGAGGGCAAATGAGTTCTTTTTCGGAGAACTCACCGGTCGAGAAGATGCCGCCCGATCCAGCGGTAGGCCGACCGCCGACGGCAAGAACGACGGGGAAGGAGAAGCTACTGATCTGTTTTTTCTTTTTTTTCTTTTCTTTTCTTTTGAGAAACCTTTCTGACTTCCTATTCCATGCCTTCTTTTAATTCTTTTTTTCTTTTATTTTTTACTATCTCGTTGCTTTTCTTGCTTTCAATTGCGAATTTTTTTTTCTGGTTATGCAAAGCTGAAGCACAGTTCCTCTAAATAGACTCTAAATTTATTTACTACCTGTTTCTAACCAAAAGCTCACCAGATCTCCGATTAGTTGGTTTTCTTATGTCCAGCATCGTCACGGCGGTGATTGCCGGCGAAGTTTCTTCGCCGTCCTCTGACTGTTCTGCTTGGTGGTCACCGTTAGATCAGGCGAGTTGCGATTTGCGAGGGTTAGCGTAGGCTTTTGAAGCATTTTTCTAGGAAAATGTCTCGCAATCCTTCTTAGTCTATTCTTTTGTGTCATTTCTTTCTTTTCTTTTTTTTTTGTGTTGACGCTGATCCATAAATATGATCGATTGAATGCGTCAACCAGTTTTTGAGCAAACATTGTGCTGGTTAAAAAATTGGATCCCTTTGGAGCTTAGAATTCTGATAATACTTTTCGATGAATCGTATTGCTTCCTGTGGTACATGTCCTTAGGCTGTGACGAGCCAAAGTTTGAAAAAAAAAAAACAGTGATTAAACCATAAAACAAAGGAAATTCGAATCATTGCCATAACTCGACAAAACTTCCTTAAACAAGTTTGTCTTTCTTGGTTTAGTGTTTGATATCATACCACACCTGTCCATAGCCACACTTTCTTATCCTCATATTGTGGTAACACTAATTATGCTTTATAATTACATTTTTTTCACACTTGCACCTTTGCACAACGCTCTGGTAAAAAGAAAGTGTATGTGTGTGTGCGTACGTAGATTAATGAAATTTACGTTCCCGACTAAACATGCTCATTGGAGTTTTACTAAAAATTACGTGAATATTAAAGTATGAGTAAAGAGTAGATCGTGATTACTTGCTCCTTCATTTACTTCAAAATTTGTACAACTTTTGTTAAAGAAAGATGCATATAAGAGCCTCTAAAAAGAAACCAAATGTCCCCATCTTGAAAGATTTTATGATTGATGGAATTTTAGAAGGAAGGATGTAACATCATCCCCTATACTACGATGGCAAAAGTTCCTGTGCAAGGAAGTGAGCCACGTCACGCCCGTGCCAAAAAAATTGCCGCGCTCTCGTTGCTCCGAGCCGAGTCAGCTCGGCTCAAGTCGGTCGGCCGGCTCGGCTCAAACTTTTTTTTCGCGATTTAGTCCTTTTGTAAATTACGAATAGGTCATTCGCGATTTTTTGTGAGAGGGAGATTTTTTCCTCTAGATTCGTGTTCGGATCCTTCGAGCGCCATTTTACGAAAATAACCTCCTGTTAAATTCAAATCGCGAACAAGCCCTTTTCTAATTTTTAAGAATAGCGGATAGATCCAAAAACGTAACATTCAAGTCCTTACTCTTTACGTCTAGGTCTTTTCTCCGTTTTTCTCGGGAAAAAAATATTTTTGTCACTAGAAATATATGTGCAGCTCTATCTCTAGACTTTTTGCCCACCTCGATTTCCCATCTCGATCTCTAATATTTTTTAAAGCATGTATTATTACTCCACGAATGCGTCGGTATCTGATATTTTTTCAAACATGTATTATTACTCCGTGAAGCAGAGAGTGTTAAGCTCGACAAAAGAAGGTTGTCATCTCTAATAATTTTTCACCATTTTCCTCTAGACTTTTTCCCCATGCGGTTTTCTAGCTCGGCCTCTAATATTTTCCAAATAATTAAATCGAGAGATATTTCTACAACTCTATCTCTATTTTTTTCCCATTTCGATGATTTAAAAATAAAACGCCGAGAAAAAAAATTCCTACGGAGAAAAATGACACGGTGTGTTACAATCATGAGTTTTTAATATTTTAAAAACATGTATTATTACTCGTAACGCATAAAGTATTAAACTCGACAAAAGAAGGTTGACATCTCTAATAATTTTTCGCCATTTTCCTCTAGACTTTTTCCACGCCATGAGTTTTTCATTTCGGCCTCCAATATTTTCCAAATAATTAGCCGAGAGAGATATTTCTACAACTCTATCTCTATTTTCCCCGCTTCGCTCATTATTTTGTGATTTAGAAAATTAAACGTCTAAAAAACATTTTTCTTGAAAAACGACACGCCATGGCGTGTTACGCCATGAAAATTTCCTAGTAATCTATATATCTACAAACAACAGGTGAGATTAAAGGCACCACCTTTGTTTTAAGTACTAAAAATTTTCACAATAATCCTTAAATCACAAAAAAAGACAAATTTCTTGAAATTCTTCTATTAATCATGAGAAAAAGAAAATATATCAAGCATCCATTAGACGACCCACACGTAATTATAATGGCTAGGATCCTACATCAAGTAGTAGTAGTCCAATTAAGATAAGATATACTGACCTATTTGATATCTACCATATGGGTAGTAACAACATGTAGTGGTAGTGCAGAACACGGGCAGTAACAGACATATAGCCCGCAGTACGGCATGAGTCCCTAAGCAGCACAAAAAAGAGGCAACCAGAAGGAGAGTCCCTGTCAGCTTAAGGCGATGGATAGTGACATAGGCTGAAGAAAATATAGGGATCAATATTATGTGCTCCGTTGTGTTTATGACGGACAACCGGTGCAACGTCTTGGAGACTATAAAAAAAGGCTATGGGACTAAGTGGATACAAAGGAGAGGAGGGTAACGTCTTGGAGACTATAAAAAAAGGCTATGGGACTAAGTGGATACAAAGGAGAGGAGGGTCGAAACCAGTAGGATTGATGTTGTTTCCAAGAGTTCACTTAGAGATAAGTAAGAAATATACATTAGGATTGTATACATATTAGAAAAGTTATTAAGTTAGAGATCCTAAGAAGAATTAATCTATTCCCTCCTAAATATTTTTTCATCCATCCTTCCTTTCCAATGCCCTAATCCCCTTGAAGCCATGTTGTCTAGCCATCTTTTTTCTTAACCTGTTGTGAAAGAAACTAGAGAGAAAAGGCACTAGGACGTCGGGCTAGGCATGATTGGCCGCGGAGGGCAGCTCTGTAAGACAGACCTTGGGAGGGTGTGGATTCTTTCTGCTATAAGATACTCTCTTGGTTCACAAAAACTTATCGGTTTAGGACACGTGCAGTCAAACTTTTGAAACTTCAGCTATCGATATATTTCTAAATATTTAGGTTTGATATATGGAAATCATATATGTAGATTCATCTCGAAACGTACTTTTATAATATTATTATTTTGTTGGATTTATTAAAATATATTACAATAAAAATTAATGGTCAAAGTTGAGTTTTAGGTACTGTGTCGATATTTAAAATGATAACTATCTGTGACACTAAATATTGGGAGATGATGGATGCACTTTATCCAAATACCATGACAATCCATATGAGCGACACACCGGTCCAGTTCAAAAATTTTTGGGACATGCTGACGTTTCACCGTGCACTACTTACATAAGCGGCTGCCACTCTTACGAGTCGATTGCGTCTCCCAACTATTGTTGCAAACGTCACCATTGTTTAAGAACAAAAGGAACCGCAGAAATTAGAGGTTTGAGCCATGACTTTTATATGTTGGATGTTTTATTCCTACAAATTTTCTATGTACTAGCGGTGTACAAATAGCGAGAACTATGCTACTAAATCGTATAGTACTTGCTAAAAGGAGGGGAATACATAGTAGATTGACAAATTGGATGGGAAATATTGGAAGTATGGAGTGAAGAAATAGCCAACGGATATTCTTAAATAATATGTGTCTCTTAATTTGATAAATCCTAATTATGAACTATAACCATTGGATCCAAAATTAGATACTATTAAAATAGAGTGAGATGGGATGAGAAGTAGTGTGTGATCAAGCAAAAACCTCTACCAACTTGACATCACATACAAGAGGGACACCAATAGTATACAATCCAACGCAAAACATTGGTTTTTATATACATATTCTCTCTCTATATATATATACACACAACATGTGGGTTTAAGACACATCGTTCGCTTTGAGAGTAATAGTTCTCACACTAAGAGTAGAAAGGAGAAAAAAATAAATTCATTCATTAATGATAGAAAAAAGAAGGATCTAGACCATATTTTTTGTAGGGCCAAATTATAACAGTGTGAATTAATCGGACATAGATATTTTTTCAGATGTTACAATTGTATAACAAACACAACTATATTTTCCATAGCCATTAGAGTTGTATAGTAAACAAAGTGTGTTGCAATTTCTAGTCGTGCAAATTGCGTTAGCAGTTCTACACAATTTTGCACATATGGTTTTCATGTGAAAAATAGAAAATTTGGTTTTATTCATAACATACTAATTTGGGAAAAAATAATATAAGGAATATATATATATATATAGGAAGCCTTTTCCGTACTCCCAGGAGTACATACTCCCACCTCTAATATACCACTTAAATAAACGCTTTATACTCTTTTATCACTTTCGGTATACTCCAATAATAATTCTAAGATACTCCAATACAACATGATTAAAAAAATTTCATCATACCTTTTATTTTTTTGCTACATACCCTTTTCCATATGTATAAGGAATATGTAAACAAATTATGCTATAAAAGGTGGATTTTAATGAATTTTTTCATAGAACTCACTTTGGAGTATCTTATAATAAATATTAGGGTATACTCAAAAGGATAAAGAGGTATAACAATATCATTTAAACGGTATATTAGAGGTGGGAGTACATACACCAGTATGGAATCATTTTCCTATATATATATATATATATATATATATATATATATATATATATATATATATATATATATATATATATATATATATATGGATTCAAAACTGTTATATAATTAAAGTTAATGACAGGTTTATATAACAGTGGTTTACAGTTGCTAATAAAAAGTAGAAAAAACATAAAACACCTCTCAAAGTAGAATATGCTAAAAATTCTCACAGAAAAGAAAATATTTTGACCATTTATTTGGTGGACCTTTATGGGATGAAGGGATTCAGAGGATGATACATCAATGAGTATTCACTTGGCTATACTAGCATAAGCTATGTGATGTGTATTATGATCATGTAGTATAGACAAGTATTACAATAATAAAAAAGAGATGATGATGATATAAAAGAAAAATGTTACGTTATGTATGTCTGCTGCTTTGCTATATAAGTATTTGGGCAAGAAAGTACTGGTGACAGGTGATAAGTACTAAATATAGAGCGTGTATTTTCTCACATAATATATAATATTAAAATATCATAAACAAAATCCTACGATAATCTATTCTAATAGAATAAAATTATGTATTTTTGTCAAATCATTTAAAAATAATTTAAGCATCCTTGCTATTTAAGGATGATGCAAGGTCCCATTACCATTTAGGGTGTGTATGGATGCCTGGGTAGGCCTGCATCACACCAGCCCATGCAAGATCCTGCCTATTTGATTGCTTGGATGGAGGTCTGGACCAGGCCCGAGGCATTAAAAAATTGGCTCTCAGCCTGGCCCGAGAGATACGACCAAATCCAACGTTTTTTTGGAGACTAGCCCGTGGGATGCGTCAGCACCAGCCTACCTGCACTTGCGCATGCAACAAATGAGTCCTGAGGCATGTTTGCGGTCACCCCCGAATCACTGCCCCCATTCATTCGTGTGCCATCTCTAGAACTCTTGCTCCCTCGCTAGGGTTTTGGCAACTCTCGGCAGCGCAAGGTTCTCGGGGTGTCCTTCCTAGGCCCATCTTCCCCGAAGGTTCGCACCGTTGCTATAGTGAGCACAAGGTACTTCGGGTGCCCTCACTAGATTCATCCTCCCCGAAGGTGTGTCACGTTTCCTCCCTATCTCCTTGGACTGGTGCATGCAAGGCTTGTTCTCTCCCCATTCTTCTGTGTTTTATTCCCTTTTGCGATGTTGTTTTGTTTTGATTTGAGCATGAATGTGTGTGGATTTGGTAGATCCATTAGATCTGGTAATTTGGGAAGAATGTTGTCCGATAAATCCATTAGGAAATGGTAGAGATTGGGCCAGGAAATCCATCTTCCCCAGTTAGATGTAGTGATTTATGGGTTGGATTAAAACGCCTTAATAATGATATTATGTGTTATATCACGGATCATAAGGTACTCTGTATTATGAACATCCATATGTATGTCCAAGTATGGTTTATTTTCATAGAGTGAGGTAAAAGATGCTACTTGCTTTTTCTTAGCATAAAAGACTAAAATTGGACACTAGCTTAGCCGAACCCTGCTTTTTTGTCTTGATTCAACCATGCATGCTTCATCATGAACTGGTCCTGTTTGGTTGCCTGGTTAGGCTTGCATCACACCAGCCCATGCAAAATAACCTGCACATGACTGTTAGCATATTATGTTCGCTTTGCCTTATTAGTATTTGTAGCATGTTATGTTTGCTTTGTCTTATTAGTATTTGTAGCATGTTATGTCTGTAGTTAAATTGTGCCGATGCACTTGAATGCATTTTGAGCAAATGATGCACAACTTTGCTAAAATTGCAATTTTTTTAGCATTGCATCAATTGATCTATGATGGCATGCCACCGGGAGGTGCATCCTTTGATGTTGCAACCGTGGAATTCATGCATGTGGGTGAAGAAAATTAATTGTGATTGTAATAAGGTTGTGTGTGCACCATCCTGTAGTATTTGGGACTAATCATTTCGTACTACTGTGTTTTCTATGTAGATGAATGAGTTGGCACATAGAAGGCACATGCTTATTGTTAGAGGGGCTGATGTAGTCACTATCATGTGTGTGTGCATGGTCCTCATTCTAAGAAGACGAAGGGCACGTGAGGCACATATTACCTATGGTCCTATATTCGAAAAGGACATCGCAAGGCAATCAAACCTGCTGTGGATCAACCATTTTGATGATACCAGTTGCCTTGAGTAACTCAGGATGTCGAGGGGCCCCTTTTTTGAGCTGTGTAAATTGCTTCGTGAAAGATCACTGCTACGAGATAGTATCAACACCAACGTGGAAGAACAACTTGCCATGTTTCTCTTAGTTGTGGACCATAACGATAGGTTCAGAGCGCTATAGCCTATATTTTAGAGATCAACTGAAACCATTAGTTGATACTTTCATGAGATTCTTTTTGACGTTGGTGAACTACACAATGACATGATCCGGTCACCCTCCACTGTTGTGTACCCTAAAATCCTGAACAGTTCGAGATTCTACCCTTACTTCAAGGTAAATAGATGTGGCACGCATATATGTCACATAACGCATATATGTCACATAACTTAATATTGACCTTGTGTAGTACTTTGAAATCAATTTTGGTTTCTTTCTTAGGACTATGTTGGGCTATTGGTAGCACCCATGTGTTTGCAAGAGTCCCAACCAAAATTTCAATAGCCTTTAGGGGTAGGAAGGGCGTAACTATACAAAATATCTTGGCTACGATCAACTTTGATCTTAGGTTTACCTATGTCCTTACCGGGTGGGAAAGGTCAGCATATGATGCTCTCATACTTGCCGATGCATTGGACAGGGATGACGGCCTTAGGGTCCCACCAGGTATGTAACTGTAATATTCGTAATGGTAAGGGTACTGTTTCATGTGTTAGACAAATTCTTCCTTGTTGATGCTGGATATGTTACATGGCTTGGTTTCCTTTCACCGTACCGAGGCACCTGGTACTACTTGAGGAAGTATGGTGGAACGAATTACCCTCGTAATACGAGGGAATTGTTCAACCTACATCACTCATCTCTTAGGGTTTCGGTCGAAAGGGCTTTCATCATTTTCAAGAACCGATTCGATATTGTATACAATAAACCTTTCGACACGTACAAGACCCAAGTTAAGTTAGTCCTTGCGTGTACTATCTTGCACAATTGGATCCTGCTGTTTGGAATAGATGAGTGTGTCCTACCAGAATCCACATGGAATGGAAACAGCAACAAGGAGGAAGGGTCCCTTCAACATGACAATGGTGCATGGGCACAGAAGAGAGATGAATAGGCTAATCTTATGTGGGAGAATATGGGGTCAGCGCCCATGTGTGATGTAAGGCATTGTATTTGTTTGCGATGGTGTTGCACTTCCTTATTGCTCCATGAACATTTGAAGTGTTCATTCTGAGCTGAGACTAATGATTGCATGCAATGATGACTTTATGCGACAATAATATATTTTTCTCTAGTAATACTTACTTCTTTATGCCTAAAATGCTTACTTCTGTTGAAATGATGGCCACATTAGGATGGCTGACAAGGGTGACGAGGCTAGGGCGAGTGGTTGCCATGGGGGTAGGCAATCCCTGCATTGAACGTGACGAATACTCATACCAGGGGGTACCCCACAGCAAGGTATACATCTATTTCAAGATCATTTCTCTCTCAGTCGTTTGAACATGGCGGCGAGATTGGCAGCGATGCGGAGTACTAGAGGGGGTATTACCAAAGTCTTCGCCCCTCACAGATGGGATTATCACTGAATATTGGCCGGAACGCCAAATGGGTCGTCTTAGGCCCGGCTCTGGCCCAAGGTCTCGTTGGGCCACGAAGGATCCTCGGCCTCGATCAAGACCACCAGGGGCGCTCCAACTCGCCAAGGTCGGCGCCCATGATCTCGACAGCCTGGTCGGGCGCACCCATGAGCCCGACTTGGCCTCGGGTCGGCGCCTGCAGCTCGACTTGACATCGGTCGAGGCCCAACGAGCTCCGACTCGGCGACCTTCGCCACGTCGCTGGTCAACTTCGAGCTGGTCACCTGCTCCGTGGACACGACGACCATACTGGGGCAGGTGACTCCTTCCCAAGGCGGCCAGGGGGGCCGTCAAAGTCAAGTGCCAGTCCCTTCACCCCGTCATGCGCAGTGGAGAGACGCGCTCCCTTCCGAGGCAACGCCAGAGCGCAGCGTGTGGCGTCGACATCGACAAGCGCCAGAGGGTGCGCGCACCTTCCCGAGGCAACGCCGCTTGTGCCTACCAACCCGGCGTGGGACAAACAGGAACCTGTTAGTCATCGAGACCGAAGACTGGGACTTCCGGGCGTAGCATACCCCTACTTTTCTTTTCCAAACTCCCGTGTAACCTGCTCCTTCCTCTATATAAAGGGAGGCAGGACCCTCAGGGAGGGGGATCCATCCATCGATCGATCGACCAATCGAACACATAAGCATAAGTTTACGAACTCTAACACACCCGGCTCGAACGCTCCTACAGCTTTGAGCCCTTAGCTTCCCCCGAGCTCCCGAGCTCTCCCACTCGGACGAGGCGCATCGGGCCTGCCCTTTTGCCCTCGCTTGTAACGCCGTGTAATCCACCGCACCTCGAGCAATACAAAACCGCCACCACGAACTGGACGTAGGGATATTCGGCCCGAACCAGTATACATCTTGGGCTTCCTGAGTCTAACCATTCAAGGAGCGGGAATACGCAGCCCCTTGACTTACAAATTTACTTGCCGGTTTCACGAAACACCGACAGAACGTCTCACATGTCTAGTTTCGTGCTTCGCCGTATGCTCTGCTGTATTGCAAGAAAATTTGCTAGGAATCGATGATGGCATGCGGGCTTCGCGATTAATCAATCAATCCGCAAACACAATCACAAGAACAAAAACGAAGAGCACACACAATATAGGGGAATAGTTCTCTCGTTTTATTAGATTGATTTCTCGTACAAAGGGATGCCCAATATATAAAGAAAATAACAAGAGATATATTCGGATTTACCCACATAGAGATAGAGTCCAACTGAATATGGACTCAAATTATCTTATCTCATATCAATAGCATCTAATCAAGAACTAATGCTGCACAAATAGGCAAATAAATAAGAACACTCTTGCATTGATCAGACGGTCCAGATACACTCGAGTTTGACAACTTCCTGCTTTGATCTTTCTCCATCGTTCGATCCAAAATCGGACGGACCAACGCTAAGCTGGTAGCATTAGCAGAGGCTCTCAAGATTCGGAAACCCGAACCCGTTCTATTGGGCCCGTTCGCTCGTCCCTTTCCCACCTCCAATCCCTCCTCCGTCGGTGCGACCTCCTCCTCCTCCGCGCCGCGAAACCAACTCGGGATCGACCGATCGAAGCCTCTCCTCCGCCACGTCCCACGCCGCCAGCCGGCGATCCGGTAACCCCCTGTCTTCCCCTCTCTCTCTCTCTCTCTCCCCGAAGGTATATCTTCTGATCGTTAGCATGCTGACGTGTGGGGTTCTTGGAGGTAGAGGAGTTGGCGCGCCAGCGGGAGGGATGCGGCAGCAGCGCGGAGGAGGCGGAGGCGGAAGGCTGGGGGAGCCCGGGCTGCTGACGAGGGCGGTGGACAAGGTGTTCCGCTTCGTCCGCCTCGCCGAGTTTGAGATCCTTTGCGTCCTCTTCTTCCTCATCGCCTTCCTCCTCTTCAAGGATCTCGTAAGCACGCACCCCTCGTCTCTGCCCCCTTGCGCATTTCGCCTCTTGCATTTCGTCGAGTTTTGATGCCGCGCCTGCCGGAAAGAGATCGAGTAGGGTGGTTCATGCCCGATTGGCATGGCACGTTTGGTCAATTTGGTACTGCGTGGTCTTGAAGAGCACAGTAGTTCCTATTCTATATAGATGTGGATCCTTTCTTGCCTTTAGTTTATTGAAATGGCTATAAAGAACTCAGTTGAAATTATAGAAGTTATGTTAGCATAGTGAATGCAATAACTCCGGTTGGGGCACAACTTGGGAGTTTTTGATAGTGGTGAATGGCAGGTAGAATGGTGGCATTTGGTCCATGGTAGATGCTTTTTACTATATAGACTATGCTGTTTCAAATCAAAACCATTAATGATGGAGATATGATGTTTCTTATGCATTGCCGTGAACCTGTCAACCAGATAATTTGACCTGGAGACCTAGATATTACCTTGATATGGCTCAGTAGCAAATAATGCCAATAAGTTAGTAGTTACCTCAGCACCAACAAGTGTAGTTTGGTTTATAAATTTTGCTATATTTGGTTTCTGTGGAATTTTTGTCTTATACTAATTACTGAATAAATTTTCCTCTGAGATGTCACGACCCAAGATCTGCCAGATCTTTGTCAAGAAGCTCGATCTGGATGACCGCCGGCCTTAGAAAGGGTAGGAATCATAAGATGCTCTTATTGTAGTGTGATCAATTTTTCTTTGCCATGTCTCTTGAAATGCATTCCTGAAGTGCTCCTTTAATTTCCTTCCTACGACTACTTAAGAGTATTTTCTTTTGTGATGGTGAACATATTTAATTGTTCTCCAATACTTTCAAAGAAAAAAATGACATATTGTCGCCTTCAATTTCTGAAAGAATCATTTGCTTAGTGCTACTTTTATGGTTATTTGGTATGGGCCTTTATCTTGTTGTTTGTTACAAAGCATGCTGCTGGAACAGTGTTTAAGTAGGCATACTAAAGTTGTTTCCAATAGTAGTCTTTGATCACAGCATGTTACTCTCTCCATTTATACTGTTAATAACCCCTTGAGTTCTAAGCGAAACTTGGTGTATGAAATCCAGTAATTTCTTTTTGTCAGTTAAGTGTGTCAAAAGATTTCCATTGAGGTCAGCAGGATGGCTCTGAGCTTCTGACGGTAGCCTTGTCGAGAAATCAATTTAATCATGTTTCCTATTCATTTGAAAACTCCAAACCTAGATAAATGTTAACCTAAAATCTGCATTTTTCCATGCACCATCTTATTTTAGTCATAATTTTGATAATGAGCCCATCTATAAGATTTAAATGGCGTTCTTCACGATCATATGTAAAAAGTGAGTGACCAGAATCTGAAATGTCAGGGTAATATCCAATTACACAAATGCATGCATATATTATATTTTGCTCAGAAGCTGTTCTGTTTTTCACTAGTGGATGTGTTATTTATTGATGACTTAGTGCATTGTGCATTTGGGTGCAATAAAATCTGGCTAGTGGTGTTTTCTAAGCATTGCATTTTGCTCATTGCAATAGCAGGAATCTATGAGGCTTGCTGAGAAAAGAAAAATCACAGAGCATATAACAAGTTACTGGGAGTAGGGATGGCAACGGGTACATACCCGCCGGGTATCAGCCACCCATACCCGTACCCGTCAGATGAAAAATCACCCGTTAATTTACCCGTACCCGACCACGGGTAGAACTTCTTCCCCATACCGCATGCAGTTCGGGTCCTTTTCACCGTAGGGTCACCCATACCACTACTGGACTGGCGAGGGTAAAGGTCATCCGATGGGTCACCCGCACCCGCCAAATCAAATTTAGTGAACACAAACAAATAATTGATTCGACTCACAGCAGCAAAGAATTTATAAATTTAGTGAACACAAACAAAGAAAACATACATTGACCATTGTACAATCCGCCAACAGCTTCCACATTGATTTTTGACCCAAACCTCTAGCTAACAATTCAGCTGCTAAATTATTCTCATATATCAGAGAGTTCTTGTGGTAAATTATTCTCATCTAAGCTATTTAAGTTACACTTGTTTCTGGTGGAGTTGACCTTTGCCGAGATCTTGACCCTTTAGGTGTATTCGTTTGCTTGATAATGTTCCATCACTATTCGGTCCACATCAATAGTCTGGAACATAAATTCAACAGTACAAAAAGCTGAGAGATTATTTAGAAGTCTCACTCTGAACCTCTAAACTACAATGCCAGAATATAATGTAGATTCTAGACCAATAACCTCTAATCTGCAAATCAGTTTAAAGGAAGACCTTCGAATCAAATAGCATCAGCTACTGCTATTCTGCTAATTATGCATTTACAAAGCATGGTCCAAGTAGGTATTACTATGACAACAGCATCACAATTAACATGATTGAAAAGTGGAAATGCGTAGCAAACTCGGTATTAACTAGCCTCAGGATATTTGATAGATGTCTTCCCACAGGTTATAGACTTCACACAATCACACGGCTAAGATATGCTAAAACCAAGAAGATATTAATAGAAGATTCCATTCTCAACAACAGTTATACAGATAAACAACAGGTTTTGAGCAGCATATGGCTTATACAGCTAATATTGGAGCTTTCTCCGTTCAAAATTACAGACTTTCCAGACTTCCCAAGCTTCTGCGCGGCAACAGGAATTTCAAAGCTGCCAGGAACACTAACAACCTAAACATTAAACAATAATTTTAATTAGAGTGAAAGTGTGTGTACCACAGTTTGTGAAACTTTTTGAGAAACATGTTCTTTTAGGTAGTAGTTAATTAGTATCACGCTACATATTCTTTTAGGTAGTAGTTAATTAGTAATTATTAGACTATCAGCATACCTCTACCATTATACATGCTACATGTCAAAATTTCATTTTCATCAAAAGTGAAAACATTGGTCAAAATAACTCATAAACAGAAAACCATGAAATGAACTAGCTATCTATAAGTCAATATATAACTTACACACGTTGTGAAGCAAAGAACAAAAAGAAAACAATTAAGCGGTATATAGAACATATCAACACAATAAAGTTTACGTGAATGCTCGGAAGAAAGAAATAGCAGAACAATTAGCAATGTCATATTGTCATGGGCTACAGAAAAGAATTTCAGAAAAGGGAGTATTATTATGCTTACAGGAATTGGCCTTTGTAACACTCCGTTTTTCGATTTCTGGAACTTGAATTTCAAAATCCGAACCCGTGAAAATTTTCTCGAATTAAATCCGGCTTAAACGGAAATTTTAAAGTCAACAAGAATTTAATTTGGTTAATTTATAACTCAAATTAATTATTTCTTATTTTATTTGGGTTTCCTGTGCTTCATCGAATTTTTCTGTATTTTTGGGGATTTTTCCGGATTTATTTGCTATTTATTGGATTTATTTGAAGTTTATTCGGATTTTTGTGGATTTTCTTAATTCGGAAATCTTTTTCTAAACCTTTTTCCTCCGTGTGGGCGGGACTCTGTTCATATCCCGTCGGCACGATCTTTGTGCACTCACGGCCGGCGTTCAAACTTAAAAACCCTAAATCTTCCAGCGTTGGATCTTTGATCCAATGGCTAAAAGTTGCGCCGCCACACGGTCCTAAACCAAACCCTAAAGCGTTTCTATTCTCCACCGTCTGATCTTCATCACCCGGTCCACAGTGCGCCACGTCGTCCCGAAATCCACCGCCGCCAATGCCAGCCCTAGCGCCCGACCAACCTCTACTTCCGCGCCTCTACACGGAAACCTAGATTATAAAACGTTCTTGATTCGCGTCTTGCGCTCTCTCCAGCGCCGCATCTTTCCTCTTTCTCTCACCGCCAAGACGTCTTCGGCGGAGAACCACCTCGTCGGAGTCGCCGCTCGAACCGAGCCAATCCGCCGCTTTTCTTCCATCTCGGTGAGTTCTGTCCGTGTTCTTGGCACCATCGAGTTCACCTTCTCAAGGGCTCTGGAATCGCTAACTCTTTCACTCCTCGGTCGTTCAATCGCCGGATCGCATCGTCTTCCCGGTAGCAGGTGGTTGCGCCGCCTGTCGCCGTCGTGTTCTTCGCCGCAACACCACTTCACCGCCAGAATCGCCAAGCAACGGTTCGGATCTTCAGCGATCTTGCTTCGGTAAATCATTTTGCCACAACCACCATTTAATTTTATTCTTGCCACATATATGCCATATCACCGCTAGATGTGTACAATATGCGCCATGTCATCGCCAACTCGATCTATCCATGGTGTATGCGCCACTTGTGTGCCATGTTTCACCTTAGGTCCACGTGGGCGCTATATCGGCCATACATCGCTTACATAACGCAGTGGATTACCATGTCACCGCCTTGTCACGGCCATGTGGCGCCACGTATCTGTTGCGTCCGCGCCACATCATCGCTAAGTCAACACCACCGTACCGTCGGTAGTAGCCGTGAACCGAGTTCACCGTAATCGAGTCACCGCACATGGGGCCCGCTTGTCGTGGCGTGGTTTATTCCGTTTAAATCATCGATAAATCCGGAAAATCCGAATATTCCAAATGAATCGCGTGGCACACTGTCAAGCCTAATTTTTACGATTTTCCTTCCATTTAAAACGAAGCTTCGTTCTCCTCCGTTCGAACTCCGATTCGAACGATTCAAATTTCTAAATTCATATAAAATCAAGATCTATCTGTTGGTGTCATTTTTATGAATTTTTGAATTTTGTTTATTTCTGGTTTTATTTATTGTTGCCTCGATTTGCGTGTTTGCGAGTAGACAACGCATCGGTTGAGCGAGAGGAGTATCCAGCGGAGGCTACAGCAGCGGGAGAGGGTGAAGGCAAGTCTCCCTTGACCATTTTGAACCCAAGTTTATGAAATGCTATTTTGTCTTTTAAATTATTGCATGCTATTTAATTTACGTAGCGTACTTTAATGTCATTTTGAATGCTTAGATAAATGCCAAATTGTTATACCCACATTGATATTCATGTTGACAACCATTGACACATTAGGAAAACTAATTCTTGTAATTAATGGTAAACATTTTACTATGGGAACAGTGAAAATGCTTAGCCATGCTTAATCACGTCGGTACCTTACCATTATGGAAATGCTTTCAATCTTTGATTCAAATGGAATTTGTGAAAATATGGCAATTGGTGTTGCTTGCGTATTAATTTGAAATTAAAAGTGAAAAAAATGGTTTAGATGGGCGGATTGGTTGAATGGCGGGTGCGGGGCGCTAAAATTTTGGAATGTGATTGTCGCCCTAGTCAATTAAGGACCGTCGTGTGTTACCATGGGCCATGCTATACTGATACAACCACATGTCTATATGGAGTACGACAGCTAAGTAATTTGCATGTATCGTTATTTGACTTCGATGAAATTTGTGCGGGTTTTTCGGGGCAGCACTTGCAAAGCGCAAGAGGGCTTCGGGTGGCGGAGGTAGCCCTACCGGTGGAACCTTAGCGGGTGAAGTCGGTAGCAGTATATGCATTGTAAAGGCCTTGTCATGATCTCCTGCCGACACACCAAAGGAAGTGTGTTCTTGGCACAGCAAAGCAGGTGATCATGTCGTATGGGTAAAGTGTACCGACTCTGCAGTCTTAAAACTACTTGAGTAGCCGTGCCCACGGATAAGAACAAGCGTGGAACGTTTTCACATAGTAGATTTTACGGTTTTGGTTTTAAAATGGAAATGATGGATTTGGTTTAAACATGAAAATGTGGTTTGGGAAATCATGAGTGGCTAGAGCTCACAGGTTTTAGTTTGGCGGCTAGAGCCAACCAGGTAGTTGGAACCTTGAAAATCGTTATACTTCAATTTAATTAATTATGCTATTTACATTTTGTCAAATGCTGCTTTATGAAATTATTACGTGTATTTCCTTTAAATTTCGCTTTATGCAAATGAACCATATTATGTCTTCCTTTGTTTAAGCCATGCATTTAGTTATTGCATTATGTTTAGAGACTTGCGAGTATGTTGCATACTCACCCTCGCTTTTTTTTATTGCGAAATTTGCTTATTCCATAAAAGCGAGATGATGGGCGTTCGACATTTGTCTTTGGAGGCTATGAAGAGGATGATGACTCGATCGTCTAGGAGCGCACCGATCGGTTGCTGTGGGCTGCTTGAGTGGCTCGATTTTGTTCTACATTTCATTGCTATACTTTTACACTTGATAGTAAGGCTTCATACTTGTAATAATGTCTTTGTGTCGCTTATTGTTCTGGACTAAGCGGTTGAAACATGAGGGGGTTGGATTTGGTAAATCCGGGTCTCCTAACCTTGGGCGCACATTTCTTCATGTTGCAAGTGTTTAAGAAGCGGAACCAAAAGGATCACCATTCACCAAAAGGATTGACATTCACCATTCACCAAAAGGATTCTAAAATGAGAATGAGATTGACATTAACAAATGCAAAGTTTCGATTGTAAGAACAATATGGTGCATATGGCTGAAGTTATCTACTTATCTTGCAAGACCAAAGGATGGATACCAATTACCAAGTAATCAACATATTGTTGAGATTGACTCGAGTTTGAGGTTTCCCTCACGGCCTCCTTGAGTCCTTGCTTTTCATGACAACACAAATAACGACGATATAGCATGTGAGACAATAACGACAAATACCATTTATGAGTACATAGTCCAAACTTCATGAGTAGCCAACAACACAAATAACACAATACAAGTTCTTCAGTCTGTCATCACAAATAACACATTACTAGTTTACTACATTAGCTAATAACCATTTCATGACCAAAAGATGCTGCCATCCTCCCAAAGTCAATCCCCCATTCCATGCTCCCATCTCATAGGTCAAATCTCAAGTTCCTGTAGGTAGCAGCACATACACATAACTATCAAACTATTTAAAAAGGTAGAGAGCACAAAATAAAGAATGCATATTGCTGATTAATAAAGTGATAACCAATCACCTGAAGACCCTCTTGAGTGTCTTGGAGACAAGACCAAAAGGTAGCAGCTTGATTTTCTTTCTCATCAACTACAAAACACAAATGGATTTTTAATTTGCATCTGTAGTAAAGAAAGTAAGAGAATGAATTACACATCACATACTTTTGTATTTGTTTGAAGCCAATCTTGTGAGCACATGAGGCCTCTATCATTTTAGTAGTGAGCTTTCTGCTGCGATGCTCACTAAGCACTCTTTCACTAGTGCTAAGCGATTCGAAGCAAGCTGTGGTCACAGGAATTGCAAAAATATCTCTTGCTATCCTCCTTAGAGTAGGATAGCGTGTTCGACCACCTTCCACCAATCTAAAACCTTTGAAGTTCTTTGTTGATAATGGAACCAATTCATCCTCTAAGTAGTGATCTAGCTCATATTTAAACCTCATGGCTATTGGCCTCATACTTGCAACTCGAGCATTAAAGGATGATAAGACTTCCATGTTGTCAATGTCAATAGAAGATCTGGATGAGTCAATGTTATCTTCATCCTCTTGGACATGGTACTCAATCATCAAATCCTTAGCAACTCTTTCACTTTTGAGACCTCAACATCACAAACTTCACCAATTTCACCAAGCAACCACTCAAAGCACATAAGCAACATGTGAGCTTTGAATCGAGGATCAAGAACGGTTGCAATCCCCATCAATCCTTGAATATCAGACCAATACTTATCAAACTTAGCTACCATATTAGCTGACATGGATTCTACTAAAGGATTGCCATAAGTTTGTGCGACCAGAAAATTACCTCATTATAATATTTCTTAGTGCCCAGGATTCATCGATAAAGTGCGTTGTGGTGGCCATGTAACCTCTCTTTTGGTTGTCGGTAGTCCACATATCGATGGTGATAGCAACCCTTGATTTAATTCAGGCCATGTACTCAATGGCTTTCTTCTTCTCCTTCTCATATTGAGACATGATGTCCTTCCTAAAAAAAATCATATAATCAAATCGCAAGTTCCTTTCTAGCTAGCATTTAACAATCACATATTTAGCTCATATATAGTCATAATGTCATATACCTTATTGTGTTCCTAGTCCCCATCTTGAAAAGTGGTTGAAGTCTGTTGCAAACCGCAGAAAGCTTGACATGGTCCACCATGCTTAATGGATACTCGTGTAGCACAATCATAGAAACAAGTTCCTTTCTAGCTATGTCTTGATCAAATGTGTAGTTCTCCTTTGAGACTTTCCCGGCATCAAGTGGAACCAAACCGCAAATTGGATTGTCCCAATGTCTTGTTATTGTTTCCCATCATCTTGATCTTTTTCATTGTGCGAGGACTTGAGATGGTCATGAAGGTGTTTAGTACCATTGGTTGATTGACGTAAAGCTTCTTGAAACAATGCATGCATTTGGCCTTCAGCTTGGCCATTGAATTTGACCCGTAAACTCCTTCCAAGCAGTAGAAGTTAGCTTTCTCTTTGAACGACCTCTACACCATCTTCATCTTCGTCATCATTTAATTCTATCTCCTCGTCAGATAGCTCAATAGCTTGTGAATTTGTTTCTGATGCTTGAGAAGATGGATTTTGGGCTGCTTGGCTACTACTTTCACTTGTCGTTGACATTTTTTTAAATCTATACAAACAAGTAAAACAATCAAATAAGTTTGTAATTTTCTAGAATAAGCACTTGCGGTTATTCCAAAAGTAGAATAAGCACTTGCGGTTTTCTTACAATAAAGAGTGCGACGATGTTGCCGCTATGTTATTTAATAGAAGGGGTGGCCATTGCTCCTATTGTTTCGGCTCGATGGTGACCTTCCTCTTGGGCTTGCCCACACCCACACGGACACGTACGCTTCTTTGTTGCGTCCACAACCTCTTTGGCGAGTGGGGCGAGGCGTTGGGCGATTTGAATTGATATTTATCTCACGAAATCACCGATATTTTTTGGATCCGTTGTTCTTTGGTCACCTTCTTCCACGACCACGCCACCGGGATGGGAGGAAGGGACAGGGACGGCCGGGGTTAATGTGGTTAGTAGTCTAGTAGATGAATGGAGGAGGAAGGGGGAATGGAGGATTGATGAATGGAGGATGGCTGCTGCATCTAAAGATCGCAAGACAAAGAAAGTTAAAGAGAGAAGAAACGAGGATCACCGTGCTGGCGTCGTTGGAGGAGGATGGGGCGCCGCCATGTTCTCTAATCTCTTGAGACAAACTCACACTCACCCACTGAAGCCTCCTCCTCCTCGGTCCCGCGGTGGCCGTGGTGAGTGAGGCTCATGGCCGGTGAGGAGAGGTGGAGAAGGCTGGCGAGACCCGGCTATAGCTCACTGGCTCGGCCCGCCCCCATAATCATCCGCGCCTCATTCCGCCCGCTCAATCTCTTCCGGCGCCTCAAATCCCGACGGACCCGCGTCACCCGCTAACTTCTTGGTGGTAGTCTCGCCTCGCTTAGTACGCCCATTGCCTCTCTGGCGTTTGGTAGCATGTGACCATTGGCGACCATGGATTTGCTTGCTAGGGTTAGGTCACCGGATGGTGTCTGCCTGTCTGGACTCTGGAGTCTTCTGAGTTCTGATCGATTTGAGATTTCGAGTCATCGGCTCATCGCCTGGACTCTGGAGCCCTGGACCTGAGAGTCTTGGACGCGTAGAATGAGAATCGCTCGCCTGGCCGGTTGGGCCCTGGTGCATCGTCTCGTCTGCACTCCACTCAGCTGGGCTTGGGCCGCTTGGTTGCTACAAGGTTGCTACACGGTACAAGGTTGCTAAATGGGTAAATGGAGTAGCAGTGCACGGTGGAAGTACCCGTGCCGTGCAAAATCATACCCGATGGGTGAAGGTCTTGTCCCATTAAGGTACCCATGGGTATGATTATTGGACCATATTTGTACCTAATGAAGTAAATACCCATCGAATTATCGGGTTTCAGTACCCATTGCCATCCCTAGCGGGAGTGCAGGAAAAATCTTTGTAGTGGTGCAGCCTGGCTCTTCGATTGAATCATTGTTCAGAGTGATCCTTAAATGAACACAGTTTGACAGTGTTTTCTAGAGAACAAGAATCTTTGATGCGATATAAGGTCATTCCCAGTGCATAGTTTCATTTCCCAGTTTCCAAGAGTGCCACATCAGCTTTTATCTAGGTAATCGTGTATCTTGAGTTTCATCTAGATGAAACTCTCTTACCTTCTATGAAACTCTCTCTATCTCTCTCTTCATAATTACCTTGCCAGGTCACCAAACATGATGATGTGTCATATCATTTAATGAGAATGAAACTCCCATTGTGAATGGCCTAACTTCAATTTACTACACCCATTTAACTTCATATTGCCATAAGATATTTCAGGTGTATTAACCAATATTTTCGCTTATCACATTATCCAAAAGATATTACTTTCAAACTTTCTTTGGTCGTCTGGAAAAGAATTTATGATAACATCTTGTTTCTTTAGGTAGCATGATTTGATTTTTGATTAAAAAAAATGCTATTATTGCAACGCACGAACGCTTTACCAGTATTAAAAACCGAAAATACCTACGAAGAGCTAGACCTTTTTTCATTAAGCTACTTAAGCAGTGCTCTTTCGATCGTTATGTCTGGATCTACAGCTCTACATTTCTCCTATATTGTTTATAATACTGTTCGCTACTGTACCATATGCACTATTTTAAAAAAATCTGAACCCTTGATCCAGAAAACGACGGCGGTGTAGAGACTCGCTCCACGAGGCACAAATTTTCGTCGACGGTGCACTCGCTTGGAAGAAAATATCGCATCACCGCGTCTGTGGACGCGTCAACGTCGTTGCGTGAGGCCTAACCAAGCGGAAACGTGAAAGGACGAATAAAAAGAATTGATAGAGTAGGAAGTTGGGCAAAGTTGGCGTATTCCAACCCAACGCAACAAGTGCTCGAGACAGTGAGAGAAAAGGTTGGGAAAATATAGGCATAATTAGACTCGATGGTTTGACTTCGATCAAATCCATGTGGGCTTTCTTTCAATTAGTACTTCTACTGGATGAACACGGTCTGTGCAACAGTTCCCACCTAGAACGCAGAAATTCTTCGTTTGCGGAATTTACATAAAACATGCATCACAGCCTAGAGGTAAACTTTACAGACGTGTTAATATGTATTGAGTTGTATGAATAAAAGGTGGATAGTGATTATATATCCTTTTATTTATTTATTTGTAAATTAATACAAATTATGTCTGAGATGTGATACATAGAAGCACCGTGTCGTAGATATTACGCTAGGGTACCTCTCGCCGCATAAAAGTATAATCTACGTGGCGGCAGCAATCCGGTGGCGATCACGGCCGCCGGCCGACGACTCGCCGCGTGGCGCCCGGCGGCGGTGGGCGAAACCACGCCTTTCGCCCGGCGCCCGGCCTACGTGGCGGCTTAGCAATCGAGCGGCGATCACGGCCACGGCCGAAGCGACGTCGGCCACGTGGCGCCGGCGGCGGTGGGCAGCCACGCCCTGCTCGCCGGCGCCCGACCTACGTGGCGGCACGGCAATCGGGCGAGCAGGGGCGCCTGCTCAAATCGCGCCAAGGCAAAAAAGGTGGAAACAGGTGGTTTTGCCTCGAAGGCTCCTTTTCACTACCGTACCATGTCGAGCAGCGAGCTGCCATGGCGAGCTCATCGGTACAAGGGTTTACGCAACAAGCTCATTCCTCTCGGCGCCTCTCACCTACATGCCAAAGGGTCCCATCCGTGAACCGGGCAAAAACGCAGCGTAAGCATTTAATGAAATTTGGAGAGCAGGACAAAGCACGGGAAGGAGTAATAAATGTATAAGGATCAGCATGATGACCTCCCTTTTACCTACTCCCGTTAGCCTGGCCTATATAAGGGCCTCCGGGTGCATGGAAAAAGGGGACGGGCAGACGAACGGAGAAAACTTGTAACTCAAGAGCTTTGTATTAGCTTCACACCCTCTCAAAACAATCGAGCAGGAAGTAAGGCTGTTTCCCGAAGCAAAAGGGGGGCCTGAACCTGGGTAAAAATCTTCGTGTCATCCGCGATTAAATGTAGCCGAGTCCTTAGCGTAAGAGTCCCTAGGGTTTCGCCTTCTAGGTTTAGCTACGGCGAAGGCCCTCCCGAACTAAACCCGGTGCTGCATCCTCCGGGCACTGTCGGTGGAATCTGGCAAGCGAAGCGCGCGCGGTAGGGGGCTAGTGGTTGGCTTTTCCGGCTAACTCCCCGGCGGACTTCGGTGTTCGCGGTTCAGAAGCAGGCTCGCGCATCAGAAGATGGCGGATCCGCGTACCGAGATCTCGCGGGCGGCGGCGACCAAAGCGCCTCGGCCGTCCGGCCGATCGAACGCCGTACCCGCGCCCGCAGGTGGCGCGCTACTCTCTCCGAAGCGGTGGAAGCGGCCGTCTTGTCGAAGAGGCCATGGGGCGGCCACCCCCGAGAACTTACCTGTTGCTCGTGCCCTCTTCGACCACCCGGGTGGAGTTCGCGAGAGACTCTCCGGCCACTCCGTGGGCTGCAAGCATTCTTGGCCTCGTGGATCACGGCCCAACCGGGTAGGGCTCCCGCCCGCTTCGGCACCGGCGTACCTCGGCGCCTAAAAGCGCATCAGGCGCTCTCGAGGCCTCGAAGTCGCCCCAACGGAAGGGCCACACGGCAGTGGGCGGAGTCAAGAAAGGACCACGCGCCATCCGGTCCGGCTCCTCGAGCCGTGAGGACCTTCGCTCTCATCTGGGCGAAGGCCCGTGGCAGCAGTGATGACAACGCGCGATCGTCTGCGCCATCCGGACCAAACGTCGCCATAGCAAGCAGTGGCGGCCGGCAATGAAGTCCCTCATGGCTCTCACGCCGGGGCCGGAGGAGGTCCTCCTCCGGATCTGCGCGGCGAGACCTCGCGCTCACGCCGCAGATCTCCGAACAGACTTCGATGGCTGGCTCGGCTCCCTCTGGCGTCGGGTGCAGGCCTTCTCCGTGGTCCGGCCGCAGCGTGGCTTTGGCCGGACGAGTTTCGCCCGTGACCATAGAAAAGTATGGCGGCACCACCAACAGGAGGAGTTCCTCCAAATCTACACGACGATGGTGCGGACGGTGGCGGATCTGAAAAGGTCATGGCCAACTACCTCCCACAGCCTTGGCCGGGCTCTGCCTGTTCTGTCTTGAATCTCTCAGAGTCGGTGCACTCGTGGGGAAAGTTGTCGCGACCTCTTAAGTGCCAACTTCGAGGTTCCTTCTTGTGACGGCGTGGAGGGCGACCTTCACGCTCTGGAGCAAGAGAAGAGTCGCCAGCGACTTCATTCGGCGGTTACGCCCGCGCCGCAACACAATCCCCTACATTTCAGAACAATCGGTCGTCATCGTAGCCCGGGAGGCGTCTTGCGGCAAGTAAAATGAAAGAGAAGATGGCCACCGTACCATCGGCTCCACCTCAGGGCTTTCTCTCCTCGCACATAAGTGTCGCGGCGGCATGAAGCTCAAGGGCGGCGCGCAGCCCCAAGGGTAGCCATAGCAAGGATGAGTCGGGACCTCGAAGGTTCGTAGCTCAAGCAAGAAAGCCTTGAGGCTTGAGGCAGGCGAGACAGGCGAGTCTTGGCCAAAGCCCGGCTGACGAAGACCTACTATGAAGAAGCGCATGCCGCCCGTGATCGGCGAGATGATCGCCGTGACAGCGTGTGATCGTCGGGATCGTAGCGATGACCGCCCATGATCGCAAGGACGGCCGCCGCGCAAGCAAAAGGAGGCGAGCGGCGTATTGCCTATCCGCACCAACACCCATGGCTGGACAAGCTGCCGGTCGTGGACAAGATAGTGGAAAAGCGGCTCAAGGAGCCGTCCGGCGATGATCAAGATGAAGATCCGGCCCGTGGCCTTCCGGCGGGCGATCCGTGATGGCCTACATCCATGGTGGATCCTCCACCTTCCTCAGCCGCCGCTTGGCGGCGAGAAGGAAGAATGCCAGCCGCCGCTGTCGAGCTCGGGGTCGGGCCGGATCTTTGAAGTGGTGCGAGCAAGCGCTCACCTTGATCGGTGACCATCCGGCGCTAAGCGGCACAGGATACCTCCGATCGTGGTGTTGCCCATTGTTGGAATGTGCTGGCTAAGCCGCGTCTTTGGTGAGCGGAGAAGTTCTATCAACCTCTGTCCCTCCGGCGTTCTTGGCACTCTAGATCGCGATCGGATCTGCGTCGGCTCTGCCCTTCTTGGGGTAGCTCAGTGGTATGTTTTCCTTGGCGAGTCGCCTCCCGTCACCTTTGGGGGGGACAACTCTGCTGCCGATTGGTGGATTTTGAGGTCGCCGACTTGACCTCCTCTGATGCTACCTTTCGGTGGCCGTGGCCCGATTCATGGCGACCACCCGCTCTGGTACATGGTGGTGAAGATCTGGGGTATTGGCCCCATTTGATCGATCCCGAGTGGACAAAGCCAGTGTCATGGCCCCAAATTTCAAAATTTATTTCTTCGGCTAACATTAAGCGCCAACCAAATTTTGACCGCATTTGAGATCGACTTAGCCTTAGTAAATGTTCTAATTTCGACACTTTAAATTTCCAACAATGAAAGTTAAGAGCTAGAAGTTTCGGTGTGCATGTTAGAAAAATGGAAACTAGAAACTTTCTCCTCAACGTTGTGGGGTTTGAACCAAAATCAACGCCAAATACTAATTCACAATGTGGCTCAAAAATTGAATCTAAGTCTTTGAGCTTTTGGGGACTTGGCCCTTTTAACTCATGCCTAGTAGTAAGGTCAAGTGAGCAGCAAAACAAATCAGCACATCTCTCATTTCTGATTTTCCTCCCCAAAGCAGCCTCCGCCTCCTTCTAGCTCTCTCGGCCTCTCCCCAGCTGCACCTCCCTGCTGCTGCTGTCCTGGGCGTCTCCCTCCTGGAGCTCCATTGGTGGCGCCTCCATCCCTCCAAAGCAGCAGCAGCTCCTCCTCCCAGCCGGCCTCCTTCCCCAAGTGCAGCCCTCCTCTTCCTCCTCCACTCCATGAGGTAAGGCTCCCTAGGGTTTAGGTTTTGATGGGTTATTTCCTGGTCTTGGGTGCTGCCATGATGTATTGGGGGCTTAGATGAGTGGAGAATCAAAGTTTGAATGGGGAATAATCAATCTAGGGTTTGGAGCAAGTTCTGAATTTTCGAGCAGAATTTTTAGCTACTGTTTCGGGCTGATTTGAGAAAATTCTGAGCATCTCCTGCTAGGTTGGCTGTAGAAAGTTGTGGGTAATCAAATTACCTTTCATTTCCAACTGGAATCACCTCATTCCGTTAACCCAGCTGAAAGTTATGTCTAATTTAGTGCATGCTGCTCTGAAAGTGCTGATATTGTGTAGCTGAAACTTGTGGTGTGAATAAGAATTAGTTAGAGGCCGAATTAGAAATAAATTTTGCCTGTGAAGTTTTAGGAAATTTCATGTAGATTGTAAAATGTCATCCTTTACTCAATTCCCTTAAGTATAGCCATTTATATGATGAAATTTGTGCATGCTGTTCTGAAACACTGAAATTTCTGAAACTCTGAAACTGTTCTCTGTTCCTGGCCGAACTGGGAATTCCCTGGGCAGAATCTGAGTGATTGGCCAAATCCAGGTTGTAGGTCTATGTCTTGTGGTCGTTTGAGTATAAGTTTGCTCAATTTGATCAAGCGGTTCAAAAGTTATGGCCATTTTGTATCAACGCTGCTCTGAAATCAGTTTGTGCTGAAAATTTCAGACTTTGGGGCTAAAGTTCAGAGTTTAATTGCAAGCTTTACTTTTGTAATCTGAATGTTTTGATGCATGGTAGAGTTAGATCACCCTCTTGTGGTCTTTTGAGTCCATGAAGTCAATTTTGGATTAGCCAAATAAAAGTTATGCTTGTTTAGATGAATGTGCTTGTTATTTTCAGATTTTGCTATAGAATAGAAGTGGAGTTTAGCAATTGTGTTTTCAGTTTTAAATTGAGTTGAATGTTTGCGCTTTTGGAGCTAGCTTGGGTGATAAGCAGTTAAGTCACTAGCTATGGAGGTTTGGCTCAAATAGTGTTGAGCAAATTCATAATGTAAGCTTGGTTGCTAGTGTGAAATTAGCATTTGTATTTCGTTTTGTCTTGATGAGTGCTTGCATGATCGTCTTTAATTCTCATTCCATCTCATATGCATTGCATGCATCTCATCCATATGCTTTGCTTTCGTGTAGAAACGAAACATGCGGAGGGTGGCGTGGCCGTGGTCGAGGACATCGGTGGGCAAGTTGCCGTTGAGGATCCGCGAGAAGCTGCGAGCAAGCACCTAAGCATGTTTATCCTTATGTATCGTTATTTTTGAGAATAATGTGATTAATTGAAATGTTAAGTATTGCATTAGGAATTGCCATGTGGGATAGGAATAGATCCTATTTCTTTGCCGTACACCTTGTATTAAATCGAATATCTCCTTTTGAGCTAGACTATGGGTATTAATGAGTGCAGCTTAGAATGCTTAGATGTCGGGGTTGGGCCAAGTGACGGAGGGTTACGTCACTGCGGTTGATTATCATTACACATACTTCCTTATGTCGGACTTAGAATTGGGAAAGGTTTTGGAAAGAAATGAATTGTGGGCCAAGGCGGGGAGTTGGTTCATTTAGATGCGGAGACTCAAATGTGTAGCCCGTCTGTGTCGATTAAGAACGATCCGTAAGTGGAATAAGATTGAGCACACCGGTTGATGCGCATGGATGCGGGTATAGTGCAGTGGCGCTCTTTCTCTCATATGGAATCGATGGTGTAACTTCTGTGGTTGGGCGTGGTTGAGGCGAGGCTTAGCCGACTCTCGGCGTAAGCCGAGACTTAGAAATTTGCTCGAGGGTGCTAGGTTTTGGACCAGGAGGGCAGCAGCGATTGGGTATGATTGGGGAGGGTTGACACTAGGCCCTTGTGGTAAGTGTCGTGCGATCAATGCTTCCTGCGAGGTTAATTAAGCGATTGAATTGCAGCGCTCTCGGATATGAAACGCTTGGTCGAACTTATTCTGCGTAGTAAACAACTTGAACTTGTGGTTCGCCGTTGGGCTTGAGCTAAATTTTGATATGAGATGACTTGCTTTACATTACATTAATTACAATATCATGCTAGAGGTAGGTGCTTTTCATTGCTAATTATATTGAGAAAAACTTGAGTAGATGACTAAAATTGAAACAAAGTTAAGCATTTCCGCTTTTAACCTAAGCACATTTACCTTGCTGCAAGAATGCATCTCCTTTGGAGTCGGTCATATATGGACCACGGGTAAGTCTTGTAGTACCTATACGTACTCATGTTCTTTGCGTTGTGATTTTTGATTGAGGACCCCAAGCGGTTGTGAGTTCTGTCCATATTGCTTCTCGGTGGTGGGCGGGACACGAGTAGAGGCTTAGCGACATCGCTACGCCGGAAGTGTTGAGGCGAGAACACTAGGAGGATTGTATTTTGCTAATGTGTTGCGATTGGATTCATTTTGTTGTATAGATAGCCTTTTAAATTGTGTTTAAATGCGTGGTTTAAGTCTCTGTCGATGTCTACGTGGATGGCTTCTAATTGTGATCGTCTTCTTTGTTGTGGTTGTTGCATTACTTTTGGATATATATATATTATGTGTGTTTTCTTGTCTGCTGAGTGGATGTCCATAGGTTCTAGGAGGGTCATGCGAAATTTTCGATTTTGGAGTCTTGGTCAAATTCTTGGTTACGGTGTGGTTTAGAGTCTTGGAGTTGTTGCTAAGTGTGGTTTGGTGGTTGTCGGGTTTGTCTTTGTCTTGGGTGTTTCGCGTGCGTGTTTGGTTGCTTGGTTTGAGTTCGTTGCCTTTATGCAAATTGAATTGATATCGCATTGGAAGCCGGTGTCTTGGCGATCTGGCGAGTTGAGATGCATATCTTAGAGAAATCTGGGGCGGTTGTCGAGTTCATCGAATGGGTGGCGTTGTCTCTATTGGGCTTGGGTGTTAGCACTGCGGCGCCACCGGCGATCCGTTGCTAACCTCAATTCGATGTGGACTGACGGGACATTCGATAACTTAGAAGAACGATCTGGCGGCTCCTCTCAAAAGGTGGTATCGAGCAAGGTGCATAAAGACGGGCAGTAAACAGCGACCACTTAAGTGATTGTTGGTGGTTTATTGAACCTAGTAGCAATTAAACCGTTACCGCCCTATGTCTATACTTAAGGTTATGTAGATTTAATGGTGGCGTGGGAGAAGCGATCCGTTGGAATCGTGCATTTCATACCATGCATATGAGCATCATGTCATATCACGCATGCATGTGTTTTCTTTGTGTCATTGTCGTTATGAATTGTTTTTGTATGTGATAGGGTTGTAGAGTTTCCTTGCTTTGTGCTACTCTCTAGGTCGAGTTACTTCAAATATTTGGCCAAATCTGAGATCCTTTCCTCGCATCTCGGTAGGATATCCACGATCCTTTTGATGTGTATTGCGTCGTCGAGGCATTGGGCTCGGTATGCTTATGCAAGAAATTTGATCGTTGCCTCGCATCTCGGCGATTGAAGCATCATGAGGAGCACTACGCCTGCGATTTGGAGCTTGCGGCGGTGGTGCATGCCTTGAATCTGGCGCCACTATCTCTGAGAACAAGTGTAATATTTGCGATCATAAAAGTCTCAAGTACATCTTCACTCGGCGGAATCTGAATATGAGGCGTGAGATGGCTTGGCTGATCAAAGACTTCTGATCTGGAGGTACACTACCACGGGAAAGCGAATGTGGTGGCCAAGCGCATTGAGTCGCAGGCTCAATCACGGTTATCTTGTTCTGACCGGAGTGCTTCCTCTGTCTTGAGCTTAGGAGACTTCGGTTTGGAGATGGGCGGCGAGTTCATAGCTAATATCGAGTTGAGATCCACATTGCTCGTCAGTTAAAGGCCTGAGGCGAAGGATGAAGAAGTTGCCCAAATCAGGGATAAATTGAATTTGGGGCAAAAGGCTGAGTTTTCGCTGGATGATCGAGGAACCTTGTGGTTCGGCGACCGCATAGTTGTCCTGATGACCCGGAGTTGAAGCGAAGATTCTTGATGAGGCGCATAACTCCTTGCTTACCATTCACGGGCAATAACAAGATGTATCAAGACACGAGGCAGCGGTTTTGGTGGGCTCGCATAAAAGCGAGTGCTTTCGCTATGTGTCGAGTCACGGCGTCTGCTGGCGGGTGAAGGCGAACACCTCAAGCCAGTAGGTACTCTTGACCTCTTCTGTTCGGTTTGGAAGTGGGAGGATGTCACCATGGACTTCATTACCGGCTCTTGACCACTTCCTCGAGCCATGACTCAATTTGGGTGATCGTCGGCCAAGTAGCGAAGTCAGCGCACTTTACTGGCCGTCCGGACCACTTATTACGACCAAGAGATATCGAGCTATATATCTCTCGGATCGTCAATGTCTCCACAAGTACCAGCGGATAGTGTCGGATCGAGGTTCTCGGTTTGTCTCTCGGATTACGGAGAAGCCTACATGAAGCTTTGGGCGCGAAGTTGCTCCGATTCAACATACCACCCTCGGTGCCAGTCGGGCCAGGAGGTCAATCGGATCCTCGAGGACATGTTGAGGCTTGTATCTTGTCCTCGGGAAGAAGTGGGAAGAGTGTCTCCGTCGCGAGTTCGCGTACAACAACGACTACCAAACCAATATCCGGATGTCTCCGTTCGAGGCACTTTATAGTCGCGGTTGTCGGCGCCGTTGAATTAGTCGAGAAAGTGGAAGCGCTCCTTGATTGGGCTGAGTTAGTTGTGAGGCGGAAGAAAAGTCGGGACTATCCGGAAAATCGAGGATAAGCGGTCATGACGAAGAAATTCTGTTGATCGCCGTAGGAGACCCTCTCCTTCGACATTGGCGACCGTCTATCTGAAGGTTTCTCCTCTCCGTGGCACCGTCGATTCGGAGTTAAAGGAAAGTGGCACCTCGCTTCGTAGGGCCGTTCAAGATCGTTGGAAAGTGCGGCCAAGTAGCATATCGGCTAGAAACTTCCTCCTTCGCTCGGAATGGTTCATAGCGTGTTCCACGTCTCGGTGAAAGTGTCTCCGTACTACGTTGAGTCTCTTGAGGTGGAAGACCTCGAGTCGCGCTGAGCAGGATCTGTCTTATGCGGAGCATCCTATTCGAGTTACGGAAGAATCGGAGGCCTTGAGAACCTGACGAAGAACTCTCAAGTTCTATAAAATCTGCGATGGAGTAATCACCACGGAGGGCGAAGCAACTTGGGAGCCAGAAGATCGTCGAAGAAGCGAGTATCGAATTCTTCCAAGACATGTGAGTATTACTACGCCGATCCTTGACTTTTCCCTCTGTAGTTGTCTTCCTAAGCATGCGCTCGTTTACGAATCTCGGTGAGATTCCCTAAGAGGAGGATTTGTCATGGCCCCAAATTTCAAAATTTATTTCTTCGGCTAACATTAGCGCCAACCAAATTTTGACCGCATTTGAGATCGACTTCCGCCTTAGTAAATGTTCTAAATTCGACACTTTAAATTTCCAACAATGAAAGTTAAGAGCTAGAAGTTTAGATGTGCATGTTAGAAAAATGGAAACTAGAAACTTTCTCCTCAACGTTGTGGGGTTTGAACCAAAATCAGCGCAAATACTAATTCACAATGTGGCTCAAAATTGAATCTAAGTCTTTGAGCTTTTGGGGACTTGGCCCTTTAACTCATGCCTAGTAGTAAGGTCAAGTGAGCTGACAAAACAAATCAGCACATCTCATTTCGATTTTCCTCCCCCAAAGCAACCTCACGCCTCCTTCTAGCTCTCTCGGCCTCTCCCCAAGCTACACCTCCCTTGCTGCTGTCCTGGGCGTCTCCTCCTGGAGCTCCATTGGTGGCGCCTCCATCCCTCAAGGCAGCAGCAGCTCCTCCTCCCAGCCAGGCCTCCTTCCCCAAGTGCAGCCCCTCCTCTTCCTCCTCCACTCCATGAGGTAAGGCTCCCTAGGGTTTAGGTTTTGATGGGTTATTTCCTGGTCTTGGGTGCTGCCATGATGTATTGGGGGCTTAGATGAGTGGAGAATCAAAGTTTGAATGGGGAATAATCAATCTAGGGTTTGGAGCAAGTTCTGAATTTTCGAGCAGAATTTTTAGCTACTGTTTCGGGCTGATTTGAGAAAATTCTGAGCATCTCCTGCTAGGTTGGCTGTAGAAAGTTGTGGGTAATCAAATTACCTTTCATTTCCAACTGGAATCACCTCATTTCGTTAACCCAGCTGAAAGTTATGTCTAATTTAGTGCATGCTGCTCTGAAAGTGCTGATATTGTGTAGCTGAAACTTGTGGTGTGAATAAGAATTAGTTAGAGGCCGAATTAGAAATAAATTTTGCCTGTGAAGTTTTAGGAAATTTCATGTAGATTGTAAAAATGTCATCCTTTACTCAATTCCATTAAGTATAGCCATTTATATGATGAAATTTGTGCATGCTGTTCTGAAACACTGAAATTTCTGAAAACTCTGAAACTGTTCTCTGTTCCTGGCCGAACTGGGAATTCCCTGGGCAGAATCTGAGTGATTGGCCAAATCCAGGTTGTAGGTCTATGTCTTGTGGTCGTTTGAGTATAAGTTTGCTCAATTTGATCAAGCGGTTCAAAAGTTATGGCCATTTGTATCAACGCTGCTCTGAAATCAGTTTGTGCTGAAAATTTCAGACTTTGGGGCTAAAGTTCAGAGTTTAATTGCAAGCTTTACTTTTGTAATCTGAATGTTTTGATGCATGGTAGAGTTAGATCACCCTCTTGTGGTCTTTTGAGTCCATGAAGTCAATTTTGGATTAGCCAAATAAAAGTTATGCTTGTTTAGATGAATGTGCTTGTTATTTTCAGATTTTGCTATAGAATAGAAGTGGAGTTTAGCAATTGTGTTTTCAGTTTTAAATTGAGTTGAATGTTTGCGCTTTTGGAGCTAGCTTGGGTGATAAGCAGTTAAGTCACTAGCTATGGAGTTTCGGCTCAAATAGTGTTGAGCAAATTCATAATGTCGCAGTTGCTAGTGTGGAAATCGCATTTGTATTTCGTTTTGTCTTGATGAGTGCTTGCATGATCGTCTTTAATTCTCATTCCATCTCATATGCATTGCATGCATCTCATCCATATACTGCTTTCGTGTGAGAAACGAAACATGCGGAGGGTGGCGTGGTAGTGGTCGAGGGACATCGGTGGGCAAGTTTGCCGTTGAGGATCCGGTGAAGGCTGCGAGCAAGCACCTAAGCATGTTTATCCTTATGTATCGTTATTTTTGAGAATAATGTGATTAATTGAAATGTTAAGTATTGCATTAGGAATTGCCATGTGGGATAGGAATAGATCCTATTTCTTTGCATTACACCTTGTATTAAATCGAATATCTCCTTTTGAGCTAGACTATGGGTATTAATGAGTCCGTGCTTAGAATGCTTAGATGTCGGGGTTGGGCCAAGTGACGGAGGTTACGTCACTGCGGTTGATATCATTACACATACTTCCTTATATCGGACTTGGAATTGGGAAAGGTTTTGGAAAGAAATGAATTGTGGACGGGCGGGGAGTTGGTTCATTTGGAGTGCGGAGACTCAAATGTGTAGCCCGTCGTGTCGATTAGAACCGATCCGTAAGTGGAATAAGATTGAGCACACCGGTTGGTCGCATGCCCGGATGTAATGCGATGGCCGCTCTTTCTCTCATATGGAATCGATGGACCGTAACTTCTGTGGTTGGGCGTGGTTGAGGCGAGGCTTGGCCGACTCTCGGCGCCAAGCGGGCTTAGAGCTGCTCGAGGTGCTAGGTTTTCGGACCACGGGGAGGGCCTTGGCGATTGGGTATGATTGGGAGGGTTGACACTAGGCCCTTGTGGTAAGTGTCGTGCGATCAATGCTTCCTGCGAGGTTAATTAAGCGATTGAATTGCAGCTCTCGGATATGAGCACGCTTGGTCGAACTTCTTCTGCGTAGTAAACAACTTGAACTTGTGGTTAGCCGTTGGGCTTGAGCTAAATTTTGATATGAGATGACTTGCTTTACATTACATTAATTACAATATCATGCTAGAGGTAGGTGCTTTTACATTTGCTAATTATATTGAGAAAAACTTGAGTAGATGACTAAAATTGAAACAAAGTTAAGCATTTCGCACTTTTAACCTAAGCTGTTTACCTTGCTACTGCCGAATGCATCTCCTTTGGAGTCGGTCATATATGGACCACGGGTAAGTCTTGCAGTACCTTACGTACTCATGTTCTTTGCGTTGTGATTTTTGGTGAGGACCCGAGCGGTTGTGAGTTACATCCATATTGCTTCTCGGTGGTCGGGCGGGACACGAGTAGAGGCTTAAGCGACATCGCTGACGCCGGAAGTGTTGAGGCGAACACTTGGGAGAAGTTGTATTTGCTAATGTGTTGCGATTGGATTCATTTTTGTTGTATAGATAGCCTTTTAAATTGTGTTTAAATGCGTGGTTTAAGTCTCTGTCGATGTCTCGTGGATGGCTTCTAATTGTGATCGTCTTCTTTGTTGTGGTTGTTGCATTACTTTTGGATATATATATCTTTATGCGTGTTTTCTTGTCTGTGAGTGGATGTCCATAGGTTCTAGGAGGTCATGCGAAATTTTCGATTTTGGAGTCTTGGTCAAATTCTTGGTTACGGTGTGGTTTAGAGTCTTGGAGTTGTTGCTAAGTGTGGTTTGGTGGTTGTCGGGTTTGTCTTTGTCTTGGGGTGTTTCGCGTGCGTGTTTGGTTGCTTGGTTTGAGTTCGTTGCCCTTTATGCAAATTGAATTGATATCGCATTGGAAGCCGGTATGCGGGCGATCTGGCGAGTTAAGATTATCTGGGGAATCTGGGACGGTTGTCGAGTTCATCGAATGGGGTGGCGTTGTCTCTATTGGGCTTGGGTGTTATGCTGCGGCGCCGGCGTCCGTTGCTAACCTCAATTCGATGTGGACGACAGGACATTCGATAACGAGAGACGATCTGGCGGCTCCTCTCGGAAGGCTTTCTTATTTGTTTCAAAAGCCGCGAGAGACTGGCCGAGCCACTGCGGCGGCGCGCTTGAGCGCGCGTCCTCGAGAAAGCCCCTCGAGCCGGGACCGTGCTTCACCGCTCGCCGTGAGGTAAAGGTGAGTGCATACAGTGAGGCGAACCCGAAGACCATCAACATTGGCGCCAACCTCGGCGCCAAATAGGAGAACAGCGCTCGTCACCTTCCTCGATCAAGCAGATGTGTTAGCTTTGGCAACCGTCCGACATATTTGGGGTCCCCGGAAGGTGATCAAGCACCAAGGCCCATGCGCTCACAGCCTTGCGCCCGTCCGTGAGAAGGTCGGGGCGGGTGGCCGGGCGGCGGGGGCGCCATTCGGGAGGAGGTAGAGAAAGGCTGGCAGCGGGAATAGTCGAAGTCTCTCATCTGAATGGCTTACCAACCCGTGCTCGTCAAGAAATCAACGGGAGGTGGCGCATGTGTGTCGACTTCACCAGAGCCTCAACAAGGCTTGCGAAGGATCCATATCCTATGGCGGAGTCGATCTCATTGTTGACTCCACGGTAGGGTCTGGTATTGTGCTTCTGGGCGCGTACTCTGGGTACCATCAGTTAGCATGGCGCTTGAAGATGAAGAAAAAGCGCTTTTTGTAACTAGCAGGCGTATATTGTTATGTAAGGATGGCTTTTGGTTTAAGAATGCGGTTCTACTTATCGGCGTGCCATGCATATTACCTTCGCCCTCGAGATAGGGCGCAATCTTGAGGTATCGTTGATGACTTGGTAGTGAAGATTAAAAAAAGTGAAGAAATGATCCAAGACACGAAGGAGACCTTTGCTAACCTCCGGAAGAATTGCACGAAGCTCAATCGAGAAATCGTGTTGATTGTGCCCTCCGGCAAGTTCTTTGGGTTTCTGGTGTCGGTAGGAACATCGAGGCCAATCGACAAGATAAGCGGCCATCGAGCACATGAAGCGCTTGATCGCGACTCAAGCAAGTTCGATGCTGGTGGTGCTTTGGCCTCCTGAAGCGATTCATTGCAGCTTGAAGCGGCTTGCCCTTGTTCAAGTTGTTAAAGAAGGCTAACCATTTTGAATGGACGGAGGAAGCCTGAAGCGTTTGAAGACTGGCGATACCTCTCCTCTCCCAGTCTTTGGTTTCCCCGTAGGGTGAGTCCTTATACATATCATTTGCCACCCAGAGTGGTAAGCCTTGATGTTAATTCTTGAGAGGAAGGCGTCCGAAGCGGTTTACTACATCGATGAGTATTGCATGAAGCGAAACTTCGGTATCCTCAAGCTCGAGAAGATCTTGTATCGGTCTGGTTGCATCGAAAGGCTGCGGCACTATTTTGGGCGAAATCACCGTCGTCACGGCCTACCCCTTGAAATCCTCCTGTCGTGAAGCGAAGGCCGCATTGCTAAATGGTCGGTGGGTGGGGAATTCAACATCGATTAAGTGCCCTTACAGCTATCAAGAGTCAAAAGTTGGCGGAGTTAAATGCGCGAGTGGACTCCGCCACTCTGAAATAGAAAAAGCACCGTGTCTTCCCCACGGGCGTTATTCTTTGATGGATCCTTGATTTGGAAAGCGGAGGTGGGGTTGTCTGGTCTCCCGACCGGTGACACCCTCGATGCGTGGTGCCCTTGAATTCAAGGCCACCAACAACATTCTTGAGTATGAAGGTCTGTTTGGCGGAAAGTTGCGTATCGCTTGACATTGGGCATCGAGCGTCTCCAAGTCAAGGAGATTCCTGCTGGTCATTAATCAAGCTCGGAAGGAGTTCAATGTTAAACCCCACCATGGCGGCGTACTGCGGAGGTCAGAAGAATGGGCGTCATTTTGAAGGTTTGGGGTATATTCATATCCTCGGCGTGACAATCACCTTGAAGACGAAATTTGTCGGCTTGCATCCTCAAGGGCTCTGTTCGGTCGGGGTCTTGAAAAGACTACATGACCAGTCCATCTCATGACCACGATTGGTGGGGATGATGGTGTCATTGTCGCGACCCCGGTCCAGTGGGAGCAGCGGCAAAAGTTATCGCTGACCTCGGCTCGGTGGGGAAAAGCGGTGCACCATTATCCACGACCTCAATTGAGGAGGAAAAGCGTGCCGCCTCGGCCCCAGTCGGGAGGGAAGAGCGGCGGTCTTCCGAAGCGGCGGCACCGAGAAGCTTCGGCCCGTGAGTACTCGGCGAGCCGAGTGGTCGCCACCCTTAGGCGAGGAAGATCGATGGATGGACCCTATCTGGCCTTCTGCGTGACCAAGTGATCCCGACGATGATGCCTCGGTGAGAAGATTGCCGCGAAGGCCAAGTGCTATACTCACGGTAGGTGGGGCCTATATCGCCCAGGCGAAGCGGAGTTCTCTTGAAGTGCATCACTCGGGAAGAGGCGACTGCTCTCTCGATATCCGCGGGCGTGTCGCGAGAGCCATATGTCGTAGAACTCTAGTCGGCAAGGCGTTCGCCGAGATTTTATTGGCCTCGCCCTCCGGGATGCTTGCGGTGGTGAGGCGTCGCGGCTTATCGGTTCTTCGCCGAGCAAACCCACCGACCGGCCCAAGCTCTGCAAACCATCCGCTCTCTGGCGTTAGCGATGCAGGCTGGATATCTGGTCGTTCCCGCGAACCCGCGAGGGCTTCGCCCGCCTCTTTGTCGCCATCGATAAGTTCACCAAGTGGGTGAAGTCGGCGATCACGAGCCATCGGCACGCTGCATTATTAAGTTCATCTTGTGGGATCTTCACGCTTTGGATCGCCAATCGCATCATCACAAACAATGGCACCAGTTCACGGTAGCGGCTTTTGCGGAATGCGGCGAAATGGGCACCAAGGTATGTTTAACCGGTGGCCCATCCATGAGCAATGGTCAGCGGAAGCGCCAATCTGTTGATCTTGAAAGACCTCAAGACAAGAAGCGTTTGATCGGCTTCACAAGAGGCGTGCGGTGGGCGGAAGAGCTCCCGCCGTCTTTGTGGTTGCTCGCCGCACAAAAGCCGAACAGCAGGCGAACGCCTTTCTTCTTGGTATCTGAAGGCGGAGAATCCTCCCTCCATTGTCGCTTTCGGTTCCCGTAGCGATCTCGGTATTCAACGAAGAAGACCAAGAGGATCTCCGTGAAGATGTCAACCTACGGAGAAGTGCGGGATCGTCTTTGCTCTCGCGTCGCCCACTTCTGTGAGCCTCGGTACCCGCCATACGGGTCTCGAGAGAACACGGCGATGGGCGACTGGTCTTCTTGAGATTGAGCGCATCTTAGGGTTGCATAAGCTGTCTCCTCGATGGGAGGGCCTTCAAGGTGGTCTCGATATCTCGACCGGGCGGTCCGATTGTGAGGGCCGGTGGTGACGAACTCCTACAACATAGACTTGTTCTTGAAGTTCTATCCTGAAGAATTCTAAGTACCAGTGACTTGCTCAATCGACCTCGAGTCGTCCCTCTTCCGGTGGTCGTGGCGCTCTTGCGATCGGTGAAATTTGTGCCAGCTTTTGCTTCTCCATTATTATTCCTCTTAGTTGTGCTTGGTGGCAATTATCGCATGTATGTTCTTTGATTACGTCGTTGCTAATTCGCCGTGAAATCCATGGCGATCTTGGCGTCTATACGCTGCTTGCAGGCGTAGAGGCGAGTTAGAGTGCAGTGCTCGAGACGCGGCTCGCATACCTCGGGTTGGCTCTCTGAAGCATCGCGAGTCGTCACCGCCATGCCGTCGACTGATGCCACCCCGAGCTTCATTGCTTTGGTACATATACCGCATGATTGGTTTCTGGCGGTTCTAAGGACTTAGAATCCAAACAAAGCGAGCAGGACACTTCATCTTTGGGACTTAGAATGTTGCAGGCCTACCTTGCGTATGCCCTTCGGATGTTTACTCACCTTCCGGTAGTAAATGCATGTAGCGCAGAGTAAGCATATAAGTGTTGGCTTACTTTCACGAAAAGCCCTGCGTCTGGTGGATCGCCCGGCAGAAATTGCTTCGCCCGATGCCCCAATTTGCTCGTTGCCTTCAGAAGTGTTACTTTGGCGCCCGATTGGCCGATGCGCCGGCATTCGGAATGAGTCGCCCGATGGCTTAGAAATTTCGCCCAATGCCATTTGCTCGCCAGCGCTCGAGTTCCTTATCTGCGGCATATAAAACAAGATAAGCGCTCTATCGCATTTTTGGCCATTTCCTTACGATCGTATCCTAAGATGGGTCAAGCCACGGCGTGATTATGCAAGTGTTGGAAACGGCGGCTCCTATGATAAAAAGAAGAAGATGTGCTAAAGTGTTAGCGTCGGGCGAGGCAGAGTTATCGAGTGTCGATTGGGCTGCGCTCTCCTGCGACTCTCATGCGCCTCGGGTTGGCTCTGTGAAGCACATTGATCGTCTCCGTTGAGTGTTCTTGGCCTAAGGGCACTTAGAAAACTTCTTTGTCTCGCCACGTTACTGGCAGTGGTGCATTCTCGAGCAATCATCGGGGTCTAAGTTAGGAAGGCCAAAATTTGCGATAATCTCGCGCGAAACTTGGCGCTAAGACCTTCTTGTGTCCGCCGTTCCTTGTTAAACTTAAGGCCATTTTCGCCTATGTTTTATGTGGTCGCGTAATCTATGCTTGTGACCTAGCGAGGCACATAAAATCATTTAGCGAGGACTGAAGCTTAGCGCCCTAATTTAAGCGTTTTTAAAGCGTTTTGCCTAAGTCAAATGGCGGCCATCTAACATTCATCCAAAAGCTGTCCAAAGTTTTTTCTGGCGCGAGTTCATCGGCGGAAGCAACAAAAAAAAGAAAGAAAGAATCGGAAGAAAAGCGCGCCTTCACTCCTCGTCCTCGCCGAAGTCAAGTTCATCGTCGGCGCCACCCGGCAACCGGAGGGTGGAGGCGTCCATAACCATTGCTCCTGCGACATCGACCCGTGTTCAGTGCCGCCAGCACCAGCGCCTCACTTTGGCCTTTGCCGCGTCTCCACCAAACCGGCGTCACCCGCCATGTAGGGTCAAAAGCGGCGTCTTGGTAGCCAACGAGCGGCGATGTAAGTTCGGCCATGATCGCGACTGGCGTCCTTCCGTGGCGAAGCGGCGGGTAAAGCGGCGAGTCTCGTAATGCCTCGCGGCTGGTTGGTCGCATGGGCGAATGGGCGCCGAGTCCTCGGTAGCGTTGACATCACGCCCAAGGTTCGAGCACCTCTTGGTGGTGAAACGCCTTCTTCAACATGGTCGCGAGTTGCGCGCGGCCGAAGATTCGAGTGTCGAGGTCTTTAGCGCGCCTCGGCCTCTCGCCGTGTCTCGGCGTTCCGCCCCGCTTCTTGCATTCTTGATCGTGTTGGCCCTCTCTGTGCAGCTCATTGCCGCCCTCTCTCGCTCGCTCGGCTCGCCGCTCAGAGGCAAATTGTTGGTATCTGAGCACCATGCAGGGCGGCGGCAAACGGTGCCTAGTGCTTTGCGCATATCGTTTACAGGTGAAAAGTTAAGCCAGCCTTGGTGGCAGCGATGATGTTGGCGAACCTCGTGCGCCAGTGCGGAAAGTGTCTCGACCACTGGCGGCGATGGCGGCGAGGCGCTGTGAAACCTCCGCCGTCTCGGTGGTAGCAGAAGTGTTAGCACCCTGGCGCGTTCTGACGCCCTTGGTGGCGCCCTCAAGCTCAAGCCGGCCGTCGGGGCGTGAGGCCGCCTGCTGGCGGTGGCTTGAGCTCCATGACCAAGGTTCTGCGGCGCCCGCGATCGTCGGGCGGAGGTGAAATCGCGGAGGCGTCTGTGCCCGTCCTTGGAAATCCGCCTGGCCGGTTTGGTGGTGGCGGTGCTGGTCCATGGCGAAACCTCTTAGGGTCCAAAACCCATGATGTCGGCGGCCGCTGCGCTGACTTTGTCGCCGGCGGCGACACGTCCCCCGATCACCGAGAGCCACGGCGGGATCACGGCCGGCCCGTGGAGTCCATCGGCGGAGTAACTGACGACCGCAGCGCTCCGCGTGCTCGGTCGTGGCGGGTAAGACCTCCGCCGGAAAAGCGTGTCGATTGGGGCCGTGACATCGGTAGCGGCAACCCGCCGGACCGAGTTTGGCTCCTCGAAGTTGCCCTACTTTGTGAAAGGGAAAAAGATGGTGGTCGGTTGGTAGGAAGCGCGGGGAGAAACATGTGCGTAAAAAAACTAGAAAGACAAGGACTTACGTCCAAGACCCGCGTCTTGTCGGTCGTTATCGCCGTGTCTTGCCATGAAGGCGGACCCGGCGGCGAAGAAGCGATCCTCGGGCCATGTAGTCGGGACTACTGACCCTCCGTTGATCCGGCGTCCGCAATCCGCCCGTCGCGGGCCGCCATCGCGAACTCTGCGTCTCTTGACCGGCGAGCTCCGGTTCTCGGCGTCTTGCCGTCCGTGAGTACCCAGAGCGTCGATTCATTTGTCATCTGGATGTCTGACCCGATCGGCTGCGCCATGCCCTCGATTGGACTGGTGGAAGGAATGTGGCGGGAGAGCCATCCGTCGGCGAAATAACAACTCCCGCTCGCCGTAAATCGTTGGTGGTAGCGAGAGAATGAAGAAATGGCGAAAGAGGAAGGTTAAGCATCACCCCATGAACATTTCACGAGAGGTGTGCGAAGATGGCGAGGAAGATGATAGAGTTGGGGTGAGATGAAGATGATGGATTCGTAGAAATGGAGGATGGTGAAAAAATTGAGAAAAGAGGCGAAAGAAGGCCCGCCATCATGGCCAGTGTGCGGGGCGCTCTCGTCGGAGAGGCACAGGCGTGGCGATCCCAGACGATATCGGAAGGTGCCTTCGGCGCGACCATCCCATCCGCCTTCTGGCGGCGTCGTCATGATGAAATTTGGAATGGAGTTCACCATGGTGGCTCGAAGAAGACAAAGAGCTTTGGGAAGAAGAAGCGAAAGGACAAGAAAGCAAAGTCTTGAGGAAAAGCGAAGCGTGAACGCTCGTCTGGATGCACCTATATATCGTTCCCCGTCGGTGGTTCGCGAAAGGCGAATTATCGCCGTTTGGTCCCAAGGAAAAGCGGCGAGATCTGTGGAGGCAAAAGCGGCCGTATCCTCATGAGTAATAGCCTGCAAAGCGCGCTAAGCATTAAGTGCATTAAATGAAGGTTCTAAAAAAGGAGTCTTAGGCTGCGCTCTAGGGCGGGCGAAGCTCTTGTCGGCGTATTACGCTAAGGTACCCTCTCGCCGCATAAAAGTATAATCTCGTGGCGGCTTAGCAATCGGTGCGATTCGGCTGCGGCGAGCGTCGGCCCGTGGCGCCCGGCGGCGGTGGCGAAACCGCCACTGCTTCGCCGGCGCCCGGCCTACGTGGCGGCTTAGCAATCAGGCGGCGATCACGGCGGCCCCGACGGCGTCGGTACGTGGCGCCCGTAGCGGCGAGTGGCGAAACGCGCCTGCTGCGCCAGCGCCCGGCCTACGTGGCGGCTTAGCGATCGGCGGCGATCACGCGCCCGGCGAGCGTCGACCCGTGGCGCCGGCGGCAGTGGCGGCGCGCTACCGCTCGCCCGGCGCCCGGCCTACGTGGCGGCTTTGCAATCAGGCGAGCAGGGCGCTGCTAAATCGCCGCAAAGGCAAAAAGGTGGAACACGGTGAAGCCGCCTCGAGGCTCCTTCCCTCTCCGTACCATGTCGAGCAGCGAGCTGCCATGGCGAGCTCATCGGTACAAGGGTTTACGCAACAAGCCCATTCCTCGGCGCCTCTCACCTACACATGCAAAGGGTCCCATCCGTGAACCCAAGGCAAAAACGCGTAAGCATTTAATGAAATTTGGAGGAGCAGGGACGGCCTGAGGAAGGAGTAATAAATGTATAAGGATCGGCATGATGACCTCCTTTTACCTACTCCGATTGCTTTGGCCTATATAAGGGCCTCGGGTGCATGGAAAAAAAGGCGCGGCGAGCGAGCGGAGAAAACTTGTAACTCAAGAGCTTTGTATTAGCTTCACACCCTCTCAAAACAATCGGCGGAAGTAAAATTTGTTTCCGAAGCAAAAGGGGCTGAACACAGGTAAAAATCTTCGTGTCATCCGCGGTTAAATCGACGCCTTGGAGTCCTTAGCGTAAAGTCCTAGGGTTTCGCCCTCTAGGTTTAGCCGACCCGTGAACGCCCTCATACGAACTAAACCGTGCATCCTCCGGACTGTCGGTGGAATCTGGCTAACTGCTTGCTTATATATAATTCATACGCAAATCCTACGAGAATCCACGTTTTCAAAAGCTTCTTTGAGCTTGGATTTTGTCAGCAGTGGTGGGTAATCGGCCTTGTGATGGTGGTAATTTGGATTTAGGGATGGCAATAGGGCCCCGATTCCCGTTTCTCTGTGGGAGATTCCCCTATTAGGGGATGGGGATAGGGAAATCTCTCCCTGCGGGGGTTTATCCGGGAAAATATTGCCCCCGTCGGGGATCGCAGGGATGGGGATGTTCCACCGTTCCCCATCCCCGATCCCCGTCCTCGCCCCTGCGTTATCAATAATAGATGGGATTAAATGATCACTCTCAAAAGAAAAAAATAATATATGTGAGGTCATTATCAATAAACATGCTAAATATGAATTACTCTAGTGATTCACTCACACTTTAATCATATATGCACAATTACTCTAGTAATTAATTAATATAGCATGTGATTTTTTATATAGTATTTTGAGGATTAGTTTTTATTGGGGCCTCGCAAACCCATCGGAGATCGAAGACGGAGAATTAAACCCTGTGTACAGAGACAGAGACGAAGACGAAAAATTTTTGCTTATCACACATCTCTAGGACGCTCCTGCAGGGATTTACCCGTTGCCATCCCTCCCTAGCTGGACTGCTCGAGCGCGTGCACTGGATGGAGGAAGACAAGCCAGGCGGGTCAGTGGCCGCTCCACTCGGGCCTCTTGCCCTCGCCCTCTTTTTAACTCCCTCCGCTGTGCCGCCCGCGCCGCACGCGGGTTGCTGCTCCGAGATCCCGGCCAGCCTCGCCGACACCCACCCCACCCGTCGCCTCCTCCGCGCCGCAGCGCAAGCCCCGCCGGCCACGCCGAAGATCTCTCCCCACCCCATTCCCAATGCCTGAGCGCGTCTCTAGCCTCCTCCTCGCCCTCGCCGTCCTCTCCGTCTTCGCGTCTCTCGTCGCCTCCGCCGGCGGGGACCAGGTCAGCATTGCTCACTTCCCGGCCAGGCGTCGTCTCTTCCCTGTTCATTCTGTCACGCCAGATCTGTTTTAACTCTTGCGTGGTTCCTTTCTTTTCTCCAGGATGCGGATGGCTCCGCCGGCAACGCCACCGCCCGCCTGGACCGCCGCACCAAGGTGACACCTCATGCTACACGCGTGACCCCCCCCTCTCTCTCAAAGCCTGGATTGTATTTCGGGAGCTGGATTGGTCTCTGATGGTCATGCCCCCCCCGTCTGTTCTGCTTCTCAGATGTTCCTCCACACGGCACGGGCGCGCGGCGGCGGAAGCTCCGCGGGGATGGAGGAGGCGGGGCTGGGGCTCTTCGACGCCTTCTTCGCCAGCTTGTCCATGATTATCGTCAGCGAGGTGAGTCAGGATGCTACTCCAGTGTTTGTAAACCTGCTTTCTTGTCTGCGTATGCATGTAGTATTTGTGTGCTTATTGGGTGCTGCGTGTTCATGTCTTGTTGGGTGAAGATTGGTGATGAGACGTTCATCATTGCGGCTCTGATGGCGATGCGGCACCCCAAGTCGACGGTGCTCTCGGGGGCGCTCTCGGCGCTGGTCGTCATGACAGTAGGTGAAACTGCAGCTTTTGCAGTAGCTGTTTGTTGGGGAAAATGGCATTGCAGTTTATCCTAACTAACCCTTCTGTGGCTATGCTCTTCTAGGTATTATCAACCGGGCTTGGCAGAATTGTCCCGAATCTGATATCAAGGAAGCACACCAACAGCGCAGCAACTGGTAGGATTTATCTGATTGTTACCTTATTGTGCATTGATAAAGCTGCTCTCATGTTAGATGCCTGATTGGAGTTGTGGATGGAGGTCCTTCACATCGGAGAATAGTAACGAGAAGAAGTGCAGCAGTATCACCCCCAACTGTTCAAAACATGTTGACAAACATATTAAAAGCAAAATTGATGAACATTGAGTCTTGCAAGTGCCTGTGCGCTAGATGTTCAGCATTGTCACTCTTCTCAGGGCTACAACATTATATGAAACCAAATGAGTTATTTTAATGTCTGATCAACTCAAAGTTCAGATGTTATATACTTGCAGCTGCATTGCTAAAATCCTTTGAAACTAGTGTTTGTCTAGAAATACGATGTAATAGAAGCTGCGCAAATTCTCATAATTCTGCAAATAGATATTTATGCTTTTTCACAATTTGTGCTAGTACTCCCCAAATTTGGATAGAAAAAGTGGAGTAACAAACCAACTTCTGGGCTCTATCCTTTTCTTTAACACAAAAAGTGAGTACAGTCTTTTGCTAGGCCACCCATGACCCATGATCCACTGGCATTCATCATAAGAGCAAGTTTTACAAAATTTGTTATTGGAAACAAAATAGTGGTGGAAAGAAAGCAAGGAAATTTAGTTAGCATGTTTCTAATATTGTACTATGTGTGCATTAAACAGCATACTGGTGCTATTAAGCTTCCATCGACCATTGTGCTATATTGTTTGTTGTTCTTTACACAGTAGACAGTACACTTTTAATATAAAGGTTTTGAAGGTGTTGTGTGCAATCTGGGTATCATCTGAGTTCTGTCACACATACCCAAATAATTCAGTCTAGTAATGTTCTCAATCTAATGTCTTTCTTTGGTGTTTTGTGCTTCAGTCCTGTATGCATTCTTTGGTCTCCGGCTTCTGTACATTGCTTGGAGGTCAGATTCCAAGGCGTCACAGAAAAAGGAAATAGAAGAAGTATGTGCATTTCTTACATTAACTCTTTACCATTACAGCTTTGTGTTAGCTTCATTTGATTTAAATTTGTTTATTCATTACCAAATAAAATGCAAATTATCTGAGTTTTTTTTTTGCTCTTCTTATTTCATTTATGCCTATGCAGTAGTTACATTTACAAAAAACATTAGACCATTGAGCAACTTATTTTCTTCAATTTCGTAACTTGTGGCAACCATCTCTATCTGTGCTTGTTATACTGTAAATGACTCTTATGTTTATAATTTTTCGGTGCTTCCTGACCAGAGTTTACAATTTCGGTAGAAAAAAAATTTCGGTACTCACCGATAAACAAGAAATTTCGGATCAAATTCAAACAAATTTATTTTTTTAAAAAAAATTGACAGGATTTCCCTAGAAACTATCTCTAAGCCATCCTACATCACAATTGCATATAACAACAAAGAAATAAGACTGCATATCACAAATTACAGCACCCATTAGATAATCCATTGCACCAAGTGTCCAAATGTCATCCTAAATGCAGTCTCAAATATTACAAGTCCATAGTTTTGCAAAATAATAAACAGTCCCAAATATTACATGTTTCAAGCACATTTCACCTACATGGGTGCTGAATGAATATCAATTCCTGTTCAAAACATAAGTGTTCAGAACCAACAAAATATCAAGAGAAGCAGATGCACCAATAGAGTGCCATCTTCCTTGGAGGCTTGCATGACCAGCAATAGTGTCACTTCCACATCCCAGCAGAGCATCCATATGCTACAAGTTCACAATTTCATATGTTATGTAATATGGCACTATGATGTTCTGAAAATCAAGTGCAGCAGCTAGCTAGGAAGTGAAAGAAGTACAGAAGTATTAATTGAAAAATTAGGTAGGAGGAATGTAATTTGAGCAAGTGCCACAGCTAGAAGCAAGTGCTTCTGAACATATTTTTTCATGCAGAAGTACATCAAAATTCAAGCTAGGATTGTTTTGAAATAGAAATTCTAAACAGAAACTTACTAGCTCATAAATGCGAACATTCTCATGTGAAAATGCATGATCAAGTACAACAACTAAAATGCAGGATAAACATTATAGATAAGTATAGCAGATATGACATGTATAATTACAACAGGTCAGCAACAAGGTCAAATTAATTCGAGGTTCATGAGCTAACCTTTTAGAGGTCATAGATACTCTTGTGAGTTGGTTTCTTCTTCCTAGTTGATCTTGGACGAATATGGATCGGTTTCCGAAGCCTAGCACCGCACCAAGGGCTCCACCTCCACTACCACCAGCTCCATCACCTACCATAAATCATACTTTTAGTAAAAAAACTTGCATGTTAACAAATAATTATAATGGCTGAAACTAATGGAAAATCACCATGGGCTCCACTACCACCTGATATGTCTTCCCCACATCACCACCACCTGATTTGTCTCCCCCCACATTACCATGACCTGTGCAACAAATCAGATTTCAAAGAAAAAATTGCATGGTGATGAAAATGAATCACAATAGCTAAAGCTGATTGGAACTCACCATCGCCTTCATCATCGGAGCTGCTATCCCCTGACTCAGCATAAACTGGACTACCATGTGAAGAATCTGACTCATAGTCATCTTCAAAAAGTTCTTCCTCCTCCAATTGCACCTTCCCTTTCTTCTTTCTGCCCTTTCTACCAAAACAAAGCTTCCTTCTGAATGCAGACACCTCTGCTGCATCCATTCGTAGCTCATCAATGAGAAAGCCGCCAGGCATAGTCCAATCTTCATCATCGTCATCATATTCATCAAGAATAGGTCTAGACTTAGATCTAGAGTTGCACAACCACTCCATGATTGGATTGTTTTCATCAAAAAGAGCAAGATCCATCATCATGCTACAAGGATCTGCCTCCTTTTGTTGATGGCTTTGATACTCAGATTCAAATTGTTGTAAATTGTAATGAACACAGACCAACTTGTGAAGCTTCTCATAACCTAAGCAACATCTCAATTTAGTATGGACCAAAGCAAATGTACTCCAATTTCGCTCACACCCACTGGATGAATTGCATTGTGAAACAATTTGAGTAGCAATTTTCTGTAGTTTTTTGCACTGCCCTCCATATGAAATCCACTATTCAGCTGCAATAAATTTAAAATTATAAATAGCATTATAAAAAATATGCAAACTGATTTGGCCAAGGAAAGTATAGTATTACCAGCACTCGTTTGACCACGAAGTGCCGAGCTCCGAGTCTCTTGTGATCCAAATAACTTTTCCTGTTTGATAAATGTCTTTGTAAATTAGTCAATTGCAATTGATGCCTCCGAAGGTGAGCTTGCTAGCTTCTTGATTGCCAATGTTACAGCTAATACAACATTATGATGTGTTGCTACTTTTGACGTATAGAGTGCTTCAGGATCAAGTGCAGTAGCTATGAAAGGAAAAATATAGAATGGGTGAAAAAGAATGATCAAATCCTAGTTAACACTATATGGCTATATGTTGTACTGGAGAAGCTAGGATAAAATGGAAAAGTGAATAGATGGCTGCTAGATTATTCACTAAAACATGTATACCAGACTAATATTAATACACATAGACAGATTGTACTAGAATATTCTGCAGACTAATATTAATGCAGCAGCTAAAATGATGAAAAAGGACACAATGAATAAATTTTCAGTTTAGTGAATAATTTTTTACATGAGATTACCATTTACACCAAACATGATCTCTTGTGGCAAGTACCATTGAGAAGGTATCAAGTTCTCCTATTGATTACTTCATTCACCCTATCTATGATATCTCTTGTGGCATTTTTGTCATGCTTTAACTTAGCAAATATTTCAGCTTGGGCACGTAACATCCTTGGAATGAATCCAGATATAGTTCCATTCTGCTCAATGGAAGAATGGAACTATATACTAGATTCATTAGTTTCCAATTATGATTATAACATCACTTGTTAATGAATGGAACTATATACGGATTCATTCCAAGGATTTGCGTGCTGTAATACATTGAAAATAAATTAAATCTGGCTTCATGGATGGAAGCACTTGAAGTTTGAAATGGTCTGACTTTCACTTCCTGTAGTGAAGTTTCAGAAATTGTCATATGGATGCTCGCTGGGATGTGGAATGTGATTGACATATACAAAAAGAAAATTAGATAATGTTGTTTGAATTTTTAACATATGTTTGAATTGAATCTGAATGTAAACCTGAATATAGACTATTCTCTATTAGACCAGTTACAACGGTTCTGAGTCATGTTGTTTCTTGTCAGGAAGACACCTTTTTGGATCAATAGTTGTTTTGGATATTCATACATTGCATAATGTTTGGCTCTGATCTGCTAATGTTTTGAATCGTTTGGCTTGGTACATTGATCAGCTTATATATTTGTAGTTCCTTGACATGTACAGGTAGAGGAAAAGTTGGAAGCAGGTCAAGGGAAATCAACATTTAGGCGAGTCTTCTCAAGGTTTTGTACTCCTATTTTTCTCGAGGTACATTTTCCCCTCCTTTATGCTGTTTGCGGTAACTAACTTTTATTGCCATCTGATTTCAGATGGATAGGGAATCCTTAGACGTTCCGTTTTAAACTTGTAATGCTTCGGCTAACACTAGTTCGTATACAATGCTTGATAAAATATCTCCTCTGATGCTGCAACAATGCAATGTATGATAACACTGGCTTTCTGGCTAAATTCAGTCATTTGTGTTGACCTTCTTGGCGGAGTGGGGTGACCGAAGTCAGATAGCCACAATTGCGGTATGGGTTAAGTTCCCTTGAATTAAATTTCCAACTAGTTCTCATAACTTATAGCATGCTTCTCAATGCAGCTCGCTACTCACAAAAATGCCGTAGGTGTTGCTGTCGGAGCAACCCTAGGGCACACCATCTGCACATCCTTCGCTGTGGTGGGCGGTAGCATGCTGGCTTCCAAGATATCACAGGGCACCGTAGCAACCATTGGAGGCCTCCTCTTCCTTGGTTTCTCTATATCATCGTATTTCTACCCACCATTGTAACAGCACTCTGCCTGTCATCTGCCATACCTCCTAATTTTTTTTGTATGTTGATCAGCCACTCCTAGCCTATGCCTCCCCACCCTTTACCACCATTACCATCTCTGATGCTTGGCATGCGATTTTTGGTTGTAGTAGTAATACACAGATATGTGAAGTAGGGATATGATAAATGCTAATGTATACTACCTGTCAAGATTTCAAGAAATGGATATCTTGAATCTGAAATGCCTTTCCTATCCCAACTTGACAACATTTTTTCTATATTAATACCAGTAAATTTGCTCAGTACCATTGCAATCGTTGTAAAGTTAGAAAATACCATTGAAGAGATCAGGCTTGCGAGCATGTGGTTTGAGGTCAAGCTCCGTGAAAATTCAGTCCGCGTGCATGCAGGGCGGTGGAAAGCGATGCTTGCGACGAGCACGTAAATGTAGTTTGTGTTCTTGACTTGATGTGTGAAACTAGGATGTTAATTAAGCGTGTGAGATGATTTGTAGAAATTTCCTGTGGACTTGTTGGGAATTTGATTGTGATGTGAAATTACTTGGATTTGGTACGCCAGTGTTCTTCGTCTACCCCTATTTGCTCGACTTGAATCTCCAGCATCTTCTATGCTTTTGTGGCTATGCTCTACTTGCTTCCTCTGTTTTGATTCTTTGTACTGTAAGCGGAGAAGCCAGAGCCCAGAGTGGATGTCGCCGGAGTATACCCGAGAAGCACAGCTTGACTCTGTTTACTGGTTGTTGACTGCTGTATACTGGTCTTATTTGTGCTCACTCTGTAAGTTGAGTGATTTATTATTGAGCTCTTTACGGTACACTAAATTTAGTATGAACTGTTCATTCTTTTCAATCCATTGTATCAGATTAGCTAGGATTTATTTATACTTCCTTTGACAGTAAAGCAGTAGAAATATGCTTAACAAATTAACTGCTAGATCTAATTTCTATTATCAACTATATACTAACAGTACAATGCACCATAAATTTTCTCTTATTTTAAAACGAGAAGATATGCACCTGCTAACCCAATGACCAAAAACAGAAGAAAAAAAAAAATCGTAGCTCCCCCCTCCGGCTCACTGGCCATGGATCGTCTTCTTCGGAGGCGATAGGGAGATCCGTGACAAATGCACGCTCACGAATCGCTCGTTGTAGCATTTGCACTTCGGGTCTCTGCTCCGATGGGCGGATGGGCGTCAACGTCTAGGCCCTCCGCATGTCGCCTCAGTGCGGTGGTCGTCGGCCGTTGGGGTGAGGAGGCATCGCGAATGTGCGCGGCACTTGATTCGTTATGGCGTGGCGTCTAGTTTAGGTAGTTTCATTTGACGACATATTTGTCTTACCAATCTTACTAAAATTTGCTTACCAGATTTGTTACTAATATTTCAATTAAAGATTGGTGAGAAAATAAACTAGGAGTCAAGCAAGAAGGAATCTTGCTCAAATTTAATAGCAAACTAAATGTTTCGCAAGATTTGCGGCTGACTTCGGCTGGTCGTGAGACGGCCCCAGATAGATGCGAAAAAAAATGTGATTGCGTTTGTATCTTTTCAACCGTTTCGCTGAAAAAAAAACAAAATTGTTTCTGCGAAAAAAATAACGCATGTGACGTATCACGCCGTGAAAACCATCCTAGTTCACTTGATTGGGCCAGCTTTTGCGCCCCATATGGGATGTATCATGTTCTTTGTTGCGCTTGTGCCATGTGGAATGAATCGTCTTCTGATTTTTACACGCCATGGGATGGATCGTGTTCGATGGGTAGCGCTAGGCCGGCACATTGTTTTGGACGGCGCCGTAGGTGAATGCAGCGTGAGAGTATAATATGAACGCCGTCTTTCCCACTAATCTCCCTTGATTTCAAGTCACGGTGCTCCGATGAATAAGAACCCTCACCGGCCGGCCGTTTTTCTTTCTCCGCCACGCCATTCTCTCGCACTGGTTTTGAATGTCTCTCGCCTTTGTTTTCTGCAGCCTTGAATGTCTGTCGGCTTTGTTTTCCTGCAGCCGTCAGGAAAAAGAGCAGCTTGCATTTCATAGCTTTCTAGAGTCCAGTACGTACGGATTGAAAGTACGGAATTGCCAAGATGCCAGTCAAACCTTCAAAAACAGTCGTGTTTCAGGCTGCCATGGCACACAGGGCCTGCCCAGGGCAAGGGAGCAAGTGCACTTATGCATATATACCTTATATATAGTCTGCGGAGACTTATGATTAGTTGTATAAATCGAAGTACACAAAGATATGAGCTTATATCGTCAACTCGTAAGCAGCAATTAGTAAGTACAAAGAATTAGACTACCAGCAACAATACTGAGAACTTATCCAAGCCAGCACAAATGCTCAATTCAACAACTCGCCATTTGGAAACACCTGCATTTGGCATTCACAATAGACTAAATGAATGAATGCTCGATTACAAGATCGATGGCTAGCTTGATACAAACTCGCTTGCATCTTACTACCTACTAATTAAGCTAAGAGAGAATTTGACAATTTGTGATTCTTTATATATTTGAATTCCTTATTTAAAGGATATGAAGAAAATATTTGATTCAAGATTGGTAATGTGGATTTCTAGTGATTGTTGATTGTGTTTGGTGGCTAATAGAAAATTCCTTATCAGTTGAAGGATATGAAGAATTTTTTGGTTAAATGTTTGGTGCTTTGGGATTTCAGTGTCAGCTGATGATTGCTTAGTCGTATATCTTGGCTAACCGAAAAATCCCATAAAATGTTTTTTTATGTAGTTTCATACTCTTTAGAGAATATTTAGAATGCATGAAATGTTAGAAATGGCCTCAATGGCACACAGAAATTAAGGATTCAAGGAACTTACTGTGCAGACATACATGTAAATTTATTAGGCAACCAACCACGCAGTCTAGGATATGATCAACTAAAAATAGTAGCTCCTGTACTTGTGCTAGGTGTGTCGGGTCCAGACGTGGGCATCGTGTTGGGCTGGCCCCAAGCGTGGGCATCGTGTCGAGTTGGGTCGACATGGGCACAATGGGCTGTGGCCTAGAGCGTGCCATGCCGCCATGGCCCAGCTGATTTGACTCGTCTTCGGTGAGCCTAGGCACGACCCATTAGTAAGCCGTGTAAGCTTTATGTTGTACTAGCTTAGGCCCGATCTATTTGCACTATTGCCATAAGAGGAAAGGAATTAGAGATGCATGGAGCTAAGATAGTAGACACAAATGTTAGGAGAAAAAAAACTAAATTTTATTCATTCTTAAACATGTACAAAGTTAATGGCTCGTTAAAAATCTTACCCTCAGTGTGGGATACCCTTGGTAATTAAGGAAAAAGATATATTAATTATATACATAGATTAGTCGAGGTGGTCAAAGTTAGCTAACATCTCTACGATCTCCAGATCCTCGATTTGATGTTGTGTTCTCTCATCTGCACAATCTCAATCTTTTGAGACATATGATTGCCTCAACCATCTTAGGCATGAGAGACAACCCAAAGTATCATCTCTACTGAATTGAAAGTGCCTTCTGACAAGACAATGGACATGAGAACCACAAGCACATCCCGTGTATATTACGATAGTATAGGTTAAATCTCTGGTGATTCATCCGCAACAAAAGAAAGTTGAATTCATTGTCATCCTCGATGTCAAGCTTAGTCTCCGCAAAAGGCTTGTCGAGATAGCGGAGCGTCAACTCGGTGCACATGCTCGGTGTCGGTGAGCATGTACTCTCTAATCTTTATTCTCCACCTTTTGGCATATCTATTGTCTTTTCTTTCTCTACATGCGAGGACCGCAATGGCACCGACAGTAGGATGAGCCACATCATGCCGTAATATCATGGTAGGGCCTACTTCGGGCCTGCACCACCATGCCTGCACGTGTTGTGCCTACTTCGGGTCCATCGGGCCTATTTCATACCATGCCGGTCTAAGCACGGCCCATACAGGCGTGCTATGCCATGCCACCCATCGTGCCCAATTGCGAGGCCCAACATGGCGTGTCATTCGTGCCATGTCGACCTAGCCCACACACGTGTGCCGTACTGTGTCTGTCGTGATACGGGCTGGGCCAAAAACTGGTCTAACTCAGGCCTCGATGTCTCTTCAATTGTTCGTAAACTGGTTGATCACTTAAATTCTGTCATTTTTGCCTTGCATCTACTACTACAAAAAGAGTTATATTACACCTCTCATCGCTGACCGATGATAATACTCATCACTAACTCTTCCGTAAAAAATAATCATTAATGATTATCATATTTATCATTGACGGTTATTGACTAGAAGGGTCAGTGATGAGGATATATAGTCATCACTAATGATTTTAGACACCAACCATGAGTGATGATAATAACTTTAGTACATATTAACCCGTCTAGTCAAAACACTTGCTTCCTCTTCAGTTCCTCCGCATTGTGCAAACCCCAACCCTGCCATCGCCGCCTCCCGCCGCACTGCGTCGACCGCCTCCTGCGGAGCGCCCTCCCTTGCCGTCGCCGGCTGGAAGCCTCGGCTGGGCTCCTCCAATTGGGACCATGCCACTCCACCTCCACCTCCTTCGCCCCGTGGCCGAAGATCCGCCAGGAGTACGTGATAGTTCCCTCGTCGGTAAGCAGCAGGTTGGGGAATGGGAGGAGACATTGAATCGATCGTTTATCTCTCTGTTTATCATGTGAAAGTTGGGTACTACCCAATAAAAGCAAGCAGATGATCCAATTATGCACTTAACCAGAAAATAAAGGTGTACTTACTGTTTTATTCATCCCTGCCAGCATACATCCCTCCTCTAAACCGCCGCGCTAAATACCCCCCTCTCCTTCCTGCCTGCTTGCCACGGGCGCCCCGCCTTGAGGGTCGTGGCGCAAGGAAGGCGGCGGTAGGAGTTGCTCTTCCTCCATCCTCTCGGCCGTTGTCCCTTCCTCTGCGGCTCGTCTCTCCCTCTGCGGCGTTGTTGTTGGCGGGCCTCCCGGCCTTGGGAAGGTTGGATCCAGCGGCTCGGTGGCTTGATCGCTCCCCTCCGCGGATCTGCTGCTGCGCACCTAGGTGTTTCTAGGGTTCCAATGGCGGCGTCAGACGTGGCGTCCTCTATCCATGGCTCTTCTTTGTTGGTGTGGTTTCGTTGGTTCCGCTCATTGGCCTTGGTGACTCCTTCCTCGGGCAATGGTGAGGTTGGCGGTGTTTGGGCTAACGCCTTGGCCACTTTATTTGGAGCCGCGATGATGACAACCACGGGTGCCTTTGTCTTCCTTGAAGTGTAAATCGACAACACTTCCACCTTACCACTGACGGCGGTGTGAAGCGTCGTTTTTCCTCCGTGGGGGCGTCGTTTGGGTGCTTCCGCTTTGTCCTGGTGGTGTCACGCCTTGTGGGTTGTTTCGTCACTTTCGTCGGCAAGTTTGGGTTGTCACCGGTGACTACTCTTCGCTTCAGCGTCTTCATCTCTTTCTAGCGTTGTTCATACATTTCTTTTGACCTATGTCATCTTAGCATCGATTCGCGGATTCGCTTTTCTTAGGTGACACAACTTATTTTTTAGATACATTCTATGGACTTGATGATCGTGTGCCTATTGGCTAGCTCGCGAATCTGTCATCGTAGAGTCGAACATCTAAAAATTATTTGTCTAGCCTTGAGAAGATGGTCGTTGCTATTGGCTAAGATTAAGTGGTATGGCGGCACTAGCTCGGAATGCGGGTGGTTGCAACACTGGAATCTCCGTGCCGATTAGAGAGAAATCCTAGGTCGACCTTAGTTGGTTGTGCTGGCAATGGTCTTGTTGAAGGCATTATTTTGTAGTCGAGGATTTACTCTCGAGGTGAAAACCTTTAGTCCGACCTTCATTGGTTGGATCATGGCAATGGCGGTGCGTGTGCGTATCGAGTCCTTCTTGAAGGCGTTGTCATTAGAGAGTTTTTATCGCGGTCCAAGTGTTGCTATGATGGTGGATAGCCTTGAAGACAATATTGTGTGATGTAGTTTGCCGCGACGATTCCTTTGTCTTTTCTGGTGTGTGTGTGTGTTTGGCTGTGTACACCCTAGCTGTGTAGAGACCGGGAGTCTTTTTAGTATAATTGTATCACCTTGATGTAATTTACTAAGATTAATAAAAGTTTTCTTTATCGAAAAAGAATTATGCACTTAGCCAGGCCTTGTCGTGATGTTCAACCATTAGCTCTATTGGACCTGCAAGTACTTCTGTTGTCTTGATGGAAAAATGCCCAAAAGAACAGAAGCGGAAGAACCACATGTTGTTGACATGTATGAACAACCACGTATGAAATATTGACTGACAGCTGGCCACTTCAGGTGATGGGCCCACTTGATAGCAGCCTTTTGCATTCAGATCCGCACGTCAAGGAGTGCTCAGAGCAGAAGTGGAAGCCTAATAAGTGGGGGCTTAAATTCATGTTTGTCTATTAAATACCTCTAAACTTAAATTCATATTTCCATGCCAAGGTAAGTATCTGAGGGCATGTACAATAGTTGAGATAGCAGCTGTCTCTAATTATTGCCATGTCATTTATAGATAGCACTAGAGACAATCCATACAACGGTCCATCTTTAAAGTTGTCTATATACAGAGGTATTTAATGTTGCAAACAGCTACCGTCTCTAGGTTGTCTCTAAGCAGTTGGTAATTATTATTATTTTTATAATATTGCCGTCTTTTGCATGCAAGCCGTCTCTAGATTGTCTATAAACTGTTGCCAATTCTTAATTTTTGTGTTAGAGTCGTCTCTTGCATGTGAGACGACTCTTGTCTCTTTATTTCTTCTCTCTCATCCACGTAAGCTCAGATCTGATGTGGCATAACTTAGAGATAACTTATAGACTGCTGATGTGTACGGTTGTGCATGCTCTGAGGGGGTCTAGAGCTCTAGTTTTCCCTAGAACCGTGGACCACCGCGCAAGACCTCAACCTCATGTCTAGTGGAGTGTGGATATCAGTGGGGTCGGGGAGGATAAGTTGCTGGAGTATGTCAAGGTGCTTTGGTCACATCAAGAAGTATCCACGGTTGTTCTCGATAGAAACTTGCAACTTGCAGAAATTATCAAACATAATGGCAGGCTGGTCAGCCATGCTGTCAAAAAATTGATCGATGATTATGAATCAAAGCCAAAATCTGTCATGTTTCAGATATTATCAATGCTATTTGAGGTAATACTGGCCTCTTAATATATGCAGACTACCTTGATGAGGCAGATGTTGTAGTCTCCCATGTTGAGCTAGTCAAAAAATTTATCCTATAGGTTGTTCTAATTTTGAACATATATGTATATATGCTCTCTTTTTGCTGAGTTTCATGAACCTTAACTTGAGAATAGGGACCGATGGAATAAGTACAGATCAAAACAGAAGGATCTTAAGAACTTTAAAGAAAATCTTGTTTCTTTTTGGGATAACTTGGCCCAGGGTTTATCGTCAAGTATTTATTGGGCTCCAGCTTGTGACGTCCTTCATATCTGTTGCTAAGACTCCCAATGTACAACGTCAGACCACTCAAAGGCAGTTGAATGCAGAGAAGAGGAAGCGGAGTGATGGACCGCTTGTTGAATCTCTCAACAAAAGGCTCTCTTACTTATGAAAACATTATTTACTCGGAGGAATTGATGCGGAAAATATTTAGTGGGTGAGATTTTCTATTACAAATCACTTGCACTTGCATTTAAATATACATTTTTTATTTTTTATTAGTATGTTCCAAATTATTTTATGCCATTTAGAGGTAATTCATGTCTCATATCCATCACTTTTCTTACAAGACATATATCTAAAGTATCTTGGGTGGACACTGAATAACAAGGTAACAGACATTTAATTAAACGGTGTTTGTGCTTATTAATACCTTTTATGTTAGAAACGAGACTTGCAGTCCTTATTTGTCTTTTTTTTTTTTTTTTGGTGGAATGCTGGAGTTAGAAGAACATCTATTCTTGCATTGCAAAGCCTGTATGAAGTGGATGACAACATACCTTCTCTTGGTCTCTTTACTGAGAGGTTTTACATCAGGATGTTCCAACTTGCTAATGATATTGATATTTCAGTAGCTGTGTCACTCATCAAGCAATTACTGAGGTGATCTTGGGCAAGTTCTTTTGCCTGTCTAGTGTAGATTGCTACTGGGCGACTGGGCGTGCTTACTTATTTTGCCAGAGCCTTCATAAAATAGCCTAAGTGTTTGGAATGTGTAGCCTTTGATCGATGGTAAGGGTTGTTAATGAGGTCTTTGTGTGTTCTTAGAAAATCAAAATTTAAGTGGGAAGTTTTGCTTACTGCTTACTCGGTTTTTGGATTTCCGACATATAGTGGATTATAGCCAGAAATTTGTGAAATAGGTAAATTTATGGAATGCTGGATGGCATTTGATATCTAACTTTGCCATGAATTGGAGTAATACTAGTCAAAAAATTCATGGTAAATTTGGAGACTTAGCCAACATTTGGGCTATCCAAGTCATGATCATAAATTTGGATACTTAGCTAAATTTAAGCTATCCAAGTCATGGCATTACTTATGGTGTAGATTGTTGTATATATATAGTTGATGGATATTTATTTCCATTCCCTTTCTATTTAAGTTTGCTTCTAACCTATGTTGAAGTGTGTTAACTAAAATCTTTTATTGTATTTTGTTCATTGACACATGTTTATAAACAATTCACAAAACAACCTATGATGATGAGATTTTTGAACCGTCTGTGATGAGGTTTTGAGTAGTAGTGATAGTTGCATCGGTACCTCAGTAGTCATATAGACATAATTAAACGCGTTCATAGATATGCATCGAACCATGACAATAACGTGAGAGAAATGCATGCCATCACAAATATAGAGATTAGTTAGGCGGGGTGTGGCTAAACGTACGTACGTAGAGGCAGGCAGCCAGCAATTCAACTTGACATTCGTTCAGCCAGTCAAATGTTTTGCATGATATATGGGCACGTAGCTAGCTGTAGACAGTGATCGATCTGTGTGGAGACATTATTAGTCGTGCGTACGTACTGGATGGATGCAAAATTCTTCACGACAGATCGATGTTAATTCTGTAATCGATTCAAAGTGACATCTTGGCTAATTTGAGCTTGAAATCCACATTTTATTTGTAGGACGGAGCACTGAATTAAGTCTGTTAATTAATTATATCTGTTGTTGACTGCGCGCTTAACGCCGACACACGTTACAAACGGCACGTACACATGTAACACATTCAAATATTTGTCAGTATTAATACACAGTCAGTATTTATAAAAAATAAATAGAAAAAAATCATCATTATTAAAAAAATACACAGTCAAATTCAAATACACGGTCAGTATTAATAAAAAAATTATAGGAATTACTAAGTGGCACTCAAGTGTTTTTCTAATTTGTGAGCACTAGCTCTTTTTTGTTTTGTGTATGGAGTACTCAAATGAGAGAAAAGGAGGCAAATTGATTCCATCAATTGGATTTAAATCTAAAGGTTTAAAATTTAAATGCTATTTAGCAAAAAAAAAAACTACTCAGGTGCTCGCTACACCCCAAAAATCATTTCTTATTTGAATTTGCCATCACTCCAGCTAGCTAGCGTGTTGGCATGCATGCATGCATGGCGTGTGGTCTTATCATTCTCATGCGCGCATGTACGTACGTACTGTGCTGTGTGCATGCAGGTGCTAAATGGTCAAAGCAACGAGAAGTACAGTGCGTAATGACGAGACGTGACAAATGTAGCGACCTAGCAAGCAAGCTAGCTATAATTAATCCTCTATATAACCGGCACATTAAACACCATGCCCTCTCGTATTGCATATATGCAGCAACCAGCAGAAGCAATCTTTCAAACAACCACGCATTACGTATCTGAACGAAGAACCCTAGCTAGCAGCTGGGACAGGAAAATGACGACCAGATGCTTCTTCCACATGTGCCGATCACGATCAGGCAAGCGCGGGCTCCGGACGCCGGCCGGACGTTCCGTAGGAGCAAACTGCCAAGGCGAGGTCCCATCTGATGCAGGCCGTGTCCCCGAGGCTAGCCGCGTTCTCGAAGAGAGCGGCGTGGTGCGCGTCAAGATCGTGATGACCAAGGGGGAGCTCCGGCGGGTCATGGCCGCCGCGGGGCTGCCGCTGGGAGGTGAGCTTCCGCCTCGCCGACCGTCGACGCGCCGCGTCGCGCCGGAGTCGCTGGACGAGCTGCGCGTCGCGCTCAGGAGCTGGCGTCTGAGGAAAGAAGCCGAAGCGGTGGTCGCGCGCCGCGGCGCCGAGCCGTGGAGCCCAGCGCTGCAGACGATCCCAGAGGAAGCGCTGCCTGTAGATCAACTTGGAAGCTGAAACCGTTTGGGTCTTGAATTGCATATCCAGGCCAGTCCAATAAGTTACGTGTTCACTGGTGTCAAAGAAAAAAAAAGAAAATTTTTATGTTTTTAAGACTCGACAGAAGATTATATGATCAGAAGAAAATTTTATGTTTTTTAAGACTCAACAGAAAATTTCATTGCTGAATCAGAGGAAAATTGTATGTTCAATAGTTTTTGAACGTCATATATAATATATACATGCTCGTTAATTCATGTAGTAGCAGCAGAGTACAGATCTCGGAATGGATAGGAAAACCCTCATCTTTTGCTTTTGGAGGCGCAGGATGTACATTGTGATCGAGATTTGTTACGGTCTTATGTATTTAAAATTTAGGTATGCTTGATTGATTGTTTAATTTGTTCGTTCCATATATTCAACCTGAGGCCATCCGGAGGCTATATTTTATGCTCACTACAACAAAAATGTACGTAGTTTAATAACTCTTTCTTGGTGACATGACACACAAGTGAAGTGGTTTGTGATATGAGTAATCTCTACTAATTCTAATTAGGAGTTGGTTGTGATACATCCGTTCTCCACCTTCACCCCGACACGTGTGCGCATCCGCGTGGCTAAGCGGGAAAGCGAGTAGTAGCTATACCCCGGTAGATTGAATTGGATCATCCCATCGCGGGAGGTAAATGAATATGCATGACTCATTTATTACTTTCCTTTCTTCTATTGATCTGGCATTCGAATCGGTGGCGATTGCTCCGGTGCTTTTCAGATTGGATTGATTCATTCCTTTTCGAAGAAAACAGACCTCCGATTCATAGAGTTCGGTCTCTTTTCGCCTATTTCCCTTTTGTTGCCTTCCTTATTCGACGATTTCTTAATCTGGATTCCATAAATATCTCTTCGGTTACTGAATATATATAACCCCACCGTTTCTTGCCTCTCTTGCAAATGTGTTGAGCTTATCTGTTGAGCAGAGGTAATGGTCAACCTTCCTGATCTCATCGATGCAGCACAGGGGCATATCGCTGGTGGTGGGCGGCGAGATAGGCTGATGGTGCTACTGTATTTTGCCGTGGTGGATAATGTCAATAGGTTGAGGGAGACGCTCGCGGGGGGAGGCGAGGAGGCAGTGGAGCTGGTTGATAGGGTGGAGCTATGGTATGGCCGGAGCAAGGCGTATAAGCCATGCACACCGTTGATAGTGGCAGCCATATACGGATGACGTCTACCTTTTCAATGTCTTTACGCCTATGGGGCAGTAGGTGATGCTTCTTTAGGTCGATCGATGGATCGATCTCGAATTATGGCGTTACAAATTTACAATCCTAAATGCTGTGATGTTATTATTTAAGTTTGTGAAATTAAAGATAGGTTTAAGCTCGCGTTTGTAAACAGGTGATTGGAATTTGTATGTGTCGATGAGTTGATTTAAACATTTAACCATTGCATTTAAATAAAGTTAGTGCTCTTTGCAAATAATTTTTTATCGTAAATTAAGTTTCCATTGTATTAGACGGGCACATAACTAATTATACTTGCCGTTGGCTTGCAAATCTATATGTACATGTCGTCCATGGCTACAATTCGTCCAGGCGTCCAGCAAGCACGCAGCAGCCTGGGCTCCATGCGAATTACTTCATTGTGCGTATGTCCGAATCGTATGTCCAGCCAGGCTTGCAAGCAGCCAGAAGCCGCAGCAGGCTGCGGTTCGTAGTAGAGTGTCCATTGCTTCAGCTCTCCAGCAGGCAGCAGCCATGCATGCATAGCGCGCGCGCTTTCGTCAGAAACTAATTTTACCACAATATTTTGCGTATGAAACGGCTGGATCGATCGTTCGAGCCACACAGAGTAAATTAGCTCGTATCTACACCTTGTTACAAGTGAGTCACAATGCACGCGATTCCTTTCCTTCCTGCACGTACGTACGTAGTTAGTCACGCGTTGCCAGCAAACGCCACGTACGCATGCATGCCAGACGCGCGCGCGACCACTGCATGTGCTGATCTGGCTAATTATACAATGGACTAACTTTATTTTAAGATAATAAAAGATAATATGTCCCGACCTCTCGCATATTCTGTGGAGGAGGTATGCAAATTCTGTGGAGGAGATATACAAATTTAATCATGTGCATCCCTATACTACAAGAATCAACACTGTTTTCGCCTGGCTGAGCAATGAGGTCGACACCTGGTCCACGGATTGTATTTTCGTCGGCTCTGTGGGCCGTCGAAAATACACGTAATTTCATCGGTTGCTGTCGAAAATAGCACTGTTTTCGTCAGATTATTTTCGTCGGCCAAATTTCGTCGGTTTGCCGACGAAAATAGATGTTTTCGTTGGTTTTTTCGCTATTTTCGTCGGTCGGTTTCTGGCCGACGAAAATGATGGTGTTTCCTGTAGTGCTACTCCGATGGATGCCACGTGTCCAACTAGTTAAATCTTAATCTCACCCTACCAACGGTGTTATTAATTGGAGGAGTGAGAAATCAAGGGTGTTATTAATGGGAGGAGTGAGAAATTAAATAAATGGTTGAGATTGGCAAGATGAACACGTGGCATATATCGAGTAGGGATATACAGAGTTAAATTCGTATGCCAGAGTAATAGCTAGTAGTTAATACTCCCAGAGCAACACGTCCCGACCAGCCAGCCATCCTCTTCTCGATCCCGCCGTTGCGCTGGCGCCTTCCTGCCTCCTGACGGCGTGCCTCCCGGTGGCGAGGAACATGTATCCGTCCTGTAATAGGCATCGGCATGGCACCCGCCGTTCTCGACGCGGCACTGCTGGCTGCTGCTCTTGGAGATCGAAGTTTTGGAGTTATATTTGACTGGTGAGCCTGTCTTTTTCGAATTATGTTTGGTAGTCATGAATCTCATGATCTCGTTCCTGTTGATGTATGCAGCCGTGACATTATTCTCTTTCTTAGTCCTGTTTGGCTTGAGTGCTTGACTATCTGACTATGTTTACCAAGCCAGATTCAGCTTTGCTGCATGATGTTAAAACTTAAAAGGCTTAAGATGGCCACATGCATGCATAACAAATCCGACTTATATCCAAGCCATAGATTGTACACATGTTTTTAATTAATTTGACTTGGAGTTCAAATCAAATTCTAACTTTCCATCGTACGGAACCTTATAGACACAATTCAAGACGTTGTTACATTGATTAGAATGCTCCATGGTTGTGATGTATTTCCTTTTCTTGATTAGCGTGATAATTTCTATCTATTTTTTCTTTTACTCGATTAATATGGTAATTTCTATTCAATTACCTCCTATGATTAATACGGTGCTTCTCGAGGAGCCTCCAATTAGTAAAGATAAAGATTGCTAAACACGGCACCGGAGTGTTTTTTTGGTGAGTGCTCAAATTTTTTTTCTATTAGATATTTATTGTGTTTCTTATAGTTTGTTTTGTTCGTTTTTTTCAAATTGTCACATTTTTTTTTTGTAATTTAATTTATGTAAAACTAGTCCTAATTGATGTAAAAAGATCATTCAGAAAGGAATAGTGTTCCTTTTTTTTTTTACAAAATGTCATATCATTTTTACATAATTTTATTAGTGTAAAATTAGTATATAATTGATGTAAAAAGGCTATGCCAAAAAGAATACGTTCTTCATCCAATACCTAAAAATTTGAGGACTCCTTAGTAAAATAGTACTCACACGGGAGGAAAGGAGGCAAAATTGATTTCATCAATTGGAGCTAGATCTGAAGTCTCAAAATTTAAGCGCTATTTAGTAAGAAAACATTCATATTCTCTTTAGACACTCCCAAAATGTAAAGGGTGAAGATACCTCTTAGTACTACTTTAATGTAAATTTTAGTATCTCCCAACGGTAGTAAAAAGTCATGTATATGCATAGCTGGTTGGTGTATGCACCATATTTTGGCTATGCAAATTTTGGCTGCTCGTATAGGGCATCTTCTCCGTTGCATATCTGTTCGCAAAAACAGTTTTCAAGCATACGTTGCGCTTGCATTTATTTCGGCTGGACATTTGAGCATTAATTCACGGTTTTTTTTTTATTTTAGATACTCTGATTTATAATAATAACTCATTGAATAAAGTTCATAAGAACCTAATTTTTGTACAAAAGATTCTAAAATAAACAATCTTCTACCATGAGTACTTGATGAGTTGATGAATGTATTAGACTTCTTTATCTTTTTTACTGGAGGATCTAGATCTTATACAACATCATGGTTACTAATGATACGACAATAGGAAGTACATTGTCAATAATCTTCATTTATGTGTAGAACATACGCTTGATAGTGTTATTGCTGGGCGAAAGAAAATTAGAGAAGATCCCTTTATGGTTGAGCACCGCAAGGAAATATGGCCTATACAGTCGGCTTTAGGGATGACAGTTTTACTCATGGGTTTGAATATCTGTAGGTACCCGACCCGATAAGAGTGGTATGGGTAGCATTTTAGACCTATGGGTTTACAGGTTTAGGTACCCGATAAGCCTATAGAATGGGTGTGGGTGTCAATTAATTTGTACCCATAGGTATCCAATGGGTATTCTATGACATGTGGGCCCACTTTTTTAGAGGTATATTAGAAAAACAAACTCACTGACTGCTCGGCTGAGTCGGCTCCTCCCTGATTCTCCTCGCCCCCATCACCTCCCTCCCCTTGCCCCCATTGCTTGATTGCTTGGCCTCCTCCCTCCCTCCCTCCCCCCTTTGCCTCCTCGGCCGGCGTCCGCTCCTCCCTGTGCCGACTCCTTCCATTGGCTCCCTCCGTCCTGGCGTGCATAATGCCCAAAAGAAGAGAGAGAAAGGAGAGACGAGAAAGAGATAGAAGGAGAGGTGATTTCTACGTACTCACCCAAAAGGCACTGCTCCCTGCGCGTACCTCGAGGTCTAGTGTTCCGGCAGACCGAACTATGGCCTCTGACGTCTGCGAGGGGGGAGGAGCATGCGGCGGCCGTAGCACCCCCCACCTCTCCGCCTTCGCCCTTCGGTGCTCGCGCACAGATCTGTGTCTGTGAGTACCCATTGGGTTTGGGTATGGGTACAGATCTGTACTCGCAAAGCTTAGTGGGTTTAAGTAGACAGAATTTTGTTCTAGTTTGGATTTAAATTTAAGATAGTGATATCCAAAGATACCCACCCGATTGCTATCCCTAGTCGGTCTGGATGCAAAGGCTCCAGATTAGATCATTAGAAGGGTCTTTTACCTGCTAATCCACCCAGCGTTAGAACTTAAAAACTCACACAACGCTCAGCCCGAGACCAACCGAATACCACCGTCCGCAACAAGCGAGGCTGCTTCTCGCGGCGCTTCGGCTTCCGCCCCCGCTCCCTCCTCCAGCCTCTCTCGGCCTCGTCGCAAGCGCCTCAGCTAGCGAGCTGGTCGACTCTTCCGAACCCTCGCCCCGTCTCCTGGTAAGCTTCCTCGCGCATTTCTTCGCCCCTAATCCTGCTCCTGGTCGCCGATGCGCGCTTGCTTGATCGCCTAGTAGTTTTTTTTGGTTCCTGAATCCGCGGCGTCGTTCTTGATCCTCGCTGGAATGCTCGATTCCTTGCTTTCTTGGTTGGGTTTTCCCTGGTTCTCCGCTTCTGTAGCTTTCTTGGTTCCTCACCTGGTCCGTACAGTTCTTGGCGCGGTTCTTGATGCTCGCCGAAATGTTTGATTCTGCTGTCTTCTTGGTGGAGTTTTCTCTGGTTCCCTGCTTCTTTAGCTTCATTGGTTCATCGCTACTCCGTGCGATTCTTGGCTTGCTTGGTTCTTTGGGGTTTCATGGACTCATGCGACTCTTGTTGTTCTTGCGTTCCAGACGTGATGGATGAGAAGAGGGAGAGGGCGGGGGAGACGGCCGAGAGCCCGCGGAAAGCCCCGCGCCTGGAGCAGCCGGCTGCGGCCGCGGCCGCGGCCGATTCTGGATGCGACAACGCGACGCCCCTGGAGGTGAGCGAGCCGAATGAGGAGGCGGCGGCGGCCGATTCTGGATGCGAGGTGAGCGATCTGAGTGAGGAGGCGGTGGCGGCCGATTCTGGATGCGACAACGAGGCGCCCCTGGAGGTGAGTGATCCGAGTGAGGAAGTGGCTGCGGCAATCAGCGACACTGACAACGAACGCTGCGACCACATGTTCTGTTGCCCGGATGAAGTAGATGAAATCTTTGCACAGATCGAGTCCTCCAAGGACGCCCCGACGTGCGAGTATTACCTGTGCGAGGTCACCGGGCGGAGCAGTATTTTGGTGTGCACGGAATGCAACTCATATCACTGCATTGGACCGGCGGCGCTGGATAAGCCACAGGGACACGCCCGGTGTCACGCGGAGAATGACGGGCATTGGTTTGCTTTGTGGTACAATAATCCGTGTCTTGGTTACTGCTTCGTGTGTGAAAGCAATATGCGCTACGATGTGAAGAACAGAGAGGATGTGGGGGAAATGGCGGCCGAGGATGATGCAGGTGATCATGCGTCTGGGTTAGCTGATGCGAAGGGCTCCGTTGTCAGTGGGATACTGACTGGGTTAGCTGATGGGAATGGCTACGTTGTCAGAGGGATACCGAATCTTGGAAACACATGCTACCTGAATTCATTGCTGCAGTGCCTTCTTGTGCTTGGTAAGCTGCGGGCAAGGATGTTAGGACCGGATGCCCCGACGGGGCTCCTTGGCACGTTACTGGTGGATTTCTTTGTGGAGACAAACAGTGTGAATTATGCGAGGCGCTTGCTGGACCCAAGGCAACTCTTGCAATGTATACGCTTAGGGGATTCACGGTTCATAGGCAATAGTACGCAAGACAGCCATGAATTGCTTTCATATTTGCGCAGTGCTTTGGTTGAGGAGGAGAAGCTAAAGGAGCGTCCTGACACGCAAGACAGTGCTCCTAGTGCAATGGTTCCTACAGTTACTGATTCCATTTTCAGGGGTGAGCTGTGTGTTACCATATCCTGCAAATGTTGCTCGATTAATTCGGTTTTGCATGAGGTATTCTATGATCTCTCAATTCCACTGCCGTCAATGGTGCCTCCAGCCGAAAATATTGCATCACCACCAAGGAACAAACATCGCAGATCTCAACGGAAGATTCGTATTAAACTATTTGCAGAAATCGACAAGAATAACATGGAAAAGATTCAAACAATTGCTGAAGGCAGTGATTCTCAGATTCCTGGATCAGAATTAGAAGATGTGGTCATGGAGAAAACGCCCAAGCCTTTGAAAGTCGGTAAGTCTATGTTCTCCTGTACCTAATTAAAAGCAAAATCAATGGTGAACAGGCCTGCAGATTTTTTAGGGTGCCCCAGACCATACAACTTTTGTGGAACGAATGCAGGAAACTGTGGAATGCTGTGATACTACCACTATTATTTGTTATTTTGCTCTATATAAGAAAACAAATGTCATTTTTCGGAATGAAGCTCTCGTACAGCTAAACAGAGAAATTTGTTTAAGGACTTGTTACACATGTGGACTGAAGAAATATCAGGAAAATCTTCAGGATGGCTACATAGAACAGAGCAGGATTCAGCCATCTTAACATGGCATAGCTGTTTGTTATAGTGTAGCTGGTCAAATTTCCATAAGAAGATAACTCAGGGTGTTGACACCTTGTCTTCATATGATAAGTTTTACTCCAAATGGTTGGTTAACTTACGCATGTGTGGTGATTCTAAAAAAAAAGGCAGCCCCAAATGTGGAGGATAAAGATTAAAAAAATATGTGTAGAGGATGATGGTTGCTGGTTGCAAGATGTTGCTGATTCAGATAATACTAAAGCAATATATGCTTGATTCTGCAGATTCTACTGAAGCGGAACAGATCTGGTTAAGCAAGCATGCTGTCCACGGTCCTCTGCAGACTCATATGGATGATGTCCCAGGGGAGATCATTGGGTTGCCACTAAAGTCTGTTGATCTTCTTCCTCACAACGTGTTGTTTGATGTGAATGTTCATGGAATGGATGAGACAACAGCAGATTCCTATTATTCAGAAGATATGGGCCCACCTCCACTTGTTTCTCTATTAAGAGAAAAGAATGCACGGATGGCATCAGGCAGTGATGTAAAGCAGAATGACAATGAGCCAGAAGCTAATATAGCAGTCCAGGAGAACGCTTACTCAGTAAAAGTTACTACAGAAGACAAGGGGAAAGGTCGGAGTAGTGATATTGTTTATGACGAGGCAGAGGATATCACCTCTCTTGCGTCTATTGAGTACTGCCTGGCACAGCATTTGAAAGCTGAGGTGATAGAAAGGCGTTGTGAGAACTGTTCCAAGGTTGCTGAGCAGCAGAGCACCAATACAAGTAAAGATGGAGAGCAGACGATAGCAAGTACCAATGGAAACACGACAGTTGATGGTGACCAGGCTGAACAGTCAGACAGGAAAACATGCCAAAACGAGCATTCTAGTGATTTGAACAGCTTGGCAGTAGAATGCACTTCTTCAAGTAGGCAACCGCATGGTTCTGATGCACAGCATCAAGTTATACTCCCAGTTGACAGAACTACTAAAGGAATCATTTCAGGGATGAGTTGTGGTGAAAAAGACTCAACATCCTGCAGCACAGCCAGTAAAAAGCCCGAATGTCATGAAGGTCTTCAAGAAGCTGTACCTAGTTGCCTTCCAGCTGAGAAACAGACCAACCTATTGAGTGGCCAGGATACTCAAAATGCCAGCACAATAAATCAAGGCGGGGGGGAGCAAGTAAAGCTGGATCATAGTGCACATCAAGCACAGGAAAACCAAAATGAGCAGAAAGATAGGAGTGGACTTGCAATTCAAACACGTTTGTTTAGCAAGCTGCCACATGTATTGACCATTCATGTCATGAGAACCATGGGGCTTCTTAAAGTGGGAGGACATGTGAGCTTTAAGGAGATTCTTGATGTAGGACCATTCATGGACCCCAGGTACTGAGTACTGACAGTTGTACACAGCAATGTCTAATATTTTTGTGCCATTTTCAATAAGTTTCTGATCTGGAGTAAAGCAGTAACTATTTTTTTTCTTAGTTTGTTCCTACTGGCTTTAAGAATACGCCTTCTCTCTAAATAGTCATTTAGACTGTCCATTTTTCATTATGTTCTCATTGTGAGCACGTGTATTATTGTATACTATGTGCACATTAGTTTATGTTTGTCCAATTCAACCAGCAGAGCTATAAACAAACAGGCTCTCATATTGCGCAAAAATTAAGACACATAGAGCGTGGTAATTTCCTGGCAAGATCAGCTAATTTTCCTCTTTAGCATTAGAGGTAGGTTAGGACAGCTCCAGCCTTGTTTCTCACTGGTAGACTATCATGATTTAGATTAAAGAAATATGAACAAACCAATGTTCTAATTGCCCTGGGGTTTGTGTAAAACATGCATATGGTGCAAATTGGTGCCTTTGAACATGACTAACCATTTAGCCCTATCAATCATATCTCTTTTGATTAAGTTTTAAATGACCATTGCTTATCCTGGAGTAGTGCTAGAAGTAAGTTTGTTTGAGTTCTTGATGGTTTGCACTACTTGAACTGCTTCAATGGTTCAAAGCTTGGTATAAGTTTTTTCTATTAATATTATTATAGATTTTGATGTTTCTGTTGGGTTCTGGTCACTAGTGTTACTTGGACAAGGACACATGAGTCGGAATTCACTCGGATTTAGGGTGTCCGATTCAGCAAAATTTTTTGGACATAGGAAATGCTCTTCGGAATCGGACACAGTTGTTAGAATTCCAACTCGGATTCAAGGTGCCCGATTCAGCAAAAATTGTTAAACAAGTGTTCGAGTAACATGGTCAACCCTATTGACTCCAACTGTGATCTTAGTTAGATCTACACAATAAATGTGTCGGCACTGAAAGGTTTGAAAGGGAAAAAAACCACCAGACAACAGGAATTCATATGAAAGTTAGTGGACATTTTTGACATTCAAGCTGCATTTTTTTTAAGATTCAGACTAGCACTTGGTACTTCTCATGACATGCAACTAGGAAACTTAATTGTATTGTGTGAAGGTATCATCCAGATGCCATCTGTAACATAAATAAGAAAAGGTGTATTCGTCAATGCCTGTGTGGCTTCCCCTCTAGTAAATTTCAACAGTTATGCTGTTTTCTTTTGTGCATATAAAAAAGGAAATGAGGTGACAATGTGAATGGTCCAACTGTATCGTGGAATTAATTGTGATTTGAGTTTGAGACTGAACTGAATGAGTGTTTTTTTTTTGACATTCTGATTTGGACCAGAACCCTGTGCCTTTGATTGATACTCTAGGTTTCTTTATATGTTATCACCCAACATATTTGAATATGCACGGAATGCACAGGCCATCTGCCACAAACTCAATTCAGTGTAGCAGCATATCACTGACTATTCAGAATTATTGTTTCTCAGATCTCATTACATTTTTTTTAGATGGTTAGGTGCCTTCAAATGCCTAACCTGGCAACCTTTTTATTTGTTAAACAATTGGATTGCTAAGTATAGTTCTCGTTTTGTATTTCAAAGTTAGATGGATATAAATAAAGCTAACATATGTCAATGACCTGTTGAAATTATTATAGAGCCTTTATTTGCTAAAATTTTGTTTATTACATTATTAGTACTTAATATGTGTCATACCAGTTTTTTATTTGATAGAGGTTTCTTGTAACAATATTCAGTTACAAGTATATATATCAAGAAAGACATGCCACTGTTGATATTGAGTTATAATAATTTAAAGCCTTACATCTGGTTTGATTGTTTTTATTTTCCCTAATCTTTAGTTCGGAGGACAAAGATAATTTCAGCTATCGTCTAGTTGGTGTCATTGAGCACCGTGGCGGCCTCAGCGCCGATGTAGGGCACTACGTAGCTTATGTGAGGCCAAGTCACCAGCAGCAGAGCAGTGGCTCTTCCTCATGGTTTTGTGCAAGCGACGCCAACATCAGAGAAGTCTATCTAGATGAAGTTCTCAAGTGCGAGGCTTACATTCTTTTCTATGAGAGGATGGAAGGCTATGACAAGTCTGGCATTCTATCCACCAACTAATCAGTAATCAGAAGAGCGATCGCAGAGGAAGTAGATGGGTGAGACTACCAAACATTTTTTGGATGGCCAAGGATCCATTCAGTGTACATACTAATGCAGACTCGTGATCAAGTCCAATTTTGCTGCTTTGGCTGAGATTGGAGAGATTTCGGCCAATGCTCATTATCAGCTGATCTTATCTGGTCACACTCATTCATTAACATTTTTTTTGCATATGAGGAACGTGCTAGGATTTTTTTTTTTTTTGAAAAAAGTGAACAGAGTATTGGTCAATTAACAAATTGTCTATACAATACAAGCATTGGTAAGGTTTTGTTGGATGCTACTGTTACTCGCTAACGCTTTACACACTCTGGAAAGCTTGGAACATATTCGTTGGTACGTTGAGCTTTGCATCAAGCTACATTGTATGCAACATGCTTTAGATACACCTTGAAGTAGCAATGACAAGCTTATTGTTTTCAGCAGTCTTCAACATGTTGTGAGAACATACTGCTTTGGAACATTCGTGCAATTTCTGCTGTTGCGATAGATCATGATAGGCTAATTTTGATTGTTGCCCCTGCTGACTTGCTTACTACCGGTACATATAATTTGGATCCATTCTGAGATGTTGACTTAGCTGATGCGTTCGTGCGAGTCTTCCGATCGTGGTCAACAGATATTGTCGTGTTGGAAAATTTTGGGTGCTAGAATAACATCTATGGTGGTATTGTCAGTGCGAAGAATTATTGCCTGTGGGCTCAAACTGCTTTCTTATTTTCCTTGTAATCAAGGTCAGTAGAAAAGTGCTCAGCGGCTGATGCCTGGTTCCCTTATGCTGCGCGTTTCCGTCTGCTTAATGTTGTGGAAGCGTGTGCGCGTGTGGCTCGGCAGCCCGTGGTCAGCGCCGCGCGCTCGCAGCTGGCCGGCCAAGCTTAAAATCCCAAACCTGGGTGCGTCGCATATTTTTTCTTCACGTTTAGTTTTTTTTTCTAATGAAATTATAAATCTAGTGCTCTTCTCAACAGCAAAAAAAAAACATCAATGTACAACATGTGTCACCTACTGCACTCTACCTCGACAGTACTACCGAGCTCGGGTACCATGGTAGATATTTGTCGAGCTCGGACGTCACGGTACTCTCTATCATCGAGCTTAGGTACCATAGTACCCTGTGCTGCTAAGCTCGGGTACCGCGGTACTCATCTATTGGGTGGGTGCGGTGCCGACGACTTGCCATGGTAAGGGAGCGTGATAAACGACATGTATAATTTGTTGGTGTTTTCGCGATTGAAAAGAAAACTATATTTATATTTTTATTCGAAAGAGGATAAAATTTAAAAGAAAATGTGCAATGAGCTGTAACTTTTTATAAAAGGCCGTTTGACAAATAGTTAATTTTTCTCAGTAATAAGCTGCAAAAGTATGTCTAGCCTAGTTTTCAGTTTTTGGGTTTTGCTAGTTATATTTAGCTTCTAGCTTGTGTTAAAAGTTACTTATAAGCTAAACTGTTTAAGGTGTTTAATAATTTTTCAGAAACTGAACTGCTTAAAGATTCCCTTAACAGACCCATAATCGCTATTCGCTAGTACCACGTCACAGCACAATTCCAAAGACGTAGCCGCTCAGTCACTGAAGAAACACCCAACCGAGAGCCATTCACGTTTCTGCCGGCATTACCGAGTCGGGCAAACTCCGTCGCGGTTTGAGCCAAGATTCCTCCGGAGCTGGACCAGAGATCACCACCAGTAGCAGCGCCCGGCCGACGCCTGCGACCGGCACGGCACGGCGCTCCGACAGATGGCATCTAGACTTGGCAGATCCCATACTTCACTCCCTGTCGTTCTGATCCAGTTATTAGTGCTCCAGTCCACTCTCCCTCTGCCTTTATTATGCTGCTACCTTCCAAAACCGGGGACGCCAAAGCAAGGTTTTAAAAACCATTGAGATTTTAGAAAACTTAACCGAACTTTTAAATTTCAGCTGGGAACGAGAATCAAAATCCTAATTGAATAATAAAAATTAAATTGCTATAGTAATTTAAAAAATTTTGAACATCGTTCGACCATTTTTCACTCGGTTGAATTTCGTCGAGACTTCAGCATTTCTCAGTGAAATTTCAGTAATTTTTGTTAGAGTTAAGAATAAGATTAGCATGTATCATGCAATAGGCTTGCACGTATCGTGCATGGATTGTCTTCCGCTTCCTATTCACGTATCGTGCATAGATTGCCTTCCGTTTCCTACCCGGATTCTGTTTCTATAAACCGGGATTGATACGATTCGGAAGGCACTGCTATATATGTATGCCTCGGCCAATAATCTAAGTATTGCGTGAATTGATCTCGCTTTCATGGTATCAGATGCCGTCGCTCCTGCGACCATCTTGCTTCCGCTCTAAACCCTAGTTGCCGCCGCCGGGCACCACCACCTGCTCACCATGGCCGAGACCGATGAACAACGCGTCGCCAGGGAGCAACGCGAGAAGGCAAGCGGTGATCGAGGCGAACGAAACGCAGCCGGGCGGCAGCGTGCTCGTCATCGCCCATGCACAATCCCTCGCTGCTTCTCTCCACGCTCAAGCCGTCGCAGTTCAGAATTTTCGCGCCTTGGTGCCCATCGTCCTCGATCGGCTCTCGACGCAGTACAGTCAATGGCGCGGCCTCTTCCTCAACACCTTGGGCAAATATGCTCTAGCTGATCACGTCACCTCGACGGCCACGGAGGATTGGCGGCGGGAGGCTATGGAGTGCACCGTGCGCTCCTGGATGTACGCCTCCATCACCCCCGATCTTCTCGCCGATGTCATGACGCCCGGCGCATCCGCGCGTCGCGTCTGGCTCGCCATTGAAGACCAGTTCGTCGGCAACAAGGAGACCCGCGCGCTCATCCTCGACGCCGAGTTCCGCAACTTCGTGCAAGGAGACCTCTCCGTCTCGGAATACTGCCGCAAGCTCAAAACTATGGCGGATTCGCTGGGTGATTTGGGAGAGCCCGTCCCTGATCGAACACTTGTTCTCTCGGTCCTCCGCGGCCTGAACGAGAAGTTCGCTTACATGGGCGCCATCCTCAAGCGCCAGAAGCCCTTTCCCACCTTCCACGAAGTGAAGAACGATCTCCTGGTCGAAGAAATCTCCATGGCCAAGCCTGCGGCGCCTTCCCAAGCGCTGGTCGCTACTGCCCCGCGTCCTGTTGCTCCTCCTGTCGGGCCGGCTCCAGGCGTTCTAGCTCCGGTGAACCCTCCTGCTCCCTACCCTGGGCCCAAGAAGAAAAACAAGACCAAGAAGAACAACAGTGCTCCGACCTGGCCCTCCTTCTACAACCCATGGTCAGGCCTCATCCAGATGTGGCCTGGGGCGCCGCGTGGGCCGCTTCCTGGTTCGCGCCCTCCCGGCCCACAGCAGCAGCAAGCGAAGACTGTGGGCTGCTCGCTGCGTTCAACCGACGGCCGCCTCTCCAAAGAGCTTTCGTCGATTGACCGATTGGGCTGCTTTGGTTTTAGTGGTAGCCACGGTGGGCATTGCCGAATAACTGGCCTCGGCTCGAACAAGCCGGGGCGCCGTTTGGTTTGGTGCACCATTCACGGCATGCTGCGCCATTGTCAGTGACCTCCACTGATCGCTGCCTGCTGGTCTTCGCAAGCTCACTTGCGCGCCGTTTGGGACCAAAACGACCTCGCCCACAACTTCAACACGATGACGCTGACGCCTCCACCAAACACGGAATGGTACATGGATTCTGGGGCCTCCTCGCACATGGCATCAAACTCCGGTATTCTTTCCGTGTCTTCTCTCCCAATTATTCCACCCCTCGTAGCATCATCGTCGGTAATGGGTCCTTGCTACCTGTTACCTCCACTAGCCATACTTACTTTCCGTCTGTTGATCGTACCCTTTATCTTTCTGATGTTTTGGTTTCCCCCGAAATCATTAAGAATCTTATATCTGTCCGTCGCTTTACAACTGATAATCTTATTTCTGTTGAATTTGACCCTTATGGCCTCTCTGTGAAGGACCTCCAAACCAGGAACGTGATCGTCAGGTGCAATAGCACCGGACAACTGTACCCCCTCTTTCCCTCGACAGACGCTTCACTTCCTCAGGCCTTCCTCGCTGACGTCCAGTCATCCACCGTTTGGCATCGTCGTCTCGGTCATCTTAGCAATGAAGCCTTTTCCACCTTAGCTCGTAGCTCTGCTATCTCTTGTAACAAGTTTGATCATGCACCGCTATGCCATGCTTGTCAGTTAGGCCGTCATACCCGCTTGCCTTTTCCTACTTCTAGCTCTCGAGCATCTCAGAATTTTGAGTTAATACATTGTGATTTGTGGACATCTCCTGTTCCGAGTGTTTCCGGTTACAAATATTATCTCGTTATTCTTGATGATTGCTCTCACTTTGCGTGGACGTTTCCTCTTAAGTTTAAGTCGGACCGTTTTCCCTCTTACTAACTTTTTCTCCTTTGTCTCCACCGGTTTAGCCGCACCATCAAGAGTGTCCAGTGTGACAACGGACGCGAGTTTGACAACTCCAGCGCCCGCACCTTCTTCCTCACTCATGGTGTCACCCTACGCATGTCTTGCCCTCACACCTCTCAGCAAAACGGTAAAGCCGAACGCATCCTCCGGACACTTAACAATATAGTGCGGTCTTTATTGTTTCAGGCTAGCCTCCCGCCTTTCTATTGGGTTGAAGCACTTCACACCGCCACTTATTTGCTTAATCGGCGGCCCTCCAAAACACTAGATCATCAGACCCCCTACGTCGCACTCCACGGTTCCCCTCCCTCCTATAACCATCTACGTGTTTTCGGGTGCAAGTGCTATCCCAATACAGCCGCCACAGCTGCCAACAAACTCTCTCCGTGCTCTTCCCTCTGTGTTTTTCTTGGTTACTCAGAAAATCACAAAGGATATCGCTGCTTAGACCTTGCCTCAAACCGTCTCATTATTTCCCGTCATGTCACGTTTGATGAGTCCTCTTTTCCTTTTGCTGAGAGATCCACTCCAATTCCTTCCTCCGATTTTGATTTTCTTTCGGAGTTTGATGCCATGCCGATCCCTATTGGATCCAGTTTTCCTACTCGTGTTTATGCAGGAACAGGTTCCCCTGGTGTTGGCGTCGCCTGTCTGGTGGCTCCTCACCGCCTGGCGCTCCCACATGCCGGGTCCCGAGTAACTCGCCCGCAGCGCAGCGCATACGCCATGGCCTCCGCCTCGAAGTCGCTGATGCAGGCGTGTCATCCAGCCAGACTGCCCGAACCAGTCGGGGCGGTGGCTGCTTGCCCTAGCGTCTCTGACCTCCCGGCGTCTGCTCCCACCTCTTCACCAGACGGCTCTGCGTGCGTTCTGCGACGGGGCCCAAGAAGAAAAACAAGACCAAGAAGAACAACGGTGCTCGACACTGGCCCTCCTTCTACAACCCATGGTCAGGCCTCATCCAGATGTGGCCTGGGGCGCCGCGTGGGCCGCTTCCTGGTTCGCGCCCTCCGGCCTGGCCAGCGGCAAAGACTGGGCTGCTCTCGCCGTTCAAAGACGGCCGCCCCTCTCCAATGAGCTTTCGTCGATTGACCGATTGGGCTGCTTCGGTTTTAGTGGTAGCCACGGTGGGCATTGCCGAATAACGGCCTCTCGAACAAGCCGGGGCCGCGTTTGGTTTCGTGCACCATTCACTGGCATGCTGCGCCACCATTGTGGCGACCTCCTGATCTGCTGCGCCGCTGGTCTTCTGCAAGCTCCGCCCGGCGCCGTTTGGGACCAAAACGACCTCGCCCACAACTTCAACACGATGACGCTGACGCCTCCACCAAACACGGAATGGTACATGGATTCTGGGGCCTCCTCGCACATGGCATCAAACTCCGGTATTCTTTCCGTGTCTTCTCTCCCAATTATTCCACCCCTCGTAGCATCATAAATCGGTAATGGGTCCTTGCTACTGTTACCTCCACTAGCCATACTTACTTTCCGTCTGTTGATCGTACCCTTTATCTTTCTGATGTTTTGGTTTCCCCCGAAATCATTAAGAATCTTATATCTGTCCGTCGCTTTACAACTGATAATCTTATTTCTATTGAATTTGACCCTTATGGCCTCTCTGTGAAGGACCTCCAAACCAGAACGTGATAAATCAGTGCAATAGCTGGGACAAGCTATACCCTCTTTCCCTCGACAGACGCTTCACTTCCTCAGCCTTCCTCGGCGTCCAGTCATCCACCGTTTGGCATCGTCGTCTCGGTCATCTTAGCAATGAAGCCTTTTCCACCTTAGCTCGTAGCTCTGCTATCTCTTGTAACAAGTTTGATCATGCACCGCTATGCCATGCTTGTCAGTTAGGCCGTCATACCCGCTTGCCTTTTCCTACTTCTAGCTCTCGAGCATCTCAGAATTTTGAGTTAATACATTGTGATTTGTGGACATCTCCTGTTCCGAGTGTTTCCGGTTACAAATATTATCTCGTTATTCTTGATGATTGCTCTCACTTTGCGTGGACGTTTCCTCTTAAGTTTAAGTCGGACACGTTTTCCACTCTTACTAACTTTTTCTCCTTTGTCTCCACCCAGTTTAGCCGCACCATCAAGAGTGTCCAGTGTGACAACGGACGCGAGTTTGACAACTCCAGCGCCCGCACCTTCTTCCTCACTCATGGTGTCACCCTACGCATGTCTTGCCCTCACACCTCTCAGCAAAACGGTAAAGCCGAACGCATCCTCCGGACACTTAACAATATAGTGCGGTCTTTATTGTTTCAGGCTAGCCTCCCGCCTTTCTATTGGGTTGAAGCACTTCACACCGCCACTTATTTGCTTAATCGGCGGCCCTCCAAAACACTAGATCATCAGACCCCCTACGTCGCACTCCACGGTTCCCCTCCCTCCTATAACCATCTCGTGTTTTGGTGCAAGTGCTATCCCAATACAAATTACCCAAATGCCAACAAACTCTCTCCGTGCTCTTCCTCTCGTGTTTTTCTTGGTTACTCGAGAAAATCACAAAGGATATCGCCGCTAGACCTTGCCTCAAACCGTCTCATTATTTCCCGTCATGTCACGTTTGATGAGTCCTCTTTTCCTTTTCTTTGAAGATCCACTCCAATTCCTTCCTCCGATTTTGATTTTCTTTGGAGTTTGATGCCATCCGATCCCTATTGGATCCAGTTTTCCTACTCGTGTTTATGCAGGAGCAGGTTCCCCGGTGTTGGCGTCGCCTGTCTGGTGGCTCCTACCGCCTGGGCTCCTCATGCCGGGTCCCCCGAGTAACTCGCGCTTGTGCAGTAGCCGCTTGCCAGCGCCGCCCACCCGAAGTCGCTGATGCAGGCGTGTCATCCAAGCCTTTGCCCGAACCGGTCGGGACGGTGGTGGCCGCCCTAAGCGTCTCTGACCTCCCAGCGTCTGCTCCCACCTCTTCACCAGACGGCTCTGCGTGCGTTCCTGCACGGGCTGCATCGACCGTCCCTGGCATGCTACGCATCACTCCCGTGGAGAACGATCACGGCATGGTCACAAGGGGCAAGCTGGGTTTTCGCCAGCCCAAGGAGCGGCTCAATCTTCATGCAGCCACTCTGTCACCCCTGCCCAAGACATATCGTGGTGCTCTTGCTGATCCTAACTGGCGCGATGCCATGTCCGAAGAGTTTTGACCTTGCAAGTTTAACGACACACAGTCTCTTGTTCCTCGGCCAGCTGGTGCTAATGTGGTTACTGGCAAATGGGTCTACCGCCACAAGTTTCTTTCTGATGGTGCTCTTGATCGCTACAAGGCTCGTTGGGTACTTCGCGGTTTTACTCAGCGACCTGGGATTGACTATGATGAGACTTTCAGCCCCGTCGTCAAGCCAGCCACCATCCGGACGGTTCTATCTGTTGCAATTTCTCATGACTGGCCTATTCATCAGATGGATGTCAAGAATGCTTTCCTCCATGGTACTTTGACAGAGACAGTTTACTGCGAGCAGCCTTATGGTTTTGTTGATACCTCTCACCCGGACCATGTCTGTCGCCTCAACAAATCCTTATATGGTCTGAAGCAGGCTCCTCGTGCCTGGTACAGTCGCTTTGCCTCCTACATCACCTCCATCGGTTTTGTTGGTGCTCGCTCAGACACTTCTCTGTTCATCTACCGGCATGGTACCGATACGGTATATTTGCTTCTTTATGTTGATGATATTGTGCTCACCGCCTCCTCTGATGCACTGCTCCGTCGTATCATTGCTTTGCTACAACATGAATTTGCTATGAAGGACCTGGGTGATCTCCATCATTTTCTGGGGCTTTCGGTTTCTCGTCGTCATGATGGACTGTTCCTATGTCAGAGGCAGTACACGCTGGACATTCTTGAGTGTGCTGGGATGGTTGATTGCAAGCCATGTGCTACACCAGTCGACATGTGCGCCAAGCTTTCTTCTGATGGCCCTCTGGTTGAGAACGCCACTCATTATCGCAGTCTCGCAGGTGCTCTCCAGTATCTCACCTTTACTCGGCCTGATATTGCCTATGTTGTTCAACAAGTCTGCCTCTTCATGCATGATCCCCGGGAGCCTCACCTTGCCCTCGTGAAGCGTATTCTTCGCTATCTCAAGGGCACTCTTGACCATGGTCTTCAGCTACATCGTTCTGCAGTGACTAGTCTTGTGGCTTACTCTGATGCGGATTGGGCCGGTTGTCCCGACACCCGCCGTTCTACATCTGGGTATGGTGTTTTTCTAGGCGATAATCTGGTGTCTTGGTCGTCCAAGCGTCAACACACTGTTTCTCGGTCCAGTGCTGAGGCGGAGTATCGGGCCGTCGCTAATGCTGTCGCCGAAACTTGTTGGTTGCGTCAGTTACTCCAGGAGCTTCACCAACCCATTCAGCAGGCCACGCTCGTCTACTGCGACAACATAAGTGCTGTCTATCTCTCTACCAATCCGGTTCAGCATCAGCGCACCAAGCATGTTGAGATCGACTTGCATTTTGTACGGGACAAGGTCGCCACCGGTCACGTTCGTGTACTCCATGTGCCGACCACATCACAATACGCGGACATCTTCACCAAAGGTCTTCCATCTTCGGTGTTTTGTGAGTTTCGGTCCAGCCTGAACGTCCGTTCTACTACCGCTCCGACTGCGGGGGATTGTTAGAGTTAAGAATAAGATTAGCATGTATCATGCAATAGGCTTGCACGTATTGTGCATGGATTGTCTTCCGCTTCCTATTCACGTATCGTGCATAGATTGCCTTCCGTTTCCTACCCGGATTCTGTTTCTATAAACCGGGATTGATACGATTCGGAAGGCACTGCTATATATGTATGCCTCGGCCAATAATCTAAGTATTGCGTGAATTGATCTCGCTTTCAATTTTGACCGAATTTCAGTTCAAAAATTTCGAATTTCAAATTTTATTTTTGAATCTTAACTGAATTTCATCTGAAGTTCCAAGACTTCGAGATTTGAAGCCTGCGCCAAAGCCAAGCCCGAGCGTAGCTCAAGGAAAGACGGGCAAAACCCCGTAAAAACGACGCGATTCCGCCCCCAAATCCCACCGCTCGGCACGGCGCCCCGCACCACTCGCTTCCCTGGTCACCACGCCCCTCGCTCCTTTTTATTAAGCGAAAGCTGCAGCTGCTGCTTGGAGGTTCGGCGCTTTGCTTCCTTTCCATCCACCCTCGGCTTTGCCTTGTCCGGATCAGAGAGGAGGAGGTGGTGTTTGGTGGCAATGGAAGGGAGGGTGCTGCGGCGCAGCGTGACGCTGGCCGACCAGCTCGCCGCGGTCGGGCCTGCAGGGTCGTGCAACCTCCGCGACCTGCTCAAGCTGCGCGACCAGGACGACCTCGCCGCGGGGCGCCGGGCGGCTGTCACCCTCGCGTCCGCCATGGCGGCCGAGAGGCGTAGCTCGTCTCCGTCGCCGTCGACCTCCGCCGCCCCGGCTGCCGCGGCGGCGGCGCGCACACTCCTCGACATCATCCGCGACGACCAGCCTCCGACCTCATCAGCCGCCGCAGCGGGAGCCGGCGCCGGTGACCCCCTCGTCCGTCGCGCGGTATCCCTGACACCGCCACGAGCAACCTCCCCGCCCGCGTTGACAGCCACCGAGGCCGCGCCGCCTCCTCCGGAGGCGCCGCCTAGTCAGGTGCCGGAGGCTGTGCAGGCGGACGAGGAGGAGCAGGGGGAGAGGGTGTCCCTGATGGCGCTGCTGGAGCAGACGGAGAGGCAGTGGAGCGCCGGCGCCGCCGCGACGGTGCGCGAGCAGGAGTTGGTGGCGGCGCAGGCATTGGGGGCGGAAGACGAAGCGGAGCCGGAGGTGGGTAAAGGGGTGACGGGCGGCGGATGCTGCTGCGTGTGCATGGCGCGGGCCAAGGGCGCGGCCTTCATCCCGTGCGGCCACACCTTCTGCCGCACCTGCGCCCGCGAGCTGATCGCCGGCCGCGGCCGCTGCCCGCTCTGCAACGCCGCCATCCTCGACGTCCTCGACATCTTCTGACCCCGCCCGCCAATCTCAAGTTCTCCACCTCATCTCACAGCACCTCAGCTCGCCGCCGGCGATGCAGATAACCTGCCCGGCGAAATGAGCTCGGCGCACGCGCAAGAACCACCTCGAAGCTCAAATCGGTCAACTGGATGCTCCTGCAACTGTGATTGGATCCAGACAGAGATAGATCTCTGCCCTGTTCTTGCGTTCTTGCTAAAGCTGATAACATTAGCACATGTTCAGCTATTAATCATCATCTTTTTGCAACTTGCAAGAGATCAGCATTTTTGCATTGCGCATCTCGATTCTTTCTTGTTCCAATTGCCAAAACCAATCCTGGATCAACAAGTTCTTGCTTCCTTTAGAAACCCATCATTCAAGGTGAGTGTTGCGTGGGTGGTGGTGGGTTAAACAAGAGGACTTGAGTTTGACTCCAGATTAATCCGCCAGATTATTTTTTTTTTGCCAGTCGTCCAGCTAGCAAGCACGCACTGTTTGAAGATCTCGAGAAATCAAAATACACCTCGGCAGTCGGCATAGGGAGTTTAATTTACTGCCCCATTACTCCACTCCACTCCACTCCACTGTGCATTTCTAAGGCATGAATTCATTCACTTCCGTGGAGCGCATTTCAAATTCCAAATGGATCACTCTTTTTATCAAATCTACTTCATTTTTGAACGAAATTATAGATTTAGGCTCTAAAAAACGGATTGTTCGTCGAACAAGAGAATTCTGGACAGTTTCTTTCACAATCAGAAACTATCCTCTATATAGAAATAGAATCCGGTTGATTCTTGCTGATCCGATTTGAAACCTGAAAGTCGCAGCGAGCCTAGCCCAATTCTCTCACTAAAGATACGAAATTCATGGGAGAAAATGAAACCTCGTAAATTCCATGATGCCGACTGATATATTTGTGGCGAGAAGTTATTTGTACACGTTGCGACGCTCTTTTGCTCAATGTTTCAAAAGAGTTTTTAGCCCAAGAGATTCATTCGTACACGTTGCAGCAATCTTCGTCGCACGCAGGTAAACCGTCCAGCCTCGCCGGTTCGTTGACGCCGACCTAGAAGCGTTAGCTTTTTTTTTTTTAGTTTTGTTTTCTAAATCTAGCTTCCATATAAATAAATTTTAAAAAATAGCCTTCTCTTTAATCGCAGAAGCAACAGCAGGTGACACGTATCAGGAAGAGGTTATTTTTGTAATTTTATTGGCACAAGCCCAATTTTTTTTAAAAAAAGGTAAAAAGGGGTGGTTAAGCCAAGTCTTTAATTCGACCCAATAAACGGAGTTGCTTGTGATAACCTTCCCTTTTTCTATCCGTGGGGCACACAAGCACGCAGATGGGAGAGGTTGGTTGAGAGAGTTCGTCAATGCTGATGCCGTACGTGATAGGCGGAAGAATCGTAGCAAAAGCCGTATATCTCAATGCTATGTTCCCTCCTCATACGTACTTGGGTTCGGCCGGCGAGCTGCTCACTTGCCCAGCCCAGCCTCGACCGCTGTACTATACCCGGTGTAAATCGCGGCGTTGGTACCTCGATCCTGGCACGAGGTCGGCTCAGCAGTGTTTAGTCTGCAACCGGCCGATATTTGATCAGAATATATATGGGATCCTCGGACGGGTTTTGTTTTGGCAAAGATGAAAGCAACCGTCTCCTACTCGTGTTGTATTATTAATGGCTTTTTTGGGGTAGTGTAGGCCGATCTGATCCAGTTAGTTGAGCTAACCTTCAGCATATCACATCTTCATAATTCGATCGCTTTGGACTGTTGCCCTGTCACCGGTCAAAATGCAAGCACCCAAGAGGCCAAGAGTGATACGGGAAGAGGGGCAGATCGAGGAGAACATGTGAGAGACCATCTTTTTTTCCGCGGATCATCGTGGGAAAGATGGTCTTTTTTTTTCTCTCGGAGCAATCGCTTATATACCATAGAATAACTTTTATGTCTATAATATATTACTAACATCTCATTGACACGTGGAATTAGATCCTATATGTCAGACACACAGTAAGTAGCATATCGTGGGTTATGTGGTTATTCAATAGTATGTTGTAGATTGTTTTTTTTTTTTCAGATTAACATGAGAGAGATTTGCCTAACTCAATGTTTCGGACGGGTCGGGCATGTCTTAGGACTGGGCTAAAGTAATTGATCTGAGTAGTGCTACTATACTAAGTTGCATCGCGTGCTCCTCACTCAAAGGGGCAAACACTCCCAATGCAAGCCTAATTGGCTCGAATCAATGAGCATGATCCATTCGATCTGATACCTGGGTTTGAATCCAGACAAGGTCAACCTTGAGGTCTAGTTTGGAAAACCTATTCCCGATAGATGGGCTTCCCAAACCAGAAAATCTAAAATTTTGATCTATCCATAGAGATCCCGACCGAAAATGAGCTTTCCAAACCAGACCTGAGTTGAACTAAAATTCATGGCCACACCATATCTAGCCATAGGGTGTATGGATGGCCGCTCAACCTCTGCCTCCAACAATCAGTACGTACGTAGAATAGAAAAGAAGGTAGCACTGTTGATCTAAAAGAAGAAGAAGGTAGCACTGTTTATACGTGGAGATTGTAAGTTCCTAGCTTCGACAAAGCCAACCTTTTTCAAAGTGTAGTCTGCTAAATGCTCAAGTTTAGTCAACTGGTCATGCATGCCAGTTTTGGCTTCTCAACATATATAGAACAAAATTGGTTGGGGGTGGGTGTGTGTTCTGGGTAAAGAATGTTGAAGTATAAGTGAGTCGTCTACTTTTTCTCATCAGCTTAATTTTTTGAGTAAATTAGCTGGTGCATGCAACTCAATATAGTATTAGAGCCAAGAGGTCTCGAGTTCAAGACCCGATTGGCATAATTAAAAAAATAATTGTAGCTCACTTCTACTCCACATCCTAAGCCTGAGGGGGAGTGTACATTGAATGATTGAAGTATAAGTGAATTGTCCATATTTCCTCATCAGCTTAATCTTTTAGGTGCACTAGCCGGTGCATATAACTTAATAAAGAAGAACATGGTTATACAAAGTTTTTTTCACACATTGAATATACTCCGTCAACTAGTACAGTACAATATTACCACGCAACTATTTAGGATGGTCAAAACCCTAACATTGCGTCCTGTAATCCTGTTACGGACCAAGCTACTGTTTAGTATGGCCCTTAACTCGCCAGAAGTATGCTAAGAGCATCTCCAATAGTCAAGTCTTAAAATAGAGTCCTACACCTCAAAATAGGGCCTAAACTAAAAAAATTAGGACCCAAGATAGCTATTGACTCCAGCAATTAGACCCTAAATCTCCAATCCTTCATTCATCCCTTCTTTAGGGCCGGAGAGGAGCGTTGCTAAATATAGCAACAGGGCTCCGAGTCCTAAACCTATTTTGATAATTTTTCTCAAAATACAATCTCTGTTGGAGTGCTTTTTTTTTCATCAAAACCCTATAATTACAATTAGCAACCTATTTAGGGCTCCTCTTGAAGATGCCCTAACACCCTGTTAAAATAAGTGTTAATGACCAAACCTACTAATCTAGTACTACCATCCTAGGCTAGTATAGACAAAACGGATAGAGTTCATGTGCATTTGCGACTTGCGAGGGAACCATAACTAAGCGGTTGCCAGTCGTGAGCACCGTTCAATAAAAAAAAACAGTCCAAATCATTAAACAGTATCGACAGTAGTGTATCGCTACAGTTAATTTAACAATCGAGGCATAGCTGTGCATTGTGGCCCCTTCGTTTCAGTTTAAATATAGCTTACGCTTAAAATAAAAGTGGATTATGCGCGAGCGGAGGATTCTAGATGCTTCTCCCCGAATCGAATCGATTTGTACACGTAATCGGTTGTCACCCACCGATTCTGCGGATTCGACTCAGATTCTATGAGTTCCGCTTCCCACGAGTTGTCGCAAGGCACAAGGGCTTCTGCCGTCGTCCCTAGGCCCCCTCCACCACCCTCATCCGCTCATCCGTCACCGACACCGATCAACAATCATCATAGACAATCAGGATTGCCGAACGACCAGATTCTCCAGTCAGAAGATTCTTTAGACAGCTATTTCTCCAGACAGCTGACTACAATTCAAAATATGCATAATCAAAAGCTGTCCTGAAGGGGCCCGTATATATCACGGTGGAAAGCAGTCCACCAAATTCTCAGTGTTTGGCGCTTTTCCTTGGAATTCCGAGCATAACCACGTTCCTTGGGTTGGACCTAGCTAGCTACTCGGTGCACAACCAAACTTGTCCGTACTGGTGCTAGTACTATTATCCTTTCTTTTCCATTCATGCATAATTGAGACATCGCTAAATGAATTAGTGATAGGTAATTATTTCGGTAAGTTTTTATTTGACTATTATTTTTATAAGATTAGTAAAAGTATATTATTTAAAAAATCGTTGCACTAATGTAACTCAAATAGAATATACGAAAAAACACATCGCAGCAAGGTAGAAGACTGAGTTGAGTGATTGAGGGTGTGTTTGGTATAGCTCCAGCTCTATCAGATCTGTTGATCTGGTGAAACTGGGTATTCCTAACTCTACCACATCTATAGAGTTGGAGCTGTTGGTACATTAAAAATATTTAGATGGATCATCCTATTTACATTTTAGACTAAAAATATAAACGTTCGGATCTAAAACTCTACTAAACAGGATCTTTGACTCTGTGACCGTCATCGACGGGTCGGCCAATCTGTTCGTTGTTGGTGCTTTTGCCGTGCTGTGCTAGTGCTACACAGGAGAGAGGGAGCCGGTCAGTCTGGTTCGATACATCTCAGAAGCAGAATGTACACAGACCGGTAGTTGAGCTGCACTAATTGGCGGCAGAAGAATGGATGGATCGATCCATCGAACCCTGGAAGTCCGAAGCAGCAGGCATGGCCCATCGCGTACGCCTCGCATTCACTGCTCCATCTGGTCTGGATCTCTAGCTGAGATCTCATCTCCGATCTCTCTGTCTCTGTCTCTGTCTCTGCCCCGCCCTGCAACGCAGTTGTAGCGCAGGACTGCGTCCGCGTCGGTCTGCATGGAATGGATGCTGAAGGGCGCACACGGCATTGGATTCCATGAGTATCGCAGCCACATGGGAATGCATGCGCCCATCCATCCCCATCAATCATAGCCCTTGTCCAATCCATGCCTGCCTTTGTCGGAGCCTACACCTTACAAGCTGCTCAGCCTGCCCTGCTGCAACTCCTGCTGCATCTGCACCCGTCCAAAGAATTTTCGTGTGCAACGCGCTGTGTTTGCATTTAGCTCGTGTGAGATGGCTAGCAGCGAGCGAAGCCACAGCTTTATTTGCCGCGTACCAATTTTTTTTCTTCAAATCTGGTCAAACTAATTTGCAAAATTAGTTATACCTTTGATCACAAAAACATAGTAGACGATACATATTATTTGCCACGCTTCTGTATCATGACAAAAATGCTAGCAGCACGATAACAACCTCCACCTCGGTAGGCCAAGCAACCAGCGGGGCAACGTGGGACCCATCGGCCTGCCGAGCTCCTCTTGCTCGGCATCACATCACCTGACCTATCGAACTCTCTTTACTCAGCCTCACATGATTAATTGTAACATTCCAAATTTTCAGTTTTAGAATGTTTAAAAATAAAAATTAATTATTTGCATTTTCCAAAATTAAATAAAGCTTAATTTCAATTTTTCATTAATTAAACAATTTAATTTAATTTAATTTAACTATACATAAAAATTCAATTTTATTTGGGTTCCTTATGTTTTAAAGAATATTTCTGTATTTTTGGGATTTTTATGAATTTATTTACTATTTATTTGAATTTCTAGCGATTTATTAATTTAGAAAATGATTTTAATTCTCAAATCTCTTCACAGGCTGATTTTCCATGGCCCGTTCCTATTTGGTTGCCTAGGCCGATCAGCTCAGCCTAGCTCGGCTATGGTTGAAAATGGAAACGGAATTTCTAACTGTTCTCGAGAAAAATGGAAAAAGAAGCCTTTCTCGAAAACGAAAACAGAAAATATCGGTATGGAAATGAAAATGAAATTTTTTTGGCTGAAAATGAAAACGGAAACGGGAGGGCCAGTTCCGACAGAAACAGAAATAGAAATTCCGTATAAAAGTAACCAAAAATTCTGTTTTCTAATTTAAATAATACCATAAATATATATTGCTTTATAGAAAATATCAAATAGAGTTCAAAAATTCTCAAAAATATTTTATATTATTTTGAACCTAGGAAAATTATTTCTAGGAATATTTTGGTTTTGTTTTTCTCAAATAAATTATTTATTCAAATATAAAAATAGCAAAAATCATTAATTAAATGTTGAAAATTAAAAAAATCATAAAATACCCTTTATTTTAATTTAAGCCATTATAACTTTAATTGACTAGATCAACGGTTAGATTTTTTAAAAATAATAACATCCAATAGTTATTAAAGTTTAACTTAGTTATGGTCCACCGGATTAAGAGTTAGATGTTTTGCTTTTTTGTGAGGATTTCTAGCCTATTTTTTTAGCAACTCACAATGGTGCAATTTGCTTGATTTATGACCAAACATTTTTATTTGGATTGCTTAGTCATCGAATTCGGTAGAAATGATATAGATGTTAACCTTTGGTAACTGAATGGTGAAATTCCACGCTAATAGGATGATGTAACACTCTATAATCTGGACTAAGACAAAATAGAGCAAAAACTAAAGCTCTATGTTTCGCCCCTCCAGAACAATAGTGCATCATGTTGACTTATAGAAGTCTTTTGTAAGTAACTGATATGTGTTATTATGAAGGTGACTATCAGGAAATATGAATTTCATTGTTAGTCAATTCAAAATATGTGGGGGTGATTAAGAACTAAGTTAACAAAATACAATCTTAACATAGCAAATGTAAGATGAAATCATTCTAAAAGAGAGCTGTTCTGTGCGATCCTCGGTTACTAACACAACATCTAGAAAAAAAACTGAGAGCCATGACGAGCTAGCTAGCTCAAGAAAGACAACTTGCACTTGAGTAGGAAGCAGAGCAGCAGTAGCACGGCCATGAGCCCACACGAGCCCCCAACGCAGCGTATCCAATACAAGTCGAACCTGACCACCCTCAGATCCATGAAGCATGTCACGTTGATGGTCAAGATTAGCACGATGAGCAGCGCCGACAGCCACAACACCGACCCACCACCGTCCTCCTTGTCTATATCTAATACGGGTCAAACCTGACCACCCTCTGGTCCATGAAGCATGTCACATTAATGGTCAAGATCAACACAATGAGTAGCGTCGATCTGCCACCATCCTCCTCCTCGTCGCTCTCCTGCGTGGGCTTCTGGTCGATGTACAACGGAGAGAGGACCGCACGCACATAAGCTTCTCCATGGAAGATTTGTTATTTTTTGTTGTCCTTGGCATTGAATTTTTATTTTAATTTAAGCCGTTATAACTTGGGTCCGCTAGATAGACGATTATATGTTTTTCTTTAAATTATAGCATCCAATGGCTAGTATCGTTCAAGTTAGTTATGGTCCACCAGATTAAGAGTCAAATGTTTTGCTTTTTTATGAGAATTTCTAGCATATTTCTTTTTTTTCTTAGCAACTCTTATGAGCTTTTAATATATAATATATAGATGTCGACGGCAGCACATGGTCCTTTCGCTTCTTTTCCTCTAGACATTCAATGTTTTGCTCCACAAGCAATAGTGACCCCGTTTGTACGTTGTGGCAACTAGGGATGGCAATAGAGCTTCGTTCCCAACAACCCATGGAAATTCTTCTACTAGGGGATAGATAGATAAATTTTTGTCTCCATCACATTATATGAGGATGGAGACAAAAATGCTTTCTCCATCCTGTTCCCCTTATATGCCCGGTAGACATTTATACACATGTAAATTGATATATCTAAATATCTAAAAATTGGTATTTTCTCTCTAGCCTAATGTAGGTTTGTATAATCTATAATATATAACTTATTAAGTTTTGTTCTACCTTCTATTGTATTAATAACTTCGCATATTTCTTAATAAACATATGATAAATTATAAAATTACCTTAATTTCAGTCCAATTTAGGTTGTGTTACTGGGCACCGTTTCCCGCCAAATCCTCAATGGAGATGAAGACGGGAGGCAAGTCACACCCGAATCCCCATAGCTAAACATGGAATGAAGATGGAAGCGCATTCCACACAGGGAATAGCCCCGTTGCCGAACATGAGTAAACAGTAAAAACTAACGCATCTCCTACTCACCCATGCCACTGTAAATGATGTATTTTGATTCCTCCAGGATGAGCATGCACAACTACAATTACAATTACACATCCTTTCCTTTCGTAAGACAGAAATACTTCTCATCTGTTTTGATTTTGTACACCATTTTTTGCCAACGAGCGACAGATTGGATCGGTCGTGATCGACTCATTTTAGTACCGTTCACTTGGAGAGCAGCCCAAAGTAGGGATTTGCCATGGCTGACGCGATCTCAACTCCTGCCGCGTTGAGGAGTGCCATGTGGACCTCATCCCTCGGCATGACCAGGTAGCCGTTGGCTCTGAGCCTCTGGAACCCGCACAGCTCCAGAAATTCTATGCCGCCTTGCAGATTACCCACCCTGTCCTGTCAAAGGAGAAGAATGGCGGGTTAAGGATGATCGTCTTGCAGGAAGCAGCTTCCTGAAATATGATGGTGTCGCATTTCGTAGTTACCTTGAAAATGGGATTGCTTAGTCGGATCCTCCTGAACTTTTCCTCTTCTGGGTTCTTTACTATGTTGGCAACTATCTTCAACAGTATTTGGAATGCTCTCGTAACTCTAGCACTGTCATCCTACAAGTAAAGTAACATAAAACACATCAATTGGTTCCTGGCATGCATTGTACAGTTTTATTTTGCAGTTCTTGTTACGCACAAATACTTCAATTATAAGAGGGTGCTTGTTGACACCCCAAAAATGGCCCGGTTTAGCCGATTATTTTGTTAATCGGATTAGTGACGAAATTGAAAAAAGGAAATCCAGATTGTTCGAGTCAGTATCTACGAAGGCGTCGAATTGGAAAAAGGACTCGGACTTGTATCTAGATTAGGCTTGTTTACTTATTTAGCAAGTTTTCCTTAGTGTGATAGGACTAAGTATGGAAAGAAGAGTTCAAATCGGTTTAGTATAGGTATATCAGGAAATAATAGGTTGTAATAGGAATATATCCGATCGAGTCTATATCTAGTACGAACTCGTGTTCTAGTCGGTCTAGGTTAGAAATTAGTATAAATAGGTGCCATGGTGCATCATGTAAAGGGCCCCCAACCAATCAATCAATCTACTATTCAGTCTATCTCTACTTTTATCGTTTCTTAGGCTGTAGTCTTCGTATCGCGAATCCGATCGACCCGCTCGCATCGGCTTTCAAGGTACACCCCGCCGGAGAGAACTGCCTCGGTTCAGTTTGATCTTCTCGCCGTCGGCATCGGAATACTATCTCTCGGCGGTATTGCTGCGCATCGTCGTCTGCCGGAGGAGTTAGGTTCCACCCCTCGTTCTATCGGCTTGACGTCTCGTTAAGCCGATAGCCTATTTATCCCGATCTATTAATTGCGCGATCGGTTGCGTAGTTGATAGATCGTCTACCTGCACCATCGGCTATCTTCATCAGTAGATTAGCCGGTGGTTTTGAGTATGGCCGGCTTGCTGTACGTCCACCTTGCCGATTACGAGGGTCAAATCGGCTGGCACGCCCGTGCAAACCCGATCCTACACACAAAAGCCCGATTCCGAGAATCGGCAGAGTTGGCGCTGAAACCGACACTTTTTAGCGCCAACAGATTGGCATGCCCGGTGGGACCGTGATATCAAACCCAGTAAGGTCTGTTATTTTTCGGTATGAATCAATCTATCTATCATGTGCCCATACAGCCTGCAGCGATCTACGGGCATCAGGCCTACCCAGGACTAATCACTATGAATTATCAAAATCAATACGACCATATACATCAAGATCAATCTAGGGCTAGTCTCTATGATCAAAATCGGCAATATTATGGACTTCAGGCTATTCCTCAGCCGATAAATACATACCAAAGCATGCAAGAGCAAATCTACAATCATCATTTGTTGAATCATAGAGATCTGTGCCCAAAGGCGACTCTTACGTTTGCGCCACCAATCGTATCAACAAGGCAGGGTTGGCAAGGTTGTGAGCTTCAAGATCATATTCCAATTGAAGATCAGCTGAAGGAAATATTCCAGAAAGTCGGGGAGGTATTACAAAGGGATCTAGAAGTATACTTCCGGAGACAAAAAACTACAAAAGAACCAGGATTAACTCCAGAAAGGTATGATAATGATCAGGATTTTACATTGCAATCTGAATTGATAAATTTGGCCGATCAAAGCCCTCAAGCACTCGGGGGGCAAGTGGATGAATCATGCGGCAAAGGGCAAGTATCGGCCAAAAGGACAACGGACCCATCATTGTTAGATTCATCTATGACACTGGTGTCAGCAATGACCAATCCTATCGATTGGCAAGAAAGGATCTTTGAGATATCGGCTGCCCATATCATGAAGGTTTGGATGTATCATCTACAATCTTCTGCATTATTAATTTTTTCATTAGCTACAGCTCAAAGTGGAGTTAAGCCAATGATGATTCCTGTATCGGCCAAGCCGATTAAGGAAGGTAGTATCCTCGGGGGCAAGATGATGCATCTGGCAAGCAAGATGATATACTCGGGGAGCAGATTGGAACTGGTGATCTTGATCAGCCCCGATTGGATTCTCTAACTACAAAAGCCTATGTCGGCGTTAGCCAACAGTCGGTTGAAGAAATCAAAGAAGGCAGGGATCGTTGCTATGGTGCCATACTACACAATCATAAAGAAGCCAATTCTGATGAAGACATATTTTACGATTGCCAGAGCGAGGAGGCGTTTCATGTTGATAGCTCAGACACTGATGGCGAGGATGCAGATGTTGAAACCTCTTACGGTGATCTTCCATCGACACCTGCACAGGTTACCATCGGTACTTCACTTCACAAAACTGATAGCATTGGGAAGAAAGAGGAATCAACCAACACGCCGAAGTCAGAAAGCTTTGGAATAGTTAAGCAATCGGTTTCCAAGCTGATTGATAAAGGGGAGTCATATGTCCGGCATACTAGAAGACATAAACAATCACACATGAAGAGCCGACATGTGGATGAAGAAAGGGCTCATTGGGAGTGTCATTTTTTCCAGTTTTGCTGGGAGCGACATCTAAGGCTTCTAATAGCTTATGATTGTCCGATGTGTCATCTCCATCCTCGTCAGGGTGCTCATTCAAGATTCCAACAAAATACATCGGCTAATATAAGCTCCAAAAAGTCGATGTGCATATCAAAGGGTAGAATCACTGAAAGACGATGCACTCGTGATGTGGAGAAAGCAAATAGAAGGCCAACAAAAGCCAAACCACAATGGTGCCCAGCTGGATTAAGCAAAACACAGAAGCGTCGGCTACAACGTGCGAAGAATCAGCAACAGCGTGAAACTAATCAACAAGCCGATGCCAGGAAGCAAGAGAGCTGCAAGCAAACTTCAGAATCAAGCTCTGAAGATAAGCCGACTTTGACAATGAATTCTCATCATATTGATATAGTCGGTTCCTCGGGGGGCAGCAATGAAAGCGACACTCATACAGAGCTTGAGGAAATGCCATACTTGAAAGTATTAGTTGGCCGGAAGCAAATAAAGGCCAAGTATGAGCCAATTGCAATAACTGCAAATGCCAAAGGACAACCAGAAATCGGCAAATGGTGCAAAGTGAAGGTCACATCGGCTAATGACAGACCGCGTACATTGATAAGTAAAAGTAAGTTGATAGAGCCCAATCCTCGCTGGTGTCCTACGGGTCTAACAAAGTCTCAGAAGAAAAGGTTGCAAAGATTGGAGACCTGAAAGAAGCATGAAATCGACAAGGAACGCCAAGAAGGAGAAGTGAGTCCATAGCAGATGGACAAAAGCCGATATGATTTTTGCAAACATGATTCTCATGTCACAAAAACCGGGGGGCATATGTTGACACCCAAAAATGGCCCAGTTTAGCCGATTATTCTGTTAATCAGATTAGTGACGAAATTGAAAAAAGGAAATCCAGATTGTTCGAGTCAGTATCTACGAAGGCGTGTCGAATTGGAAAAAGGACTCGGGCTTGTATCTAGAGTAGGCTTGTTTACTTATTTAGCAAGTTTTCCTTAGTGTGATAGGACTAAGTATGGAAAGAAGAGTTCAAATCGGTTTAGTATAGGTATATCAGGAAATAATAGGTTGTAATAGGAATATATCCGATCGAGTCTGTATCTAGTACGAACTCATGTTCTAGTCGATCTAGGTTAGAAATTAGTATAAATAGGTGCCATGGTGCATCATGTAAAGGGCCCCCAACCAATCAATCAATCTACTATTCAATCTATCTCTACTTTTATTGTTTCTTAGGCTGTAGTCTTCGTATCGCGAATCCGATCGACCTGCTCGCATCGACTTTCAAGGTACACCCCGCCGGAGAGAACTGCCTCGGTTCAGTTCGATCTTCTCGCCGTCGGCATCGGAATACTATCTCTCGGCGGTATTGCTGCGCATCGCCGTCTGCCGGAGGAGTTAGGTTCCACCCCTCGTTCTATCGGCTTGACGTCTCGTTAAGCAGATAGCCTATTTATCCCGATCTATTAATTGCGCGACCGGTTGCGTAGTTGATAGATCGTCTACCTGAACCACCGGCTATCTTCATCAGTAGATTGGCTGGTGGTTTTGAGTACGGTCGGCTTGTTGTACGTCCACCTTGCCGATTACGAGGGTCAAATCGGCTGACATGCCCGTGCAAACCCGATCCTACACACAAAAGCCCGATTCCGAGAATCGGCAGAGTTGGCGCTGAAACCGACACTTTTTAGCGCCGACAGTGCTGATGAAAGAGACTGTTTGGAATCAAAAGGAGAGCCATTCCTAGATTACAAGAGGCAGCCTAAGAGCACGTAATACAGAAATTGAATATTGTTGGTGTGCCTTGTGCGGAAGGGCTAGTTCCGGTTCTCTGAATGGACAAAATTCATAGAACAGCATTTGCTTGGCATATTAATGTATATTGTGGTGCAGAAGAACATGCAAGATTTATTGTGGTATTTGCAAAACATCATGTTTAATAATGTTCAAGAACAGTCAATAGCTCAATGCTTCTGTGTCAATAAGATCATGATTCACGAGGGATCATAATTCACATCTGAAATGGGAAGATCATTTTACCTTGTGATTCTTCTTCAGAGTTCTTAGGCAGTCTCTCAGTTGTTCTGATGTTACACCAGGTTCAACAGGTATCATCTGAGCAGTCAAAAAATGTGAGGAATGTGTTTTGGAGGTTTTGCTCACGAAATATAGAGGTACTCTGGGGAGTTTTAGACCTTTGTGGGAGTAAAGATAGGAACTGAAGCTCCTCGATTTTCCTGCGGCAAACCAAGTCTTCGCCTTCTTTCTGCCTGCATAGAAGGAAATGATTTAAGGCTCTTCAGTAGTCCAACAACAAGAAATGGAGTATGTCATTGAAAAGTTTTGGAGGAAAGTAGTAGCAAATGAGCTTGAAGTAGTTGTCAAAGCACGAGAAAACTACATCATTCTGACCATAGAGATAGAGGAATTATGTTATCACATTTTGATTATAGCAATGGCACCATTAAACAGAATTGATCATTACACGGTAGGCTTGCTCCATTGTCAAGGAGATCAATTTTGTTAGTTGAATACTTGAAGAACATTGCAGTGCAACGAAGATATAAAATAAAGGCTGTGCTATCTTATCAGTGCATGTAACTGTGGTCTGTGGTGACAAGATATAGCGAACTTTATAATGCCAAAACACAAGAATAATAAAAAGGCAATTACAATGAATTTATTGGATGAAATAATCATACTCCAAAACTACACCGTAAAGAGTGCAGAAGATTCACTGTCCTATAAATCATGGAATTGAAAAGAGAAGTTGGGGGAAATATCGAAGTTTTGAAAATATTAGTTAGAATCAAGGGGACCTTATCATCTTCTATACGCTGCCGGATTCTCTCTCTTGCTCGTTTCTCCTCTTCTTGATCTGCTTTCCGACTTTCCATCAAGCTGCACTAAATAAAAACATCACTTCTTTATTGAACACCTTTGGGTTGGAAATAGCAGATATAAGTTGCATATGAAACAAACCGTTTTCTTTGATTTTCCTCAAGAGTCTGCTTGGCTTCCATAAGATCTTTAGAAGCTCGAATCCTCTCCCTCTTCATATAAATGAAAAAAATAAGTTCCGCGTGGCAAGAAAATGGTCGTAGGATATGTGACGTGGTTCAGCAATATTTCTCCAAAAGGTACAGGGTATCAGTACAGAGATACTATTCATTATCGACTACAGTAGGTTTTTAGTATTATCATTATCTACCTTGTAGACCATATAATTCAACATTGTGTATGGATTTGTCAAAGTTAATTTTATTTGTTGAAACTTGAAAATCAAATAAAACGGTTTTCAAATTGATAATGTGTTATCATTTCTAAACAAGCAGTGTTCCTCAATCCTGATTTTTCATGTACTACGAAATACTTCTATTTATGTCTTATTTGTAATATGATTGATTTTGTTTCATACTCTTCAAAAAAAAAGTATTTGCTTAGAACTTAAAGCATCTACCGTTAATTCAATCATCTTGTACTATAGATTCAACTACCATCCAATAATTTATTGCATCAAAATTATCATTCAATTTGGGATTAGGAATTTTCTGCAAACAAAAATGAAAGCAGCAGACAAACAGTTCCCAATTACTAATTTTTGTCTAGCATTCCCTTGTAGCTTTGTACTTTAAAGTCTACATGGTTCTGGCAATTGGCAGCATATTACATGTAGCTGAGCACATCCCAAAGGAGAACACTACAGGCCAAGATGAATTTATCACAAGATATCTGCTACAGTGAAATATGATAAATAAGAACCAAAATAAGCGCATTTTATTCTTCCCTGCTGCTCTGCTATGATTTTTTTTACTTCTTACTAGCCTAGAAAAGTTGCCAGACCTTATCCTCTTGTAGTTGATTTCGGACTCGCCCTCTTGCTCTTTCTTCCTCATCCCGCTTTGACTTGTACAGTGCTAAAAGCCTGAAAAGTATCGGAGAGTTACTTGAACAGAAAAAAAAAACGCAAGCAACTCACTGAACAATATCTATTCAAAGCAAGCTACAAACCTCTTTCTGTCTTCCTCCTCATGTCCATCTGCGTCAAATTCTTTTTCCACCTGTGACGTTTCCTAATAAAAAATTTCGGGTGTGACAAGATTATGAAGTATAAAGCACTAGCTCTGGATTGGATGAGACAAAAAAAAAACAAAATGTTGGCAAGTGCAACCAATGCAATGAGTAATAATGAATTGCTAAAGTGAATTGGGTTTCATATTGACCTTCTTCACACTAGGCAGCGATGATGAATCATACAATAATCAATAATTTGCATTAATTCCTTTGTCAATCATACAGGTGTGCAGATGATACTGATAATGCCACCTTAATTTGATGTGTCTTCATAGCTTATATAAGTTAATTTAGTGCCAATTATGTTGCAAAACAGATACTATAATCAGCTGAAGTGTTAGCATTAGACTTAGTTCTCCTTAGACACTCCATTGGAAATACATAAAAGGAAAATATTTGTTTCATATAACAGTAAGGCACCCCTAGGGGGTTTATTTGCTAAGAAGGACCAGGAAGGATTGTGACATCAAAATCACGAAGAAACTTTTGGAAAGTACATTCTGTCGTCCAGCTGCAGTTCGCTCTTCTGGTTTCCTTTCCTGGGCATGAGCCCTACAAGACAATCATATGCCTATGATACATTTTATACTACAACAACAGAGCAAATGAAGGAAATGGTAACCAGTACATGTGGTTGAGTTACTTGAGCATATAGGCTTTTCATATATATCTTGATTTGTGCTTCTGATCTCCATTAGAAGTTTGTAACGTAAGTGTTTAACTATGACATATTGACATATGACTTGTCTTATCAAACGTGCATTGTGAATTAAAGATATACTACACCGATGCTACTATGCCAGTACCAGTTAGGACAACTAGTATGCCCACTTGCAAGTTCCATTTTCCCTGCACATGACATCAGAACTGTGTAAATTTAGCAGGTGGGCAGGCTGATGGGCAAGCTATCCCACATAGGCATAGCTATTGTGTTAAAAATAGAGTAACAGTAGCAGAAAATCCATTTGTCCCTGCGGGCCGTCCCCAACAAGATAACTTTATCCTTGAAGTATAGCAGAGACTCAAAATCTGTAGTGTTACGTTGACATAGCAAGCTCCAGGCAGTCACCCATATGGAAGATGCTGTGGATTGTCGAGTGCAGACTTCCTGATTGTTGACATAATAGCTATCAAAAGTGGGTTCTTAACAGTGCTAAGCAGGGACAGAACTTATTTAGGCTAAAGGGGGGCCATGGCCCCCCTCCTCCTAGAAAATTTTCTAAAAAATGCTTAGTTTTACTACTTAAATGCTAACATAACACTAAACTAGCAATCTGTTCTTAAGTTACCTAAATATATGATGTTAGATTGGCCCCCTCTATGTTTTCTTCCAAGCTCCGCCACTGGTACAGTGATGCTAAGTAAAATTTGATGTTCTTTTCAAGAAATAATACTGATATTTTCTATAGCAGTTCAGATATGAAACCATTGAAGAAGAAAAACTAACCTCGTTCCTTCAATGTTATTTGTCGCTTCGTTAGATGTGTCACCACATTCAATGTTGATTTCTCTTGGAACCTAGACCATCAAAGGGAGTACTCAGAACATAACGTTTGAAACTGACAAAAGCATTGTTTTGCACGACAATGGAGACAGATGGATCCCAGAATAAAGGAAATATACTAGGGAGTAAACAATAATAACTAAACATTTTCTGGATAAGAGTAAACAATAATAACTAAACATTTTCTGGATAAGATCTACATGTCTAGCTAGACAGAGCATGTAGGTTACAAACTAGAGAAATTCAACTGCTATATGTGGCAACAATATAACATCCAAGTTGTTTCAGATTACACTAAATTGGAAAAGGTTGCAAGCTGCAATCTCAGACAAAACAATTTACAGCAATATATTTAGAGCATATCTCTCTTAATCTCTTTTAAAATGCTTGAAGTGAAAATTTCCGATAGTTTCCTCTGTTGAGAATTATATCATCAGTGTGAGGAATAATGCATATTAGAACAGATTTCTGCTAACGTAGAACAATCGCATTATTAAGAAATAACATACCAATGGTAGCTGATCAATGTCTGGGTCATTTTCATGTTCTAGAAGCCAGTTTATCGCAGATTCAACATTGGAATTACCTGGTAACGAAATTGGATTATTTCTCCAATTGATTCAGCTAAATATTGAAGAATATACTTAATATTTACAAGAAACGTGTTGCCATAACTTTGCAGTCAAATCATATAAATTGCAACTTTCAAGAAACAACATATCTATCAATTGTCATGACTGAAATAGACATACCAGAAAAATGGAGTGCCCTAATTGAACGAACTGTGGGGAATCCCATAATTTCAAGTTCACCAAGCATTCTCTTGTCAACTTGTGGGACGGCCATTTCTAGAAGAGAGATTAATAAGAATAAGAGCACTTCAATTGCCACAAATGCAAAACTAGAGGGAATAGAACAGGAAGACAAATAATTAGCCTTGTGGAGAAAGTTGGTTCATTTGAAGGTAGATGTTCCATAAAATTATTTAGAAAAATTTACTGGTAAAGTGAGTGTCCCCATGATCTTATAGAATTTCAGGTCTGTTTGAAGAGATCTATACGTAAATACTTCTGTTTTATGTCCAACATGAAGTAACAATATTTTGCAATTTACTGCATCCTGTTGGTATGCTGATCTTAATCATTAGTCTGTTGGCCCTAATCACCATACCTGGTGGAATAGGTGAACCACAAACTTCCTGGCAACCATAGAACTACAGGCTATAATGACACAATTAGGAAAATTCATAAAAAGGGAGACATATTTGCATAATTTGCCATCACAAATATGCAGATCTACAAATCACGAGAAAAATAAAAACATAGGATCCAAGTAGTTTGACAACGTAGTTCAGGAGATTTTCAGGTAGCATTGAATTTTGATTACAACAACATGACGAATGACGAACAGAAATTCTTACCTTTTCAAAGTTTTTCCTCACTTTGTAACTTCGGAGCCAGGTTGATGTACGAACCCTCTATAAGTAGCGCATAAAGCAATGCATTACTGCTAATGGAAAGGGAAGAAGGACAATTAGCTGAGGAGAATTAGAGCTTTGCTTCTTCTGTACTTCATTCTTGTCTTTTCTTCCCAGATGGTTCTTTGGTTCTCTCAGGAGACTCAGGTGACTTCTTCCTTCTTGCAGTTACTTATACCTTTCTTCCTACTCAGAATTTCCCTCTTGAATCAACACCTTGTTCAGAACTGGACCACATTTTGAGGTTATCTATACCTTTCTTCCTTCTTACAGTCACTTGCTCGAGTATCAATAACATCAGAAGTACAGCCACATTTTGTTGTCCAGGGAACCCCATATCATCCAACAGTATAACCGAGCAGTTTGAAGTTTCTATAAGACTGAAAGAAATCCCAGGAGCATCCATAGTATCCGCCAGCAATCATTTCATAGATATTCCCCAATGGCCCAATCCTATTGTGGCATGACCATCACTCATGGAGCAGTGCCCCTATTTCAGCTAAGACCCTGGAGAAGTGTTCAGAATTAAATATCCACATTGTCATGTGGTAGTCCATGCTTAGTCCACAAACAATCAAGTTTACAACAACAAAAGTGTGACATCCTAAACTTAGAACAAAACACAGTTCAAGCATACAGACAGGCAACCAAGGGATGCATAGTTAACTAAAAATGAGCTGTTTGATCTCAAACAAATGCAAGAAACTTTCCCAAACTTCCAATTGAGTCTACCAAATGCAATGCTTATTGCTTAGATCCACAAGGCACACCCTCATACAGAAGGAGAAAAGATCCACAAGTCACACTTTGAAAAACTAGGCATAGACCAACAAGAACAATACAAACATCCATGCAGAGCATAGCCTTTTTTGCCAGGACGGCAAGACGGACATACTCGTTATGGGAGCGGTGGAAGCCCAAAGCAGCAACACAAGTCCCCGGCCTTGTTCTTGGGGACCCCCGCCGCCGGTTGGCATGGCCGTTGCCAAGGCCCGCAAGTGGAAAGGGTCTTAGTTGTGATATCAAACAACGTAAGGGTCTTATTTGTGAAATTACACAAGCCACTTCTGCCTGGTCTCGTCTGGGCCACGGAGATCTGATCTGACGGTTCACATGGACTGGAAATTGGATCGCGAATTCTCAGCGCGGTCCAATTTGGGGTAGTTTTTGAACTGGACTTCAATATTGGGGTCTCTTCTGCAAAACTGCTGCTGCCACTTTACCAACCTCAATCCGAGCCGCCTAGACCAAATCGAACGGCTCATAAGGATCGGAAATTGGACCGCACATTTATGCACGATCCAATTCGGGGGAAGCTTTAACATAAAACCCAAAGAAAGGGGCCTTCCCGCATTTTCCTCTCTGTAGTTTCCTGACCTCCTCGGCGAACCAGCGGCACGGACGCCGGCGACCGCCTGCGGAGGGATAGGCCGGCGATCGGAGGTGGAGTTGGATCTAAGGGGGTAGTGGAGAAGGATGGCGAATGCATGCGGAGAAGGGAAGGGAAGGGAAGCGAGGGAAGTGGGGTACGCCGTTGACGCACACGGCGCACGGCGGCGTGGAGGCCCTAACCGCATTTCACCGAACAATTGGCGCGCACAGGCAAGCCAGCGTCGGGGCCATGCATACGCACCCGATCTCCTCGACGTTGTACTACAACAAAGTCTACTTTCACAGTTCGACCTCCACAACATTAGCAGACATAACGATGAAACAAAAGAAGCTATGCAACACTCTTGGGAAAAAAAAGCTGGTACCAATAATTTGATGATGTTCATCACCCTGACTTCGCTATGCAGACCAAGAAACCTGAACTGGGTTTTACGTAGACTTGGTCATGAGGCCGACTTGCCTCTAACGAGCTCAGAAACGGCCCATTAGCATGATGGACCACCTTTATGCGATGCAGGACTAGACTCTATCCATTTAGATTGTTATAGAGGAAAGGAAAGGAGCCGGGGACTAGCGGGGTACCTACCGCATGTGGTCGTGAGGATGGAGTGTAGCTCGACTAGAGGTGAGAAAGAGTCTAGGTTGTGGCGACGCGGTACGGAAAGGCCAGATTTAGCGGCGGCGTGGCCAAAAACCGTTAGATCCGGCGGCGAGACAGTGAGGCTCATCGAGATCTGGTAGTGTCTTCTTTATCGGGACAGCAGGCGAAGGTAGTGGCGCAGTAGCTCAAAGCCGTATCCAGTGGTAGCATGACCAAAGGTTGCTGGATCCAACACTGAGGCTACAGGGGAGGTGACTATGCGGGAGGAAGTAGGGGTGGAGGGTGAGAGAAGAGAGAGAGAGGAGACGACAGAGGCATAAGGAGACGAAGGGGAGGGGTAGTATTTGATGATAGGCTAGATCGCTGAGTAAAATAGTTGATGATAATTTAGGCTGTATATAAGATATTTTTTTTACGAAAAGGTCACATCGTACCGTGTCGGCCCAGACACAACCCAACAGATCGTGTCGGGCCAGGCCGCTCATCACACTGAGTTTTTAAACCTAACATGACCCATCATTCGTATTGTACCAACCCAACTCAAAGACATCCATAGCGTGCTTTAGGTCATGTTGGGCTCTCCGTGTTGAGGGCCAGTTTAAAAGGGCATGCCCCATTGTCTAGATCTAATTTATGTTCACAAGGCTTCACTATGCAGACCAAGAAGCTGGTATCTTTCTTTTTACTTACAGTTCTAAAAAAATGACATGAAAATAAAAGAAGTGTTTTTATGCTTTTCTTTTTGACATTTACATAAATATTAAAGTACGAATGAAGAGTAAATGATGATTACTTTTCATTTCGCTTACTTCAAGAGTTATGCAACTTGTATTGGGAGGGAAAGTATCGAAGCACTGTTTTGAAAATAAATGGGTTAATGCACAGTTTGGTCCTGTAACTTTCCCTTGGTGGTCTTTTCAGTGTGACTTTCAAAAGGTTCAGACCGGTCCCTCGATCGACTATCCAAATAGTCCGAACGAGGCCAAAAGATGGCATCCCACAATGCATCAAGCGTTCGTGCCGCGTGCACACCACCGTGGAACGTGACCTGCCGACCTGGCCGAACAACTCAGCCCACACTCAAAGCCCGTGTAGAAAAGACGCTCTTGCCACCGCGCCTCAGCCCAACTTCACGAGTCATGACCAATATTTTGCCTTTCATCAGAGAGCTAGCGTTGACGCATTCAGCTAGACACCCCGCCTCGATCCATGCATGCGAGCAGCCAGAACCGCGGTTAGCCAAGAGGAAGGATACAAGAGACGTAAAACAAGAGCAGAGACGACGGTAGCCAGGACACCGGCCGGCGCAACTGCTCGGAAATCTCATAATCGGACGAGGAACGAGTCCTCTTGCGGCGGCACGCCGCGAGTCGGCCCAAGAGGCTAAGGGCTTTTTTTTTCACCGGAATCTACGTGGATCGATAAATCGAGAATTTGTATAAAAATCTCGGCTTATTGGATTGAAATTGCGCTCCAAACAAATAAGACCTAAAAGTCACCGTGCACACACACATAATCACCGGCTCTCTCTCTCTCTCGCACGCACAGAGCTGCCACAAAAGTTTGTTAAGACTCGAATCAGAAGTTCTTCAATTACAGTAGATAATTGGTTTAAAATAAAAATAAGACAATTTCGAGAAAAAAAGTTAACATGGTTTGGCTCGATAGCGTCTCGTTAGGTCAATTTGAAATAATTAACCATTTAAATGGTACATGTCGAGGATTGGATACACTGTGCCGTTATGACCATCGAAGCCCGGCGCCAACCGACCATGCTCTTGCCCGGATGACGCACGGGAGACCAACCTTCGTGTGGCCCGGCTCACGGGCTACCCCATCCCCGAGCAAGCCAAGCTCGGGGGCTCGCGACAAGGCGACGTGGCATTAAATGCGCAGCGGCTCGAGGGATCGCCCGCCCGGGATCTGCGCTGCTATGGTCCGCGCCGCCTTGGTCTACGTTCGCTGTTCCCACGTCGCGTGGTACCGGTGGTGGCGCAGCTCTTGATCACACACGTCCTCTCAGAGCGCCCCTGTAATAAGTAACTTGTCTCCTGCAAATCCCCTATAAATACCCCCTCGCACGATGTATTGAAGGCGGGATTTTTGATACCACACATACTCGAGATTACGTAACTTGTCCACTGGAGTCCTTAGGCTAGTTCGAGGCTCCTCCGAGCAAGCACATTGTAACTACTCCATACTCATTAGTGAATTCACTGGACGTAGGGTTGTTATCTCCTCCGTGAGAGGCCCGAACCAAACAAAAACGACCCCTGTGTGCTTCCCGATTGTCTTATCCACCCCGATCCGTAGCTCGGCATACCCTCGAACGTATAGCCCTTGCGGGAAAGGGGCCTTAGGTTGATCTCTCATTCAACAAGTAAGCTCGGCGAAGGACCCCTGTCCCGAATTGTCGACAGCACATAAAATAATTTTGTTTTAAATTATATCGATTTCGAAAAAAACTCAATAATAACTCGTTACACTCGATAGCCAGTTGACACGTGCTCCGTGCCGCCCTGTGCGTCACGCACGGCCCGCGTGGTTAGTTTAAACCTCCTTTTTGATACTAACTCGGTTAGTTTAGCTTCAGATTTAGCGCTTGGAAGTATCCGTAGGGTAAGACCCTGTTTGTTTCAGCTGGAGATTGTGGAAAGCAGCTTTTAAAAATTGGAAGGGCAACAAACAGCAAACTTTTAATCTAGATTATAACAATCTGGAGGCCAGATTGTAGCAATCCCACAATCCACTCTTCTCTAGCTTTCCCAAGCTTTTTTTTGCAAAAGACCACAATACCCATCCAACTTCAACCAAAATTACCCACCATTGCCCCTCGCTTTCCCAGCTTTCCCCAACTTCAACCAAAATTACCCACCATTGCCCCTAACTATAATCTGGGTTACCAAACAACCATGAGCTTTTCAACCTCCAGCTTTTTAACAATTCAGCTTTTACAATCTAGTTTTTAAAAGCTACTTTCCATAATCTCTAGCTGAAATAAACAGGGCCTAAGTTAGCTTGAATGGCTGTGAATTGTGATTTGTGATGGTGCCAAACGAGCCGCGGTCATAGATGGCCGACGTTCGTTAAGGTGTTCAGTCGGTGGACTCGGCCAGGGCCCAGGGCTGGCAGTGGTGCATGGTAGTGCGCGCGTCAACGGTCTCGCTTCATGCCCTTTTTGCGGTCTACATCCTATAGTTTTTGGGTTTTCGCTCCTCGATAGTTATGACCATTTTGTTATTACGCATGCTAGATATGCCATATTTGATTTGATTCCAGGCTTCCAGCATAATGCATGTCCCTCTAGTCTATTAGCTCGTTTGCCATCATACGATGTAGAGGCGGAGAAAATTTTTTGGACCTTAGACAAGTCTAATTAACTACGGCAAACGTTTGCTCGAGAAAAAACTATCTTCAACCCCTCTAGAAACGCCATTGCTACTTAATGGTGTTTTGTTGGCACGGTTAGGCGGCCCAATGTCATCGGGAGGTGGCTTTTGTAGCATCATGCTTATTTGGAGTAAGTACACAAGTGTGTGCATATAGTATGAGTAGGTGTTTGTTCACCATTGTACTTAAAAAGAAAAGTTTAACATCATGCCTCAGACTCTAATGTATTCGTCAGAAGAGACGGTGCAAACTACAAAGGATCAAAGGACGTTTATGCAAAAGAAACCGAGAGAAACAGATACCACTTCTTTCATTGATAAATATAAGAGTATTTTTTTAGTTTATAATAGGATTAATGTGGTGGTGAAATTGAAAAAAGTACGAGATAAAATGACTTAAATACTTCTCACGGTTGTCTTAGAAAGACGAGATAGAATATTTTGTATGAGTGGTAATGAATAAAATACTTTTTATCATCATTGAGAGGTATAAAAAATATATATATTGAGCTGGTATCAAAACTTTAAAAGATGAAGATACCAAAATGTACAAAAGTTTTAAGGTAATTTAGTGGTACCTTCTTATAATTGTAAAAACTCTAAATGAATAAATACTTATGGTTGAGAGAGAATAAATAGACGTATAATAGAAAAAACCTTATTAAATCTATATATAAGCCTTATATTTATCAACAATTTCATTCATACTACAGCCTTATATTTGTTGAGGGGGAGCAGGAGAAAGAGAAGGTATCAGTCCTCGAAGTGATTACTTTTTAAGCCTCTCTTGTTTTTTTTTTTTTTTTCAAATGTTGCCCTTTTTCAAACAAATTGCAAATATAGCCATATCTTGACTACGAAATATGCCTTTCCGCGCTCTTCTACCATGACAGGGAAAGTATGGACGGCGAGCCTGGGAGTCATATTCCGCAGTTAGGATGAAACTATATTTACAATTCCGCTAAGAAGAGAGTACATTTGCTATAGAGAGAGACAAACGACGCTTAAAAAACGATGACTTCTCGGGCCTCCTTCGCTAACGGCCCCTTGTAAGAAAGCAACCGGCCTTTCCCCGACCCTTTCTCGTAGTTATAATCCTGCCTGCCGGCCTGAGAAGATTAACATGCTAGCTAGCCAGGAGTTCAGGAGGAAGAAACAACACATATCCATCCCTCTTGCCGGCTACCATTCGACGAGCTTCAGAGCCCCGGGATCAGATCTCTCTCTGCGGTGGGATCAACATGGCAGTAAGTTCTCACGCTCTTCCTTGCTCTCCTGAAACGTCCATGTCTCCTCATGGTTTCTTTCGGTTCTGTGCTGCAGTTTTCGGTTAAATTGTCAATCGTAAGCTAGTTTTGATCTTTCTTTTTCAACAACATCTTTTTCCTAGAACAGTTTCTTAATTGGCTTTCGTCTATCGAGGAGCTCGATTTGTTTGTGCGGTAGGTGTAGATCTCGTTCTATGCTATCTGCATGCGATATCTGAGTCACAATTTTCTGAAGGAAAAACAACAATGTCACCTATGACTCCTTTCAAAAAAAAAAAAAAAACAATGTCACCTATGAACTATGATTGTTGTCTTGCAGACCAGCGCCCTGATATCAACCAATTTTGCAGCACTTGAATTGCACTAGATACTAAGCGAACAAATTAGAATTAATTAGAAGCTCTTTTTTTTTGTGTGAATGCTTGAATCCCCGAACGTGCGGAGCTAATTTGCGACAAGTCTGTCATGACAGTTGAGGTGTATCTTTCGATCACATTCAAGTTATATTATCTCAATAGTATTCATCCCATATAAATACTCGCGTCTGGAGATGTTGGCAGGTTAATTCATTGGAATATGACGTCCTGGCCATGGGTACACAAATGATAGCTCTTACATGAAGATATTTTCGAGGACAGCTCTTACCTCTTACATGAAGATTGAATTTTTATATAACCAAATTCCAGAAGACGATAGATGCATCATGCATCGGCGATTCTTGAATTCTCTTTCAGTTTGGAATTTGAAAGAACCTAAGGTGCCAGCAAGGTAGACCTACCTTGTGCTGTCACTTGGCCTTCAGAACTGCAGATTGTCAGACCTGAAAAGACCAACCACTGCATTAGCCCGTCCTGTTTGCCTGTTTGACCTTAACTAGTCCAAGTGAAGTCACAGCAGTCAGCAGGTGATTAGTTTCTTGATTAGATAATTGACATGTTCCAGTGATTAGTCCATGCAGTGTGTATAAATGGCCGGAAGTCGTAGCGTGTGCATGGTTTCCTTTTCCTTTTTCTTATTTTCGTCGGTCAGACCAATCTACTGCCACTAGTACTACCTAGCCGTGTCAAGTTGTCATGTTCTACCATTACAAGTTTCTTCTTGCTAATCTGACCGCTTAGCGATGTTCTTACGACTTTTTGAAAGAGAAATCCCTCGTGACTCAAAAGAAAAGTAAAGATTTTAATTTCAAGTGTTAAGAACTGTATAATTACATGTAAAAACCGAGATACAAATCGAACCTTTAGTAGGGCTTGATAAAAGGGATGCGCACGGCTACCATCAGTTCGTGCAGGAAGGTGCTGGGGTAAGTCCGTCGACTAGCATAACTCTAATGGTTCAAGAAAAAAGTTATCTATATGTTCGGTTGCTTGAATTTAATCATTTCATCATAAATAGTAGGATACAAATTTGAAAAATATTTTATATAAATGTTGAACCATTCCATACAACAACAAACGATAAAGAATCATCCAATACTATTCAGCTCACCCGTCAACCAAACACACTCTAATTGCTGCTATGAGTTTGGAATCCTGAGCAGAATGCAGGCGTCGAGGAAAAAGAATGTGCTTTTATATGTTACTATTTAAAAATTGTATAAATATTAAAGCATGAATAAATGAATAAGGTAATTACTTCTCGGCTTGCATGCAGAAGGACCAGAAGAAGAATGTGCACGTCCCAAAGTTCGGCAACTGGGACAACGACGGCAACGTGCCGTACACACTCTACTTCGAGAACGCGCGCAAGGGCAAAGGCGGCGGCAAGATGATCAACCCCAACGACCCCGTCGAGAACCCGGAGGCCTTCTCCGTCGCCGCGCCGTCGCCGGACCGCTCCGATGGGAGACCAGCTCCTCCTCTCCGACACGAGCGCTGGCCCAGCGAGGCGCCGCCGCTGTCCCCCAACCGTTACGCCGGGTCGCCGCAGCACCGACACGCCGGTGGCGAGACGCCAAATAGACGCGCGGGCGAACGTACAGGCGGCGGCGGTGGCGGGTACAGCGTCGAGAAGTCGCCGTCGCCGCTGCACCCGTACAGCCAGTCCAGGGCGGACTACTCCGAGAGCGGCGGCTACGGCCTCGTCGCCAACTCCGTCGAGCGGTCCCGAGCCAAGGGCGGCTCGCGCCGCAATGAGACAGTAAGACACTGCTCCTAGTTCTACGGTGTCTGATGCTACGATTCACCATGCGTTTGCAAGGTAATCGACGTGATGCTCTGCTTCTTGTTGGAATGGCAGCCGTCGAGAGGGTCGGAGGTGCCAAAGTTCGGCGACTGGGACTCGAACCCGGCATCGGCGGACGGCTACACGCACATCTTCAACAAGGCGAGGGAGGAGAAGCAGAGCAACGCGAGGAAGCCGCCGGGGCTCGGCAAGGACTCCGCGCACGGCGACCGCTCCAAGCAGCACGACGACGGCTACGCCTCCCCGGTGAGTGGCACAAACATAGTAGAACATGGCTGCTTCTTGCGGCCATTGGTTCGTTCATGTCCATCCTCGATCGTTTCGTGATCTCATTCGAGCTTTGCAAATTTCTCCCCCTTTGTTTCACTTGCAGAGCTGCTCGTGCTTTGGATGGTGCAAATAGAGATGGCTTTGTAAATTAGGAGGGAAGAGGGGTTTGTCCATTGTGATTCAGCTTGGAACTGCGTTTCCTTCGTCCTACCATAATTCACATTTTCTGGGACATTATTTGGCATTGGGCACTGCACAATGCCCACAGTCTTTTTGTGATAGTGTTGATACCAAAAACTTGACGGAGGGTTTTCAGCCTCAACACACCGGACGAACACCGGGTTCAGTGTGCGCGAGTGTGCCAATCGATTTGACCCTGCAACCGATAAGGAACGAAGCCGTGAGATGCAATCAAGCCGATCCTCGGGATGAATCGGCTGGAATCGTGAATCGGCCTGAAAGCCGATTAGAAGGTAACTAGATCAGCCGATTAAGACTAATCTGAGGTAAAAGGTAGATCAATTCTGAAAAGGCGATGCGCAACAAGACAGAATAAATCAAACCTGAAAAAGCAAATGACGATCAAACAATCGGCGATGCGCAACTTTATTTGATCGATGTCGACTTACAGAGGAAAGATTACAATGCTAAAAGAACTAAAAGCTAAGAAAAATAGCAGATGTGTTTTGGTTGTGCGTTGTTCCTTCAAGCGACCCTAGCACGCCTTATATACTCATTTGGCCGATCCGAGTCCCGATCCAACACGACAATGCAATCCGAATCGGCCGTAGTTTTCTATTTGGACTCGTTTCCAAGTATTATCCGTACATTATCCAAATTCTTTGAGGCGTTCCGTGTTGTATCCAAACTCACGTTTTTTCTACCGATTCTTCTCGTAGTTTCCAAAAACTGGTGCAAACATATGCCCCCTATTTTTGGAAGATAACTTGTTATCTTTCAAAAATCCATCGGCTATTCCTTCATCGGCTTCATTCTTCATCGGCCTCTTCCTTGTCAACTGAAAAACTGTTCTAGTAACCGCTTGTTTTAATTGCGCCGTAAAAAATCTCGGTGCGTTTTAATGGCATGCGTTGCCTCGAATTCTCTTCCCGCCACTTTTGCTTTTCACCGTGCTATATATATGCGGGACCCCCACGGTCATTTTCACGTGCTCCTGCTCTCGCATCCTCTGCAATCGACTTTCATTCCTCGGTCGGCTTCTCTGCTCCAGACTTCACTGCACCAGCAATCAATCTTCCTCTTTCCCCAATCGGCTAAATGGACCCCTCTCAGGTACTGATTCCGATTCCTGAAAGTACAGACCAATACTACCTAGGGCCGATAGGAAATTGGACCGCTGATACTGTAATCAACGAAGAAATCCCTAGGCTTCCTCTATCGGCTAAAGATTACAACATAACAGAATGGGGAAAAAGTTTTAGGGCTTGGCCAACAGCTTTGAAAGGGTGGAGAAGATGGTACATTAGGGTATCGGCTCAAAAAAGAGAGGAATAGGAAAGAATGGGTATATCTGAGTGCCTCCTCCTAAGTTTAGCGAATCCAGAAGCCAATGAGCCCCTAGTGGCCACGGCATGTTATTTTTGGTCAAGTACCTTCAACGCTTTTCTTTTCGAATGGTCCCATCGCCCAACACTTCTAGATGTGGCGAGTTGTGTTGCCTTAGGCCCGATGGTGACCAATTATCGGCTTTAGTGGCAAACCTCGGATAAGTTGATCCGATTCAAGGGCGAAGGATGGGCGAAGTATATTCAAACATAATAACAAAGTAAATGGATTGGTATCAATTTGAAGAGCATACGGCCTTCTGAACCTATGGTGGATCGGTTTGTATTTTGTGGCGCATCCTCGGTCCAACACAAGTGTACCTGTGTTGGCGAGCGGTAGTGAACGGTACGTCGGCTTGCACGGAAAAATGCTTCTTGGAGTGTTTATCGATGATGCATGTTATCATGAGCCGGCTCTTTTTGGATTTGGTCAGTATGTGGTTGGCAATGTTGGTGGCCCATTGTGGTTCATTCAATTGTGGCTCTACAGCATCTTTGGCCGATCGTTAATCTCGGAACACTTGGAAGACCTGACCTTTCCCGTGAAGACTATCCAGGAAGACTCTACTCCCCAATCTGAGCTAGCCGATCGCTCGGGGAGAGACTTGTGATGTGCACCAGTGGCGATGTCAAAATTACTCCAGCCGATTTCAAGAAATATTTATCATTTTTTCTGCACTTGGATAACACTACCTTTGGTCAGCAAGATTTTTTCCCTTACAGAGACGCAGCCGATTTCCAATGGCCTTCATTTCTTCACTTGGATGCTGATAGTTCCCTAATGCCAGCATCGACTTTAGACCTGTATCGGATTTTCATCTCACCCTGTATCTTTCATGTCGGCTTAAACTCCCGTAACAGAACATTCCAGCCGTCATATGAATTTTATCACCCTTCAGTATACGCCCGTCAATTGGGCTTTGGTCAAGTGATACCGTCTCTGCCGATCCTTAGTCGTCTTGAGCCCAGAGCTAAAGTGACAAATGGAACGGCAGCAGATTTAATTTTGGAGTTAGCCGACGAATTTCAACTTCTCAGTTTGCCGCATTTTTCCCTGAATTCTCGCCGAGCAAGCCATTTCTCTGCTTGGTGGACACTTATATCAGAGGCTCTTTACTTGGATCGCATAATCGTCTTTGTTGTAGAAAAGTTTCTCCTTGACTTTCATGAGCCGACGATAGTACCTAGCTGAAAGCAGACTCTAGTGAAGATAGCTCAGATCCTTCCAAACTCATCGGGTTATACTAACTCATCCGTAGGCTGAGAGGTATCGACTGCTTTTCTTACGTTTGTTCATACTTGATATCGCCTTTGGGTCATGTTTTTAACCGTTCACTCTTTGCTTTTTCCAGATCTGCGGTGGCAAGATCATTGTTGTTCCATCGCTAGTGAGCCCAAAGGAAAAGACCGCATCAAACAACAGTTTGACCGGTTATTCTTCTGGCGACCTCGGCGTCGAGCCCATCATTGTCGATTTTGCAAAAGGCCGACACTCGAGTAAATATTTTTGAGCCGATAATCACAAGTTTTCAAGCCTTGATTAAGCTTTTAATCTTTGACGTATTTTAATTTTTGAGAAAAACCTAAATCGACGAAGGCCCGGCCGTCGACAAAAACGTCTGAGCAGAGTCTTCGAGAGCTCCCCAAAGCATCGGCTTTTGCGGTAAATCTTTTCTCCTTAATGAGTATTTTATATCGATTCATAACACGGCTTTTATTGGTTTTTCAGCCGACGACGTCCTCGCAAGCCGCCGGGGTATTGGCCGATCTTCAGGATGCCCCTACTGCCAGTCTTCCGATATTGCCTCCTCCAGCACAACTCCCTGCACCTTCACCTCCTCAGCTGGCCACCAAAGAATCCGCGCCGGAGGAATTCACTGACCCCGATGACTTGCTCGGTTTTACCTTAGACGAATTAGCCGACCCAGAAGTGATAGCCCCCGACGATTATGTAGCGGACATCCGTAACATCATCACTGTCTCTCAGAAGGCATCCGCTGCGGTTGTGCGATCGGGTCCAAACATGCAGGAGAAGCTGAATCGGCTTTTAACTGCGATTTCTCAGCCAGAGGCAAACATCTTGGCTAATGCCCAGCCAATCCGGGACGCAATGGCTGTTGTTGAAGCCGATCTCCCGCCTGAGGCTCTTAAGGCTATTCTGGACGTCTGTCACATAGACGAAAGGAGAGTCAAGTCGAGGCCAAAGGCCGAATAGCCCGACGAGAAGCTCAAGCGGACCGATCACGGCTAGAGAGTTGGTGGCGAGCATAAAGGCCAAGAAGAAGAAATATGACGAAGATTCTTCTGCTCTCAAGGCCGCCAAGTCCTCTACGCAAAAATTGGAGTCGATGAAGAAGCAGCTCGAAGAGGAATTAGCCAAGGTGGAAGAAGAGCTCGCAAACAATCTTGCTTTGGTGACTACCACATCAACTTCTCTGAAAACCCAGAAGACCGACATCGGCTTGGCTGTGGCAAAGGTGAAAGATCAATCGGCCAAACTTGTTCCAGCGTTCGCACCGCCAAGGCCGATGAGGACATACTCTCACGGATCACGTAAACGCGGCTAAGGCGGTGCGGACTTGTCGGCTTTGGGTGCTCGTATCCCAGGATCTGGCTTGTAATTTTATTGATGCGTTGTGTTTTTCAAAACGATGTTGCTTCTGATGATACTTTTGTCACATATTTTAATCGGCTGTTTAACCGATTATTTTATCTTTATTTAATCGGCTGTTTAACCGATTCGTTCCTGCATTCTTTGTGTCGTACCTTAATTACGCACCGATCCAAACGCTAGGGTGGTACGGCTTTAAGTACTTTCCGTTAATCGCCCTTGGTAACACCAATCCTTCGAGTGTTTCGAGTATGTACGCATTTCCACCAACAAGCCGATTAACTTTATATGGTCCTTCCAGGTAGGTGACCATTTACCGAATCGACTATCTCTAGAACCAATCGGTAATATCGTTTTCCAAACTAAATCGGCCTCACTGAAGGACTTGGGCACGACTTTCTTATTGTAAGCTCTTGCCATTTTTTCTTTATTCTTTTTAAGCCGATTTAAAGTAATCAGCCTTAACTCCGCCAAGTCATCCAAATTGTACAGCATCAATTCTTTGTATTCATCGGCTGATAGATTATTCTGCTTTGCTATTCGCATAGATTCTATATTTATTTCTATGGGCAATACGGCCTCCTGCCCATACACCAACTGGTATGGTGACAGTTTAGTCGATCCGTGAAACGCTAGCCGATAAGCCCATAGTGACTCTGACAGGGTTGAATGCCAATTTCGAGGCTTTTCATCGATTTTTCTTTTAATCAGTTTGATCAGAGATTTGTTAGATGATTCGGCTTGTCCATTAGCCTGAGCGTAATATGGCGACGAGTTAAGCAGTTTGATACCCAGGTTCTCTGCAAAACTTTTAAAATCGTCAGACATGAACACAGTTCCTTGATCGGTTGTGATAGTCTGAGGAATACCGAATTGATGGATGATGTGTTCGTTAATAAAGCCGATAGCTTCTACACTGGTGACTTTTTTAAGCGGAACGGCTTCGACCCATTTCGAAAAGTAGTCTGTTGCTGCGAGGATAAACTTATGGCCCTTGCTTGATGCCGGGAATATTTGACCGATTATGTCTATACCCCATCCCCTAAACGGCCATGGCTTGATAATCGGATGTAAAGCCGATGCTGATGCAATTTGCACATTTCCAAACTTCTGACAACTTTGGCACCCTTTGTAATACTTGAAACAATCCTCTAACATTGTTGGCCAAAAATACCCGGTCCGTCTTAGAATCCACTTCATTTTGTAAGCCGATTGATGCGCACCGCAAATTCCTTCATGAACTTCACCCATGGCCACCTTTGCTTCCTCATCGCCTAAACATCGCAGAAGCAACCCCTCCAGTGTTCGATAGTACAATTCCCCTTCCATCATGACATACTTCAATGCTTGCTGTCGGATTTTTCGTGCAGTAGGCCTGCATGGGTTCGTTAGGTAAGCTTTTATTTCTGTCCTCCAATCGGTATTAGCGACGCACAGAACTGTTTTTTCGATCAAATCAAATGCTTCATATCGGCTTTTTTCCTTGTAGCCTGAAGCTGTCTGAGCCAACGTGTTGGCTTTGTCGTTCATTTCCCTAGGTATATGGCCGATACAGAATGACATCAAAGTGTTGATGATATCAAGACAATGCCGTAGATATTCTGATAGCACCTCATCGTTGCATTTAAACTCTCCTTTAACTTGTTGCACCACTAGTAATGAGTCACCATATGCTTCCACACTACTTGCCCCGACACTGTCTATCAACTGCAGCCCTTTGAGCAGTGCCTCATATTTGGCCTGGTTATTAGAGCATCGGCTTGTAAGCCGATATGCAAACTCGATGTTATGTCCTTTTGGTGAAATGAGTACAATACCTATTCCACTCCCCTCTTGACAAACAGATCCATCAAAATACAGTTGCCACGGTGCTACATCGACCATTCCTGTCATGGTATCATATCCAGTTATAAAATCGGCTACTGCTTGGCCTTTAATGGCTTTGGCCGATTCGTACTGCAGGTCGAACTCGGTTAGAGCATAAGCCCACTTCCCAAGTCGTCCTCTCAAGATTGGTGCAGACAGCATATGTTTGATGATATCGTTTCTGCATACTACTATGCAAGTTGATGCTAATATATAATGCCTTAATTTCGTACAAGCAAAATACAAGGATAAGCATAATTTCTCTATTGGTGGGTACCTGGTTTCGGCTTCCAGGAGTCGTCGGCTTAAGTAAAATATCACTTGCTCTTTGCCATCGACTTCTTGAGCCAATACAGCTCCGATGGTTTCGTTTTCAGCCGATATATATAACTTGAAGGGGATTCCCTTTTGTGGTGCGGCCAAGACTGGTGGTGATGCTAGATACTGTTTTATATCGTTGAAAGCTTTTTGCTGGTCGGCTCCCCATATAAAATTTTGGTCATCCTTTAATTTCAACAATGGCGTAAAAGTTTGAATTCTACCAGACAGATTCGAAATGAATCGTCTTAAGTAATTAATTTTACCGATCAGTTTCTGCAATTCATTCTTACACGTTGGCGGTTTTGTATCGGCTATGGCTTTGACCCTCGTTTGGTTAACTTCAATCCCTCTTTGGTGAACCATAAACCCCAGGAACTGGCCGGCCGATACACCAAACGCGCACTTCAAAGGGTTCATTTTTAACCCATGAGCTCTCGTATTTTGGAATACCCTTTCTAAATCGGCCAAGTGTTGCCAGTCTTCCTTAGACTTAACCACAACGTCGTCAATGTAAATTTCAACAATGTGGCCGATTAGGTCGTGGAAAATCAAATTCATGGCGCGTTGATAGGTGGCGCTGCATTTTTAAGCGAATGTCATTATCGCCATTCATATAGCCCTATCGCACTGGGGCATCTGAAGGCGCTTTAGGGACATCGCTTCGCCATGAATATCTGGTTATACCCAAAGATTTCCGTCAAAGAAGCGATGATCTTATTGCCCGATGCAAACATCGATAAGCATATCAGCTATAGGCATCGGATACTCGTCTTTTGGCGTGGCTTTATTCAAATCTCAAAAGTCTACACACACCCTGAGTTTACCATTCTTTTTCATGACGGGAACAATATTGGACACCCATTCGGCGTACCGGCAAGGTCTTATGAACTTGGCTTCCAACAATCTCTCAATTTCTTCTTTTATCACATTGTATAGTTCCGGATTACAACGCCGCGGAGGTTGTTTGTATGGCCGATACCCCGGCTTGATCGGTAGCCGATGTTCTACTAGCTGTTGGTTTAGCCCAGGCATCTCATAGTATTTCCAGGCGAAACAATCCCTGTATTCTCTAAGTATTTTGACCAACTTATTTTTGTATTCTGGGCCTAAGTTTGCACTTACAAAAGTTGGCCTTTTCCTATCACCTTCCCCTATATCGACTTCTTCAAGCATATCGGCAGAAGTGAAACCTTGCCCCAATTTGTCGCTTTGGAAATCTTCAATGGCTTCGCAGGAGTTTATTCTGTGCCGATAGCTTCTTGCCCTATCTTGTAACGCTTGGATCATTTCTGACCCCATCTCCTTAGAATTTCACTTGCCCGATCAAACGTGCCTGGCTTCACACTGATCGGCATCAAACCTGACTTTCCAATGCATATGAAGTCATAATCGTCTAGAGCTTTACCTGATATGCACTCCGCTTCTTCATGTGGCCAATTCGCATCAGAACTAGCCATAGCAATATGGGCTGATGTGTCGGCTGAGACAACCTCAACTTGATCTCCGTTCCACTGAACTAGCAGCTGATGCATGGTCGATGGTATGCAGCAATTAGCATGTATCCAATCACGTCCAAGGAGCACACTATAGTTTCCCTTTGCTTCAATCACAAAAAACGCGGTCGGCAAGGTTTTGCTGCCGACGGTTAATTCTGTAACTATTACTCCCTTTGCCTCAGTGGGGTCTCCTGTGAAATTATTAAGTACTATATTCGTCTTTATCAGGTCTTCATCGGTTTTCCCTAGTTTCATGTAGATGGTGAGTGGCATCAAGTTCACAGTAGCCCCTCCATCAACGAGCATCCTGGAAATCGGCTTTCCGTTGATGTATCCTTTCAAGTACAACGGCTTGAGATGCCGATGGGGTCTTGAGGCTTTTCGAATACAGCATCCTGTGCGCCTAAGCATAGTTGGGCAAATGTATCTTTAGCCGATTCAATTTTAATTCTGAACTCGGCTGGCAGGGTGAATACCATGTTGATATCCACGGGAGGAGTGTCGTCTCGAATCATTGGTGACAGCAAATCATCCGAAGAGTCTGATTCATCATCGGCTTGTTGTTTTTTCCTCCACTCCTTCGTAACAAGTTTCATTGACCGCAACTCATCAAATGCTTGGTCTCTCTGTTTCTCTCCTTCGGCTTCTCTCATCTCTTGCGTTCTTAGACGTTGAAGTCGCTGCGTTGCGATCGGCTAAGTCGATCGGGCACCACCGGGTTTAGGTTCCAATGGCTTATGGATTTTACCACCAAGTTCTCTGTTGGCTCTTTTTTTCCTTGTCTTGGTCTCGGTGTGCCCAGTCTTTCTTTTATCGGCCTTCTATACCCTGGTGCGTTTTGATCTGACATCGGCCTAAACAGGCGTTCTTTCACCAATTGTTTTGGCCGATCCCTTTGCGGGTAATGTTCCATGGGGCATGACCTTGCAGATGGTAGTTCCATACCCCTTTCCCAACAGAATCGCCAAAAAGGGCATCTCTGGTGAGCTTTTTCTGCGTTGTCTGGCTGATACCAATTATTAGGCTGAAACACAGTGTTTGGCCGATGCAACTTATCTGGTCGACGAAACTGCCGCTTCTGCCGATAGCTCATCCTTTCATATTTTTCAAGTAACTGCGAGAAGGTTGGCTTGGGTTTGAACGCTGGTTTTCGTGGTGGAGTTCTTTCAGCTTTGTACCATCGTCCGACTTGTAATTCCCCTTTTGGCTTCACAGTCCTAGAATTCTTTCCGTCTCGATTGGCTTCAATTTGAAGTGAGCCGATCGTTATCTTCAGTGTTTCTCCTTGTGAGCTTGATTCTATGACGACTTGCCGCGTCACTCTGGGATTCTCGTCGATAATCTGCTTTCCTTTTTCGGAGCTTTCGACCATGTTAATTGGGAAAGGATTGACATCGACTTCCATGGCGGTTCTTCAAGAACTTGAGCCGACCATCTTCAATGGCGCTCAGATCTTCATTGTCGAAAGATATTACAATCGTTAGTGTTATGGGAAAAAGAATGATGCCACTTGCGAGATCGCCGCTTCTTGATCTCATCTTTGAAGGTATGGTATGCCCTTGAGGCGATCGATCAATTTTTCTTGTAACAACATGTCGAATATGCGGTCACACTTGGACACATCGAAAGCATATTTCACCTCCGACTTACCCCTAGTCGGCTTGAGCCATGAACAGACAAGTGGTTTTTTCGAACCCTTTATCCATTCGGCTATGTTCACATCTGCTTCATCTTCAGAAGCTTCACTTGAACTATATTCAACCATGTTTATTTTAGCTTTATCTTTCCCATTGCCATTTAATTTGATTTTATCTTTGAATTCCTTACTCAAATATCGGTTTTCCTGTGCCGACACACGATGAAGCAGGTGACTTAAATCAGTAAACTCCTGTCCAGCAAGTTTTTCTTTAAGAGGGGGAATTAACCCTTGAAAGGCTAAATCGGCTAGCTGGTTATCGGGTAATACTACACTGAAGCAGCGATTTCGCACTTCTCTAAATCTCCTAATGTAATCCGAAGCCGACTCACCAAATTTTTGCCGACAAAGACTCAGTGCGAAATTCTCAACTCCAAGCTACCAGAGAAAAAGTATTCATGAAATCGACTTTCTAAATCATTCCAAAAATGGACCGAATTTGGCGGCAGATTGGTAAACCAGGTGAAGGTAGTCCCTGACAAAGACAACGGAAAAAGCCTAATCTTTAGCCCATCGGACTGAGCCGCTTCACCACACTGAGCAATAAATCTCCCAACATGCTCTAAAGTGGTAACTGAATCATCCCCCGAAAATTTCGTAAAATCGGGAATCCTAAAGTTATGGGGATATGACATGCGGTCAATGTAACTGGCACGGCTTATAGCCGATTGTCTTTCCTTTGGGCTGTAAGCCAAATTGATCTCTCAAGACTATGGAAATTTGATCAGCCCAATTAATATTGTTGGCCGATGGAACACCAAGGTTTGACCAATTATTTTGGGTAGTATCCGCCCGAGTGTAAACTTCTACGATTAAACTTGCTTTCTAGCCGATGGATACTTCTTGTTGCCATGATTCGTATCCATCGGCTCGCGGTACCGTAACCTCTAGTAATGGAGCAAACGGCTCTGCGTATGTAACTACTTTATATGGAGCCGGATTTCTAACTTGGGTTGGTCCTTGAGGTTTATAACTTCCATTCAATTCAATCGGCTGAGAAGCCGATCGACGAGTGAGTCCTCGACGATGGATCCAACTTTGCGGCGTCAAGATATGCATGAACATGAGTAATCGGACTCGGGCGGGATTTGGTGGAGCCAACACGGGCAATGGGTCGGCAATAGTGAGGGTTTGGTGTCGATGTTTTGACCGTGTTGGTGTTTGGAGCCATAGAATATACAGGATATGTTGGGAGTGGCTGCAACGGGTCCATCAATCCTCCAGACGTGGCCAATTCTTGTGCAATCGTTTTTACGCTATTTTCTATCATCGGCTTCAACGTTGTGACTAAAGCCGATGATTGATTAATTAATGTATGATGCACAGATTGTTCAATCATAGCAGATAACTCAGCTTGAGCTGGCATGTATCGGCTTACCGGAGTTGATGTTACGTCAGCTTCGCCAAGCGGATTCAGCGTTGGAAGTGCCATCTTCTGCGTGACTCCTCGTCGGGTTTTTGATAGCAACCCAACATCAATTCCTCCAAGGCGGCTTTCCGATCTTCGATCTCCTTGCGCTGCTCTGGAGTTAAATCGTCCAAAGTGGGGACGATTATGGCTTCGGTGTTTACGTCGGATGGTGCGACAGATTTACCTGCAGTCATCTTGTCGATCGTGTCCCACCGGGCGTGCCAAAAATGTGTTGACACCAAAAACTTGACGGGGGGTTTTCAGCCTCAACACACCGGACGAACACCGGGTTCAACAGGCGCGGCGTGCCAATCGATTTGACCTCGCAACCGATAAGGAACGGCCGTGAGATGCAATCAAGCCGATCCTCGGGATGAATCCATTGAATCGTGAATCGCCGTAAAGCCGATTAGAAGGTAACTAGATCACCGATTAAGACTAATCTGAGGTAAAAGGTAGATCGATTCAAAAGGCGATGCGCAACAAGGCAGAATAAATCAAACTGAAAAAAGCCAATGACGATCAAACAATCGGCGATGCGCAACTTTATTTGATCGATGTCGACTTACGGAGGAAAGATTACAATGCTAAAAGAACTAAAAGCTAAGAAAAATAGCGAGATGTGTTTTGGTTGTGCGTTGTTCCTTCAAGCGACCCTAGCACGCCTTATATACTCATCGCCGATCCGAGTCCCGATCCAACACGACAATGCAATCCGAATGGCCAGTAGTTTCCTATTTGGACTCGTTTCCAAGTATTATCCGTACATTATCCAAATTCTTTGAGGCGTTCGTGTTGTATCCAAACTCACGTTTTTTCTATCGATTCTTCTCGTAGTTTCCAAAAACTGGTGCAAACAGATAGCTTCTCTTTTTGAAGTGAAATTAGAGTTCATGGTCGCTATAATGCTAGGGTAAGTATCGCATTGTTGATTGGTTCTTCTGTTACTGAGTTTACATACTGAGGGCCTGTTTGGTAGAGCTCCAGATTTTAGCTTCATCTGAAATCTGAAATTTGTAGGCTAAAATAAAGTGAATTAAGTTTATATTTTTAGTCTAAAATGTAAACAGGATGATCCATCTAAATACTCTTAATGTACTCACAGCTTCAGCTTTACGAATCTGGTGAAGCTAGAATTTTCAGCTTCACCATAAAATCAATCTCTCGCTTAAACAGTTCTGAGTTTACGATACATGTATGACATTTTCGAGCATTGAAGCGAATGGATGTTGCTGGTATTTGGGCTGGTTTTTATTCTTATGCAGTGGTGTACGCAGATGAAAAATAGAGGGATGCTCATTGCTGATACGCTTTCTTATGTTTATAATAGATGGCCGGTACACCACATTAAATACTATAGGAAAAAAACTACAGGATTAAAGAAGGTATCAGGAGCATGATGATCAGAGCTGGTGCTCTAGTGCATTTCCGTCTCTTCTTACGGCCATTTCCCCCCTTGGCAACACAATAAGTCGTGCAGGAGGTTTGGTATCCTCTGCCATTGCAAAGTCATGGCAGGCATGCACAGTGTCATGCCATTGAAGTGCCAATCTGAGCAGGAAGATGGCATCGTGGGATGCATATCAACATATGCAGAGCGGCTGAGCAGGCTGCTATCTGACAGACAACTTAAGCTAATGAACTCCTCTTCTGCAATCATCCGTTCTCTTGTGTAACTAGCTGAATGTATGTACTTTATTATTGATAAAAAAATCATATTACACCCGCCTAGCACATGTGCCCTCAGCTGCGCCTCCGTGCTTAGTCATGTCACGCCTTCGTTCTGCTGACTTCGCCATTCATACGAAACTGCGTCGCTATTTTTATGTTTATTGTTAGAGGATTTTTAGGGATAGAATTTATTTGTTGGTGTTTTTTTTGTTGGAGGATATTTAGAGATATAGAATTTATTTGTTGGTATATTATTTTTTCTATTTTGTAGAGATTTTTTTTAGGACGGTGGGAAGAGAATGTGCACTAGAGACAGATCAACCACGACACTAGCTTCGTTTAAATTAGTAAAGATTTCACTCACATTACTTAGATTTTATTTAAAAAAATATCGAAGCAGTTAAAAAGGAAAAATTCGCCTTCTGCAATAAGGACCCACTATCTCGCGAGGCCCACCTGCCAGAACAATAGGCACGTGCAAATCGGAACCAACCGCCGCGCTCGCCTGCTCCCAAAGCCAGAGCACGTGCGGTTCCACTCAAACTCCTCCCGCGCTTCCTTCGCGAACTCGAAGCAAAGCCCTAACGAGAAGGGCCACCGTTCCAACCGGATTCGATTCGAGTAAGAAACTATTGTCAGGACCCAAAACGAATCCAAAACAAAACAAATGCAATGCTAGATGAAAACCACCAGAACACTCAGAATACCCAGAACACTTTGTCAGATCTGGAGTAGAATGAAACCGAATGAGACATTCACTAGAGATTCAAGATGAGAACTAGGGATTAAACTAGGGTTCTACGCTACAAAAGCTATCTACTTTAGACAGTAGTATGGAGATTCAAAACTTATCTTCTTCTCTGGATGTTTCGGGTCTTATACCCCAGTCTGTTACATGAGTAAAATCAAGCTTGCGGTAAAAGTAAATATATGCTTCTCTCTTTCAGCGATGGTGTTTACTGATAATTACCGTACTACCTCACTACATAGTAATTATTACTCTTGTCCATAACCCTTATATCCTACTAAGTTAGCAAAGCATTAAATCCTGGCCATCCATCTCCCTTTAAATGAAGTTGATGAAGCGTTGCAGCCGCTGCCGACTTCTTCCTTCGCAACGTAGTACTCTGAAACTCTGAACTTTGCAACCTCACATTACTCAGGTCCTGATAATACTCCCCTCCTAAAGAACCTCATCCTCGAGGTAGCTTGGATTTTGAAGTAGGAGTTCAATGCAGCATAATATGATGGTGATGTTAGAAGTACTATGATACTAATTCCATTAGTTGATTGCTTGCTTGGCTATCAACAGGGAGGTAAGTGAGAAATGATCCAAAGCTCAATTATCGAACCCATGAAGTTCAAAGTGTCCGCAAAAAAAAGTTTTTCACGGTGTGTGCCAATTCAGTCCAGAGCATTGACAGGAATCAACCCTTGATTTGAATGTAAAGCCATGGAACTTCACAATATCAGCATTTATGCCATTGCTTCAAGATCAGGAGCTGTCCATAGCAATTCCTTTGCATTTTCTTGTAAGATAAACAGTTCCAAGTGGACAGGTTTAAACACAGTGATGCTCGAATTTCTAACATCATATTCATGAAATCAAACTTTTCAATACCAGGATCCCATTGCATGCTTGATTTCTCCTCAAATAAAATCCCTGTACAAAAGTGATCATTTGTGCTTGATAATTAGGAAGAATCCATGACACTAGACAGCCAAGCTGGGCTGAACGATAGAACCATTCATCAATTCTTAATCTCCATCGTAATGATAGCAATATAAAAGACATTGGAAGAGTGCTCCTTCTTGCTTTACTGTCACAGTGTTAAGCTAACTTATAAACACTTATCACTGATGCAAGTGCATAAGATGTCTCAGATTTCTCTTCGTCTTGCACATGAAGGAACTTGGGCCCAGTTTGTGATAGGAAAATTTCTGACCTATTGTTCTTATGAGTGAATTTTAGAATTCCCGATCGTAATTTCCTATCAAGCCCTATATTCAAAAGAAATTCTTGCAAATCTGCTAAGCTGAGAAACTTTTTCTTGGCTGCAAAGTTCCCTAGCTTGAGCTTCATGTTCAGCATTGGCGCTTGTCCGTACAATGCACTTGACAAATAGCTCACATTGCATTCAGTTATCACTCTAGGTTGCTGAGAGTAAAGATAGTTCCAATAGAATTCCTTGAGAAAAATGGTTGGTGGCATTGATAACAATAAGAGTTGACTAAGAAGAAATTCCCCAATTGTCAAATGCTTCGATAAATAATCTGCTACTAAGCAGTCACTCCACTTGAATTTTCCACCTCTTAAGAATTGCCAGTCAACCAGCTTTAGTATTCCTAAGACATCAATAACAAGCAATGCTATACTTACATTTTTGTCTAGTTGATTCAACTTGATCCTTGGAAATAGCGAGGACTCTATGGTGTGCAAGTTTGGCACCACCAGCTCCTTACTCGCAATTACCAAGCCATGATCTCGTGGATCCCATGGCCTCTTAACCCTTCTATCAACTACATACTGCTGTACTGTAACTTCTATGCTCCTTAACGAGAGATCAAACCATTCAATCATGTATAGCATTAGTAGATACATCCTCACCTCATATGGAATAGCAGCTAGGTCAAAATACTTTTCACACTTCAGCCTTACAGCACCAATCCTCTCATGAATCGAATGCCTATCTTGAGAAAGAGGTAGGCATTGAGTGCTAGTCATAAGTTCATAAACACTAGTTGCCACTCTCTCACCCTCAGCAAGCATCATTACACCTCTAGGATCTATTAGTACTGCACAATTGATAGCCCATAACTTACAGAGTTCTCTATACCTTGTGGACTGCGACCAAAGTATAGATGGACCTTGTGCACATACTATATCAGCAAGAAGATCATTTCTAAGGTTCTCAACACTGAACTTATCAACCAAATAACATCTGTTACTTTTAGATTTGTGGCTTCTTCTCTGATAGTATGATGACTGAAGTAGATGATCTGACATCCAAGCAGTTGGGTAGTCAGCCATATTAGTGTGTCCTCTTGGCTCTAGTGTTCTCTTTACTTTATACAGAACAGGTTTACTAAGTACCCATAATTCTACATGCTCACCCAACATAAGATTAGTAAATTGAGGTTCTTGATCTCCAGGGTCCCATGTCCACATAAGATTTGCATCAACTTCAACCTTCTGCTCCTCTTGATCGCGCCCAATTACAATAATCCGTTCAACACAATAGTTGGGTAGCTCCCAAACCATATCATCCAGCAATTGTTTAATAATAGCCTCCATTGCAACATTCTAATAATGAGGAATCTTGTAGGTTCTAAAATTTTGAGGCTTAGGTCCTTCCTTCAAGTGTATAACATGGTCACAATTTCTTTTTGGTGGTAGCCTTTTTGATTGTGACATCACCTCTGGAAATTGGTGCAGACTAGTTGGAATATCCATAGGAATAGCCTGGTTAGATTTTGATTCCTCTTCAGGACCCGAGGTGCCATGAGCCACATAAGCAAATATTTGCATTAGTTGGTCTTCATTCTCAGTTTGTTCCACTCGAGTTGGACTCCCAAGAGCAGTCACAAAACCTTGCTCAACCATTCCTTCGTTCTCTTCATCTCTAATTTCTTCCACATCACCATGCATCAGTATGGTATGTTGGGCTTTCTTCACCTTGCAGTTGAGGTGATGGCCTGGGGTCTAGGGTTCACTGCATTGCCAACATGTCTTTTCCCTTCTATCTGGATTAATCCTCTTTTGATTATCAGTACCACCAACAATAGCCATTTTCTGAGTGATTGATTTCTGTCCATGGGTCTGCATCTTGAATTTTGAACTCCCTCCACTTTGCTGAACCCTTTTTGCCAAAATTGCTGATTTGCATAAGGATGTCAACTGTGACTGTTACCCCAGTAATTGTTCCTTTGAGCATCATACACCTAAACACCTAGAAAATGAGATGTCTGTATAAATCCCCCACTCCCATACACCGCTTTCCGATTCAGAAGGGGTGACAAAATTGGGTGATTGTATGATGGAATTGGTGGATTGTACCCTCTAGACTTAGATCCCATTAGCACATACTGACTTGATGGCTGGATCAACATAATAGGGTTAATGCCAGTTGCTACCATTCCTCCATAAGCTCGCAGATTTTGAGATGATGTCCTAATTGTAGGGGGCAAAATCGGCTGGGTACTACTCAACATCATCTGGGAGTCTAATTGAATGGGTGTACTCAATTTGGTAGAAATTTGGTCATAGTAGCCATAGTCTGACTCAAATTCATAGAAGCATGAGAAGCTATACCTTCTAGAGCTGACGTGGTGACCGAATTCCCGAATGGATCAGCTACCCAAAAAGAATGACTCATTAGGTAGGCTTTGATCTCTTCCACATCTAATTTGAGTGATTCCAAATCTGACTGTCGATCTTGAATCCTTTCTATCTCCTTTTTTGTATCCATCACTGCTTCTCCTCCTAGCACTACAAAAGATCTCACGCCCTCTGACATCCACCTTCCACTCTATTGAGGGATTTTACGGCACAACCAACCTCCAATCTAACTCTGCTCCGCCTTAGATCGATTTGCCGAGGAAGAACTCGCTCTAATACCAATTTATCAGGACCCAAAACAAATCCAAACAAAACAAATGCAATCTCAGATGAAAACCACCAGAACACTCAGAATACCCAGAACACTTTGTTAGATCCGGAGTAGAATGAAACCGAATGAGACATTCTAGAGATTCAAGATGAGAACTAGGGATTAAACTAGGGTTCTACGCTACAGAAGCTATCTACTTTAGGCAGTAGTATGGAGATTCAAAGCTTATCTTCTTCTCTGACAACTACCAGTTACTATCTCCTTCCCGTTTACTAAATCCGCATTTCTGCATCCGATTCACGTACTTTTTTGCTCTAGATTTCGTCACCAGTTCGCAGATTTAGTTGCCTGTTTCCCTCGATTCGTTGTCACAGATTCACAGAGTTTCCGCCTCTCTTGGTTAGGGTTTATCTGTACGCTGCGATTCGTTGCGACATATTCGCAGATTTAATTACAACCCGTGCGCTTTCTTTTTCTTTTCTTTCTGAAAAAGCTCTCATTAGATTGGTATTGCGCATCCATGAGTTTTGACTTTCGAGGACTGAGATCTTTTAGAAACTGTAACATAAGTTGAAGTATGTACAGATTATAAACGGCTACAGGCAATCAGGCATACCCCAAAAAGGAAAATAGCATAAGTTGTTTGTAGCGTTTTGTTTGATCTTCAGTTGTAATTAGATGATTTTAACACGTTCTGTAACTAGCCATCCTGGAATTTTTACCGTGTCTGCAGCCGTTGCTCATTTGGATTTTTGTTGGGTCAAAATTTTGGTGCCCTGATTAAGCATTTTAAGTGGTAACATGGTAGAAAGCCTTGATCATTGCTTATACTGCTTGTTAGGGACTATTTCTCTGAACATGAACCACAATGACTTATTGGTTTCTCACTGATTTACAGGTGGATCGCGATATTTACAGGTGGATTGCGAATATGATTTCATAACCAGCGTTGAAAGGGAGAATGAGTAATGTTAGTAACGCGCGCTCGAGGAAGCGAGCAAAGGATGGTTCCTGGGACAAAACTGTCATAAACTTGGACGCAGGCTCTCCCATTGTTGGGAATGGGAACCAGCATGAGGCTCTGATCCTTACGGGCACAGGGACCTCACCTATTGATGTTGAAGCTCTAGACATGAAGTATGTTTTCTATCTGTATGTTGTATTGAATGTTTGAATTAAAGGATGCACCAGTGCATCACCATGATTATTTACATTGAACTGATGTTTCTTTTGACAGAGGAGGAACGGGAAAACTAGGAACCATCCTGTGGTTGTAGTGGATCTGGAGTTGGATACTGGTCAGGAAGGTAAGATCATTGTTGGAACTACTAGAAAGTTTTTTTGTTGGCCTACGCAACTACTTAGTTTTTTCTGGTTTTTTATTGATATTTATACTAGAGATTACAAGCTAACTTGAATAGCAATCCGAACTTTTAATCTTAACAGACTCAAACAAAACTTACAAATTTTAACTTTTAAAACTAAAACTCATATCAAGATTATATCTAACATTTTCCCCCCTAATCTTGACGTACCAACTCTTACTTGTTGAGGTAGTCGGTCTCAACTATGATTTGCCCAACACATACTTGATACAGAATGGCGAATGCATCTTCTCAACATCTCATACTCATCTTCGACAAACTTGAGTCTCCTCAACATCCCGGACTCAACTTCGACGGACTCGACTTTTGACACGAACACATCTCTTTAACGCTCCGGAGTCAACTTTAATGAACTCGACAAAGCACACGCATCGGCTTTCTTTTGATCTTCTCGTACAACATAATATCTTTTGATGTACACAACATCTCTAAAGGAACTCGCACACGTTTATCTTATGAACACAGCTCGCACAAAAACTCACAACGTATAGCTTTTTTTTCCTGCGTTGCACTGTACTGCCACCAGGAGGAGTAGCACTGCACTGCTTGGCTCGTCACGATGGCCAACAACCCGAGCACATCCACCACGGTATCCCACGCCTTACCCCATCTTTGAGACTAGCCACCTCGGCACCCTCGACTTCCGCTTCGCCAACCTGTCGTCGGGGGCCGCTATAATCATCGACTGGAAGACCTGTCACCTTGGTCACGATGTCGTTCGAGTTCACAACGTGGAGAACCTTGTCGCCGCTCTCCTCGAGCCTGCGTCGGCAGACCGCGTCGCCCACGCGCGGGCTGCCAAACGACGCGGCCGTGACCATTGGCATGTAGTTCGTCGTCGTCTTGCATGGCTGTAGCGTGGCCAGCTCGGCGACGTTGGTCTTCACTGGCAACGAGAGCCCGCCTCCACGTGGAAGTCCGACAGGATCACGTTGCCACCGTCGTACCTCGGGCCAACCTTAGTGATGACTTTCTCATCGATCATCGCCACATGCATGTCGCTCTCGGCCGCCAGGATCCGCAGCTTGCTAGTCCCGGTGCTCTTCCTCACCGCCGCCAGTGTTGACCTCTTTCTTCAGGTTCCTTGCATGCACACGTCGTCTCAAGAGCTTGGCTGCTCTCTTTTCTCTTGCGTTGCCTCACGGACCCCTGCTTGCTTTTCTTGGGACAGAATCTCTGCAGCGGAAGAGAGTCACTCGTAGTCGCACGTTGTTGCTTCGGATTCGTAGTCGACTTTCGAATTTTGTTGCGAGTCGCCGACATGATGCCGCTCGATGCTACGTACCTTCACATCCTCGCTTGTCGCTTGGATGCCATGTGGTGCCACCCTTCGGCTCACCTGCATGCGCCTGCCAATACCGCTACGCACGCGCCTTCCTCGACGATAGCCTCTTCCTCGGGTACCCCGGGGGCAGCGGGTTGATCTAAAACTTTAGGATCTAATATCAATTGTTGGAATTACCAGAAAATTTTTTTGTTGGTCTACGAACTGCTTAGTATTTTTGGCTTTTCATTGCTATTTATACTAGAGATTACATACTAACTTGGATAGCAATCCAAACTTCTTCTAAAACTAAAACTTATGTCTAGATTATATCTAACTAACATTACTTATATTGAACTCTGCAAAGCCTTCATGTAGTTTTTCTTTTGCACGGTACCAGTTCAAATCATGGGTTGTTACAGAATATTTAGATATTTCTCTTCAATTTAGTTTTGTATTCATGATCCAGTTGTTCATATTGGTTTGAACTCTGTATTTTACAAGGGACTACATCGTAAAGGTAGATACACATAAGCATTCAACCAGACTAGATGGAAATATTCGTATTTGTGACAGCTGATTCCCTGTTTTCTCTGCGATCCAAGGTTCCCGATGCAGTGGGAGCAAACGTCAGAGGGTTTGACCTGTTCCTCCAGATACGGAAGGAGGAGGAGGAACTAGTTTTCAGGTTTTAATCGGCAAACTAAAGCAATATGCGCCCCCTAGGGGTGAAAACGGTATCGGTAATTCCCGAAATTCCGAAAACCGTTTTCGAAATTTTTCAACCGGACGTGTCGGTATCGGTAATTTTCGGAATCGGAATCGGTAATTTTTGTCGGAAACGATAACGGTAACGGTTTTGATCGGTTCCGACCGTTTCCTTCGGTATCCGGAAAAAATCGGTAAATTCCGTCGGTAATTACCGGAATTATTCCAGCCCACAAATCACACTCCTTCGGTCACTAAAACGCCCATAACTTTTTACTCCGAACTCCGATTTAGGTGATTTTGGACTCTATCTGAAAGCTTATCACGAGGGCTACAATCTCCACCCATTTTCATGATTTAACCAATCATAGATATTTTTAAATATCATAAAAACAAAACTCTAATGTAGTCATTCAAGTCTAAAATTTGATGTGTGTTCATCATAAATTTGTGAATATTTATTAATTACTAATTTCTATGTGGATGTACTATTTGTGTGAATTTTTTGAAGTCAATTGGTGGTACATGTCCTTACGACGTTACCGGTCTCTTTTTCGGATTCGATCGTTACCGATATATATTTTGTATCGAATTTTCGTTTCCGATATTTTCGAATTACCGATGCCGTTTTCGTTTCCGTAGTTATCGATTCGATATCGCTTCCGAGAAAAATATGAAAACAAAAATGATTTTAGTATTTTCCGACCGTATTCACCCTAGCCCCCCAAAAAAACCCGTGCATCTAGCATTATACTATATATCTGTGCTGTGTTTCTCTCTCTCTCTCTCTCTCCTCAGAATATTTAGGTTTGCGTTTGCTACACTTTTAAAATGCTGCAGAGTGTATATTCCATGTATTTGTGGAATAAAAATGCAAACATTGATCTGATAATTGTTGGATAATCACATCTTTTCTGTGTACTAATTGATAGACATCCTTAGTGAAATTGTTGTTTCTTTGTGCTGTACATGGAACTCTAACTATGTCTTTCTCACCTTTGCAGCCAAACAATGCAGTGCGAGTTAGCAGAGTCTGTCCCAACGTTACTCCAAAGGAACTGATTTTTACCTGCACAGTGTGTCTGAACAAGTTGGAGCGGCCATCCACGACAACTTGCGGCCATATCTTTTGCGAGAAGTGCATAATGGCATCCATCAAGGCTCACAAGAAATGCCCTACTTGTAGGAAGAACCTAGGGACGAAGAGCTACCATCGCGTTTACCTTCCTGCAACTGCTGATCAAGTCAGCTAGCCTGAACTTCAATTCTCCATGTTTACCGATTCATTTATCGTGGCAAAAGAACTTCAACAGTAGTCAAGCAATGGAATTGCTGTCGTTCTTCGTCAGTGCAGTTTTATTGAGGCTAACTTCCTGTAAGAAGTGCACAACATATATCTTGTGTGGAAGAGATTCTTAGTTCACTAAAGCTAATGTATGTATCAATAGAAGCTTACTATGACTCATGGAACTCGTTATACCGATGAGTCTAATAGAGTAACTACTAACTGGTGCTCTGACTTGTGATTACGAGTACCTTGGTCGTTTTGTATGTCTTCACTTTGTTCAGGTCCACCTGATGTCTGATCCACTGCTTCCATACGATGGTATCAATGTTACAGCAGTATCCTTTCTACTTTGTATGGACACTGAACACAAACAACCAGCAATTATCTTGCTGGAGTCTTGTGGCAAGCATTGGCAAAACTGTTGCTCATAATCACCCTCCATTCTAGTCCCGATCGATGTCCACATCAACAGAAGGCATGTGCTTGATGAGGTAAACAGCAGATATAAGGAGAACAAGAATCCATATTCCCAATTTCCCATGATAAACCTCCATTACTGACCAAGTACAATTTTCATCTGAGCTCTGAATATGCGGTTCTCAGATCAAGAGGAAATGTCCTCAAAAGATTGAGCAGGAAATCTGGACTTCAGAGTTCAGAATGGTCGGTCTGCGGGGTTGGAGCACCCTCGGTGAACGATTCACCGACCACTAGTCGGGTTCACAGGAGAGGTCCGATTGAAAATGTGCGGCTAGGATTGAAGAGGATACGAAGGCCACGACAGCATTGTTCGCGACAGAGCGGTCCGACTGGGAGCCGTCCGATCAAGTTTGCGCGGTTCACATGCCCCCAGCCCCTCTTCTTTTGCAGTCTCTATCTCGTCCTCCTCCTCGCCGTCTTCTCCCAATCGATTCGCCACCGATCCATGGCGAACTGCGGTTGACGAATTGCTACAATGTTACAACCCAACAACCCTGACTTTCAAACAGGGGAATTCGACAAGATCGCAAAGGGACTAATTAGGGATTAATCTGGCTAACATGCACGGAATGTTCTAGCTAGTAATGGAGTTAATGCCGGGATATCTCTTCGTTGACGTCTCAATCACCGTCTCTGTTAGTGTGATCCGCTTGTAGCCCGATTCTCCGAAATGATGGGAGAATTGGGCAACTTCTGTAACTGCAAGAAAATGACATCCATGCCTGATCATTAATTGGCCGATCTGATTCGCCCAAACAGAAGACGCGCTGTCATCTCTGTCAGTGTCGGTGAAGCCGGATCAAGATCTGCTCGCTGTTCATGTCTTCACCTCATGCTAACTTCATTTCTTGCTTTCATCAAGTACCATTTTTCTTTTGAAGAAACATCTTCTAGTTCTACTAGTGTTTAACGCTTTCTTTTCTCCTTTTTTGTGTTTATCTTTTCCGTCTTCTTTTCCTTTAAGCATTGCCAAGAGTTCAGACTAGCCGGACGCAGCATCATACTAGCACATGACAATATGCCTCTTTCCCTACAAAAAGGGTCAGCAAGTCCACTTCAACCAGGACCAGATGCTGCATTGGATTTCGATTAATTGGACCTGTCTGGATTTGGATAACCATGTGTTGATGGGAGAAATCAAACGAGATCAACATCATATGGAATCATCATTCTGTATACTAGCCAGTACTTCGATCCTCACTCATCATGCAGGCTCATGATCTGTCATGCATATATGAGCCTGAAGCTGAGGCTGCCACACAATGTCATGAGTATAATAATGAGAAGAGGGCACCTCAAGAACCTTCCATCAAGTCATCGACTCTAGGGCTAGGCTAGCCCACTGAGTTGTGGGCCCCGGTCATCTATCAGCCTGGCCAACTGGGCCACCTCCTGCCTGATGACCTACCGCTCCTCTCACCGGTCGTCACTGCAACACTGCACTGAGCTAGAACTAGCTGTGGCAAGCGAGGCACAATTGGTCTTAAAGGTAGCTTTGATGAGTGAAGCAGATGCAGATGGCACTCAAATTCCCCTCTATATATCCGCGTATCTGCAACAGCAACTCAGCAAGGTTGGACTCTTCAGATTTTTGGACAAGGTCATGGACATGTAAAACCCAACTACACTATTACAGAGATACTCCCTAATGTACGCTAGGACCATAAGATCACTTGATTAAGGCCATGTTTGGATGGACTAGAGCTAATTGTTAGCTGGCTAATGGCTAGAGCTAATTGTTAGCCAGCTAATAATTAGTCCATCTAAAATTAGCCCAGGGCTATTTGGATACATGTCTAATGGTTAGGCTAATTTCTTAGAAAAGTCATGTCTGCCTCTCATAATATGTCTGCTCCTCATAATGGCGAGGGTATTTCAGACTTTTCCCAACCTGTTACATACTTTTAGTCCAAATTAGTTCCCACCCACCAACTAATGGACTAATTGTTAGTTGAGGGTTGGTAAAATTAGCCCACCTATTAGTCTTCTGTTTGGATAGTAAGACTAATTTTAATACCTAATAATTAGTCCAGGGATCCAAATATGGCCTAATTAACCAGTGTATTCTGTAATCCTTGCACGCGCAGCCATCTGGTACATCAGTTATCAGTACATGCATGATGCATCGGTCCATCGTAAGCTCATGCTCAAGGATTTTCATTCACATATGGGACATTAGCTTGGTCAAATAAAGCTGTAAGTTCAATTCCATGCATGGAAGGGTGGATAGAGTGAGACTGGAGTGGCCACCGACAGAGCCGACACAACCATCTCTCTCTCTCACACACACAGTGAACAGTATGTTAAGTTCAGAAACTGACTTGCTCAGTTGCATGAACTACAAGCTCAGGCGGACCCGGTCCAACCATAAGTCCGATCCAGGCAGGCAAGCCCGGCCCGAGTCCAGCCCGACTGAACCTGGTTCTACTCTTGCTGTCGTACACCCAGCTGAGGCCTTTGAACTTTGGAGCGTAGTTCATAAAAAGTGAAAAAACAAAAACTGACCTGCAAAGTTCAGGAAACGACGAACCAAGCAACGCGTTATCGTACGGCGCTGAAGAAGAAAGGTAATAAATGGGGTAACCTGGTTACGACTTACGAATAACTAGGCAAATCTTTCTGCGCTTTAATGTAGTACTCGATGTGGTGTACGAATCCAATTAAGTTAAATCTCACAGGCCAGCGGCAGTAATTTTACTTTGTGCCTTGATAGAGCGCGTCGTCACTTCTGAATCTTTTCCCAGCCGCCGTCGATCTCTAGGTCAGCCCGGCCTAGTTCTTGGACCATGCGTGCGACGCAATGCGATTTTACTGTGGTTTTGTCAATATTTTGGCCGTCGTAGTCAGCACGAACACGATCGGTATCAACTATATATCAATGCGGAATGTGGAGATAACGGACTATCTCTTCTTCAATTGCTCCTTTAGTGTTACATGCTAGATTGTTATTGAAATGCTATGGAATAATACACAGGATATTATCTTAAAGATTAGACGTTCCAAGAACAACTTTGATTCTATCTTTTACATGAAAATTATTACTATTGCAGCTAGGGAAATATGGAAGCAAAGAAATAATTGGATATTTCAAAATATTGTCCCGAGTATATCGAACTGAAAAAGACTATTATGTGCATCGTGTAAAAGAACAACATAAGCAACGGTTATTCGATTGACTAAAGACTCTATCTTGATTTCTATCTCAGACTAAGATTGAGATTGTAATTTTTGCTTCATCATTTAGTCTTTGTATATAATCTTTGTATATAAATTCTTATAATTCTATTTTTATATATGCAGTAAGAGTCTTTCCTACTGCTATCATTCTAAAATTATATAACTATACACGTGCCATTGCTAGCCAACCAATATAGGCCATGGCAGTCGATATGAACAAGGCTAGATGTTATTCTGGTTTATTGAAATATAATTAAGTGCGACACCAAGGTGCCTCGACATCGTGACCTATAATAGTTATTTTTTCCTATGTATCATGCTCGAAAATTTTTAATGTTTTTGGATATCAAGTTTAACTAGTTTATATTATATATATATATATATATATATATATATATATATATATATATATATATATATAAAATAAAGTATCGATCTCACTTTATTTAAAATATTTGACTTAGTATATTTTTCAAAGGTATGTATTTCATTTGAATTTTTATAGATAGGCTAGAATTTTTAAAAATATACCCAAATTTATCTTGAATTGACGCATTTATAATAACAGTGTCCTCTATGATGTCCCATTTAAGCCTTATATTAGCGATCGATCGATGCATGCATGACAATTGCCACACCACGGCTAGTCAGTCGTCGAGATGTCGAAGATGAAGATTGAGGAAGAGACCGCGAGGAGCAAGCTAATATCGCTTTCACCTCCGAAAGCATACCACGCCATTCTTGTACAGTGTGGTACTCGTGTGGTCAAAGTCAAACTATTGGCGTCCTCTCATCCACTTTTCACCCGTGGTGAAGATCGGGCTCGGCATGAGTTTTTGTTTTTGTTTTCCTTTAACCTAGTTATTTATTTTGCAAGTTTAGTCTTGTCCGTAAGAAATTGTAAATCTGATCGCTTATCAACCGCAAAAGGAACTGTCTCATCGGCCATGATATGAGACTGCTACAGGTCTATCTGTACAGTATGAGAGCACGACAGGTGTATATCGTGGTATAGGAACGTGGTAAATGTCACAAGCGTTAAAAAAAACAGAAATGCTACCAAACGGTATACCGTTGGGAATCACTTCCAACGGTATACCATGGTTCATTAGGTTCACGGGTAGGTTTCGTTTACTAGGTTTCACGGGTAAGTTTCATGATGTCTCACGGATAAGTTTCATGAGTTTCATGAGGTTTCAAGTTTCATAAGGTTAGTGTTTCATTAAAAAAGTTAGCATTGTCTTTGTCGATGAAACCTTTGGTTGAAACTTATCTATAAAACTTTTTAATGAAATCTAACCTTATGAAACTTGAAACCTCATTAAACTCATGAAACTTATCCGTGAGACATCATAAAACTTACCCGTGAAACCTAGTAAACGAAATCTACCCGTGAACCTAATGAACCATGGTATACCGTTGGAAGTGATTCCCAACGGTATACCGTTGGGTAGTTGCTCTCTAAAAAAAAACCATCCGAAATAAAAACAAAGCTTTGCCCGCTTCCAGCGTGCGGCGACGCCCACAGCACGCCGCCGCGTGGGCCCACGCGGCATTGCGTGCGATCCAGAGCACTGCGCTGAGTCGAGCGGGGCTCGCACGTGCTGCCCAACGCCGTCCCGGGCGGTGACCGGTGAACGTAGGTGCTGACCTCTGTCGTCAAGTCAGGATTAATCAAGTTTAATCACCTGCGTACAGTAGATGGCACAGAAATGTTCAGAAATGCGGCATGTTTTTTGTTTTTGGGGGTCTCCCCTCAAGTCCTCTTTGCAGCAGGAACTTGCTTCAGAATTGGAGCCTCGATTTAGCTCGGCATTAGCTTTGATCATTTCGAAAAAAATGCTAATGTGCTAAAGTATAATGTACTGAGCCAGGACACTCTGGTTTTTGGGGGAATGCTTTTCCTTTTCCTTGTCAATGAAGAATGGGGGATTCCCTTCTTCCCCGAAAGGGCGACGTAGAAAAAGCGTACGAAATCCGGCAAACTCTCCAAACCACCGTCGGTTCACACCCTTTCCAAACTGTCACCCAGCTCACCCAGCTCAGTGCCGAGCACTCCCACAGAACAAGTTAGTAAATGTAGGATCGGTGACAGCAGCCAGAAGGGCCCGTGATTCGTGAATGACTCCGACAACTCTTTTTTAAGTATTTTATAGTCTTTCCATTTTAATAGGCACAGGAGCTATGGAGATTAAGATTGAACCTTTGAACAATAGCAATTGACCAAAACTAAAAAGTCAGAACGAGCTACACAAATACTTAGTCAGAGATTATCCAACTAACAATCTGAAGAACCGTTGTCAAAATTCCAACCTTTATCTATTTTAGAGAAGAGTGTTCAAGAACCGAGCGAAAGAGAAAAAAAATGTGATCTGCGTGTGAGATCTAGACTCGAAAGAAAGTCCCAAATGATTTCCTACACGTCATAGGGAACCAGGTCACACCATAAGCTAAGCTAGAACACGATGGAACCAATAAACAGCGAGAAGAGAACATCTCAAGCAAGAGAGGAAATCAAATAAAAAACACGAGTAGATCACGGAGGAGAAAGTTTGATCTTCTGTTAACCACGAGACGCGCGCGAGACAGAAGACGAGATTGTTGCAGTGTAGCAAGTGCTGCCGTGCAGTGACTCAGTGAGTTGATTGGGCAGCAACTACCTGGCAAAGCAGATAAAACACTGGCCTCCCTGTTCTTGCCACGCATGATTTTCACGCGGTAACCTGACACACCGCAACCACAACCAACGCGCACCACTAAACAGCGATTCTCGCGAGCTAGCTGCACAAATCATCTGTGTTTTGGAACTGAGGTTACTAAGCACAAAGCAGAGCCGCGGCGCCCTCCCTTCGCCGCGCGCCAGCTCTGAGCTCGCTATATCTCTCACTCACGCGCACACTCTCAGCCTCACTCCCTCCTCCACTTCGCCTAGCCAGCTCGTCACCTCCGCCGCCCACAGGAGCAAATGCTGCACTCGTCGTCGTCGTCGTCGGCCAATGTGGACGCGGCAGCCAAGGGCGTCAAGCTGGAGCGGTACGCGGGCGGCGCGCTGCTGATGCGGCGGGTGGCGAGCGCCAAGTTCGTCTCGGCGTCCTCCCACCTCCTCTTCCGGGCCACCATCCTCGCCACGCTCGCGCTCGTGTGCCTCTTCACCGTGCACTACCCCTCCCTCCTCTCCCACTCCTTCCGCCTCTCCGCGTCCTCGTCGTCATCCACCTCGCCGCGGTTGGCGCCGCGGCCCTCGTCGCACCGGAGCCTGCTGGGGTCGTCGGCCTCGTACGGGGGCGCCGCGTGGAAGCGGGAGGTGCGGCGGAGCGCCACGCCGCGGCGGGACGGGGGGATGTCGGTGCTGGTGACCGGGGCTGCGGGGTTCGTGGGCGTGCACTGCTCGCTGGCGCTCAGGGCGCGCGGCGACGGCGTGCTCGGGCTGGACAACTTCAATTCCTACTACGAGCCCTCGCTGAAGCGCGCGCGGCAGCGGCTGCTCGCGTCGCGCGGGGTGGTGGTGCTCGACGCCGACATCAACGACGCCGGGCTGCTCGAGCGCATCTTCGACGCCGTGCCCTTCACGCACGTGCTGCACCTCGCCGCGCAGGCCGGAGTGCGGTACGCGATGCGCGCGCCGCAGACGTACGTCGCGTCCAACGTCGCCGGGCTGGTCAGCCTCTTCGAGGTCGCGGCCAAGCACGCCGACCCCCAGCCGGCCATCGTGTGGGCGTCTTCGTCGTCGGTGTACGGGCTCAACACCGACGCGCCATTCTCCGAGGAACACCGCACGGACCGGCCAGCGTCGCTGTACGCGGCCACCAAGAAGGCCGGCGAGGCCATCGCGCACGCTTACAACCACATCTACGGCCTCTCCATCACCGGCCTCCGGTTCTTCACCGTGTACGGCCCGTGGGGCCGCCCCGACATGGCCTACTTCTCCTTCGCCCGCAGCATCGTCGCCGGCCAGCCCATCACGCTCTTCCGCACCACGGACGGCACCGACGCCCGCCGCGACTTCACCTACATCGACGACGTCGTCAAGGGCTGCCTCGGCGCTCTCGACACGGCCGGCAAGAGCACCGGCTCCAAGTCCGGAAAGAAGCGCGGGCCCGCACCCCTCCGCGTCTACAACCTCGGCAACACTTCGCCGGTGCCCGTCACCCGCATGGTCGCCATCCTCGAGAAGCTCCTCGGCAAGAAAGCGAACAAGCGCGTTGTCACAATGCCGAGCAACGGCGACGTGCCGTTCACGCACGCCAACGTCAGCCACGCCGCGCACGACTTCGGCTACCGCCCCACCACCTCGCTCGAGGCCGGCCTCCGGCACTTCGTCGACTGGTTCGTCCACTACTACAAGCTTGACCCCGCCAAGCTCGCCAAGGGCAGTGTCGGTGCCGGCGGCAAGCCGACCAAGAGGAAATCCATGGCCATGTCCGCGGCGTCGTGAGGAGCGCGCGCGCCGCGTGTTCCCGGGCCGTTCACCAGTGTGTATTCTCTTTGTCCTTGGAGACTAGCACTTTCAACTTTGTAAGTGCTTCCCTATTGTTTAAGCCATTGTTGCTTTGTGTTCTTCATGATGCAACCATGCTAGTACTTAGTGGGAACTGGGAAGGGAATGATGGAGGTGGCAAGGGAAATGGAATGGATCATAGGCAGCACAAGCAAACGAGATAACTAGTAGAGAAAAAAGATGGTGGTACAGATAAGGTGAGGTGACAGAGCAAAGGAAAGGAGCCACAGGGAAGAAGAAGGATGAAGTCACTGGCTTCCTTTTGGTTCAGACTATTTTTCCTCAATTTTTTTTGTCAGCTGCTCTCTCGTTCTTTTTCATTTGGTTAGTTAGTGTTGTGACTTGTGAATGATCATGTCAAATTGTCAAGAACACAAGATGCTGCGGTGGATGTAAATCCAAGAAGTTGCAGGCTGCCAAAAATGTACTTTAAACTAGTGGAGTTCCCGCGCAATTGCATTGCGTGGCTCCCTTCAATATTAATATTATTGAAACGCATTGAGTGACAATCTTATAAAATTAAGATTACACGGTAAATCTAATGTTTTGTTATTTCTCAGTAATTTGCGATTTTTGCTTTAGCTGACTCGTGCTAACCTGAAGCTTCTGAAGACGTGGGCACAAACAGGTGCTAAAAAACACTAATCATCCTATATATGGAAATCTTGCTTTTTTAAAAAAGAAAAAGATTTGTAGCCAAGCTTTTAAAATTGATTCAAATAAAAAATGTTGCAAATTCATATAACTTGCATCAGGAAATATACGCCCCCACATACTTTGATGTACAAAGCTCAGCCTAGCTTGCAGATGGCGTCTTTAACCCTTTAGGTTTTCCAAGTGTTAAAAAAAATAGATGGTAGCTCTACAATTCAAGCTAATTTTTTTTCATATCTTTCCAATAAAAAAACCCAAAAGTTATATTAATTTAGATATGCTCCAATCAAGGGATGTGTAGAAACGATTAAATCGTCTTCCTTTATTAGCTAATTTATTGCTCGTGGATAGTGTGTGCTATTTTAATAAATAACATTGTGAATAACTAATGGTAAGAGCATCCAAAGGAAAAAAGCATAGAATGATATGTATTTAGAACAAAATTTGAAAGCTAAAGTGATATGTATTCAGGAGGAGAGTGAGCAATAATTAATAATCCTTAAAGCGTGATTAAGACTCTGTTCGGTAGAGCTCTGGCTCCCAGATTCTTGTCCGGAGGAGCCGGAGCTCTACCGAACACCCTCGGCTCCTCGCAACAAGAATCAGAATCACTCTAGAGCAGAATTCGTTTTTTCACTAGGAGCAAGAAGCGGCCCAAGGGTTGCTCCCTGCAAGAATCCAATCTCCCCGGGTCTTTCCCGTCGCACTCTCCACTCAGCCCTCGAGCCCGGCCTCCCTTCCCACGCATGGTAGTCCCCATCGCGTCGCCATCCTTGTGTGACCCCGACCCTCCTTCCCGTCACAAGAACCGTCCCCCGTCGCTTAAGCCTAACCCCTCCTTCCCCGTCTCGTAGCCTGCGTCATCGTCGCGCCGAGCCCGTCGTTCTGCCGCCATCCCTGCTCCCGCACCACCGTCCCCGCCTGGAGCCGCTAGAACGCCGCCGTCTCTGCCCCTCGCACAGCCGGCGCTGCCTAGATCGGACACTGACGTATGGCTGTCTCTGCTATCTCTTCCCTCTAGCTGAACAGTCCTTAAAACTACCCCGATTCTTTAGAAGATCCAAATCAAGAGGAGTCATAGCAGAATCAGAAAAAATCAGGAGCTGAAGCCCAACCGAACGGGCCTAAATGACTTGGCAATACATATGTGATTTTCTTTTTTTTTTTTGGAAAATAGATCTTTGCAGAACTCCATTTATGATATTTTGATATTATATATTATTAGGAGAGAATATACTCGCTTTGTTTCCCTGATACTTGTTACATGTAATCAAAACTTTCTTTCCCAAATAATTGCATAGCAAAACAGTAAACGTAGCATAATATAACATTTTTCATTTATAGCATCTCTTAATTTCATTATTGCAATGATTGTCTCTTTCTTTTGATACTTATTTTAGTGTACATCATATTATATATACCGATATAGCTGAGGGAACACCTGTCAATATATTACCCTCTTAATTTGTTCATGCTGTGGAGGTCTACCAAATAAAGAGTCAGAATGTCTTTTGAGAATTTTTAGCATATTCTATATTTTCTTAGCGAATGTAAAAAAACTTGTGACCAACTTTTATTGCACAATAGTTAACAACATCTATATATATATATATACACACACGTATATACGTACATGTATGTATGTATGTATACATATATATATATATAATATAATTGTTATACACACAGATACAAATCAAATTCCTTACCTTATTTTTTTCTTAAATTAGCATATTTCTAGAATTCTGAATGAAACCAAAATTTATATATTTTTTACTTAGTATGGAATTAAAAAAAATCACTAATTTCTTTTTATTTATATTTTTTGTTATTTCACTTAGTACGTAGGAGAATGCTATCCGGACAACCAACGTGAGATACATACTTCCACCTTTAATGTATGAGTTAAACGAATGTGTTATACTTCTTTATCACTTTTGGTACACTTAAATACTAATTCTATGGTACTCTAATATGACATGGTTGAAAAAATTTCATTAAAACTCTTTATTTGTGCTATATACACTTTTCTATATGTAAAAAGAGTATATATATATAAATTATGATATAAAGAGTGGACTATGATGAAATTTTTCATGAAACTCACTTTGGAATATCTTATACTTAGTATTAGATTATACTCAAAAGGATAAATAGATATGACAACATCATTTAAACAGTATACTCTTAGGAGTATATATATTGGGGAAGCATCTTTTCTACTCACGCGAGTAATTACTCTCTATACCGTATCTCACAATGTATAGGGTATCTCGTGTGACGGAGAGTATGTACGCGTTGTATACGAATATATAAGATCATATATGTGGTATGTACATTTTTTTCAGAGGTGGTATGCATATTTTTTTTGAACATACTCCTTTTTATTTGCAAAATGAGTTAAAAATCATGGACTCCATTGCAATTTTTTCATATGGCTCACATTGGAGTATCTTATAATTAGTGTATGAGTGTATATATAGGAAAAATATCTTTTACTCTTGGGAGTAATTTCTCCCTTCTCTGAAATACCACTTAAACGAATTTGAAATACTTCTTTATCATTTTGGGTACACTCATACACTAATTATAAGATACTCCAATGTAAGCCACATGAAAAAATTGCAAGGGAGTTCATAATTTTTAGCATATTTTGCAAATATCTTCATATACGCACATAAAAAGGAGTATGTCAAAAAAATATGCATACCACCTCTGAAAAAAATGTACATACCACCTATATGATCTCATATACTCGTATACTACGCGCATATATATATACACACACGCGCGCGCAGAAGAATCACGATAGATCTGTCGAAGACCATCCAATGCCAGGGAAAAGTTCTAAGAAATCCTAGTCCTACTCGTTGGCTGCATGCATTCCGAACTACCTTTAGGTCTCCTATTTGACTCGGAAAATGTATCATTATAATTTAGTCCCATTAAACGGCGTGGCGCCTGGCGGCATTTGGCGAACATGCTCTCGCTCACGGGCGAGCGCCCTGTGACCTGCCCGATAGCGATCACGCTACGTCGGCGGCGGCCCACATGGCGCCTGGCTGGCGTAATGGGCGAGCATGCATGCCCACCGGCGAGAGCCCACGAGGCGGCCTGCCGAGCAGGTGGGTGTTTGGGCCCCCCTTGTCAGGCCACGGATGCAACCAAAGGAATGAAGGGAAGGCTTCGCCTCGAAGTTTCCCTCTTCTGGCACCTCGTGTCAGGGTCATTAATTGTGAAGGGTCCAGCGTTCGACACAACGATGGTTCATCCCTCTGATGTCTCTCACCAACCCGTCGTAGAAGCGTCATGTCCCGGGCGGACCGGGCGAGGCCTCTCACCGACATTAAATGATGCTCGAAGGACAAGGCCACGGAGGCATGCTTAATAAATGAGTCGTGGGTAGACGTGGAAGCTGGAATGATGGGTGTAATTAATGTGTGTAGATAAATATAGCGCCACCTTCTCTCCTGCTCAATGTGGCTCGTCTATATAAGGGCCCCCTGGTGCATGAAGGAGGGTGGCGGTTGGCTAGAACTAGAAGCATAGAAAAGCAGACACTGAGAAACACCTTTGTAAACATTTCCCCCATTTCCTCAACAAAGAACTCGCAGGACGTAGGGCTATTACCCACACTAGAGGCCTGAACCTGGGTAGATCAGTGTGTCCACCAGCTTGCTGTCGCCCGGAACTCATCGCTGAGAGACATTAGGGTTTCTAGCCACGAAGATGCTCTCTACCGAACCATAATTTTCGTCTAGGGAGTAGACACTCTGTTAGCGAAATCTTGTCAGGCGAAATACGCCGACAGCAGTGATCTAGCTATGAATCTGTCTAAATGATGGAAATGAAAAGCTGTATCTTGTATGCATTAGTAGTAATCTGAACTCTGAAGGGAAAACGAGATTTGGGAGATTCTGTAATGTGAGTGCACCTTGCATTCCTCCTACTGAACCCAATACACTCCCATGCACAATATCCATCTGCCCACTTCGATGCAATCAATCATCGTGCTTCGAGGACGATTCCTGCCCACTCCTGCCCTTACACCATAAACCAGCCTTCTTTCTCTGCAAGGGCCATCTGATCTAGGCTTTTTTTGTCTTTGTGAAACAAACATTTGATCTAGATAAGCCTGTCGTTTCATGGCATGCTGCAACAAGGACCCTGTGAGGTGTGAAGAAGAGCAATGCATTGAACATGGCTAGTAGGACCACATGAAGAGAATACAGGCCAGATGCATACACTATGCAGAAGACAACAAAGAGGCCTCTGAAAATCTGAAGAACAAAGCATGTCTTTCTGCTCATCTTTTTCAGCGTAAGAACCATAACATCTATGGATGTGCAGGCCAGGGAGACAATTTGGATCTGTGCTTGGCATCTTCAAATTATTGAGGCGGGCATTGCACATCAGGGGCAGATCTAGGTGGGGTGCTGCCTCCAAAAGTTTGAAAAGCGTTGGGGCATGACCTCTTTAGTAGATCAAATTTGTTGATTGAATTGATTCCGATTTTGGTGATTTGCGAGTTATAAGACCTTATAACTATGTATTGTACTTTTAGCAAATTTTGAATATATGTATTGGATTTATGATATTGCGAAATCATTATACAAGACTACGTAGTTATGCATATGAAGTTTACACTCACATTAAAAATTTTCTAGTCCGCCACTATTGCACATTTGTACCACTCCAGGCCATTCTCTTCAGTAGTTGAAGTAATTGAAGATGTTCTCACCCGCTTCATGTCACAAAGGCCCAGTTGTTATTACAGTATTACTACTATGAGTTACTACTTTCCAACTAACAGTACTTTTACCCAATGAGAGTCTGATAATATCTACTACTACCTCTTGAACTGCACTGCTCACTGTCATATTACTATCCTACCAGGCCTGGCTATTGTTGCTGTTACTGTTTCACAAGCTTGGTCCACAAGGACATGGTGAGCTGGAGAACTTAGGAGTCTTTGACTTGCATTAGCATAAAGTTAGGTGTGTATTGACCTCATCCTGACTTTGGTCCCCTTGTGCGTCACTACTTGCACAAAATCTGACCTGAGATGAGCCCCCTTGTCCTGAGATGAGATTGCAACTTGCCTTTTTTCCTTTAATTGCATCCTGGCTAAATGCTTCCCTCATGTGCTGTTGTTTCTTCTAATCTTGGGAGGATAAATAGGTTTGTCTGTACCTCAGCACTATGCATGGATTCAGTTTGTGAATTGTGGCCAACTCCCTGGCCCAATTATCAAAGAATTGGTTACGGGATTTAACTTCGTTGGTACTACGTCTACCTTCCAATTGAAGAGCATTCAGAGTTTCATCAGGACGGATGACTTAAACCATATGTTTCCTACCGTCCAGGATTCGTATAATAACTGAACATGGAGTACATGCATCTTTTTCCTCCATGAAAACCTAACTGCAAACTATGTTTCGTAAGAAAAAAACATCGTACTAGTAGTTTCTTTGCTGATGCTTTATTAGTTAGTTCCAGAAAACCAGAACCCACCATTTTGGGCTTGCACTTCAGTAGATAAATAGTGGTGAAAGATTTAAAGATCTTCTTTTTGTGATATTGCAGCACACCACACCTCTTTCTTTTTCCTTTCGTCTAGTACGAGCTAGCTATCCCTTACGTTTCTAGCCATTCATCGTGTTAAACAATACACAAGTTCGATCACATTGCACTGGATAAGTTGCGTAGATAAGTTCAGAATATAACTGAAGTGATTCAGTTAGATTTTGTCGCTACTGTAGCATATCCAATGTTGTGCCGTTAGTTCTGTTTTCTCTGTAATCTGTGATTGTAACTGCATCAGTTGTAATCTCACTTGAGTATAAATACACATGAGACTCAATGAGCTTCGATGCGGCAAATACATCTGTTTTCTCACATGGTATCAGAGCCTTGCTTCTGATCATTCATGACAACCTCTTCACCGAGTTTATCCACTCCTTCAGCATCTGTCTTTTCTCCGGTTACTTCAACCTCGGCAGGAGTTATGGCCACGCCTCCTTCAGCCAATTCATCACCGTCAAGGTCACCAGAGATAATTTCTTGCTCTGGAAAGCACAGATCATGCCATATCTTCATAGCCAACAACTCTTTGGCTATGTTGATGGCACGGTTGAAAAGCCGCCATTATTTGTTATTGAAGGATCAGAGACGAAGCCAAGCAAGTTCCAAACCCTGCCTTTACTATATGATTTCAACAGGATCAATTGGTTCTCAGCACTATTCTTTACTTTCTTACGGAGGAAATTCTTGGCCATGTGCTGATCTTAAACACATCAACTGAGGTGTGGACAGCACTAGAGTGTATGTTTGCTTCTCGCTCACCAAGCCGGGTCATGCAAATTCGATTTCAACTGGCAAATCTAAAGAAGGATTTGTCTACATCAGACTATTTTCAGAAGATCAAAAATCTTGCTGATACTATGGCTGCGATTGGTCGGCCACTGCAGGAGGAAGAGATTGCTTCCTATGTTCTTTCTGGGCTAGGTGATGAATATGATGCATTCGTTACCTCCATGACAACTCGTGCTGAACAGATCACAATGTCTAATCTGTATGCGCACCTTCTCAGTTATGAAATGCACATAGAACAGCAGGCTGCTGATGTTCAAATGCCTTCATCAGCTAGCAATGTTGTCAGAACTCACTCTGCTGCGATAGGTAGCCATGGACGGGGTCGTGGACGCGGCTGCGACAATGGAGGAAATCGCATTGGGCGTGGCACTGGATTCAACAACACTAATAGATCTTCTGGACAACGACCAACATGTCAAGTGTGTGGCAAATATGGGCACAATGCTCTGAATTGCTACCACCGGTTTGATCATTCCTATCAGTCAGAAGATCAGCGAATTGCTGACTGTTTGCATCTTCAGGCAATTATCAAGTGGACACAAATTGGTACGCTGACACCAGGGCGACAAATCATTTGACAAGCGATCTCGATAAACTTGTCATCAGAGATAGATACAAAGGAGGAGATCAGGTCCAGGTCGCAAATGGAGCAGGTTTGTCTATCTCTCATGTCGGTAATTCTACTCTTCATGGTCATTGTTGTCCTCTTCATCTCAACAATATTCTTTATGTTCCCAAAATCAGCAAACATCTACTTTCAATTCATAAACTTGCTCTTGATAACGATGCATTCTTTGAATTTCATCCTCATTATTTTTGTATCAAGGATCAGCCACGAGGAAAACTCTTCTACACGGCCAATGTAGAGGTGGACTCTATCCAATTACTTTAACCTTCTGTTCTGAATCAAACTAGAAGAATCACCAGTCTTTCTCAGCGGTGATTACTTCAGAACGTTGGCATCAAAGGCTTGGGCATCCAACATCCTCCATAGTTCAATCAATAATTTATTCGAACTAGTTCAATGCCCGTGCGTTGCTACGAAAAATAAAATTGGTAACGAACAGTTGTAGTGTTGCCACAAAAGGTCCATCAGAATCCACATCATTACAGCTAAACAAAGCTGGAGAGTATATATATCCGAGATGTTATCTTTGATGAGGACGTTTTCCTTTTGAAACTCAATCCAAGAATTCATCACCGATTCCATACCTCAACGAAATTGTCCTTCTTCCGTCTACATTGCTTCCTTCCTCTACAACGACAATGATGCATGAAAGTTCGATAGATATTACTCGAGATGATGTTGATGACAATCTTGCAACTAACATTGTGGTGCAAATGAGCGATTCTGATCACTTGTATCTTCTCCTGCAGGAACCACGACCTCTGAAACCGAGTCTGCTTAAGAGGAGGAAGCACAGGTGCAACACCGACCGAGAACACGGTTGCAGAATAATATTGTTGTACCTAAACAATTCAATGATGGCCTCGATGCTCGATATACTCTACGTCGTCAAGCTTTCTTTGTCATCGAGCCACATTCATATAGACAAGCTCTTGAGCATCCTCAATGGAAGGCAGCAATGGATAGTGAATTTGAAGCACTAATCAAAAAAAAGACATGGCGACTTGTTCCACCACAACACAGGATGTTTAAAGAGTCAAATACCTTTTAGGAAACCGAGGATCCATACAATTCACATTTAAAAAATATATAAAAAGGATCTGAACAACTATTAAGAAACCAAAATGTTGCATGAAAATCTCGTTTCTTTTACAAAAAACTTTATTCTGCCTTCGATTCATAGGAATTGGCAACATGTAAAATTTGAGCATCAATATCTGGTTGTGATTGAGGAAGGGTGTTAAACAATACACAAGTCGATCACATTGCTCTGATAAGTTCTTTGAATAAGTTCGTGAGTATAACTGAATGTGATTCATTTTAGATTTTGTCGCTATTGTAGTATATCAATGTTGTGCCGTTAGTTCTGCTTTCTCTGCTGTAGGGTCGAGGATGCCTAGAGGGGGTGAATAGGCGTTTTCTGAAATTGTCGCTCACTAAAATCGATCGCTCTAATCAACCCCTATGACAAAACCTATTCAAGATAAATCGGAGCGATAAATAGGTTTTGACAAATAAACCCTAAATCAACTAGGCTCACGATTGCACTAACTAATTTATGTCTCTAAACTAGAATTGCTAAATTGAACAATCAATTAACACTAAGCAATTCTATCACAATCAAGCTATCATGAATATATCGACAATGAATGTAAATACTTGAAGGTAAAAGACAACCGATATTTTTCCGTGGTGTTCGGAGACTTGCGGTCTCCCCTAGTCCACGTTAAGGCTAGCCCACACTTGGACCGGCTCCGCTCGAGCACCGCCTCTTTTCACTAGTCGTGGTTTTCACGCTCGCCGTAGGCTCAACCCGAACCTTCACAAACTTGCCGGGCTTCTCACACCTCGAGAGCTCCGCGCCCGACGCCTCCGTGCGTCTAGGAGTCTGACCTCCAAAGTAACAAGCCGCACTTTCACTTGAACTTCACCGGCACAAGCGGATCGCGCTCCGGTGATCACCAAGTGCAACACATGCACAAGGCCTCACTCAAGTGCAACACATGCACAAGAGGTTCTCAAACCACGCTAATTGCAACACATGCAATTAGCTCACTCTTAAGCTCAAGAAGCAAAGGGAGAAGAGCAACACATGCACACAACTCCCACACACAGCCACAACAGCCCCAAGCCCCCAAGGGGTATATATAGCCCCACCAAGAAAACTAGCCGTTTGGGGCTTAAATGGGCAAAGGCACCAAATCGGTACTCTCGCCCTAAGGGGCAGTGTCAAACCTCATTTCTCAATCTGTCGATTAGTGGACATATTGACTGCACTACCGCCCTCTAGAAGCCGCCAGCAGTGATCGATTTCTTGAGACTACCGCTCAGTCGGCCATATGCTTAGCTTCATAACACTATTTCAGGAGATAAGTACACAGTGGTTCTCAACCATATGTGCTCTCTACTCACAACACATGCAGCCTCTAGTACATACACAACCATAAAGCACCATAATCCAATTGCTCACACGTGTAAAAGCACCATAATCCAACATTCACTTTGGTTTCCATGTGACAAGGATGATTTCAAGGCTAAAATTGAATTGCACAAAAAGGCTCCACTAGCTTATCACTTTTTGCAACACATGCAAATCAAAGCATTATCACGAAAACCAAATGCAACCAAGCATAAGTTTAACCCATTAGCAACACATGCCAAATGGTTAACCCATATGTAAAAGCACCATAATCCAATTCCTTTGGTTTCCATGTGACAAGGATGAAGCTCAAGCAAAGGCTAAAAGCAGCGATAAAACCTTAGACACAAAGACTACAAAAGTCCTTAGCTTATCTAATTATTGCACAAAAAGGCTCCATGTACTTTCGGGACCTAAAGCGGAACATGCTTTAAAGATAGTGTTGCATGCTTTAAAGATAGTGTTGCATGATAATACACTAAAATCATTGATACCACTTTGATCAATATATATTAAAGGTATACATAGTTTATTTAGATATTTTATTCCATGTATACACTTGCATGTTTGCATTGTTAATTTGTTATAAACATAAAGATCATAAGGATGGAGAAGAGACATGGCCAAAAAAAAAAATCTTTGGAGTAGAGGTGATTCAAGAAAATTACCTCCTTTGAATTCGTTTGATCGAGAAAATGCCTTTGCTCGATCAGAAATAAACAATATAATTTCATCAATCACGACATGTTAGATTATCTACAATTGAAATGGAGTCCATCAAAATTAGAAACAAAACATAAAGGTCAAGCAATAAAAGAAAATTGTTTTACAAGATCAAACATCTATCTTTCCGATTACAAAAGTTTGTATAGTTTCTTCTTCAACATGAATTAAAACCAAATATGTTATATGTAGTATATGTTTGCTTATCATCTTATTATAACATATTTAGAAATGCTATGAATTCTGACTATGAATGGTTTACTATATGTTGTACTGCCAAACTTCAATTCCCACATCTTGTAAAGTTTAAAGACGTATAGATCTGGGTCATCCTCAAATTCTGCGAAAGATGTATATAGTTCACTTGATGTTTACTTTCAAAGTTTGAAGGGGTGAGGTTCAGCTTAAAAGTAAGATGTCAGATGACCATTTCTGTTAAGTAGTACATAAAAGCGTCATGCAACAAACAAAGATCAAGCATAATGTACATGAGAATATGGAAAACGTTATTATAGATAGTCCTGACAAAAGATCGAATCATTATCTCTCACCTGGATTATCAATCCACAGGATCTTCCATTTTCCCAGGTAGTTAGGGTTCTTAATTTTACGTAGCGAAGCATTTGAGAGTAAATAATTGTTCAAAAAACAAGAAGGTCACGAGGAGCTAACAAGTGAAGAAAAAACAAACCTTGCGCTTCCATGGCCCTTGTATTCTGGATTTGGTATCATTCTAGGCTTCCATACACCATCATCGTCATCATCCCATGACTCAGCTGATTTAGTATAATAAGAAAATATATGTCATCTTGTGTTATATTTATTAACTACACTATACACATCTATAGAACCACAATGAAAATGTTCCTTTAGTCATCTTGGGTTTGATATTGCTGCCAAAGAACTCAGAAATGTGACTATGATGTTTCTAAAGAAGCAAGCAACATGAAGCAAGCTTGAATAGGTAAAATGGAACTTTTATGCACACCCAATTCTTTCATAATATAAAGAAAAAAATATGATTTTACATCCAAATTCAAATAAATTAGAGTGTCCTCAAGCACGAATATGTCAATTAAATGCTTAAATATTAGAAGTCAATTTATGTCAGAACGCATAACTACATACCTTTTTGTCCTTTGGATCGAGAGTCTCTTTAGGAATAGAATCATAGCCTTGGACGGGCTTGAGTTAAAATGTTACAGGTGTTCTTGATCTAGATTGTCAATTTACAACAGAAGTATGACAATACTGAGACCTCTGGCTTAACTTCATCAGATCTTCAATATATTCCTGTCATCCCAATCTTTTGGCTGCAAGAAAGACATATCTAAGAGAAGGCTTTGTTGAAAATTGTCATCATAACATTGCTTTGATCATGCACAACAAAGCTCAAACCTTTTTGCATTAACTTCTTTGATCTTACGAGGAGGAGGATGTCGATCGGTGTACATACTCCTAAATTCTCTCTCCGGTTATCCACAAGTAGGTTGTAAGAGGCATCGTGAAGAATAAATGTGTAAAATGTGTTAATTTGTCATTTCACATTTTAGATCTTTCTTGATAGGGTAGTTTTGCCCTTGGTAAGAAAGTATAAGATGAAGCTTCTTTTCGATCTCCACATATATCGTGCCCAAACATAAAGTCGTGGAAGTATACATCAAGGCGGTTAGCGATGCAACTCAGAAAAAGATTAGATGAAGTGAACAAATACTAACTGTTCAATATTTTGAGAGTAAATACTAATAGTTCAATAAGGAAAAAAACGAGGACTGGATGATAAGTCACCAGAGGCTTGGAGCATTTCATAGTGTGTACGTTAACCTCTAGTTCTAGATTGGCCTCCTTTTTTTGGCTAGTTACTACTAGTATTAACCATAATGTATTCATGGTATCCATGATTTTTAACAAAAATATAGTCGCCAAAATAGTATAGAGCAACCATTAAATTGTCTCGCCCACATGATTCCGAAATCATTTTCATAGTTCACTTTAGCCATAAAAACAAATCAACCAAGACGAATACAAAAGACCATACTAAGATCTCGCCATGGTTCACTTTGCTACAAGAGTAGACCAACCATTATCCGCAAAAGGAACACAGATAAGTGGTAGAAGAGGTGGACCTCATTGCAATTTAGCACACAAGTTATACAATGAGTGATCTAGCATCACAAATCGCCACATGCCTATATCTCGCACGTGAAAACACACATACGAGATAATCGCAACTCACAATTAGAACTCACGGCTAGAGCTCAATAAACTTCACCATCAAGAACCAATGTCCCTAATCCTAACTCACATCGGTGATGCGGACAGACTGTTAATCTCCCACAGACCACTCGTAGAATAGGTACCAACACACCAACGATTTAACAGTAAAAGCAAAGTATCCGCAACACTCATCGAGTCCGATTAGACAAGAGGATTAGGTCTGCGGTGGTCCTTGATTATTTTAACTCGATAGGTCATGCGGTTGGTTCTTGATTATTTTAACTCAGATAGTAATCATTTGTGATTTGTGCATATTGATCTTTGAAAAGTACGATGGTGGATTTATACCCTTTGTCATGCAATTGAAATGGCGATCATTGAGAAAATTTTACTTTCACGGTCAAATCGAAAAGTCTTCGAATGAATCCATGCAAAACTTCAAATTTTGTCATGACAGGACAATCCACTTCCATTTTAATCATCAATACAACAATATCTCGATCGATGATTAAACCATTGGAAATGGATGTGAACCGATGCCCGATGGCAAAATGATACGAATGCAATGGTATGGTATATATGGATATAATTGATCATCAAAATTGAGAGGTATTGATGATAGAAATTTGGGCTCCGATCCATACCAGGGGCGCGGACGACGTCGGCGTGTCCAGCGTCTTGTGGCGGCGAAGAGCGGCGAGACGTCGATCTTGAGCTCCGGGACTCCACAACCACCTCCCGGCCACCCTCCTCCCAACGCCACCCCGCGCACCTCACCCGCGGTGTGCCATCCCGACGCAGATTCGAGCGCGGCACGTCCGCGTTCGCGAGCACGCCCCACCGCCACGTCCCCGCGTCACAGAGGCGGCCCGGCAAGCCAGCTGCGCAGGAGATGCCTCCTCCTGCTCCCGCGCCGCACCATGGCCTTCAGCTCCTGAAGAGGATGAGGATGAGGTGGTGATGGTGATGGTGAGGTGAGGTGGTGCTCGGCAGGAGTTCGCGGTTTGGTCGGGGAGGAGAGGAGAGGAGTTCGTTGTGGGCGCCGGAGAGGCGGAGGGGTGACTCGGTCGACGATTGTGCGGGGTGTGGGGGGAGATCTGGAGTGATCTATTTCCGGGCGAGGATTGCGGCAAGGCGCAAATCTCCTACCGGAGCGGGTGGAGGGAGCGATCGATGCGGGGGAGATCTCGAGGATCAGGCCGGAGCGATCGATGCGTGGGGAGGAGGAGGAGATCTAAGCGATCATCTGCTGGGAATAGGGGATGCAAGATCGTTGATTCTGGAGCGATTGTTGCATGGGATTGGGGGCGCGGGGAGGAAGATCGGGAGAAGATCGCGGGAGAGGAGCGCATCGCGGGGGTTGGGTTGGCGAAGAACGGACGCATCACCACCAACTCAAAATTAGAAGTAGTAGAGATAATCTGAGTTGTACTTTCCATAGCAATGAATCGGTTTGTAATGCTTGTCAATAAGCCAAGATTCATCAGTTACCTTACAACTCATCTACACATGTATCCACTTTTCCTTTAGAACTTGTTCATACTGATGTTTGGGGGCGTGCTCTCACCTCAGTTAATGGATACCAATATTATGTTAGTTTTGTGGATGATTATAGTAAATTCTCTTGGATTTACTTGCTCAAGCATAAATCTGATGTTCTGAATGCTTTCCATCAATTTCAAAAACATGTTGAGCATCTTCTTGGAAGGAAAATATTTGTCGTCCAATCCGATTGGGGCGGTGAGTACCAAACATTGCACAAGTACTTTACATCAATTGGAATCACACACCGTGTGTCTTGTCCCCATACACATCAACAGAATGGCACAACCGAAAGAAAACATCGTCACATTGTTGAAACAGGGCTTGCATTGCTTGCTCAATCTTCAATGCCAATCTGTTTTTCGGATGAGGCATTCTTGACAGCTTCATACCTCATAAATCGGTTGCCTAGTAAGGTGATTGATAATCAGACTCCCATTAGCCATCTTTTGAAAACTTCTCCCAGCTACATCATGCTCCGAACCTTTGGTTGTGCCTGCTAGCCGAATCTGAGACCATATAGCACAGTCGAAAGCTTAGTTTTCGGTCTCAACAATGTGTCTTCTTATACTACAGCACTTTGCACAAAGGATACAAATGTCTTCACAAACAAACTGGGAGAGTATATATATCCCGAGATGTTATCTTTGATGAGGACATTTTTCCTTTTGAAACTCAATCCAAGAATCCATCACCTGATTCCATACCTCAACCAGAAAATGTCCTTCTTCCGTCTACATTGCTTCCTTCCTCTACAACGACAATGATGCATGAAAGTTCAGTAGATATTGCTCGAGATGATGTTGATGACAATGCTACTAACGCTGTGTCTGCAAATGAGCAGTCACAGTCACTGTATCTTCTCTTGCAGGAACCACGACCTCTGAAACCGAGTCTGCTCAAGAGGAGGAAGCACAGGTGCAACACCGACCGAGAACACGGTTGCAAAATAATATTGTTGTACCTAAACAATTCAATGATGGCATTGTTCGATATACTCTACGTCGTCAAGCTTTCTTTGTCACTGAACCACATTCATATAGACAGGCTCTTGAGCATCCTCAATGGAAGGCAACAATGGATAGTGAATTTGAAGCACTAATCAAAAACAACACATGGCGACTTGTTCCACCACAACCTGGGATGAATGTGATTGACTGTAAGTGGGTTTTCGAGTTAAAACAGAAGCCAGATGGAAAAATTGATAGATATAAAGCCCACTTAGTGGCAAAGGATTTAAACAACAGTTTGGAATTGATTATGAAGAGACTTTTAGTCTTGTGATCAAACCAGCTACCATACGGCTAATATTGTCCTTAGCCATGTCAAGGGGGTGGGAGCTTAAACAAATTGATGCGCAAAATGCATTCTTACATGGGTTTCTTCAAGAAGAAGTGTACATGAAACAACCTCCAGGTTATGAAAGTGACCAGCATCCGGATTATTTGTGTAAATTGGAGAAGGCTCTTTATTTTTTTGTTTTTGATAACGGAAGATTTTTATTAATTTCAAGAACATTACATCGAGATGACACAAGTCCTTGAAATTGCTTTCGGCCTCTGCTTAACCTGAAGCACACAACCTTACAAGAATAAAAAGGAACACGCACAATCTAGTAACTAGCAATCCGAAGACTAGACCGCCACCCATGTGCCCGGGAATAGAAGTCCTATCGTAGATCATAAAATGGATATGCGTTGTCTACCTTGGACCCAATCTGGTATCGTGGTGTTTAAAGAAACAATCGACAGTCTCAAGATCAAGCACTGAAGCGGAGTATAAGTTAGTCGCCAATGCAACGGCAGAGGTCATTTGGCTTCAGTCAGTTCTAAAAGAACTTGGTGTCTATCAACACAGAGCTCCGGTTTTGTGGTGCGATAACTTGGGTGCTATGTATTTGACAGCTAACCCTGTATTTCATGCTAGGACGAAGCACATTGAAATAGACTTCCATTTTGTCAAAGAAAGGGTGGCATCAAAACAACTTGATGTTCAGTACATCGCTTCTTCTGATCAGGTCGCTGACATCTTCACGAAAGCTTTGCCCCGGCAACAATTTGATAAACTTCGTCATCACTTGAATCTCTGTACACCTGGTTGGTATTAAGGAAGGGTGTTAATCATCTGTATATCTGGTTGTGATCGAGGAAGGGTGTTAAACAATACACAAGTTCGATCACATTGCTCTGGATAAGTTGCGTAGATAAGTTCAGAGTATAACTGAAGTGATTCAGTTTAGATTTTGTCGCTACTGTAGTATATCCAATGTTGTGCCGTTAGTTCTGTTTTCTCTGTAATCTGCGATTGTAACTGCATCAGTTGTAATCTCTCTTGAGTATAAATACACATGAGACTCAATGAGCTTCAATGCGGCAAATACATCTGTTTTCTCACATATCGATCATTGGACGAATGAGATCAAAATTTCGCTTTTCATCGTCATATCTTGGGATCAGACAACACGATCTGATGTAAACGTTTCCTAATTCGTCATCGAGGATATCTAGATATAAGTCATTATCGAGGTTTCTTCGTCGTCCTGCTTGTTTCTTTCTTTCTTTCTTTCTTTCTTTCACCTTTTTCTTCGTGTAGCAGGAAGCTTAGCTTACTCTGTTACAAGAGAGCCACTACAAGTCTACAACACAGACAGTTACGCAGCTACTATCACTTACGGACGTTCATCGAGTTCTGCCAGTTGGAAGCCACTGCATAAGCATGTTTCCTCGTGAGACTCGTACAAGCAACTGAGCAAGCTAACACCATCCGTGCATATTTTCGAAGAGCTAAAGGAATAAAATGAAGCCAAAAAAGTAATAATAATCAAACACTAGTTGATCGAAACCCTTTCCACCTGTAGATTCCTGTTTGATCACTACTACGCACTTCCTAGATTGCTGATTTGCTTGCTTGCTTTTTAGAAGAAGCAAGTCATCGACTAATTGAAGTGCATCCATCAGACACCTGTCAAAAATAATCTGGGGCCTCTTCTCCTGACTTTTTTGCAAGTGCAACTGGTCTCCAGAACGCGCACGGTTCATGGCATTGCGCACGTACAGTAAGTCACTAGTAAGTCAGTTTATTCCTTGGAAGAATGGCGATCACAGAGCACTATAAAAGTGGCGATCACAGAGCACTATAAAAGAAGCCACTCTGAAGTCAGAACTCTGAAACTTTTGCCGGGCAAGATGATAGATGGAAGCCACTCACTTGTAGAAGAGAGTTGACTGCGAAAAGGGGGTCTGATCATGGTGAGGCAGGAGGATACAGGGGACCTGATCGATGTAATTGAGCACTAGCAGATAGGCCTGTTTGTCACACGTGGCATCATGGAATAGATCAGCAATGAGGTCATAATGCTTTCGATGCTTGGCCCCAGCAACAGTACTCCTGAAGGTAACTCGACATGGCCAAGAGACTAGAGAGTGACTCCTGGAGCCTTGTTCGTAAAAACTACCTGTGATTGCTTATGGACGGATAAAATTATGTTCAATGCATGCAGGTCGATCTCCTCATCATCCCATAGCATAGTGCATGGGTAACATATCTTGACATATATGTCACATACATGCCTACCATTTGCCATAAACCATAAGAAGCTCCCACATGCCCTAAGTGTTGCTTTCCGAATGACCTTGACCTCATACAATGTAAGAAACCGTGCACTGATCATCCCAGACTGATTAACCTGGCGCAGGGGTTGGAATGTTGGATCCACTGATCATCCGCCGTAGGTGCAGCCAGGGCTAGAGCAGAGGCTACTCCGGCGGCAACCCTTAGACTTGGAGACTGGTACCATTCGGTGGCGGCATCTCACAATTTCGTACAGAAATCAGCTCATATGGCTCACGGCTGTGGCGGCGCCGTTCGTGCGTTGGTTAGCGGAGCAGTGCACCGCAGGCTGGACACTGCCACACCGGTGCATCGATCTGCCTGTCTCGCACTGCCGCGCGAGAGACCGAGCCCGGACCAACTCCGGCGAACCCAGACTCCCCCGGCCAGTACGACGACCTAGTGGCGTTCACGCACTGGCGGTGGCGGATGGGGTGCAGGAGGCGGCGAGGACGGGTCCCCGGCCAGCCGTGCGTGTCCGATGCGTTTGCGTCGGCCGACTGTGGCAGCGGGCTGCGTTTCGGGACGCTCGCTGGCCGTTCCTGGGTATCCCGTCCGTGTCCGGGAAGGCCCGGACTTGTTTCGCCTCTTTACAAACGAAATCACTGCGAAAAAATTCGGGAAAAAATCGTGCAGACGGGAGATGCAGAGATTCACCATTCTGTCGAGTTTGAAATTCCAGTATGCTTGGTGCAGGGAGAAATAAAAATAAATAAAAGTTGCATGAACAGTAGTTTTTTGCTTTGAGTTTATGGTTGAAAAATTATTCAGTACATATTCTAGTGTCTTTGTGTTGAATGGATCAATGATTCAAGCATATAGGCAATATTGCAAAATGCTTTATGTTGCCGCCAGGTTTGGTAGGCAAAATAGTCAGTGAAAGTATTTTGGCGATTGACGTAATTATAAGGAAAGCTCGGGAATTGTCAGAAATCAGAAACAAGCATCTGTCGTAATAAGAAGCCTTCAGAAGATGTTGACTAAGGAAAGATGGATACGAAGAAGAATCGTTAACAGGAGATTGGAGATGAGGAGGATTAAAAACTCACAAGGACTCTTGAAGGAAAAGTCGAGCTGATACGAGTCTGTCTCTTGATTTGTTTGGTTGCTTTTCTCATCTCAAATGGCTCGTCTGAGTCGAGCCAGGTGATGATGAGCCGAGGTTGCGTAGATCAAAAGAGATGGTGTTTGGTTGAGTGCATGAGTTGAGCCAGTTGTGAGAAGAATGGAGATAATGTGTTTGGTTGACTGTTTATGTGCCTCCCCATGCCTTGCATGTACCTCAGCTTGCATCCCACCAGCCAGGCTCACAGGAAACGACCAAAATCTACGTTCCTCCACAGCCTGGCTCAACTCATGCAATTGCATCTCGGGGGACAGGCTCCACCCCTCATGCAGCCAACCAAACAAGTGTCTTTTATATCTGTAGATGCAATTCTCTTTGGATGCGGCCAACCAAACAGCCCCGAAGAGACAGACTTGAAGCACAATACAAGATTGAGTTGACTGTTTTATGAAGTAAGTATGCTGTATCGTTTAACGAAAAAACGTACACGTACCAACATTTACTACCTTTTTGCAAATACATTTCATGTACTTTAGGAGTAGGCTGTAGCTATTAGCATCTCACCTTTGTAATTCAATTTTGATCAATATTGCTTCGCATCGATGTGTTGATCAATCTGTAAATTACGCATATCCCTTGTTTCGAGATTTCATCCTTATTTTTTATTGTCTCATATCGACGTTCGTTTAGAATCAACTTTCGTTCAGATTTCCCTATAGTTGACTTTGCTGATTTACTGAAAAATCGGCTGATGATTTATTTTGCAAATACATGTCGTTTTGGCACTTCGAGACAATACGTTTTAACAAATATTGCTATTAATTACTTATTGATCTTTGCGATGATTATATAGCTAGATCTTTGATCTAACTTTTTTTAGATTAATAGGACATCAAAGTTGATGCCCCAGTGCCGATTACTTGAAAATGGAAGCAGTTACAGCACCGGTTTGTAGCATATAGCTATCACTGAAAATGCATGGTAGCTGACATATTGTTCTTGTCTTCCGCTTCAGTAGCCTTCTCATCCTTCATATCACAGCATTGTCCAGCGACAAAGACTCCTGTAGTTTCCTCTACAGCATCGCTGTAAACTGGTTCAACTTGAGTGCCATTCCTTCCTTGTAGATGGGGGCTTCGGTCCTTTAGAGATCCAAACATTCTTCACCGAGTGACTTTCACACTTGACCATCACTGAAACTGTCAACCACACAGTCAAAGAGTATATGCATAATTGACTCATTTTCCTCAGAGAAACAGCAGTTCAAACCTTTCTTCATCCCTCTTTTCAAAAGATTGTCTAGCCATGAGTTTATTATGAGATAAGAGCCAGAGAAAGAAATGAATTCTAGGAGGCACAATCTGGTTCCAAATAGAAGGGATAAACACCGGAGTCACACCTCGAAAATTAACGATGGCATAAGGAGACTGAGTAAACTCCTTTATAACTATATAGCCAAACTAGAGCATCATCCTCTACAGTAAAACAGATACTTTTAGCAGTCTCAAGCAATTCGTACCATTTGATCACCATGGATTCAGTAAAAGTTCTTCCGAAAGTAAACTTTAGATCTACACCATCCCAAATATCAGCAATAGTACTACTATTTTCATTAACAAGCACATATATATCCCAGTACCGAATAGCAAAACAAGAGGAGCCAAACCAAACATCCTCCCAAAATCTCACTTTAATCACCTTGCCAACTTTTCATCTATAGCCAGATCTAGTGGCTTGCGCAGCCCATTTCCACGCACCCCCCACCCAAAAAAAAAAACATAAGCATAATCAGATAAACATCAAAGGATTCTAGGTACCCATGTTTATACTCTACCCAGCCAAGTTTATGGGGCATATTTTTTAATGATTTTGTTTATAAATACATGACATATTTTATGTTCCAACGAAAAAATTAATGTGATGTTCCCCTTATAACCCTAATAGATATCCATATTTAATTAATATTCTCTACATACATGCATTTAATATAGTGCTTAGATATAATAATTAGGAGTAGCCTAATCATTTTCAATGTCATCTTAGTCTATGTACTAATCGAGGAATTAAACTACATCATTTCTTCTTCTTTGATCTAACTTCTATACGTATGAAGTAACTAAAAACAATTCGGAGCACACAAACGACGAAAAGAGATCCAGTACAGTTTTTAAGGGACTATAACTTAAATAGTTGCACGTGGATCATTGAATTAAAATACGATGATCTAGACCTTATAAAAATACTATAGCAATACATTATTGAAGGTTCTATACTACTTCAATATTATTATTGAAGGTTTCAAACCGTTGGACACGAACCTGTCACACAGTATAGCATATCCTAATTAGACAAGTCAACAAATTGCCCAACCAACCGAATGAAGCAGTAGAGCGGCAGCCCGACACCTGTCAGTAACAAAGGATTTCGCCCACGTTCTCGTACGCAACGACAAGTACACCTCGCCTCTTCGTTGCCGCTTTGGGCCGGGGCTTTCGATGCGGCGAAGCAAGCAGACAAGAAGAAGAGGAAGGCAACGCTACCGCAAGCGAGCCACGTGTTCTCCTCCCCCTCCCCCTCCTCGCAAGAATCCCGCGTGAATCGAAGCGAGGCTCGAATCATCCCGCGATCGGCAGAAACCCGTCTTAGATTCGCTCGGCTTGAGCGCGCCGCCGGTGGGATCTCGCCTTTCTCCGGTCTGGTCGCGCGGGAACTCGCGTCCTTGTTCTTTTTTATTTTTATTTTTTGCCGCGAACCCCGGATCGGAGGGGATAGCTTCCCGGAGCTGGGATTCTTGGGCCGAATCGGGGCTTCTCGTCGCAGTTTGATCCAGGATCGTGAGGAGTTGCTGTGGAGACAAGCTTCTTGTCTGGAAGCTTCTGCAGTGTTCTCTGTGGTTGGGCTGTGTTGGGCTCCGTGTTGATGCGCCGCGTCTCCGGCGCCACTGCTGCGACCGGCGGTGACTACGGCGAGAGTGGTGCTTCAGATCGCGGCGCCGGCCCTGGGCTGTCCTTCCACTTGCTGTGGCTGTGGTTGGGGATTGGTGGTGGGGAGTGAGCAGATGGAAGAGGACTGCACTTACTGCTCTTGCCACCACTTGGACTTTGCTTCGATTAGAGAGTAGGAGTAGTTTGGTCGCACTTGCCAGGCTGTTCTTCGTGGTTCTGGGAGTTGGATCGCTGCAAGCAGTCACAGAGCCGAGAGTCGTTTTGTTTTGAGGATTCGAAAGCTTGTGTGTTTGACAGATAGTTTGCGTTGTGGCACTCTGGCTCCGCAAAGTCGCTGGAGCTGGAGAATGATATGCTAAAAGGGATATGGTGCATAGGCAAGAATTTGGGCACCTGTTGGGTGAGCTTGTTGGACTTCTTTTCTGGGGATTCAGTCTCGTGGTTGATTTGCGAGGCGTTACACAATGTCTCGGTGCTTCCCGTTCCCACCGCCTGGGTATGAGGCAAAGCTCAGGAGTGAGCACAAGGATCTGCTAAAAAAGGTGCATGCTTTGTGCCTTTATGATCACTTGCCAACGTAGGCTACACTTGATGCTTCACAAAGCTAGGTTGTTGTTAGGCTAGTAAGTAGGCAATGGATGAGCATGCTTGAAGAGATAATAAGTACCTTGCTGTCTGCTGGCTAAATGCACTGATTTCTTTTTCATCTGTTGGAAACAGTGTGTGGATGTTAAGTGCTAGTTGCCTGTTAGTTAGATTGTTTTTTATTTAGTGAATTTTGTTTAATATTGTTTCGACCTATCAGACGTTGCAGTTACCATATTTAGGTTGTTTTTGTTCTTTGCTCACAAAAAAAAGGTGCCCATAAATTGGTATGTAGTGAAGCAACTTATCTAGCATTAATGAATATGAGGATATGATGATTTTATTGGAACCAAGCAATTTTACTCCTACTTATTGTTATTTTCTGAATTAATTATAGAGACAGGAAAAACATTCACTTATTGTAAACATTACAAGTTCTATATTTTTGGAAAACATACAATACGCTGTATTGTTGACTGTAATTTAACTTCAGCAATAATAACAGATCGGCAGTTCCACAAGAGGAAAAACTGATTACATAAAACTACACAGTAAAAACTATACTCCACTGGCATGTTTCGTTTGATGTCACAAAACATACAAGAGAAAAATATACCAGTCTTGCATTAGTTCTCTTGATTATTTTCTTTTTGTAATCTAGGTTGGGATGGATAATTGCTTCTCAAAGCAGCACTCTTTTTTTTATCTGAGAAGGGCAATCTGTTGGAATGATCATATATGTGTGTTGCCTAACTGCTCAAGAGTGTCTTATGATACATGTATCTTCTTTCATGAGTGAGCTTCTGAACTGCATGACCGAAGCTACTAAGAATATTTCATATTCATATACATGTATACCACTCAATGCACATCATATATTTTTCTCACAACTCTCCAAAAATAGTTGTGCCAGCATGTGCTGTGATAAAAACATGGTACCATATTCTTTTCAATCAGATATTTTATATGCTTCAGCTGTGCAGGATCATTTTAAAATGGTTATTAATCTCTGTACTCTGATCTACCACAGACCTTCGTGTTTCAATTTCATATTAGGTTCCCTCATCTTGTTTCTCTACTGACATGACAACCACTGCACTATGGCAAGACCTCTACAATTGCCTTTTTTAAATTTCTTATTTCACTGCATGGGCTACTATGAGTTCCTGTTTTTTTTTTTTTTTAACGGATGTGTTCCTGCTGTATACTATTTCTCCACCTTGCTACTGCAGTTGAACTTATCTAGAAGTACAAGAGTGTAAATTGTAAACCTTTTCTCTGCAATGCCATACTACTTGCACTGAGTTTTCCTTTTGAGCTGCATCTGCTGATCTTTGTTTCGGTCTTAAATCTACAAGAGTGTAAAGTGTAAACCTTTTTCTCTGAAATGCCATACTTCTTGGAGTGAGCTTTCCTTGTGCTCTGCTTCTGCATTGTACGGGTATTAAATCCTGATTCAGATGTATTTCAGAGTATCTTCTCCCATCAAGCCAGGAATAACATATATCTTCTGATTAAGATCCCTGCCTGTAATATGATGATGTTTATGTCTAAAAACCGGTATGAGGTGTTGTAAACTTTTCTTATGATGTACTGCAGAACCAGGAAGAATATGTGCGTCTTTATTTCTTCCATAGTTGTTTTTATTAATATTGAATATGTGCCACCTTTTTCAGGAAAAGCACAAGGAGAAGAAGCACAGAAAGGAAAGGAAGCATAGGGAAAAGAGGGAAAGAAAAGAAAAGGATAGAGATCATAAGAAAGATGAGCACAATAAGAAGCATAAAAGAGAGAAGCACAGAGACAGAAGAAAGAACAAGGACAGTGATGAAGACAAAAAGCAAACTTTGGAGCAAGAAACTCAAAAGAACGATGATCTTGGCAATAGAAGGCCTAAAGAACGAGTACAAAATGAAGTTGTCAACGATATTAAACCTACAGATGACTTGTTCACCCCAATCCTAGGTCAAGTAGGTCATGCAAACCACTCAGGCAGTAGTACTAGCAAGCTGCTTCCTAGAAGAACCGAGAGCTTTGGTGTTGCAGGTTCTAAAGAGAAGGAAAGAACTTCTCTCAGTGGAGTTGTTGAGACATATGAAAGAACAACTCAGCGCAATCATGCCAGTGAAAAGGGGAAGGATACTGACCATGGGTCTAAAACTAGAATACAGAATGGGAAGAGCCTTCAAGTTGGGTCAGCTGAAAAACATTCCACTAGAAAGTACAGTAGCAATGGAGTGGGCCTACAACAGGAGAGGTTTTTTGCTCAAAGAAGCTGTGAAGGTGTTGCTAGTACCACGGTTATACCAGGTGGAGGGAGAGGACTAAATGGCAGAATTACACCAAGTCCAAATGTTTTGCAGAGAACCGAACAAGTGGGCCAACTTCCAGATAGTTCTTCCTATTCTGCATATGGTAAAAGTGACAGCATGAGAACCAAAGGGATGATGGAGAAGGAAAACGGAAGTGCTAACAAGTTTCATACCAGGACGGATCAGCAATTAGTACGACGTAAAGATGGACAAATTCAAGGGAAAGCAAAGGTTAAAGAGGTAAAAGCGAATCATCACAAGGGTGTCAAAGAAAGAGATAGAGATCACAATTTAAAGAAAAGAAAGGCTAAAGACAAAAATAAAGAGAGGGAGAAAGAGAAAAAAGGTGATGTAAATGATCAGCAACACAAAGAACTTGATGCACATGGGGCAAGCAAGAATAATATAGATCTAGTGGACTCGGCTCGTCTTAATGAGAAGAATTTCACTTCTGATGATGTCAAGAAAAGGAAAGACTTGGGAGCTAATAGTTCTTTACATGGTGAGTTCCTTTTCATTTTTTACCCCTTATTTATGTGCATTTAATCCTTTCAAAGCATAAGAATAGGTTTAGGTAGTCTTCTAGCTATGAATTTCATTATATTGTCTCATTTGCAAAATATTGGCAGAGCATAGTATGCGGATGACTAAGCTGCCAAGGATGTCTCCTGCCAGTCCTGTAAGTGTGAATGGGGAAACATTGAAGCATTCTCAGGCAACTGCACCCTGTTTTTCCACAGTACCAGTTGGCACAAATACTTGCGAGGCAGATTGCCTTCAACAGAGCAAGGAATGCTACAGCAATGGCATCACTGGCTCTCATTCTCTGGAGGAAAACAAAGCTTCAGTTTCTTCCATTGGTTATGACAGTAATGAAGCCTCCCTGAAACCACCTCACCCTGACACCAAATATCTGAACAAATTGTACTCCATACCAGCAGTGGATGACTGCTCAGGGTACATTGGTCAGGACTGGCTGTTCTCTGGGGATCGTGTTGACCAGAAAACAGTGATATCAGACACTGCAGAATCACCCTGCGTCTGGGCTGAAGCACAGCTGATTGATTCTGCTGATATAGTTGCTTTGCCTTACGTCGTTCCTTTATAATGTGTACTTTTCATGGTATCCCCAGTGAACGGCTTCCAGAGTTTGGGCTATGATCTGAAAATGCAGAAGACGGATTCGTCTGTTCGGTTTGCATTCTACCGTGCTGCATGATGTACATTAGGTTATTCAGCTCGCTCTCTAGCCTGGTAGTGAGATTCTCACCACTCATTATTTGTGGGGTGAAGATCGAACGTTCCCTGTGTACTTTCATGCCCTTAGCGCTTGTCAAAGACCATACAATGCTTTTCTCAGCTTGTATACACACTGTTCTTTTCCCTTCACTTCAAACCCTTCCGGTTGCCTGACATACACTTCTTCCTCAAGGTCTCCATTCAAGAAAACCGATTTTACATCCAAATGATGAATTTCACCACCTGGGCAATCAAAGTGGAGACGTTGTTGGATGCCCAAGGTCTCTGGGAAGCTATGGCACCGGTGGAGGGCGCGGCGGTGGACGCACGGAAGGACAAGATGGCGTGCGTATCTTCTTCAAGCTCTATCCAAAGACATCTTGCTGCAGGTCGCGACGAAGAAAACCTCGAAGGAGCTCTGGGACAGCCTCAAGATGAGGTTCGTTGGAGCTGATCGAGTCAAGACGGCGCGCTTGGCAACCTTGAAGGGAAAGTTCGATGTGCTTCGAATGAAGGACGGGAGGCACTAGACAAGTTCGCCGGGAAGCTGAGTGGCATGCCAGTGAGATATACCAGTCTTGGGCGACACTCGACGACGCGGCACTGGTGAAGAAGATGCTTGACACCCTGCCAAATCGTTTCTACCGTCGTCGCCAGCATCGAGCAATTTTGTGATGTTGACACCATGGTGTTCGAGGAGGCAGTGGGCTGCTTGAAGACATTCGAGGAGTGCCTTTGCCTGCGCAACCCCGGTGGCAACGGAGAAGGCTAGCTCCTGCTCACTCAGGCGGAGTGGCAGGCGCGACAGAAGAGTGGCGGCGGTGATTCATCGTCAAGCAACAAGGCCGAGAATTTAGCACCCTTTGACAAAAACAACCACGGCTGGCGCGGGCGCAGGCACGGCGACGCGCCGAACAAGGACGGCACGAATGGCTCCCACGCGCAGAGGAGACGAACCTCACACAAGAGGCAAGGAAATTCCATGACCTGGATCAATCTGTCCAAGGTCATGTCAGATTCGGTGATGGCTCTACCATGCAGATCAAGGGAAAAGGTTTAGTCTTGTTTCATTTTAAAGGAGGGGAACAGAGACTTCTGACAGAGGTATATTACATTCCTGATCTGTGCAACAATATTATTAGCTACGGTCAATTAGCGGGGGGGGGGGCAAGATCATTATGTTGGGAGAGTACCTTTGGTTGTATGATTCCAGTGGCAGGTTGCTTATTAAGATCAGAAGCTCCCCAAATCGCCTGTAGAAGGCAAAGATGGAAGCCAGGCAAACATCTCAGACCCAGCTTGGTTATGGTTATGGCATGCTCGGCTTGGGCATGTGAATTTCCATTCTCTGAAGATGTTGTCAGAGAAAAAGATGGCCGCCAATTGTGCCAAGGCTGCATGATTGCAAAGCAGGCCAGACAACCTTTCCCGGCGGCGGCAAGCTTCAGAGCGGAGGAGCCACTCGAGCTACTGCACATAGATTTGTGTGGGCAAATCACTCCGTCAACACTAGCTGGTAACAATTATTTCATGCTTGTGGTTGATGACTATTCACGGTGGATGCGGATATTTGTGATCAAAACCAAGATGTAGTTTCTCGATCAGATTGCAAGCCTTGAAGATGCTGTAGCTAGTCCGACAAAAGTTTCAGAAAGTGAAGAACAGAGAAGCAGTTTTGGAGCAATTTTTTCTCATCTCGTATTATCAATGAAAGACAAATAAATACAAGTAGAAGTGGCCAACAAATTCCTACTAAAACGGGCTCGAGAAACATTGATCGTGCCATCCCACGATCCGTTTTGTTCGGCACCACACAACATGCACACTGCACAACACACACACGCATGCCGCCGGCATTCTCTGAACCCAGCGATTTATTCCTCCATCAGCCTCCGCACGATCTGCTGCACTTGTGCCCAAATCAGAATTAGCGCCAACAACCTGTACCATATCAACACCTGCCAGTGGTCTGGTTGACAGTTTTGCTGGCTGTCAGGTTGTGCTGTATCACATGATATGACGGGGACACTGAGATTCTATACATCAAGCAATTGAATTCAGCAGCAAGTGTTACTCGTGCTGCATTGCCACGCAATTTTGGCATTGTATTATGTAAATTGTTCTCATGAAGAATGTATAGAGGCGCAAGAAAGGTAAACACGGAAAACAAGCCATATCTGAAACTCAATTCAGATCTTGTTCTTAGGCTTGAAGAACAGCTTTTAGCTGACTTGGTGGTTCGGGCTTGTTCTGTTCACTTGTAATGTGGATAGGTAATCACTACGGATTAGTTCAGTTTTGAGGTGGCATACAATGTTTATTTTAAATTTGAAGCTATTTGCGGTGGCTGGAGGCAGCTCGGTCAGCCCATCTCTGGCAAGCAACACCGCGCCGGCAGGTCACTGGCAGCCAGGGAAGAGCAGGCGCTGCTGGAGGGCATGGGCAGCACAGCATGCAGCAGCGGGTGGCTGAGCTGGAGAAGTGCTCCACCATGAGGGAGGAGATCGAGGCCACAGCAGGAGCGCTGGCAAGAGCAAGTTAGCACAGGAGGCTGCTCCGGCTAAGACGACGAGGAGGAGCGATAACAAGATGACCGTCGTGAAGGCTGACAACACCACCCCTGCTGAAGCTCAGCAGGCACAAGAAGAACCTGTCTGTACAATGATGACTCCAATCAATCCAGCCTTTCTTTCTCTGATTATCTCTTATCAACTTAGACGTGCCTGTGAACTCGAGAGTTGTTGAGACTTTGAATAGTGCTTATATGCATCGTTTTCCAATACAATTTGTATAAATCTTGAAATAAGTGAAATGGTAAGTAATCATCGTTCATTCTTCATTCATACTTCAATATTTGTGTAACTTTTAAATAATGATGTATAAAAGCACTCTTTGGATGTTTTACTTTGCATACGTCCACCTAGGTGGAACCGAACTGAAAAGAGCTATTGATCTGATCCTGACTTTTTGACATTTGGTGAGTGAAAATGGTAGCATTATTAGCATATTTTGGGTCATGTCTTATTGGATTGTTTCATTTGTTACATGCATCCCCATCGTACATTCAACGAGGCATTCCCCTAAAAACAAATAAAATGGGGCCCACCTGTCAGTTTTCTGAGAGGACTCACCTGTTAGTTCCAAAAAGTTAAAAGGAAAGGACACCCATTGCTCCGAAAGGAAAAATAGACATGCATTCTGGATGCAAAGCTTTGTTCTGAATGTTATATCTCGACTCTCAAGTGCTGAGCCTCCCCGATGCAAATTTTATGAGAGTTTTTTTGGACAAATTTTACGAAGAGTTCATATGCAACAAATTCTAAAAAAAAATCACAGATGCACAACATGCTAGAAACCCTTGCCGTGAACCCTACTGGCCCCACACAATTGGAACATGATAACCCCTTAGATTGTATATTAAAAATCAACGAAAACACATAACTATTTGATTTAATCAAAACATTATTGAAAATTGAACAAATATAAGCATTTTCATTCACTTAGACAATAGTTACCATATCGCAAATAAAATTATATAAGAGTTAATTTATCACACACATACGATTAATTCATTTTACACACAGATCAAAACACAAAATAAAGGTAATCCTTACTTAGAGATACAAATAGAAGCAAACACATAGCACACTAAAAGTTTGATAATACTTAGATATCATGTCTCTAGAAAAAGTATATAACACTTACATGTAATAACCCAAGATTTATATTCTTTGTTGAATTATTTTTAAAATAATAAATTGTGTATTTATGAGTTTTATGCTTTTTAGCTACTTATTTAAAATGTTTTCCTATTAAGAATAGGAGTGTTTGAATTTTTGAGAAAATTTAACACCTGATAAAATCTTGAAAACATTTTTAAAAATTTTAAATTGTTTCTTGAACTTTCTCAAAAAATCATAATTTTTGGAGTTGGTTTGCTAATTCTAATAATTAAAACTTTTTTATGGATTAATTAAATTAGAAAACAATTCTGAAATTAATAATCTTTTTAGGCCAAAAGAGTAATATTGGCCCAGCCCACATGTATATGCGGATATCTAACCCATCAATATCTGGATTATCCGAATCCGTATCCGTATCCGTATCCGATACTATCCAACAAACATCCGATCCGACAGTATCTGTATCTGAAAATATCCGATCCATTTTCATCCCTAACGACAGTTAAGACCGAGCCTGGTTACCATCTCATTTCCAGCTCTGCGACCTCCTTGTTGGCTCCCTCATCACCCTTGCCCATGTTTCACATGCAATAATGTACCAATGTGCACACTGTTAGGGTCTGATCTGACGACCATGAGTTGGTGGTAACAACAATGATGTGAACAACGTTACACATCAGTACATTTGGCAAAAGTGAAACTGTGAAAGCGAGGAAAAAAAAGAACGGAATTGATAATTTGAGGACAATCTCACTAAATCTTTGGAGAGAACACTCTCTCGTTGTGATAAGTGGCAGTATATCCTTCCTTCCCTTACTTCACTTTCCCCTCAAAGGCTCTCTTATCGCGACATTTGGCGCCATAGCCTTCATCCCACTTTCCTCCTCATTCCCTTCCCCTTAGATTCAATATAGTTTTTGTTTTTCAAAATTTTCCCCAGGTTTTTAAATCAGTATTTTTAACCACTTTCGAATGGTTTTAAATCGAAACTTTTTGAACCAAAGATTTTTTAAGTCAAAACTTTTCGAACCAAAAGTTTTTTGAATTGAAAGATTTTGAAGTTGAAACTTTTCAATTTGAAATTTTTAGAGTTGGAATTTTATAATTTGATAATTTTTATTTAATTATTTTGACTTGAAACTTTCTAATTTGAAATTTATTTATTTATTTTTTTCAAGTTGAAATTTTCTAATTTGAAACCTTTTTATTTGTAATTTTTTGAGTTAAAACTCTCTAATGGGACCCACCAAGCCGCTCTCCCGGGCGCTGCTTCGCCCCTGCTCGGCTGGCAAGCCACGCCTAGTGTTTTGGTGACTTCCTTGCTAATATAACAGATTGAATCATGTTGATTTGGTTTTAGTGTCTTGTTCTGCCTGCCTAGTGTTTTGGTGGGTTTTGCTATGTTCACTGATTTGAGCATGACCGACATGTTACATGTATAGACTGGAACGACTATCGTGGATCAAATAGATCTTCAAGAACAGGTCAAAATGCTGGCAGGGGAAGTTGCACTTTGTACAAGCTCACTCAAAAGTTTGTCAGAGCAAGCAGCCAAGTAGCCAACAACCCTGATGATTCACAAATTCAGGTAAACATATCTGACAATCCTTCAAGCTAGCTGAGCAATATTTCTGTGATCATCTTCCTTAGCCTGTTTTCTCTGCATGAGCCCGAATTTTTAGTAGGTTCGGCGATCAAGCCCTAAAATTTTATTTGTATTAGTCCTCCGCGTTTTGTTATTTTTGAAAATGGCCTCGTCAAGTAGAAATTGTGAAAATAGGACGTTTGTCTAGCTGCTCACAGTGCTACAAATTTTTCCAAATTTTTTTTGCAGGGCTCACCTTCAGCTTTGAAGCCGCTCCTCCATGAGCCAAACTCCTCCACCAATGCAATCTGCATGCGGCGTGAGGTGGGACCCACCAAGCGGCTCTCCCGCGCTGCCGCCTGCTCGGCTTGGCAAGCCACGCTTAGTGTTTGGTGACTTCCTTGCTAATATATGATTGAATCATGTTAATTTGGTTTTAGTGTCTTGTTACTGCACTTTTAGGGCTTTTTTTGGTAAACTCTTTAGATTCTGATTCTCTGTTAGAAGTGATTCTCAAGAGAAGTGATTACTGTCGCTGAAAGTGATTCTCTAACAAATCCATAGGATAAACTCTATAAGCCCGACTCTTTGTTGGGAGTGAATCGGAAGCGACTTTTTGCTCCTAGCCCTAGTTCATTTGGAGAATCACTTCACGGGAATCACCGTGAGGCGATTATCGAATGGCTGCTTGTTGTGAGCTCCACAGAATTCACTCAGCGAAGTGGAGCGAGCTCACGCTTGAGGCCTTAGTGTTTTGGTGGGTTTTGCTATGTTCACTGATTTGAGCATGACCGACATGTTACATGTATAGACTGGAACAACTATCGTGGATCAAATAGATCTTCAAGAGCAGGTCAAAATGCTGGCAGGGGAATTTGCACTTTGTACAAGCTCACTCAAAAGTTTGTCAGAGCAAGCAGCCAACAACCCTGATGATTCACAAATTCAGGTAAACATATCTGACAATCCTTCAAGCTAGCTGAGCAATATTTCTGTGATCACCTTCCTTAGCCTGTTTTCTCTGCTCGTTTTAGTATATTCTGAAATATACTTAGCATTTTTCCTATATCTCTTCTGCTGCAGGAGCAAATTGAGAAGTTGAAAAATGGTATCAATGAAAAGAAATCACATATACATGTGCTAGAGCAGCGTATGGCGCAATCACTGGAAACTACCAAAAACCCAGCTATCAGGACTGAAATGTCCCAGGTAACAGTTGTCATTTGTCAAATGGCTACATGATAATAAACTGGGAAGTTTAAATTCATCTTAGCATGGGTTACATGTAGCTTTCTATAAATTTTCATTTGGGCATACTTTAGTTATGTTTTGTGTTAATTGGGTCTGACAATTTTATTTTTCTTGACCATTTTGCTTACTAATCTGTGAGGCAATCATTTACATGCTAGAATGTTTTACTTTTGATAGTCATTTCTTGTGTCAATGATCTGAATATTACTAATCTGTGATCTGATGTTCTCAAAGACCTTTTCAAAGTTGAGCACGCAGTTGAGTGAGAGGACATTTGAACTGGAGGTTTGTTCAAAGTCACTTTGCCAGCTAATGTTTGTTTCTTCAGTTCATATTTTTATGCTGGACTAATTACTGTTTCCTTTCTGGTTGGGTGGTTTTTCTAGATCATGTCTGCGGATAATAGAATTATTCAAGACCAGCTACAAGCAAAGGTGAGCACAGGATGGGAGAATAATTTGCTTCATTGTTTCAACAGTACCTGATTCCTTTTTTCTTATTCAAACAGGTATCAGAAAATGCAGAACTCCAAGAAGAAAATGCAGAACTCCAAGAAACAGTTGCACAACTGAGGCAAGAAATCAGTAATTTGTTGAAGGCTGCCAGAAGTGAGGATAATGTGGCTAGTATGCAGTCTAGTGAACCATCAACGACAAGCAGTGATCCTAGGGATCAGGCAAATGAAGTCTCAAGTCATGCAAACATGCCCTCTAGAACAACCGAAGAAAATAAGGAGTCACCATTAAAATCTCAATTGCTTATGCAGGTTAACATCATATGCCCCTAAATTCATCACCATCCAATTTATTGTTTCTGCGTTCATCTTTTCATGATTTTGAAACCTAAAAAAACCGGTGCTGCAGGCTTCAGAAATTGAGAATTTGAAGTAAGAGAAGCTGAGGTTGGCGGAAGAGAAGGATGGACTGGAAATTCAGTCTAAAGCTGGCTGAAGAATCATCCTATGCTAAAGAATTGGCAGCTGCTGCTGCAGTTGAACTAAAAAATTTGGCAGAAGAAGTCACTAGGCTTTCTTACGAAAATGCAAAGATGAACGCGGACTTGGCCGCAGGAAAAGAGCTAACTGCATCAGTTGCAAGAACGATACAAAACGCCGTGATCAGGAGAAAATTTTAGCTGAGGAGTTGCAGAAAGAGTTGGCTGCTAGTTGTCAGAGGCAGGCTGCGTTAGGACACATTATTAGGCCCGAACCTTTTGAAGGAAGTTGCTCCTCGATTTGGAAAATGCGGCATTTGGGTTCTGGCAAGATAAATAAAGAAGGCCGCATGGACCTGCTAGCTGCATGGGGAGCGGCCTGTGCAGGGGGGCCGGGAGCAGCCCGCTGCTCTCTTGGCAGGCGCGGCAAGCGGCCTGTGGAGCGTCTCCAGGCGCCACCCGGGTGACCAAATAATCCGGAAAAATTTTATAGCGCGGGGCGTGGCGTGGCACACATGCATAAGAGGAATTTTTTTTTTAGTAATATTTTTTAAAAAAGTTACAGAAGTAATACGTTGAATTAAAATTTTACAAAAATATTCATTTGTCGCTATTTAACTATCAACAATTCAAATCGCGACAGAGAGTTATGACCGTTGGCGACAACTCTTTATAACCATTGGCGTCAGAGTCTTTGAGTCCTGTCGTCAATTTAAATCGCGACAGGGGTATATATTTGTAATTTTTAATTTGATATATTATTTCTGTAATTTTTTATTAAAAAATATCATTTCAATAAAAAATTCCGTATAAAAAGGACTATTTTCGTAATTTCTACTTAATAAAGCTTATTTTTAAAAATAACAAAACGGAAGGGAGTGGCACAGTCAAAATTTCTCGAGGCCTCGCCTTCCCTGAGCAATCCGATCGCACCTCGTCTGTTCCACTCTCTTGGCAGACGAATCGACGAGACAGGGATTCACGAGCAGCAGAGAAGCAGCAATTTCAAGGAAACAAAGAACGTTGGGTACCGTGCACGGGTCCTGTGCTCTTGTGCACAAACAGCAGCAGCGAGAAGCAGAGGTCTACCCCCCTACCGCGCGACGTGAGGCTGCTTCGTGCGTCTGCGAGCGTTCCGTGCGGCGAAAAAAAAAGGCAATCAAATCAGAGAGAAAAGGCGAAGGGACGTAGCAGGCAGCTACAAAGCGAAAAAAGCAAGCCATACGTGAGGTGAGGAGCAGCAATAAAAACAGCTGCAGCTGACGCGACGTACCAGAAGACTTGGCTCCTTGCGTGAGAGGGAAAAAAAAAAAGGTGTACACATTAAATCCCGTGCCCTTCGTTGATTTCGGCGCCTCACTTTGTGAAATCACTATTTCGCTATCTGAAATGGCGGAACTGACGTATTTCGCAAATTCAAAAAACAAAACCCGGGTATTTGCAAAATGAACTGTCGAAATTGCTCTGGTCCACGTAGTATAGGTGATTTCGCCAACTGAAATGGCGAAATTGAGATAGAGCGCACGAAAACCGAGGAAAAGAAAGATGTTTGTGCTTTCGGTGGATGCAGCCTGCATGCATGTGGGGAAAAAGCCTAATTAGGCTCTCTTTTCTCAGTTGATTGCGCTCACGGAGGAACGGTGGAAGTGCTATAAGAAGAGGCTCATTTGCTGCCTGACCTCACCGAACGAGGGACGCAGAAGCTAGAGACGGTAAGGTGTTTTCTATTTTCCTTCGCAGAGTACTTCGTAGCTGAGAGAAGAGTTTATATGTAGGAGTGTTGATGAGACGATTTGCGTGAAGAACCAACTGTTGTGTTGTGCCGCGACTATAGTACAGGTATTTGTATTAGTTTTAATTAAGTTGTAGTTAGATTAGCGACATTAATTTGTATGTTGTTGTTTTAGCGACATACTTTTTTTAGTTGTATTAGCGGCATTAATTTATTTATTTGTTGCAGCGACTTATATTTATGTAGTTGTTTTAGGTACTTGTTTTTATCTATCAGTTTTAGCGACTTAATTTTTTGTAGTTGTATTAGCGGTATTAATTTATTTATTTGTTGTAGCGACATATATTTATGTAGTTGTTTTAGCTACTTAATTTTATGTAGCAGTTTGAGCGACCAAAGTTTTTTTGTTGTATTAGCGCTATTTATTTATTTATTTGTTGTACCGACTTATGTTTATGTAGTTGTTCGAGTTACTTATTTTGATGTAGTTGTTTTAGCGACTTAATTTTTTTGTAGTTGTATTTGCGTGAAGAACCAACTATTGTGTTGTGCCGCATATTGCTTGGTCGGTATTTGTATTAGTTTTAATTAAGTTACAGTTAGATTAGCGACATTAATTTTTATGTAGTTGTTTTAGCGACCTACTTTTTTGTAGGTGTATTAGTGGCCTTAATTTTTATGTAGTTGTCATAGCGATCTACTTTTGTGTAGTTGTATTAGCGGCATTAATTTATTTATTTGTTGTAGCGACCTATTTTTATATAGCTGTTTTAGTTACTTGTTTGTATGTAGCAGTTTGAGCGACCTAATTTTTTGTAGTTGTATTAGCGGCATTAATTTTTTTATTTGTTGTAGCGACTGTTATTTAATAAATTTATAGCGTCTAATTGACTAAGGATAATAAGGTACTCGTATTTACCGTCTAAATTTGCAACAGATGAAAATGTTTGCTAGAATATATTCGAGGAATGGCTTTCTTTGTTTTTGCAGTAGAATTCGTGATGATCTTGAATTATGAGCACTTAGAGACAAGACTAGCTACTCCAAATTATTTGGCGGACCTTAAAGCACATGTTATGCGCCTGTTTGGTCTGGACTCGCGAACCCACAAAGTTCGTCTAGAGGGGGTCCATCCACGTTTTGTTCCGAACAGCTCTGTGGTGGTGTACACACTTTTCGTGTTAAGGACTCATGATGCATGGGATCTTTATGTTCGGAAGGCAATAGAGGAGAATTTTGGGGTGGGCGTGTCGTCGAAATTTCGACGAGACAACTCTGTCGAGGTGGGACAAGTAGCCATCCTCCGGCCTTGCGAAGTGCATGTACCTCATGAGCGACACCTAAGGGGAAGGACCGGAAGGCGCGAGAAGTGGGCATGCGAGGCGAGGTGGATGCGCACATCACGAATGAAGAAGACGGGGGAAGCGGGGACGAGGAAGCGGCAGACCACGACGACCCGCCTCACGCCATAGAGTATTTTCGTGGGATCGGTCACCTTGACTGTACCATAGCGGATTACAATACCTTATCCGTGTGGGGGTACCAGCAGAGCGACATCCAACCGGGACACCGGTTTGGGAGCAGGTGGAGGCCATCCACTTCCTAAGCAACTATGCCATTACGACAAGACAGGAGCACAAGCTTTTGAGGTCTGAGCCGACCGCTTATGAGATTAGGTGCACGAAGTACCCTACGTGTCCCTTCTTCGTTCGAGTACACAAACCCAAACACGATAAGTTCTTTGTGATTAGTAGACACAGAGCTCATACGTGCACGGAGGAGTCGATTAGGAACATGAGCGGCCTTGTAGATGCGAGGTTCATAGCGTAAGTCCTGGTGACCATCGTTGGGAAGGACATAGGGATGACCCCTAGTAAAATAATGGAGGAAGTTCACACAAGAACTGGGATGGTCATCACATACAACACGGCGGAGGAAGCGAAGGCATTGAAGATCTTTGTTCGGTGGGTTCGAAGAGTCCTTTAACTATGCCCCTAGATTATTCTGAAGATTGCAATGACAAACCGGGGCCTTGATTTGCAATGGGCGATGAGCGATGCGGCTCGAAGACGGGTCGTACACCTCGGCACAATGATATCTGCTTCGGTTGTTTTGGTCATTTGGGCAATGCATCGAAGCTTTCAAGCATTGTAGGTCAGTTATATGTGTAGATGGCACCTTTCTAAGTGGGAAGTTCCGTGGGACACTACTAAATGCCCTGGCGGCTGATGGCGAAAACAAGATCGTCCCATTTGCCTTTGCCCTCGTTGAGAGTGAGAACAATGATAGTTAGTTGTGGTTCCTTAGTCCGCTAAAGACTAAGGTAGTGGGTACGAGGGAGCAGGTTTGTGTAATCTCGGACCGCAACAAGGGCCTTCTGCACGCGTTAGACGTGATGCACGACAGCACGTCCATCTCGTTGAGTTGGCCCGATTTGCAGAGGAGGTGGTGCATGCGCCATCTTGGAGCCAACCCGATTTGCAGAGGGGGTGGTGCATGCGCCATCTTGGAGCCAACCTGTATACAAGGTACAAGAACAAGGCACTTGTGAAAACCTTCAAGTCCATGTGCCTTCAAAATCAGGATCGCAAGTTCAACGCAATTTGGGCCCATTTGAACGAGACAACTCGGAGGATGATGGAAGAAGAGGAAACACAGGAGGATCATCTGCGTTCTCAAATGGTTGGAGGGTAGACAGTGCGTACCCGTACTCGCGCAACCTTTAGCCAGTGGATCGCCGGGAAACCAACGGAAAGGTGGGCGCTCTGCGACGACCTGAGCAGGCGAGGTAAAACATTGCTTTAGTACGTCCTAGTATAATCCACTCAATAGTTTGTGCGAGGTTCATGTTAAAGAATGACATCTCAGGTACAATGTGATGACCACGAATATTGCAGAGGCATTCAATAATGTTCTTAAGGGTGTTCGTGGCCTACCTTTGTGTTCCATCATTGAGCTGACATTCTACCGGGCCGTGGATTACTTCCGAGACCGTGGTTAGATCGCCGAGGGGTGCGACACGACGTACGCACCAAGAGTGGAGAAGCTGCTGCAGCACCGAAGGACAAAGGCGCACTTCCACCGCACAAGGATTTTTGACCTTGCTACGAACAAATTCGAGGCATTGTGCAAGCGGAAATATGCATCGGGGTTTAGCGCTGGTGACACATCACAACAATGCGAGTTAGGGGCCGATTATGTTACTTACTGTAATAAGCCTAAGCTTCAACATATTACGTGCTCCCACATGCTTGCAGCTTGCGAGACATGGGTGTAGCGATGCCTCATGAGTTCATATCGTGAGTCTTGCACAGCAACAAGCGAAGAACACGTGGCGCCCAAGATGTCTTCCTTCACCGTTAGGGCGAACTACAAGACCATTGGCGGGCCAACATGGTACCCTTATCCGGCGTGTCGGCCGCGGCTGGGAGGCCCTAGCGGCGAAAGGATCCATGGTGACATGGATCTTTGCTAAGCGTGCAGTCTGCGGAAGTGCAAGTTATGCAAACAAAGCAGGGGCATGACCGTGGGAGGTGTCCCAACCCTTAATGCGTTGTAAGCAGCGCTCGCCATGTATTCATGTAACTTGTTTGTTTCAATGTATGAACATTTATGGTACTTTGTAAAAATGCTTTTTCCTTGCTTGTCATATTATGTGCATATAACATTGCTCCACAGACGGTGATGGAGGGTCTTCCTCTCCCCGAACTACTCCTTGAGGCAGTCGATGCAAACCATAGATCATGAGCTATATCGACAGGGATCCAGGTTGGTAATTAATTTGGAACAACGTTGCCTTAACTGCGGATTTATCGTACAGAGATATTGCTTCTTTTCTGATTGGACCCACTTGCCACCTGGCGGTGCACAAGATCAAGGCCGTGGACCCTCGTTTCCACGTTCCGCTTGTTAGAGGCGGGGCTGCTACCATTTGCCCTAACGATGGGCGAGCTTCGTCTGAAGGACGTAGCGGGACCCCCATCCCCGTCGATCGAGCACTTGTCCTTGGGCTCATCGGCGGTGGCGCCACGAGACCCATACCTTTCACTTCCCATTCGAAGAGATGGCCATAACTCTAAAGGACATGGCCATGCTCACAACCTACCTATCGAGAGGTCAACGTCGTTATCACCGACTGCTGACAACAATGGCTGCATTACATCTCGGCAAGGTATGTCATGTTCGAACGTACTTTATGCATTTGTTGAAGGCAATATCACCGATTGTTCATAACGACCACGTCATTGCAGGTTCGGCGTACCGTACACTCATAAGGATGCCGGTGTGTCCAAGTCATGGCTACAGGGCTTGCAGGAGTATGAGGCTTGCCTGATGCGAAGCAGGCTATGGTACATGACACTCTGAGGTTTACCGATTACTACTGCTGGGGGTAATGTTACGCAACACGCGAGGGGATTACATGCTCCCTCACGTTATATGGTTGGCAGGGGAACTCGCGGCTAACCCTTGGCTGCAGCGTCTGGTGAGGATCTGCCGTGTTGGCGGACACCTCTGAGGGTTGTCGCGATCGTGCCAATGACAAAACGGGGGTACTACGGGGTGCTTGCACCTTCTTGAGATGTGGAGTTGGAGTACCTCCCAATCTGCAAACCTTCGTCTGAGGCCGTACTACCGTTGGTCATCGGCAGCGGCGTCCGGAGCTCTGGCGTCAACGATGGGTTACCGTTGGATGCATGCACGGTTGAGGTGGACCCCTCGAGATGACCGCGGGAGCTATTATCGTGTCATTGGCGATATAGACCTACTGACCGCAGAGCATGTGACATGGAATCCGTGGAGCGATCACCGAGCAACAAACATTGCTTCTCAAGGTCGCATATCAGCTTGTTGCACGGTGGATAGCGCACTTTGGATGACCAACTGTTTCATGTTGTACATGCAAGCAGTTGAGGTTTACTCCCCCCAGCGTGTACAGAGACAGTTTGGGTTTACGCAGGTAGTCCCCGTTCCACCTCCTCGGGATGCTAGTACATCGCACAGGTATGTTCGACCTTACCCATAATTCCGTATCCTGTTGTACCAACAATTTTAACTATTCTCGTGTTTTGTCTGAGGAAGAAGCGTGAAGGAGGGGCTGGGACTCACTGTTGGTTACATGTCCACCGTGAGCATGTGGCTTTGGTTGGACATAGCAATGGAGGACTTAAATCGCTCCCTCGGCCCATATCATCGAGGAACACATGCGATTACCTTTCATGGTACCGCCCCGCAGCGTCGCGACCTTGCTTAGTGGCCATGTCGAGCAGGGGACTACGACCATATCTGAGGCGAGTTAAATGCGATCACGTTTGGTAAGACCCAAATTGTTGAATGTACCGTCATTATAAATTGTGAAAGCGTATGCATTGAATATAATACGTCGAACTCTATTGCAGAACACGAGGAATCATCAATTTGCTCTCCCAAGTTGAACAAATTGCACGTCGAGGCTCATTGACACTAGTGCCTTACCGGGGACAGGTGAGGCAATGTATCGCTTCGAGAGGTGCTCGGCTTATTTGGCACTCGTGGGCTTGGGTCTGTGATCGACCTTCGGTGAGACCTCCATGATCGGCACATCATAGTCTAAGTGCGCCAGCCCACCGCGGCAACAAGCCGATATGCGACCTTGAGAAGCAATGTTTGTTGCTCTGTGAGCGCCCACGGATTCCATGTCACATGCTCATGGCCAAGAGGTCTCAGACGCTAATGACACGGTAATAGCTCCCGCGGTCATCTCGAGGGGTCCACCTCAACCGCATGCATCCAACAGAACCCATCGTTGGACGCAGAGCTCCGGACGCTGCTGCCGATGACAATGGGTAGTACGGCCTTAGGACGAGGGCCTAGAGATTGGGAGGTACCCCAACCCACATCTCAAGAAGGTGGCACCTCGTAGTACCCCCGGTTTTTGTCATGGCACGCATCGCACAACCTCAGAGGTGTTCCGCCAACACGGCAGATCCCCACCAGACGCTGCTGTTCGTCAGGTTAGTCATGAGCCCCTGCCAACCATATAACGGAGGGAGCATGTAATCCCGCGCAGGTTGCGTAACATTACCCCCAGCAGTAGTAATCGTAAACCTCAGAGTGTCATAGTACCATCGCCGCTCGCATCGGGGGCAAACTCATACCCCGCAAGCCCCGTGAGCTATGACTTGACACACCGCATCCTTATGAGTGTACGGCACGTAACCTCGCAATGACGTGGGTCGTTATTTAACAATCGGTGATATTGCCTTCAACAAATGCATAAAGCACGCTCAACATGACATACCTTGCCGAGATGTAATGCAGCCATTGTTGTCGCAAGCAGTCGGTGATAAAGACGCGTTGACTCGATAGGTAGGCTTATGAGCATGGCCACGCCCTTCGTGAGTTATGGCCATCTCCCAATGGGAAGTGAAAGGTATGGGTCTCAGAGGCCACCGCCGATGAGCCCAAAGGACAAGTGCTCGACGACGACGGATGGGGTCCTGCCGCCTCTATACGAGCTCCGTCCATCGTTAGGGCAAATGGTTGCAGCCCTGCATTAGCAAGCGGAACGTGGAAACGAGGGTCCACGGCCTTGATCTTGTGCACCGCTCGTGTGGCAAGTGGGTCCAACTGTAAAAAGAAGCAATATCTCTGTACGATAAATCCGCAGTTAAGGCAGCGTTGTTCCAAATTAATTACCAACCTGGATCCCTGTCGATATAGCTCATGATCTATGGTTTGCATCGACTGCCTCAAGGAGTAGTTCGGGGAGAGGAAGACCCTCCATCACCGTCTGTGGAGCAATGTTATATGCACATAATATGACAAGCAAGGAAAAAGCATTTTTACAAAGTACCATAAATGTTCATACATTGAAACAAACAAGTTACATGAATACATGGCGAGCTGCGCTTACAACGCATTAAGGGTTGGGGTTGGGACACCTCCTACGGTCATGCCCTCGCTTGTTTGCATAACTTGCACTTCCGCAGACTGCACGGCTTGTGCAAAGATCCATGTCACCATGGATCCTTTCGCCGCTAGGCCTCCCACCTCCCAAGCGCCGACATGCGGATAAGGGTACCATGTTGGCCCGTCAATGGTCTTGTAGTTCGTCCTAACGGTGAAGGAAGACATCTTGGGGCGCCACGTGTTCTTCAAGCTTTATGCTGTGCAAGACCACGATATAAATCATGAGGCATCGTTGTTACCATGTCTGCAAGCCAAGCATGTGGGAGCACGGAATATGTTGAAGCTTAGGCTTATTACAGGTGCAAGTAACGTAATCGTGAAAGTGCATCTAGGCACTTATGTTATTTTGGTGATTAATGACAAACGCATATAATGACAATCTATATAATTGAGTAAATGCTTAACTTAGTACTTAACAAATGACAAACCTCTAATATAATTATATTGCTATGAGACTAACATGTTATTGCCTAGTTGAGTATCAGTCTCATCTATTTAGAGGAAAATCAAGTGGGATGGTTAACCAAAGATAAGGTATGCAATTTTGGTATCTCTTCTATATTTGTTATTGCTTTCCTTTTGTGCAAATGCATAGTGAACTCCAAGTAGCATGTTGATTATATATATATGCACATTGGTTCATGTCATATTTATTTGTGCATATATATTCATTTGAGTTCATTATGCGCTTTGTTTTTAGTATGCATGTATTAACTAAAGTTAAACATCATATTGCTATAGATTGACTTGGTGCATGCATGTTTTAGTTGTATATCTTTTCATGCAATTCTCTTAGTGAAGTTTAATCTAGTGTTGGATCACATATTTACTCTTATTCCAAATATTAGTTGCACATGTTGTAAGTTCAACCTTCATTAGTTATGGTTTTGGTGTTAATGACAAATCTAATATTGTGATTATCCATTAATGTGATTTTGTTATTAATGACAAATCTTATATCGAGACTAACTTGTTTATTTAAGAATATCTTTGATTAGTCTCATCGCATTGAAAAATGGAAAACCCAAGGTATGTTTGCATATTCATTCTAGTATTAGTTGCATACTTTGGAGTCAAGTTGAAATATGAATGTCCCCATTATATTAACCACAAAATATGCATTATGTTTCTCAATCCATATATTACATGGATGCACATATTTAGGGGGAGTTTGTACTTTAACTTGAAAGTCTCTTTGTATTGATCGATTCATTATTGACACATATAAGGATCAAGACAAAGAAACTAAATCCTTGAGTATATATTTGAATTGCCTAGTTTTAGTATACTCATGGTAATATAGGATATACTCCAGTATGATTAAATTGAATATGTGCATATTATGTCCAAGTCAATTATATCTATGCACATATATATGTGGGGTGTATTCTATAGTTGATGATTTAGAGTAATGATCATTTCCATATAATTTACATATAATGGATCATTACTTTTCATCAACATGAGTATATGAAAACTTGTGTAGTTAATATATACTCATATCAATTTAAATGATAATTTAAATTGAGTTCATTTGTCTTATTAATTATTAAAGAACACTTCATCATGTGTTGATGGTGTTCCGTGATTAATTGAGGATAAATGAATAGTTCTTAAGTATAATAAAGCATGAGTTGCATTATTGTACTTAAGGCACAATTAAATCATTCAAATTGATTTAGGTTGTGCTCAATTGATCTGAAGGATCCATTATGTGTTAATGGAGTGCAAGAGATAATTGAGACAACCATGCATCTTGGACTAACTATTTGTATGAGTTGTGATTGAGTTAGGTTCAAAGATGGATGAGATGATGAGAACGGGACAAGGACGGCATCATGAGTTGATGGGCGTCAAAAGAAGATCCCGAAGTCAAAGAAGAGGAGTCGAGTGATGATCCCGGGGGAGTATCAAAGTGAAGATCATAAAGACCCCAAAGGGGATTGCTTGCGCGCGGCGGCGAAGGTAAAATTAGATAGGCTAAGGACTTTGTAGTCTTTGAGTCTAAGGTTTTTATCGCCGTGCTATTAAGAGGGGTTGTCTCCTAGCTTGAGCTTCATCATGTGTTGGTGATCTCAATCCGCGTTCACTCGAGCTCAAACCAAATCCAAATGGTTGTCTTGTGGTTGTTTTGGTTTTTGCATAAGAGTTAACCATTTGGTATGTGTTGCGAATGTGTTAAGCTTATGCTTGGTTGTTATGGGTTTATGCTCTGATTTGCATATGTTGCAAAGAGGAAGAGTATATGCATTTGGTTTTTGCATAAAGCTTTGATTTGCATGTGTTGCAAATAGGATAAGCAAATGCGTTGGCTTTTGCGTGAAGATTCACTTTTGCATGTGTTGCAAATGTTGAAGATTCATGTTTTGTTCGCAAAACAAATCTTTCTAAAATCTTGTGGTTGCTTGGAGCTAAGTTTTGCATGTGTTGCAAAAGGAGAGAGCTCAAGCACGATTTGGTGTTTGTGTGTTTGTATGGAGCTAGAGGCTTGCATGTGTTGCGAGTAGAGAGCTCATTCATGTGATTTGATTTAGTTGAAGTTTGTTTTTGGTGTTGCATGGAACTAGAAAATTGCATGTGTTGCAAATTAGAGAGTTCATGCACCTTGAATTTGTGTTGCTTGGAGCTAGACTTTTGCATGTGTTGCTAAGAGTAGTGCTCAAGCATGAAATGTGTTTATTGAGTTATTTGCAAGTTCGTTGTGCGAATAAACTGAGGTTTATGAGTCCGGAATCCCGAGAGCATGTGAGTAGGGCTTGCAACGGGTGTTGGCAAGTTGACTGGGTCTCGTGTTGACCTTCACATGGCTAGGGGGGTTAATCTCATAAACTCGAGTTTGATTTGCTTAATACGTGTTGCAAATAGATCTTGAGTTGATTGCGAAATGTATTTTTGCAATTTTGGTTGAAATTCTTTGAGCATGAGATAGGTTGGTGCAAATGTGTTTTGCATGTGTCTATGATCATGTGTTGATCATCTAGAGGCTCAAAGAATGGCTTTTGGTATTTGGAGAAATGGTTTTCGGAGTTGATTATGAAATTCTCCAAGGGTGCGGTACTACCGGGCTTCATGGGCGGTACTACCACATTTGCGGTAGTACCGGTGTTTTGCCGCCGGTATCTTTTTAACAGAGCGTTGTTTTTCTGGGTTTTTGCAGCTTTTCTGGAATCTTGCCCCCAACGGCTAGTTTTCTTTGGTGGGGTATAAATACACCCCTTGGGGGGCTTGGGCAGGTTGTTGGTGCTGTGTGGGAGTTGTGTGCATGTGTTGCTCTTCTCCATTTGCTTCTTGAGCTTAAGTGTGAGCACTAATTGCATGTGTTGCAATTAGGAGTGGATTGTGAGCCTCTTGTGCATTTGTTGCACTTGAGGGAGGTCCTTGTGCATGTGTTGCACTTGGTGATCACCGAGAGCGCATTTGTTGTGCTCGGTGAAGTTCGAGCGAGGAGCGGCTTATTACTCTTGGAGGTTGCCGACTCCTAGACGGCGTAGTCGTCGTGCGCGGGAGCTCTCGAGGTGTGAGAAGCCCCGGCAAGTTTGTGAAGGTTCGGGTTGAGCCTACGCGCAAGCGTGAAAAACCACGACTAGTGGAAAGAGGCGAGTGCTCGAGCGGGAGCCGGTCCAAGTGGTTGGGCTTGCCTCAACGTGGACTAGGGGAGACCGGCAAGTCTCCGAACACCACGGAAAAATATCGGTTGTCTCTTTTACTTTCAAGTATTTACATTTATTGTATATTGTTCAATTGCTTGATTGTAATTAGAATTATTTAGCATTAATTGATTGTCCAATTTAGCAATTCTAGTGTAGAGACTAAATTTAGTTAGTGCACTAGTGAGCCTAGTTGATTTAGGCTTTAATTGTCAAAACCTATTTATCGCTTTCGCATATATCTTTGATTAGGTTTTGACCTAGGGGTGTATTAGAGCGAATTGTTTAGTGAGCGATCGAATTTTGTAAAACGCCTATTCACCCCCCCTCTAGGCGCATCCTCGACCCTACAAGTGGTATCAGAGCCACGGTCACTCTCATTTTAGGCTTAACCGTCTAGAGAGTAAAAAGGATGGCAAATAGAGGTTTAGTGCACTCCACCGATTCATATATATTTGATGGTTCTAATTATGCTTCATGGAAAATATTTATGATTAATCATTTTAAATCCATGAGCCCATAAATATGGTGGATCATAGATGTCGGCTTTAACATGAAGCTATGCCAAGTGGATCCGTGTTGATGGGTGATAATACATCATGCAAGATTGTGGGCATTAGTTTTATCCAAATAAAGATGTTTGATGGCACTGTCAGAATTTTATCGGATATTCGACATATCTCAAATTTAAAGAGAAGTCCAATCTCACTCGGTACTCTTGATGCAAAAAAGGTACAAATATTCAGGTAGAGGTGGAATTGTGAAGGTCTCTAAAGACTCTCTTGTTGTGATGAAGGATGATATGAAAGTGTCGGTGTTTCGTACAACCGGCAAGTAAATTTGTAAGTATAGGGGCCGCGCGTTCTCTCTCCTTGAATGGTTAGACTAAGGGAGTCCAAGATGTATACTGGTTCGGGCCGAATATCCCTACGTCCAGTTCGTGGTGGTGGTTTTTATTACTTAGGGGGGTTACAAGCGGAGGCTAAGGACAGGCCCTTAGCACTCGTCCGAGTGAGAGAACTCGGGGACTCGGAGGGCTAAGGGTGTTCGTCTGTATGTTTGACCGATTGGGTATTATCTGTTCGATCCCCCTCCCTGAGGGTCGTGGCTCCCTTTATATAGGTGGAGGGAGCCGGTTACACGGGAGTATGGAAAGGAAAAGTAGGGGTATGCTACGCCTAGGAGTCCCGGTCTTTGGTCTTGATGACTGACAGGTTCCTGCTCATCCCATGCCGGGTTAGTAGACACAACGGGTGGCATTCCGTCGGGAAGGTGCGCACCTGCCCTCTGAGCGCTTGTCAAATGCTGACGTCGTACGCTGTGCTCTGGTACCACCTCGGGACGGAGCGCGTCTCTCCACTGCACAGGACGGAGTAAAGGGATGGGTGCTTGACTTTGGCGCCCCCTGGCCATCTTGGGAAGGAGCCACCTACTCCAGCATGGTCGTCGTGTCCATGGGGTAGGTGACCAGCTTGAGGTCGACCAGCGACGTGGCGGGGGTCGTTGAGTTGGAGCTCGTTGGGGCCCCGACTTAAGGCCAGGTCGGAGCCTGCGGGTGCTCCCGTCCCGAGGCCAGGTTGGAGCCTTCGGGGGCGCCCGACCGGAGGCCAGGTCGGGGCCTTCGGGGGCGCCCGACCAGTGGGCTTTATCGGGGTTCTGGGTCCTTCGTGGCCCCACGAGGCCTGAGCTGGGCCCAAGACGGATCATTTGGTGTTTCAGCTAATATTCAGTGATAATCCCATCTGTGAGGGACGGTGATTTTGGCAATACCCCCTCCAACACTCTGCATCACCGCCAATCTTGCCGTCATGTTCGTACGACTGAGAGAGAAACGATCTTGAAATAAATGTATACCTTGCAGTGGGGTACCCCCCCTGGTATAAGTATTCGTCGTGGCTATACAAAATTATGAGCTTGAGCAATTAGACGTGAACCGAAAAGTTTCATCGTCCAGGAAAAGAAAATTTTGCTTGCAAATTAAAGAAATCTCTTTGTGGTTTGAAGCAATCACCTAAACAATGGTATAAGAGATTTGACTTTTTTATAATCTTTAGAATTTTAAAAGATCATATTATGATAGTTGTGTCTATTTAAAGATTGTTACTGGTTTAGCTATTTATTTGCTACTATATGTTGATGATATGTTGATTACTGCAAAAGGCAAGATAAAAATATCAAAATTGAAGGCACAATTGAGCAGTGAATATGAGACGAATGATCTTGGTGCAACAAAGAAGATTCTTGATATAGAAATTACCAGAGATAGATAGTTTGGAAAATTAATTACCAGAGATAGATAGTTTAGAAAATTATACCTAAGTCAAAAAGAGTATATTGATAAAGTCATTCGTTGTTTCAATATGCATAAAGCCAAACCAGTGAGTACTCTATTAGCTGCATATTTCAGACTATTTTCATTGTCATGTCCACAATTAGATAATGTAATTGAATACATTTCTAGAGTTCCATATATCAATGCAGTTGGTTTACTTATGTATGTTATGGTATGTTTATACCTTCACTTATCTCAATCATTGAGTGCTGTTAGTAGATACATGGCTAATCTTGGCAAAGAGCGTTGGAAAGCAATACAATGGATTTTTAAATATTTGCGGGGCACTTCTAATGTTTATTTACAGTTTGGAAAAACTAGAGATAGTCTCGTGGGTTACGTAGATTGAGATTTTGCTGGAGATTTGGATAAGAGAAGATCTCTCACTGGTTATGTATTCACTGTTGGAGGATATGCTGTTAGTTGGAAAGCAAGTCTGCAAGCTATCGTTGCCTTGTCTACTATAGAAGCTGGGTATATAGTTATTTCTAAAGCTTGCAAAGAAACTGTCGGTGTACTCTGCACCGGGGTACCCTCTCTGTCGAAGAAATAATAGGCACCATTTTCTATAGAAAACACATTACTCCACTTCCTCACCTTTTTTTTTAACTTGTCCATACTCATACCTTTTAGCTACAAAATTGCTGTGTTGTAGTTACTCTATTTATTTTTCTATTTCTGCATTTTATGCATTCATTTGTTTGCTAATGGAGTATTTGTTGGGTACTAACATGGTTGCAGAGGCAATAACCTCTGGTATTTTCGGAAATTGCAATTTCTGTTGCAGCATGATATTTGCTCCTATACTTTCGCCTTTGGTTTGACATCAATTGTGCTGACAAAGCTAGAGTTCATAGTATTTTCGATGAAGCGCTTCTCCTCAAATGTTTCATCCAGATTCTAGAGCATGTCATGGTTGCAGAGACTAATCTCTAGTGTTTTCGAAAATTGTGATATGACGTTGTATTGCCAAGTCAATTATAACCATTTTTTCGGTTATTTTGATCAAAGCGAACTGCACGTCTGCACATCTCTCTCAATTGTTTTTTGGGTTTCAATGCAGGATAACAAATGCATATTGGTAAACTAGAATTTTGCTGCACCATTTGTTGCTGCAAGAAGTGTGACTGATGCCATTTATTTTTGGCCCATGCTTCTTTAAGTGGATTGTCAGTTTTGATCTTCTACATATACAATTTTTATCACCCATAAACAGAGTAGGTACAAGATGGAATGCTGTGAATGATATATTGGTAACTTGGCATGCATATTAATAACATGTTAATTGAGTGATCACTATTCCTCTTTGCCAACAAGATTTGACATTTTCTTAAAAACAATCTTAGATTACATATTGAGTTTTAAAAATACCCAGATTGTCCAGAGCGCCTTTCTGTACTAAAGCCCCGTTTGGTAGATCTCTAGCTCGCGAATTCTCATTTGGAGGAGCCGGAGCTCTACTGAATGCCCTCACGCTCCCAGTAGCTTTGAGCAGAATCAAGTGAAGCGATTCTCATTTATGTACTGGACTCGAGAAGTAGCCGAAACCTCGCTCCCCGCAAGAATCCGCTCGGCCCTCATCCCCGTAGCTCAGTCCTCATAGTCCTCAGTGACGTCGCCTCGACTTCGCTCGGTACTCGACGCCACCTCGACCCCACTCCTGATCCTTGGCGCCACCGCCTCAACCCTGCTTAGAGTGCCGGCTTGACCCAACGCAACCTAAAACGTTGCCTCAACCTTGCATCGCCGTCCCAGCCTCCAACACCGCCGCCGAGGTATGTCGAATCTAGAGGCCCTCTGCTAGCAACCGAACACTTTTCTTTCAAGCTCCTGATTCTTCATAAGATCATAATCCGCAAGAGTCAGAGTAGAATCAGGGAGGAGCGGGAGCTAAAGCCCTGCCAAATAGAGTCTAACTTGCTAATATTCCTGTCGTAGTCATCTTATTCTAAGAACAGCAATGTGCTTTTTACCTTTAATGGCTTATTAATTGTACTTCTTTGACTGAACCTTTCATTTTGCCTTATTAATTAGTGTCGACGATCGAGATCGCCGGACCGCAGAAGTGAAAAGGGGGAATCGTGTATACGGGACCCTGGATCGACTTCACTCACTGAAGGTTGGACCTACTGTTCTAATGGTAGGAGGCAGAGACAGAGATCAGGACACCAAGAGTTATACTGGTTCGAGCCCCCATGATAGGTAATAGCTCTACTTCCAATCTTGCCCGGAGGCGGTGAATCTCACTATATTTGAGTACAAGAATGTGTGCTCTAGCTTCTGTAGCCTGAACACTTGAGTGTGTGTATGTTGCAATGTTGATGTTGTCGATGTCCTTGTACACTCGTTCCAAGGGGTTATATATCCCTCTTAGCCGTTGCTGGAAACGTCCCGGAGAGATTCCCGGGAGAGTGGCTTCGTGCGCAATGAAGGTGGGCCGTAACCGTCCTGGATTTGCCGCCCACGCCTGGCTTAACTCCACCACTTAAGGGCCATCGTAACCGCCGGTTGAATGCACGATTCGCATCCCGACCTTGACCCCTCCGAGCGGAAGCTGACCCCTTGCCCCCTAGCTCGAGGTCGTAAGGGAGCCGCGCAGTCCATGTCGTGGTCAAAGATCTCGCGGCTCGAACTCGAGCTAGGGGCCTTGTTGACCATTCGTTGACTGGACATAGATTTCTCAGTCTCCGATAATTATTTTGTCATGTTATTCCGTCTTCGATTTTAGGAAAACTTCTTCATGTTATATGATTCCGTTTCTTAGTTTCCAGTAGTTTCTAACAATAGATAAATAAAGGATTTATAAAATTCATATCATCATATGTGTCTTATTTATTTAGTTCTACCATCAAAGAAACTTCCTTGTCAGCTTAAAATTGACCACCTTATTTGTTTATTGATCCTATAGAGGACTGCATTCGTGAATGTAAAGATAAAATTTTCTTTCAGTTCAGATTAGCTTATGTAGTTTCGGAGGTTAGATGCATGTTTTGTCGATTTGCTCGTGTAGGGGAGCAGCGATCTCGATGTGGCACATCGCGTTCACTTATCTAGTTTTTTGTATGAGACGAGTCAAACCACAGTTAAGAGTAGATTTGGGTAAGCTTGGCTCAAACCAGCTCATTTCCAAACCGAGCTACACATCGTTCTCACCTGACCAGGGTAAACAAAATCGGTATGGACAAAATCATGTGATATTTGAAAATAAAAAATATCAAGCCAAAAATTGTCACAAATCGTAGAGTTTCAAAATCAAAAATTTTTATTTTTTTTAAATAGACCGTTTTCATGGAAATTTGGTCGATTTGCATAGAAAATCGAGCGATTTTCACCGATTTTCGGCCAGTTTACGTCGGACAAAATTTTTCGAATTCTTGAATTTCTTCAATTGACCAGTTTATCGAACAATTTTAAAAGCTGAACTACACTGATATAACCAAAAATGATAATTTTTTGATATAACCAAAAATAATAATTTTTAACTAATTTTCGTCGATTTTTCCAACCGGACAAGGGCGTCCGGCGTCCTCCCCAGCTCCCTCATAAGTCATCACCCCTGCCCATGTTTCCCACAGCAGTGCAGCACATCCAGTAAGGTACTGATGTGCATGCCGGTCGGGCCTAACCTGACGGCCGTGAGTTGATGGTAACAACGACGACGCAGACAATTGTACATCACCGCCACATTGGGCGAAGTGCAACTGTGAATATGACGGGGGAAACAAAGAAAAAGGGTAAGAGACAAAAAAAAACGAAAAAAAAACCCCAAAAGCTGCTCAGGTTATTAACCGGCCTGAGCAAAGAATCCGGACCCACGTGGGCCCGCTACACCGGTGGAGAATCTTGTTGGGTTTTTTTTTATTGCTTAAGCCATTTACAGTAGAAGTTTCATTCTCATTAAATGATATAACACATCATTATATTTAGTGACATAATAAGGTAATTATGAAGAGAGAGATAGAGAGAATTTCATGGGAGGTGAGAGAGTTTCATCTAGATGAAACCCAAGATACACAGTTACTTAGATAAAAACTGATGTGGCACTCTTAGAAACTGGGAAATAAGGCTATTCACAATGGGAGTTTCATTCTCATTAAATAATATGACACATCATCATGTTTGGTGATATAGCAAGTTAATTATGAAGAGAGATAGAGAAAGTTTCATGGGAGATAAGAGAGTTTCATCTAGATGAAACTCAAGATACACGGTTACCTAGATAAAAACTGATGTGGCACTCTTGGAAACTGCAAAATGAAACTATGCACTAGGAATGGCTTAAAACTATGCACTGAGAATGGCCTTATGCTATTTTCAGGGGAGATTTTACGAGGATTTTATTCTCATTAAATGATATGACACATCAATAATTTAGATGATATAGTATGATAATTATGAAGTGAGAGAGGGAATAAGTTTCATCAGGATGAAACTAGGTGTACACTATTTCCAATACTATAAAACTCGTTAAAACTAGCACGGGGGACTATAGAGTTTTATTTCATCTAATTTCGGCCAATCTTGTGCTTTACAATTAAATGCGATGGTTAACATATAAAACTGTGAAATAAAATTGTATATTATAACTCTTATTTCATTCATCTACTTAAACTTTTTAGATGATATGACAATCTTAAAAACCGAAAAATAAAACTCTCCACGTAATTCATCGCTGACGTTATGGGCCGCCATGCTTCCGGGTCCCACCTGTCACTCTCACTAGCATGGGGTGAGTTAGCGCCGTCCCGCGGTGCCGCGTCCTTTCCCTCACCGGAAGCTCCTCCTAGTCTCCTCGGAACCGAAGCTACTCCTCGCTAGTCTTCACTCTTCTTCTTCTCCATTGCTGAGCACGGTAGGGCTGGAACTGCTTCGCCATGGAGAGCGGCCACAAGAGCGGAGGCGGTGCTTCCGGTGAGCCTCCTCGCCGTCGGCGTTGCAGAAATTTTCTTCCTTTCTTGCGGTTCTTTTTTTCTTTTTTTGCTTGATGTAATGGCGTGGCGGTTTTGTGTTTGGATTGTTGTGTGCAGGAGGAGGCGGCAGCCTATGCAGCCCGTGCGGGTACCAGTACCCGAGCCCGCACCCCAGAGCCAAGCAGCGCCGCGCGCACAGCAAGAACTGCTGCAAGCCGCCGTCCGCCGCCGCCGTGGAGGGCTCCTGGGAGCGCGACGACGAGAAATTTATGCTAGGTACCGCGCAGTTTTTGTGCCTTGCTCTGGTGGGTTACCCGGTTACCGCGTCTGAGGTTTTCTTGGCCTGACCTGTTTGCGTGTGGGCGTCCTAGGTGAGGGTGATGGGGGAGGGGGAGGACTAGGTGGAGAGGGGAATGGCGCGCGTGCGGCGGATTGCGGCGGCGGTTTGCCTGGATCTGCGCGCGAGGTTGGGGATGTAGTGGAGAACAAGGACAACGCAGGTTTGTTCTGATTCTTTCTCCCTGAATATTCTTGCTCTTTGTTTCTCTTTTGTTAGTTTCTGAAGTAAAATGGGTTTGATAAGAGATTTGGTGGGTGAAGTTGTCTCCATCCTGTGCTGGTAGCATAACTTCACTGCCAGAAAGTCCAGAGCTATTAATACTCACTGCGCTGTGGATGTACACTTTCTTGCATGCATATTTTCACCACTGTTATGTTTCTTTCTCCGATGCATTACGACTCTAAGGCGCACGTATTATTCACTTCGTGAATGTCTTTTGTAGATCATTCTTCTCCTAATGGTACTGGAGTTCAAGACATCATCGATAAATTAAGTGAAGATTCCCTCATTAGTTGCAATGATGTCGCTTCTGAAATTGCTCCTAAGACCATAGGAATTGATAATGCTGAGGTTCAAACTGAAGTGGCTGAAAATGCACTACATCTTGAAGATAGGCATCCGTCTCAGCCAGCAGTTAGTTCTGATCTGTGTCAGGATGCTTCCACTTCTGTTCTTCCACCAGAGCGTGAAGATGTTGCAAGATTCACTTCAGATTTCTCTGTAGATGAAATAAATAACTCAAATGTAACGTCTGTGGCATCAGATGCTCCAGCAGGTGAAATTTCTGCACAAGCAAATGCTGTATTTGTTTGTCTGGATGATATTGCCGTTACCGAAGTAGATGGTATGATCAACACCATTAGCAAAGACAAAACTAGCGCAGACATATTGGTCTAGTTTTGGCTAGTTGATGTTTCTCCATTATGCTGGTAGTATCCAACAAACGTGAAAATAGTAATCCTAAATATGCTGACATTTTTAGGGTTGTGCTTGTTTTATCGAAATCTCAAAGATCATTTCAGCTTCTGCTTGAAATTTATTGCATGACAGGTCAATTAGAGGGCCTTAATGTGCAATCATGGTGCTGTATCTTTTGGGAAAAGGTGTCTAGTTAGGTAAAATTTGAGGACCAGCGCATATTTCTACTAGTACAGTTTGTGTTGGCAAGTCAATCTAATTAAGGGATACAATGCGGGCCTGACAACACATTCATCAATACCTCCCAGTTATTTTACGTCCCATATGATGTTTGTTTATGAACTGAAATTTCACGAGCATTCTGCAGATGGGGTCGGCAATGCACTTGGACCTTCTGTAGGTGCTGAAGTCGTATCTGCTGATGGTGGTGCTAACCTTACAAAGAATGTTTGTTTGTCTGAAGTGACAACAGGAGATGGCATACTGAAAAATGCGGGCCATACAAGTGGTATCACTTTCATACCATCTCAAGTTGACGTAGCGGAGCATGACACATACCCTACTTCTCATGAGATTGATATGGTAAATAGCAGAGATGGTGTTGAAGGGAATAGACAGAATGAAAACACAACTGCAGAGCTTAGTTCCCTTGAGATAAATGAAATGCGCAGCATGTATGTTGAAGTAAAGCGGCAGACTGAAGATATTACTGCATACACCACTTCTCATGAGGCTAATGCAGTGTGCAGTACAGCTAATTTTGGAGAAAATAATCAGAATGAAGAAATTATTGCAGAAGCTAGTTCTCACAAGATTAGTGTAGTACAAAGTACAAGTGGTGTTGAAGAAAAGGAACAGATTAATGCGGTCATTGCAAATCGTGCTTCTAACAAGACCGATGTGATAACTAGCAGAGACTTTGTTGAAGAGAAGAAGCAGAGTGAGGTTTATGTGGGAACTACTCATGATATAAGTGTGGCATGTAGCGTAGATAATGCTGAAGGAAAGAAGCAGAATGAAGAAATTGCTGCAGACCCTACCCGTAAGATCATTGCAGTGAATGTCCCAAGTAATGTTGAAGTAAAGAAGCACAACGAAGAAACTACTAGAGAACCTACTGCTTGTGAGATCAGTATGGCGAATATCACATCTAATGTTAAAGAAAAGAAGCAGAATGAAGAAACTACCACAGACCCTTCTCATGCTAGCAATGTGATACGCGGCCCTGGCAGTGAAGATAAGAAGCCGAACAAGGACATGACTGAGGGCCCTAGTTCCCACAGGTGGTATAAGTGCAATGTTAACTAGAGCTATGCAAATAAATAACTAGGGATCGATAGGAAACCTAAGGGAAAAAGATTTCACTCGCTATATAGGACTAGTTATATTCCTAACTGTCATCTTGTCAAATAATAGTAGTAAGTTTAGTATCTTGCTGACAATAGTCAGATGACCAATACTGATTTGATCTTTTTTGCAGAATGTCGCGCTATAGGATTCCGTCCGGTCGTATTCAGGGAGCGCACGTGGCGCTCCTGTATCTGATGATGCAAGAGATAGGAGGGCGTGTGGATTTCTTCCAGGAGGTGTACAAGGATGGGTCTACGCCTAGGATCGGGGTGGTTACTACAGGCATACCGTTACAGCCTAGTTACTATGCCGAGCAAACGGTATTATGGCATAGCTCAGATCATCACTTGCCCCTTCAAAATGTCGCCATGAAGGCGATGATGGCCCTTAGGACCCATTTCGGGAGGCACTTGAGTGGTACTTCCTTCGGACACTTACCACCTGATTTCTCTGTGGGGCCCACTAGTCACTCACCACCTGCATACCCTGACACATCTGGCACTATTGAGACTACAGGATCATCGGCTCAGAGGGTCACCGAGAGTGATACAAGTGGTATCACTTTCATACCATCTCAAGTTGACGTAGCGGAGCTTGACACATACCCTACTTCTCATGAGATTGATATGGTAAGTAGCAGAGATGGTGTTGAAGGGAATAGACAGAATGAAAACACAACTGCAGAGCTTAGTTCCCTTGAGATAAATGAAATGCGCAGCATAGATGTTGAAGTAAAGCGGCAGATTGAAGATATTACTGCATACACCACTTCTCATGAGGCTAATGCAGTGTGCAGTACAGCTAATTTTGGAGAAAATATTCAGAATGAAGAAATTATTGCAGAAGCTAGTTCTCACAAGATTAGTGTAGTACAAAGTACAAGTGGTGTTGAAGAAAAGGAACAGATTAATGCGGTCATTGTAAATCCTGCTTCTAACAAGACCGATGTGATGAGTAGCGGAGACTTTGTTGAAGAGAAGAAGCAGAGTGAGGTTTATGTGGGAACTACTCATGATATAAGTGTGGCATGTAGCGTAGATAATGCTGAAGGAAAGAAGCAGAATGAAGAAGTTGCTGCAGACCCTACCTGTGAGATCATTGCAGTGAATATCCCAAGTAATGTTGAATTAAAGAAGCACAATGAAGAAACTACCAGAAAACCTACTGCTTGTGAGATCAGTATGGCGAATATCACATCTAATGTTAAAGAAAAGAAGCAGAATGAAGAAATTGCCACAGACCCTTCCCATGCTAGCAATGTGATACGCGGCCCTGGCAGTGAAGATAAGAAGCCGAACAAGGACATGACTGAGGGCCCTAGTTCCCACAGGTGGGATAAGAGCAATGTTAACTAGAGCTATGGAAATAAATAACTAGGGATTGATAGGAAACCTAAGGGAAAAAGATTTCACTCGCTATATAGGACTAGTTATATTCGTAACCATCATCTTGTCAAATAATAGTAGTAAGTTCAGTATCTTGCTGACAATAGTCAGATGACCAATACTGATTTGATCTCTTTTTGCAGAGTGTCGCGCTATAGGATTCCGTCCGGTCGTATTCAGGGAGCGCACGTGGCGCTCCTGTATCTGATGATGCAAGAGATAGGAGGGCGTGTAGATTTCTTCCAGGAGGTGTACGAGGATGGGTCTACGCCTAGGATCGGGGTGGTTACTTCAGGCATACCGTTGCAGCCCAGCTACTACGCCGAGCAAACGGCATTATGGCATAGCGCCTCAGATCATCACTTGCCCCTTCAGAATGTCGCCAGGAAGGCGATGATGGCCATTAGGACCCATTTCGGGAGGCACCTGAGTGGCACTTCCTTTGCAGGCTTACCACCTGATTTCTCTGTGGGGCCCACTGGTCACCCACCACCTGCATACCCTGACACATCTGGCACTATCGAGGCTACAGGATCATCGGCTCAGAGGGTCACCGAGAGCTTCTTCATGATAGCTAATACCATGTTCATCCATGGTACGAGTGAGGCCATAGATAGAGCAGAGGCCCTCTCTCGCTACTGGCAGCTGCAGCTTAAGGCTGTCGTGAGGGAGCGGAACCTCTTGCAGGCGGCGCTTCAGCAGCTCGCACCTCCAGGCCTAGACGCCTCTACAGTGACATCTACTGTTGTCTCCACACCACCTACGGTACCCCTACCAGCTACCCACCCGGCACCCACGGCCTCTGTACAGACTGTACTTGCTACCCATGGCTCCACCCTTGTAACCCATATGGGGGTGCATCCAGGACCTAGTGCCGAGGCCTTGTAGATGATTTCCTTCTTGGGGCGTTTAGGTTGGGGTGAGAGCAGGGGTTGCCAGGATCCTGAGGAGGTGCCAGAGGAGTAGGGTAGGATGGGTGTTTGTGTTTAGCTGATGTATGTGGGACGTGTGATTTATGTTATGCATTAATGTACTAATGGGGGTATTATTGTGTAATTATTTCTGTTCTGCGAGAACTATCTATCTATGGTTGCATTTTCAGTTTCCGCATTACAATCGTAATTAATATGTTCTTCATACGATAATAGGTTAGACAAGTTCCGTTTAATCAATTAATTTTGATTTTGTCTGTTTAATAATATATGCAAACACAATGCCATAGTTCATACTGTATGATGTGAATCATGTATATATGGTGGTGGGTGGGGGTGGGGAGGCTGTGAATTGCTAAGTATAACAAATAAAGATAGAGTTTAAGGCTAGGTAATGTTCTTGGATGCATGGTCCGTTGTGTGCTTGGACGTATGGATCCAAGCGTGCTCGAGCATGTTGTCTTGAGGGGTTCTTGGGCCCGTGATACCCCAGTTTTTTAATGGTTTCTTCTAACTTTCTTCTTTGTTGTCTCACATTATTTCTTATGATGGTTAGGTAGTGGGCATCATGTTGGTTCTATAATGGAGTGACGGAAAAAGAGCAACACGAGCAACTATACTTCCCTTTTGCTGAAACTAAAACTTCTAGCAGAAATGTAGTCCCTCCTGTGAATAAAAATATTTCTTATAAGTAAAGTTCTTATGCTAATAACAGTACAACTTATATCTCAGTTAAACTATCGCTAACAAAAAGGTGAATCTGTCTATGAACAGTACTCTTTTTGGAAATGAAGAAATCACTTAAAATAAATCGAAAAAGACATACAACAAAGTCATGCAGTGAAGCAGAATATTAACTAAACTATACAAAAATTTTATTCACTTTCGTAGGATGACAGCCCGCGAGATTATTGAGCAGGATTTGGTCCTTACACATATCTACGATGTCAATCAGCCCAACGTTCCTGAAACTAGACCACAAACGCCGCGAGGAGGTAACACCAGTACAGCTAGAACCCTGAGAACCCAGATCAATTAAAAGGAAAAATATCCTGTGCAATCAGACAGGCTGGTGAAACCACGGTGCAACCCAACTAGAAAAAGTTTCAAAAAATTCTGAAAAAAATCATGGATGTACATCTCAGCTTACCCCATCTACATATAAAATTTCATGATCAAATTCGTCCTGTGCTAAGAGTAATAAAAAAGGCAAACTTGATCATGAACAGTAACAGTTACTGTTCATGATCATGTACATCCATGATTTTTTTCAAAAAATTTTGAAACTTTTTCTAGTTGGGTTGCACCGTGGTTTCACCAACTCTCTGGTTGCACAAGATATGTTCCCCAATTAAAAAGGGTCCTATGGTATCTAGAGAATTCTAGAAAAGAAGCACACGAGAGCCAAAACATTTTTATGGAAGCTTTGCTCAACAACTTAGTTCTAGAAGCCAACGTCAAACTAAAACTAAGGTCACTCTAGGAGAATTCCTAAAAACACTTGCGCCCACATTTGCCAAAACTGCGGTGGCACTTGAAGCTGATGATTGGCTTCAAAAAATAGAGTAGTTAAATTATGTAGGCTCCTCCGATGAGGAGAAATTGCAGTATGCTGTCTACCAATTAACCGGTCCAGTCGCAACTTGGTGGATGAACTATTGTCATACACGTATGGGAGAGCAACCCACTTTCTGGACGGAGTTCACCATAGTTTCGTAGCACACATGTTCCTCAATGTGAGATGGACATCAAGAGACATGAATTTTAGGATTTAACTCGGGGGAACAGAAAGGTGACAAAGTACCTCCACAAATTCAACGAATTGTCAAGTAATGCCCATGAGGAAGTAGACTCTGATGCCAACAAGATATATCGATTAAGAAGAGGATAAACCTGTACCTTAGAATGCACCTATCTGCCCATCAGATCTCTAAATTCCAGGACCTAGCAAATTGACCATCATTTAAAAAAAATGATGCTGACCATTTCACGAGTATCATTGTTGCATGGAAGGCATGATACAACTGGTATGCTGTCAGAAGGTGGGGAACAGTTAAGGATACCATGATTTGTTAACTAGCAGGGTTGGAGATCTAATGCCAGAGTAGTGATAAATATTCTAGGGTTCCAACGGATGTCAGGATCACTATAAGTAAAGTGGTACAAATCTGCACAGGGTCAAAATCATGAATTCAGGCATGTCTCCTGAATTGAAAGCTATAGAAGGTAAGTATGTCTCGTATATGAGTGCTAGTAGAACTTTCTAATTTAAAAATCGACAACACAATTGTTTCCTTAATAAAACCCTACTTTTAGTAAAAAGGGATATGAGAAAAGTGTGAAAACATTTCATGTCATGCATTTTGTTATTAATGCTTGCTGAGTAGTCTGTGTACTCACTCTTGCTTAACTCCCCCTTTGCTTAGAAAATCGCACCGATGATCAGATGTCTGGTTGGGACATTGATCACTATGGACATGCCTGTGAGGCGTGGAATGGGGATCACTCGTAGGTTCAAGGTTACGAGGAGGACTATCTGGAGGACTGAGTGGAGTAGTGGACCATACGGAAGCTTCCGTCGATCTATAGGGTATTTAGTATTTATATATATAAACCGCTGTTGTACTTGGGATATTATATACTGTTAACTGTGTACTGGACTTTAGCTCTGTGTGGCAATGGTTGTAATATGTTTCTATTCAGTCTCTAATTATTATTCTGTTGCAACACTCTAAACACAATGTATTAATTGATAAAATATCGGGTGTTTCCGATATTTTGTTAGCTAATATGCCGAGATGAGTGTAATTATTTTAGAGTAATGGCGGTGTCACTATCATTACCTTGGGATAATTATACGGATCGCCGCATCATGCTAGTGATTTGGTTTGAACGTCTTATTTCCTTCAGCTGAACCAATTTCCTCATGCATTACTGCGTTAAGTACTTGATCGAGGAAAAGATCTGCATAAGAATTCTAGATGAAATGCCTGTCACAGCTTCCTCTCAGAAGTAAACGTATAGAACCATACTTGTGTAGCCTGCCCAGTGCCTTCCTCGGTAAAATTCAGAGTTTCAGACTATTTTGGACGTCGCGCTGTCCATCGAGTAATGTTATGGATTATAGGACCATTTCAACGGCAAACTACTACATTCATCACAGTAATTTGATGATATCACTGATCTCATTTCTTCACGACGGTGAACCATGATATCACTGGCGGAGCGCTGTTGGGGCCAAAGAGGGCTCCGGCCTCCCCTTCCTCAATTTTTTTTAATATGTAGTTATACTATATATACTTGTTTATATAGTATTAGCCCATTAAGATTCCAAAACACTACAATAGATCACTTCATTTCTCTTCATGATGCACCCGTAGATCCATTCTTATCTCCTGATCTCCTTTCATCGCATGTATGACAAAGTGACACCAATTTCTGGTGGAGGTACTGTGGAATGTGTATTTTCTAGTTTGAAGATCATAAAGACAAGGCCATGTATACAAGATGAAAGGTAATTTTCTTGCTAGTAGTTTGCTAATATATATGAAAGGTGAAATCACAGCAAAGTTTACAGGTACGATGACATGTTTGCTGATATTAATAAGCTAAAGAAAAGAAGAGCATACCTTAGTTCTAGTGTTCATGGTTCAATTGTTTGCCGGCATTAGAAAATTGGGCTCCTCTTGTACCTGTCTCGCGCTCCGCAATGATATGATTCTCTGCAGTTCTTTTCCATTAACATTTTGCTTTTCAAATCATCCAGTTCGATTCTATATATACACGCTGCACCAATTACATGCATTTGTATACACTGTTTGATCTTGCGAGAGAGCCATATCTTCGTTTTACGCTATCCGAGACTCTCAAAGCCCCAAATTAAATTCCTCTAACGTGTGTAGAGAACATGTACATGTGTGTGTGCGTGAAAGTAGAGTGTGTGTGATGTGCATAAATATTGTATGTCCTTGTACACATAAAAAAAATTACGATGCTATCATTGCTTGCACCCCTAATAGCCCAATGTGGTACGGATGATCCAATCAGTCAGTTTCGACAAGTATTTGAGGTTTGCAACTTGCAAGGCAGCTTGTCTCGCAACAGGCTCGAGCCAACTTGGTCGGACTTGTGGAATATATAAACCGAGTCAAGCCTCTTCTCCGGATTGCTTCATTAATGATCCATGCTCGAGCTACTCAAACACTCCATCTGATAACAAATAGTTAGTCTTAGATATAGAGGAAAATATGCTATGCAATTATCTATATATGTGCAAGCGTACGATCAGCGATCTGGAGCATTCAATCCATATCCAATGCTGACTGTTATTTTACGTTTAAACCCTCCCACCTCACCCTCCATCTCTTCTCCTTGAAATTTGCTGAACACCCCCTTAGCAATTGCTCTTGACATAGGGCCTATTTGGTAGAGCTCCAGATCTCAACTTCATCTGAGATCTGAAATTTGTAGGCTAAAATAAAGTGAATTAAGTTTATATTTTTGGTCTAAAATATAAACAAGATGATCCATCTAAACACTCTTAATGTACTCACAGCTCTAACTCCACAGATCTGGTTGAGTTAGGAATACCCAGTTCCACCAGATCTATGGATTTGGTGAAGTGAAGCTCTACCAAATACACCTATAGTCTAGAGGTTTTAAATTTCGTTTTCAGTTCGCATCTCGTAACCCTTCGAAATCGAAAATTTTGACGAAATCTCGTTGTTTCGGATGAAATTCAGACGAAATAAAAAAGGCAAAATTTCAATTCTGGAATTTTCTGAACAGGATTTATGAGAATTCAGTGAAATTTTCAAAATTTCATCCGAAATTACTGAAATCTTGGCAAATTTAAACCGAACTAAAAAAAATAGTACACGCTGATAGGGCCTAATCTGACGGCAGTAAGGTACCGATGTTCACCCTGACAGGGCCTGGTCTGACGGCGGTGAGTTGGTGGTAACAACAACGGTACATCACCACCACACCGGCCAAAGGGCAGCTATGAATGCGAGGGGGAAAGAACGAACAACGGTAAAAACAGAGAGAGAGAAAAAAAACCCAAAAGCTGCGCAGATTATTAACCGGCCGGAGCAAAGAATCTTCTCGGGTTTTTTACCGCTTATCCGCATCACTACCGTCAATGCCTACACCGACGGCGGAGATCTCGCGTCGAGAGAGAAACGACCAAAAGGTTCTTGTCCCGTAATTCATCGCAGCGATGACGTATCAATCGATCGCGCGCAATCCATTAACAAAGTTTCGAAAAATTGAAAAAATCATGGATGTACATCTCATCTTACCCCATCTAGAATAAAATTTCAGCCCGTCAACCGCAGGGAAACGACCAAAAGGTTCTTGTCCCCGTAATTCATCGCTGACGTTGTGGGCCGCCGTGTTTCTGGGTCCCACCTGTCAATCTCCCGAGCATGCGGTGAGTTAGCGCGGTGCCGCCTCCTTTCCCTCACCGGAAGCGCCTGAACCAAAGCAACTCCTCGCTAGTCTCCACTCCACTCTTCTTCTTCTCCATTGCTGAGCACGGTAGGGCTGGAACTGCTTCGCCATGGAGAGCGGCCACAAGAGCGGAGGCGGTGCTTCCGGTGAGCCTCCTCGCCGTCGGCATTGCAGAAATCTTCTTCCTTTCTTGCCGGTCCTTTTTTTTTTGCTTGATGAAATGACGTGACGGTTTTGTGTTTGGATTGTTGTGTGCAGGAGGAGGCGGCGGCCTATGCAGCTCGTGCGGGTACCAGTACCCGAGCCCGCACCCCAGCGCCAAGCAGCGCCGCGCGCACCGCAAGAACTGCTGTAAGCCGCCGTCCGCCGCCGCCTTGGAGGGCTCCGGGGAGTGCGACGACGAGAAATTTATGCTAGGTACCGCGCAGTTTTTGTGCCTTGCTCTGGCGGGTTACCGCGTCTGAGGTTTTCTTGGCCTGACCCGTTTGCGTGTGTGCGTCCTAGCTGATGGTGAAGGGGAAGGGAGAGGACTAGGAGGAGAGGGGAATGGCGCGCGTGCGGCGGATTGCGGCGGCGGTTTGCCTGGATCTGCGCGGGAAGTTGGGGATGTAGTGGAGAACGAGGACAACGCAGGTTTGTTCTGATTCTTTCTCCCTGAATATTCTTGCTCTTTGTTTCTCTTTTGTTAGTTTCTGAAGTAAAATGGGTTTGATAAGAGATTTGGTGGGTGAAAAGTTGCTGCTTCTTTTCTCTTTCCCAATACGTCTTTGTAGAGAAGAACTTGCATGATTCAGTGAGATTGTACTGATACGGAGGCTGGAATGAAGGTATGATGGTTCTTGGTCTTCTCGATTAGCGTAGTAATGTTCAGAATATGTGTACTTTCTTGTCATCTTCGGGGAGGGTTAGGATAATACATTCTTGAGCAGTGCTACAATGCTTTCCCGTGGGTTAGTAATGTTCTGGAACTGCTTAACTGCTTATCTAACTTCCAAGCTGTACAACTCAATGCTGGTGGAACAATGCCGTTCAGTAAATGGGTGAGGCCGGCAGACTGGTGCCTAGTAGTACTAGGCATGGGATTCCTCCATCTTGTGAAGTTTGTCTCCATCCTGTGCTGTTAGCGTAACTTCACTGCCAGAAAGTCCAGAGCTATTAATATTCACTGTGCTGTGGATGTACACTTTCTTCCATGCATATTTTCACCACTGTTATTTCTTTCTCCGATGCATCACGAGACTATTGCACACGTATTATTCACTTCGTGAATGTCTTTTGTAGAGCATTCTTCTCCTAATGGCACTGGAGTTCAAGACATCATCGATAAATTAAGTGAAGATTGCCTCATTAGTTGCGATGATATCGCTTCTGAAATTGCTCCTAAGGCCATTGGAATTGATAATGATGAGATTGAAACTCAAGTGGCTGAAAATGCACCACATCTTGAAGATGGGCATCCGTCTCAGCCAGCAGTTAGTTCTGATCTGTGTCAGGATGCTTCCACTGCTCTTCTTCCACCAGAGCCTGAAGATGGTGCAAGATTCAATTCAGATTTCTCTGTAGATGAAATAAATAACTCAAATGTTACGTCTGTGGCATCAGATGCTACTGCAGGTGAAATTTCTGCACAAACAAATGATGTAGTTGTTTGTCTGGATGATATTGCCGTTACTGAAGTAGATGGTATGATCAACACTGTTGGCAAAGACAAAACTAGCGTAGACATATTGGTAAAAGGCAGTGAGATTGATTCCTCCTGTCAAGAAAAGTTGCAAACCAAGATTGATGACGGGCATAGTGCTACAATAGTGGGGGAAGATTCATCTGTCAATAATTTCAATGTGGTCTCCAGAGAAGAAATCCCCGGTGAAGAGACTGAATCCAAGGAGCAAAGCTGGCTTATTTTTAGTAACTCAATAGAGCAAGTTTCTACCATCAAGGAGCCTGTCAATTCACTTGGGAATAAGGAGATGTGTACTGAGAAGCATGTATGTGCAGATGATACCAATGGTGATGATTTATTTCAACTTGCTACTGGTGATTGCCATTTGGAGGCACCAGACACTGTCCAAACCCACCAGCAAACTGACTCGACCTCTGTGGCAGCAGATCTGCTGACAACCCCCAAACAGACGAACATTGAGGACGGACAGCATTGTCCTGATGCAGGTGAGAACTTGAGTTTTGTGCTGATGTTCTTGTGTTCTGCGTTTGTATTTACTTTTATTGTTTTGTTAAAAATATCATAATTAATTTGGCAAGAAGAAGTGGTTCAGTCTAGTTTTGGCTAGTTGATGTTTCTCCATTATGCTAGTAGTGACCAACAAATGTGAAAATAGTAATCCTAAATATGCTGACATTTTTAGGGTTGTGCTTGTTTTATTGAAATCTCAACGATCATTTCAGCTTCTGCTTGAAATTTATTGTGTGACAGCTCAATTAGAAGGCCTTAATGTGCAATCACGGTGCCCTATCTTTGGGAAAAGGTGTCTAGTTAGGTAACATTTGAGGACCAGCGCATATTTCTACTAGTACAATGTGTGTTGGCAAGTCAATCTAATTAAGATATACAATGCGGTCCTGACAACACTTTCATCAATACCTCCCAGTTATTTTACATCCCATATGATCTTTGTTTATGAACTGAAATTTCGCGAGCATTCTGCAGATGGGTTCGGCAATGCAATTGGACCTGCTGTTGGTGCTGCAGTCATATCTGCTGGTAGTGCTTCTAACCTTACAAAGAATGTTTGTTCTTCTGAAATGACAACAGGAGATGGCATACTTGAAAATGCGGGTCATACAAGTGGTATCACTTTCGTGCCATCTCAAGTTGACGTAGTGGAGCTTGACACATACCTTACTTCTCATGAGATTGATATGGTAAGTAGCAGAGATGGTGTTGAAGGGAATAGGCAGAATGAAAACACAACTGCAAAGCTTACTTCCCATGAGTTAAATGAGGTGCGAAGCATAGATGTTGAAGAAAAGCAGCAGATTGAAGATATTACTGCATACACCACTTCTCATGAGGCTAATGCAGTGTGCAGTACGGGTAATTTTGGAGAAAATAAGCAGAATGAAGAAATTATTGCAGAAGCTAGTTCTCACAAGATTAGTTTAGTACAAAGTACAAGTGGTGTTGAAGATAAGGAACAGATTAAAGAGGTCATTGCAGATCCTGCTTCTAACAAGACCGATGTGATAAGCAGCAGAGACTTTGTTGGAACTACTCAAGATATAAGTGTGGCATGTAGCGTAGATAATGTTGAAGGAAAGAAGCAGAATGAAGAAGTTGCTGCAGACCCTATTTGTGAGATCAATGCAGTGAATATCCCAAGTAATGTTGAATTTAAGAAGCACAACGAAGAAACTACTAGAGAACCTACTGCTTATGATATCAATATGGAGAATATCACATGTAATATTAAAGAAAAGAAGCAGAATAAAGAAATTACCACAGACCCTACTCATGCTATCAATGTGATATGCAGCCCTGGCAGTGAAGATAAGAAGCCGAACAAGGACATGACTGAGGGCCCTAGTTCCCATGAAATCATTGTAGCGCATGGTGCAGATAATATTAAAGAAAAGAATGAAGGGACTATGTCAAACCCAATCTCTTACAAGATTGATGCGGTAAGCACTACTGACGGTGTTGAAGGAAGGAAGCATAATGAAGAGACAACTACAGACCCTACTTCTCGCAGGATCAAAGTGTTTCACACCATTGATGATGTCGAAGAAAAGAACGAAGAGCCTACTTCAGAACCTACACCTTGCAAGATCGATGTGGAAAGCAATTCAGATGAATTTGAAGAGAAAAGGCAGAATGAAGAAACTGCAGTGGATTCTAGTTCTCATATAAACGATACCCTACGGAGCATGGATAATGCCGAAGAAAAGAAACAGGATGAAGGGGTTGCTGCGGACCCTTCTGCTTGTGATAAAATCGCTGCAGCACAGAGCACCGGTGATGCTGAAGAAAGTAAGCAGAAGGACGAGACCTCTGCAAAGGAGAACAACGCCAGACAAAGCACAGATGATCTGAAAGGAGACGGCCAAAATGACGAGATTGCTGATAAGGAGGTGATTGTAGATTCAGACAGGAACCATGTCTCTCTGAAGGCGCTCCTCGCAGAGAAGGGCGTGGAAACTAAAGAAAGGAAAGCAAGCATCAAGGAGGGAGTGCTGTCGTTCAGGCGCCGAACATCTAAGGACAATGCGTTGCCGGTGAAGCCAGGCTCTCCGAAAGCAGGCTCTGGGCATCAAGATTGGAACTCTCCAGCCAGGTTGCCCGTCGAGAAGAAACCCAAGGGGAAGAAACAGCAGTGGGTGCCGTTTATTTGCTGCCCGTCCATAAATTGATGCTCTTCCTCAGCTCAGGGTCTTCTAGTATTGCCATATACTTGTTTTGTTTTGTCGATTACGTTCCCCACTCGCTACTTGGGTTAGGGACTTGCCTTCGCTTGCATGCTGTTCGTCTACTATTTTGCGCTATTTCTCTGTAACTAAAGCTGTCAAAGTTGGTGAATAGTCCTTGCTCTTTGATCTTGTAATGTTGTGTGCTTGCATTGATGTCAGACTTCACACTCTTAAGTCTTAACAAGTGCGATTTTGACGCCTCCTCAGTTATCGCTTGAGTTATCATTTCGTTCGCATCATGGTTTAGTTTACCTGTATCCTTTCGGAATGGAACTCAACTAGACTGGACCTTTCGGAATGAGACTCAACTAGACTGCAACTACGTGTTGGTCTAGACTACAGCTACGTGTTGATCTATATGGCTATGTAAAAATGATAGTGCTTTTAAAAAGAAAACCAACTCTTCTCCTTTACAGGTTATATTTGTTATTATCCACTGACTACGTATGTGAGCTGTGTTGCAGAAGGCGAAACTCCGAGCTACTTTGGAAGAGGCTACTCGATACTTGGCACGGGTGGCAAAGGACTTTTATTTCCGGACACATAGGTGGCGGTCTATCTTCGGATTGTTGGTTATTAGTGTATGCGTGTTATCTTTTATTCATGTTTGGCTGTGTGCTTCAAATTAAACAGAGGCCGAAAGCAATTTTGACTAGACTGGGCAAGCACCATACAGCGCCCTGCGTTGCAGACCTACCCAGGAGAGCCGGCACGCTCCAGCGTCGCCACGCAGGGACGGGACCACGTTGGATCGTGGCCGAACGGCTAGCCTCTGCCTGCGTCGGCTTGCAGGACACGGAGGCATGCAGCGCATGGTCGTCACAACATCAGCACAACATAGATTTCATTGGCGACAGACTAGCTCTTACCCATAAAGCACATTCTATAACAAAGGGAGGTTCAAATGCGCAATCATCTCAAGAAGAAAAATTATAGCCTCACAACTTCAGAAGTAACGTCTCTCATCACGGTTTTAGCAACTCCAAGCGTTCGTGTGCACCACTAAGAATAAGGATTTGCCAGCCCACAAAAGCAAAGAGATGTAGCAACAGGCGAGTCCTTAGGCAGCACTGACTGGTTCCGATCCTTGCTTCGATGCAGCCCCATTTCCAGCTTTCTGTGATTCAGGAGATGATTTGAGTTAGATCGATGCCCGTCATTCCGAAAAATGAAGTTGTGGGTTCGCGGCGAAAGATGCAGAGATGCTTACGCTGTCTTCTGCCGGCTGCTTGGACATTTTAGCAAACATATTGCTGTAGAATTTGGCATCCTTCTTGTTGTACTCCTTAACCTTCTCCTTTAGAGTCTTGTATGTCAATTTCACGTCCCTGGGAATAGCAGCGAAATTGGCAATATCAAATGGAAGCCACTGTAACATTGTCAAAATCAAATTGACGCTACTGTCTGAGTGAATAGATTCAAGGATCCATTTGTGAAGCTTGCCTGTTATCAGGATCGATTTCCAGTGCCTTCTTTATATCGACCTCTGCTAACTCTAGGTCTGCAAGCTGAATGTAAGCTTGGGTCCTCCTGTATAAAGCCTTGACATTTTGGCTGTCTAGTTCCAGAACCTGGCAACACACACCCCCAATGTCACCTTTGTTTACTAAGAATACGAGATACCAAATGGGTCTATGCAGGAATAGCTGTTGGTACCTTGGTGCAAAGCTTCTCAGCTTGCTTGTAGTCTTTCAGCTTCAGCTGGCAGGCAGCATTGTTCAAGTTGCAGGTGATCTTCAGTTGCTTAGATTGCTTCTTCTCATCTTCACCAAATGAAGTATCATGCTCAATATACTTTGCAGCCTGAGATTAAATATATTCCTCATTAGTCAATCAGGCACAGTAGGAAAATAATGAAGCAAACCTTAATAGCAGCATAGCGATATTTACAGTTGTGAAACAAAAGGAAAATGTCTGACCTTCTCATAGCGCTTAGAAGCTTTGGCATATTTGCCCAGTTTGAACAATGCATTCCCCTCTTCTTTCTTTGTACCAGCAGCCTCAATCTTCTCCGCATTGTTCAAGTCCCATGACTCCTTGTCCTGTGTGTCAAGAAAAATTGCTCGTTCTTTAGACTACGCTCAGGATATTGGATCAGAAAAACACATGAGGATATTCCTTGAAGAGAAGCACACCTTTACAAATGATACAAGCTCAACTTCATAAATCACAGTGCTGTTAGGTGGAACTACAGCGAGATCCTGGTTCGACTCAGTAGAACCAAATGCATATTCGGGAGGAATTGTTACAAGGGCAACCTCGCCCTTCTTCATGTTTAGCACAGCACGATCAAGACCATCAATAACCTCCTCTGGAGACAAAATATGGACCAAAAGGAACATGTCATTCTAACTGTGTCATCACGTTAAGTTCAATGCATTACAATTTTAAACGAAACATACATAGACAGAGGAAAGAGAAAAGGCACCTTCATCGGTCTTAAATTCAAATGGCTCTTCATCATGCCCCTTCTTAAAAAATACTATGCCATTTTGAAGTTTTCCAGTTATTTTGACTGTCAACAGTAAAATATAATTTGGTTATTACCCACTAGAAGCAGGTAGTTCATTAATCAGATAGCAGTGACTTGTAGGAATATACACAGAAGTTAGAACAATAACTATCATGGTGTAGCATACCTTTAACAACTGCACCCTCATTGGGACGCTCATATCCTTCTCCCTCTTTAAGAACTTTCTTTAGGATTTTCTTATCATCCCCTATTTCTGTAACAGTCTTCCATGAAACCAACTCAAGGTCAACAAGAAGAGTGGCATTTGGTGGTACAGAACCTTCCTCACCGGCTGCTGGTCTACCCTTCTCACCAAATCCATCTGCCATTGCAAAGCTCAAAAACCTGTCATCTTTCTCAAGAAAAGGAAGAGAAGAGCCAAGGAAAAGCAGGACTGAAATCAAAGAAACTTACATTCTGGCTTAACCGTAAGGAGCACCTTCTCTGTTTTTTTCATAGTTTTGACAGCTTTGGCAAGAGCAGGACAGAAGTACCCTGACACCATATTTTCAATTGTTAGTAAGCAGTTCATTGAGCTCAACAACAGGACATGTACAGATGGAGAGTGGGGCAGAGAGAATCACCATCTTTAACGGTAAACTCAACCCCTTCAGACTTTGATACAACAGTATCATCCTCAAGCCGAGCCTCATATTTCACTAGATCAATACAAAGAGTCAGCTACACAAATAACAAGGGCGATTCATATGATAGGAAGGTGTTTCAATCAGCAAAAATTACCAAATACTTCATCGGGATCCTTTGGGTTCTCCCATTTTTCTCCCTCCTTCAGTATCTTCTTGAATATACCACCATCTTTGCAAATGTCCTTGACACTGGTCCAAGAAAGCAGCTCAACATCGAACTGTAGTGTGGCATTGGGCGGAATAGTTGGAGGTGAACCAGATTCACCGTAAGCCAAATCAGGAGGAATGGTGAAAACAGCATTTTCCCCTTTCTTCATGGTCTTGATGCCTTGATCCCAACCCTTTATTACTTGACCTGGACAAAAGTTGACAGAATAGTCACTGAGCATTGAACAGACACTAGGACGTGCAGTACCACCATCAAGAAACATAAAATAAATGTGTAACTTGTCAAATGACAGGCGAGACTGAAATGCGAATGAAACATTATTATATCCGAACTTGCATGCACCTGCTGAGTGGTACAATTGAGCAGACCTAAGTCTAAAGAGATATCAGCCCACAGGAGCGTTAACAGGATCCAGGTTTGGACACCATTAAGGTTCATTTCCCAGAAGCAACCTACCGGTTAGCGGATGTCAAGGGTATCTATTGTGCCAACCAAAACTATGGGATGTTTTGTTAGAATCATTTCGATTTGAGAAGAATATAAGGCATAGAAGATTGAAAGAACAGCAATATTTGAAACACACAAGAAAACAACTAAATCATAGGCCCACTACTACGTCATGCACATCATTATCCTTTGGTATAGAAGGAACTCCTAACAAAATAACCTTGCACACTTGTATCAGTGTTGTTTATAAATTTCCACCAAGGTTCACAGTACTAATAAGTCTAGTTGATGTGTGGTCACATATGGAAGACACCTAAGCATAACAATAATATGCCAATCCGGAACATAAGTCATACAAGTCACTGTCCATGGCCAGAGGACCACTAAAATCCTGAGAAATGCATGCTACTTCTAACGAATATTACAAGATAAATCTAAGAATAATAAATTGGGTATTCATCGTATCCCTAACAACTCTGTTGTACTGCTATTCAATGAAATAAGCTCAAACTTGTTTTCAAACTCATCAAACTATGCATGTGATAGTAAATGTACTCATTGAAACTAATCCGTAGAAAAACCTCAAATGTTTTCTAACTCATCAAACTATGCATGTGACAGTAAATCTCTAAGTCTTCGATACAATAGAGTACAAAGTAATTTAATTGGAACCATGTCCAGAATTTAGCAGAAAACAGTAAGTGGAGCTCTGATCATAGTAACATCATTTATTGGACATCTGTATCAAAAATGTGAACACAAAAACAAGGAACATGACAAGAGAAAGAAACGCACCTTGTCCCAGCTTGAACTTGAAGGGTGTCCCACGATCACGGCTCGAATCAAACTTTGTTCCATCAAGAAGCGTACCCGTGTAATGCACTGAAACGTCAACACAAAAGGCATGTCAGCGCAAATTTACCGGACCTAATCTGCATTCTTCCACAACAAGACGAAGCGACCTATAATCACCAGAACCCAGCATGGCACAACAAATTCCCCTAAAAACCTAATAAATCACAGAGCAGAAGCGACATTATTACTTATGGATGACAACATATTCTCATCAGTAAAGCATCACCGCGGCATCACAAACAAAAAGAATAAGAAAAGAATAACGGTACCCATAGAAATTCACAATGTTGAAATAGAGCATCAACACCGAACTATCCTAATTCCTAATGTCGAACAAGCAATTCGAACTGAAAGTAGCCGCCATAAGAGAACTGAACTAGAAATTTCTCCTAAATCCACCACTAACTCCGCATTCCACAACGAGCCATCAAAACCAAAAGCAAGGCATGAGCCGGGTCAAACCGAAACGCATCGCTATCTACGGATTTGAGTGGAGGCAGGAGCACGGATACCTTCGACCTCGTCGCCGACCTCGGGGGTCTCCCACCCCTCGCCCTCCTTGAGCAGCTTCTTCTTGAGCCCCTGCTTCCCGATCTCCTTCTCCTCGCCCACCTTCACCACCGGCCCGTCGTCGCCGCCGAAGTCGCCCATCCCGTCGTCCCCCATCATCATGTCGTCGCCGCCGGCCTCCGGCATGTCGAAGTCCTCGTCCATGGTTGAGGCGGGCGAGATCTGCGGCTAGGGTTTCGAGAGGGATCGAGCCGAGCTCTCTAGGGTTTGGACTTTGGAAGGTTCGAGAGAGGAAGCACGAGGGGGAAGGGACGGGAGGAGGGTTTAAAGGGCGGACGTGAGAGAATCAAGTGGGCTTCTAGAGTGTTCCGAGGAAAATTAAAAAGACAGGAAATGAACGGCGAAGATGCTTCTAGATGCGTCGGGATCATGTGATAAACCAACATAGCTTTTCATGTCTGTAATTAGTAGGTGTAAACAGAGCGGATAATTTCCTATCGATCCGAGTCCGAATTCGTTTAAAATCCGATTCGAATAAAAAAAAATGATATCCAGTTATATCCAGATTCGATTCGGATTCAAATCCGCTCGATTCGGATTCGAATCCGCCTATCCGAAAAAAATATTGGTTAAGATATGGGAAGAGAAGTATCCGATTCTTATCCGATCCGTACCTGCATATCCGAGATATCCGAAAAATATCAGTGTAAATTAGTGAAATAGATATCCGATAACATATTCGATAAACATAAACATTATACATCATATAAGTTCATATGTTGATTGAAATTATACTTGGCTGCATATTATTCTTATGTAGGGAAGACATCTATTATTGAATTTGAAACACTTATATGTCTTGAAGGTTCTAGTAAAGTTTTGTGTATAGTTGATCGATCCTAATATGCATGACATATATAGTTTATGCTTTCACGCATTATCCGTCTAACTATTCGTGACCGAGACTAACCGTATCCGGAACGATCTGTATTCGCTCCGTATTCGCGACCGAAGTAATCCGTATTCGTGTTCAAATCCCGCACTGTCCGTATCCGATTCTATATCCGAGAAAAAATATGAAATAGGATACGGAATAAGTGAAATCCGTCCGTATCCAATCCGTTTGCACCCCTAGTAATTAGCATCGAGATCATAGGTATCTATACAAATAATCCTATCATTTACAGAAAATCGAAGCCAGATGTATATCCATGTACGTGTACCATCCTCGTAATCCAAGTATATAGAAAATTTTCATGCATCTTGACCAGGCAAAATGCATTCCATCTCTCTCTCTCTTCATGAATCACGAGTCAAAAGGAAATTTCAATCATTTGAACATTGGATGGACATTCAAATTTCCATGTTTCAATAGAGTTAGGATAGCATTCTGTTCGCACCAAGGTTTAGCAGAGATGATCAAATTTGTCAAGATAAGAGTTGACGTATCATAGCCGACATCTGTTATAGAAAGATATCCGAGATTTTTTGTCATGATTGATATTTGAGGAAAAGATGTACGGGATAAGACCGATACGAATCATGTTTTTGTAGCGTGTTGGAAAAGGATACGATTGGCCGATAGCTATAAAAGTTGATTAAGAACAAGCAAAAAAGAACAACACAATCCAATCAACCAACACATTATTTTTGTCTACGTTTCTGTCGTTTAAGAGTAGCTTTTGTAAATTAGATTCTCCTTTGTAATCCGATTTGATTAATAAAGTTGTGCATCAATTGATTGTTGATCATTTTCGATTACGCCAGTCAGGTTTGGTTTTTCTCTGATCTTGTTGCGCATCACTTTTTTTTGGAAAAGATCTACTTTTACCTCTTGATTAGCCCTAAATGGCTGATTAGTTTTATCGTTACCTTTGGTTTGATCGGCTTTTAGCTGATTAGACCCAACCGATTGTTTCGTTAAATCGGCTTTGAGTATATTTTGGTTTTTCCTTACCGATTACAGGATCAAATCGATTGGCGTGTCTTGAATTGCAGAACCCAGTGTTCGTTCGATGTGTTGTTGTGCCGATAAACCCTACTTTAAGTTTTTTGCGCTAACACATTCATTCTCGGTTTTCCATCTTCAAAAAATTACCAAAAAAAAATCCATCCATTTTCTGTTCTTTATCTTCGGCTAATTCCCCAAAAAAATTGATATATTTTATTTTTGCGATATGCAAAAAAAACATGTATGATACCTAATGGAGGCGACTGTGGGCATTGAGATCGTGGAGGACGGTGACATGGTTGTGGGACATTCGAGGAAAGTGAAGGCTGGGTCGAGGAATTGGGGGCTAGATCTAGCAGAAAGCATTGTATACGGACAAGACAAGGGACATATCTAGTTGATCCTATCATGGATGACATGCGAGACGCAGATGATGAACAAAAGCCAGCAAAGATGATGGAACCAGATCCGATAGATCGCATCATGCGTTGAACAAGACGCAAAAAAATCTGGTGGATCCTGTCACGGATGAAACAAGGGTGAGGGAACCTAACTATCCCTCAGCCATGGCATCGCTAGATCCGGCCATCCCCAGCCACGGAGCCTACGGATACGACTATCCACAGCCATGGCACTTCCAGGTTTATCATCCTTCGCTACTCCAACCATGGTAGCCAGGCCTGCCTTGCTCGACGGCCATTGGTTCAGCGTCGTTGCTTGCCAGCGAAGGAGCAGGGAGAGAGATGAGAGTGAGAGATAACCAGAGAGGAGAGAGAAGATATTATATGGTGCATGGATTGTACACAATACACTTGCCAGCACGAATCTGAGAGCAAAATCAATGGTGCACAATGTACATGTACATCCATGCGTGCCACTCCTATTTTCAATCAATACTAATTTCCCCCTCTCTGGTTTAGCCACATACACTCGAGACTACATAAACTGCTAAAAATAGTATGGGTAATGTTCTATTAGCGTAAAAATAATTGAAAACACACCCACAATTGTTATTGTCACTTGTTACTCTATGTATGAAAAACTATAGCATTTACACCCCCTATCAATTCCCTCAGCTTCCCAGCTCCTCCTGTTGTTAATTCTTTAATTAGTTGATTATGACGCATAGCATCGATAAACAAAGTGAAAATAGCGATTTACATATCTATCTCTTGCGCAATGTCTGCTCGCGCTGGGAGTCCGAAGATCAGAGCCCACACCCATAGTGCTTGCCATATGTAAAATCAATCTACAGTATTGACATGTCAGAACTAGGGGTGCAATCGGATCGGATTCGATCGGATATTGCCTTTTCCATATCCTAAACCATATTTTTTGTCGGATTCGGAATCGGATTCGGATAGTACCGGATACGAATACGGCGCGGATAATATCGGTCGCGGATTCGAAACGAATACGGAGCGGAATCGATACGGTATCGAATAATTTTGGTCGGATAACGCGCGAAAACAGGCACCATATAAAAGCAAATATATAGTACTGCTTAACCAATCGTATGAGTTCAACATGCAACAAAATTATCGCAGTCTAACAAGTCATTTTATTGGGTAGTTCAACAAAGTTACAAAAGTATACTAAATTTGAATGTTACACATATGAAAAGTTTAGAAACGTAGAATGATACGTAAATAATATTACGATAAACCAATAACATGACTATGAGCCATGAGATCCATAACACCATATTTTTATGAAACAGACAATACGATAAGTTGATATCTCGATAATATTTGGATTACATCATAAAGATATCTGAGATAGAAGACTCAATAATGACACAATCTTATATAAGACACAATCAGATACAAATAAAATATGAAAGTTTGCTCACAAGTATTATACAATGAAAATTGTAAAAAAGGCTCACAATGTAAAGTTCCCGATGTGATCCTTGATTTCTTATAGACATAGGAGACTATAAAATACAAGAGGTGTGAAAGCATTATCGAACTGTGCCATATATGCCTCCAATAATCCGCTCAATGTCACAGCTACCAAAAGTGATAGCCAAGTGCTGTGCCAACATGAGAAAAAATGGTTTAGCACCAATTTATGCTTACTATTTGTATGTTCAAGCATAAAGTTCTAGTTGGTTCAATGCAAGAAAGGGATCGAACCTGTGAAAGAATGTATCCACTTGATACTAAGAGTGACACCAGGATTGAGCAGGCTGCCAGCAAAGAAGTTATGCCTGCAGATGTGCCTTCAATTGTTTTCTCTAAAATTTCAGAAAGACAAGCATGAGTTCAGAGAACAAGTATGGAAGGACCAATGAAAGTTTAACTCACTTCCTGTCTAGCTCCATCTTAGGACACATTCACTAGGATTTACTGAGCACATTAAGGGGAAAAAAGTCAATAATACTAGTAGGATTTTTCCATTTATTTGGCCTGAAGGGCGTAGAATAGCACTTGAGACAGTACAAATATGTGATATATTCAAATTAAAATGCAAAGGAAAATAGGCAATATCTCAACCTCAATACTTCATACTTCATCAGAAACCTCTGATACTGAAGACTGAGAGGGATGGCAACCGAGAACCTGCAAAATGGGAACTCTATTACCACTTCAATACATCAGTAATACAAGACGTCCCAATTTAAGAGCTCAGATTCTTCAATTAAGCTAGCCTACTTTACCAAATGGCATGTTCAGATAGTGCAACGATTGATGATCTGGAGCCATGTCCATTATGTAGGGTTTCAACTTCCAAGTGTAGTTTACCTTTATGAATGCTGAATATTTTTGCAGACATAACAATTGTGTAAGGCGGTTCAATCAATCTAAATTGAAGCCACACTTCATACATTTCTTTGTTAAAATGCATAAAATTGTCACACTAAAATGGCCAAATAAGCGTGAAGTTAGAATTGCTTGGAAACCATGATTGCTTGGCATTTGAGTTGCAGTTACCGTAAATCATTCAAAGTTTCAATGCATCCAAACACAAGACACAACACAAGGAGTGATCAGTCCTATGTAACTCAACAAGCCGGCGACCCTGCAAGTAACAAGATCAATAATTCAGGCTCAAATCTTTCTGAATATTCCAAAGAAGCTAAAATCTAAAAAAAACAAGAAAAGCGACTAGATTCACATGTCACAGCTCACAACTCACCCAAAACTCGTTAGCCTCCGTCCTATGCGCACAGGATGAGCTTGCTGCAGGGCAAGGCGGCGGCGGCGACAGCGACGGCGAGCAGGCAGGCTGTGACGACGTTCTGGTTGTGGCGACGGCGAGCAGGCAAGCGGCGACGGGAAGCCCGGTCGGCGGGAGGAGGGCGGCGGCGGGAGGGCCGGGCGTGAGTGTGACTGCATCTGCGTGAGAGGAGTCTAGGGTTAGAACTTAGAACTAGAAGTCTAGAACTGAAGAAGTATTAGTCTCCGACTCAGCGACTCTTCGGATGCTGCGCAGGCTTAGCCGGATATCCGAACAAATAATATCGGATATATCCGAAAAAATATTCGGAATATACCGATCCGACGGATAGTTATCTACCGAATCCGAAACCGAATCCGAAATAAAGTATCCGAAACCGAATCCGAATCCGAAAAATATCCGAAAAAAATATCCGAATCCGATCCGAACACATCCGGTCGGTCGGTCGGTCGGAAAATATCCGATCCGATTGCAACCCTAGTCAGAACCCATGGTGCTTGGCATACGTAAAATACAAATTGACAGGGTAACCCGCAGGATATTCAAGTCTATTGAAAACAAAACTGTGCAGCAAGCAGAGCAATAAATCTGGTCACGGTTTAGTTGTGAGTCGTGATGGTCTGATGATTCGCAATGTGTAAAACACCTCCAAAGTCCAAAGTGAAGCTTTCTATGATGTATGGACGGCTAACGGGTTAAGTGATTTTCAGATCTCGACCATTCGGTCCTCAGAACGAGAAATGATCACTGTGCTAGCCCCATTCTTAACATTTTTTTTAACAAAAATAGCTCTTTTTGGACAAATTTGCAAATCCAACCCTATAAAATTTACAAATTTAACCCGCTCTTCCACCACGAAGGATGCGGCAAGTGACACTATCACCTATTGCGTCACCTGAGCACGGAAGCCCGGCATGCCGCGGAACCGGGGCACAGGAGGAGCGAGCGCGGCAATAGGCGACTACCGTGCTCGGGTGGTGCAGAAGCAGCTGGTGCCATGGAGCCAATGTGCGTAGGAGCGGACGTGCGACGGCATGCAGGAGCAGCTGTGCCACGGAGGGGGAGTGCGGGAGGTCCTTCCGCACTACGGGAGCAAGGAAGGCACCTTCCACGGTGGGTAGAAGGCTAGTTTTATAATTTTTTTCGAATGACACTATTTTTGGACAGGGCCGGCCCTGGGGGGGTAGGGTGGGCGGCCGCCCCCCCAAAGTTATGGGGCCCCAGGTATGCAACTACACCATGGACTTTTGGTCAGTCGCGAGCAAACGCGAGCAACTACACCGGATTCGAAGAACTCATAGTGTTTAAAGATATATTCGGATTTTTATTGAGCTCAAGCACCCTAAAGTCATTAAATGATAGTGAATTTGAAGAGTGTTGCACTAAATTTGCAGACACTTTCTCATAATGGTTCATCTAATATTGAGGTACACGATCTTATTTCTGAATTAAAGATTATGAAATTCACTTTGCCAGATGGCGCATTGTCTGCTATGGAGATTTTCGAGCATGTCAGAGATGTGGATTGTTATCCTAATGTCTCTATTGCTTATCGAATCTTATTTACTGTGCCTATGACTGTTGCATCGGCTAAAAGAAGCTTTTGAAAATTGAAATTGTTGAAGAACTATTTGAGATCAACAATGACTCAAGAAATATTAAATGATTTGGCGACTTTATGTATCGAGAAGAAGTTATTGGACGAGATTGATATCAACAATATAATCGATGACTTTATATCACAAAATGTTAGAAGAAATTTTTTAAGATGATGCCAAGTGACAAGTAAGTGTTTATGATTACAATTTACATTTGTCATTTCATAAACTTTAAATTATCCTATAGAAGTATTGTTGTGCATCGAATATTAATTTCTTCAATAATGTGTGTTTATAAGACTATATATATATATGTGTGTGTGAGAGAGAGAGGAGGTGGAAGAAGCCTCCGTATAGGTTTTTGCCCTAGGCCCCTAAAATGCCAGGACCGACCCTGTTTATGGAGAGAGAGAGACCAGGGGGCAAAAATAGCGATCACTTCTCAGAACGATCCTTTTATTTGGGAAAAATGAATTTCTCAACTATTTCCATCACTGGAAGTTGAAGAATTACATCACTTCATTATAACATTAGCATTACCACAGGAATTTTATAATAAAATAAACTGTCTAACATACCAAAGTCTATGAAAGACAAGACAATGTTGTCACTCTTCAGCATTACCGCAGGCATTTTAACTCTCCAGCGCTGTCTTACGTAGTAGCTGAGCTCCAATCTTCAAAGCAAACTTTCATTTCCTCCTTTTGCAGCCTTACCCAATGTGTTAGTAGTTCAAACATGATGTCACAAGAGTTTTTTAGCAGTTCTTTCGAAACAAGCTCTGATTGTGAGATTCCAGATAGCCAAACAGAAAGCAGGCAGGCCAACATAATGCAACTTTTCCCTTCAGTCTTACATGAGCACCCAAAACATGGGGAAATCCCTCACATGACGTGTTCAGGAGACAGTGGCCTGTGATCAGCTTGTAAGCATACAACCACCACACACCTGGCTGCTTTAGCCACATGACATTCAAAAACATACATTCATTCAGCCTTGATCCTATTGGATGCACTGCGATGATTTCTTGTCAGAAGATTGTTCTCGTTGTCTTGCTGTAGGTTAGCTTAGAACACCTTAAGGTAAGTCCAACAGGATCCAACCCTGCATGGTGGAAGCAAAGCTGTGGTAGCTGGAATCCAAGGCACCAACTGGAGAAGAATCGAATATTTCAATGCTCACCAAGGCCAAAGCTGAAACACTGTGCAGAGAAACAAAAATCATAAAGCAACAACTGGGAGCTATGGAAAAGCAGCACAAACTTTGTAGCTAGTTTAAAAGAGGAGTAACCATCATTTTTCACGCAGCACTTTGATTCACAGGGGCAATCTCACATGTTCACTCTCAAAGAAGACTGCTGGTGCTGTGGATGATCGATATAACACTTCCATTGTATTTTGATTTGAATACTTTAAACTGCTAACTTCCTTTGGTGTCGCTTTGTGAATGTTCACTGTACAAAAAGGCGAAGAACTATTAATATCAAAATTTGAAGACTTCCCAAGCTCAGAGTACGAAAGTAATGTAGACAAGACAATATATATATATATATATATAAACAAGTTTTCCCTTCATTAAAATTCTTCCTATTTTCCCTGACCAGTGCCGTTCGTTTGACCAGAGGACAGCACATGTGCCTTAGCCTTACAAAGATAAATGTTTTGCATTGAAGTTTCAGCAGACACTGCCAGCAGTCGGCACTACTTCTAAAATGTGCAATCTAATCTACTCAAGCTGCAAAGATACTGCTAAAACAGAATTAGCATCACACCATTCTTCTCCACGTCTACCTTAATAATGCGACCACTGGTCCACTGCTGTCTCTTTCTGTCTAGATTGTCAACTCAATTTCTGTTTCTCTTATATATGCAGAATAGCTGATTCTGCCCTTGTATCAGAAATGGAGGTTTGATAATTCTTGCTGAAAGTAAGATTCTTGTAGAAACAAAATTCTTGAAGACTCAACCTATATGATCAGCCAAGTGTGAACATTGAGTCATGACAACCTGTAGGTAAAAAAGCATCAGGGGTTTCAAGTTCAACGCAATAAAGTGGACTCTCAAATCATACAAGGAAGGTGACTTGGCTCCCAGGTTTATCTTACATGGATTTTCAAGGAGCAAAAAGTTGGTGCTCAATTGAACACCAAAGGCGCTTGCTCCACACGGCCGAATATCCATGGGACCGTGAATATTTTTTTAAAAAAAATACAATCTACAAAACCACAAAAATTACATTCCTCACAACGTACTGCATACTCCACAGTTATTTATATTGTCAACCTTAACTGCACAACTCTGAGCACATTAGCTAAAACTATTGACAATCTTAGTCACTGATCATTCCTATTTCCCCTTTGACATTCCAAAACAAATAAAATCGCTAAACAGGCATATTAGATATAGTCCAACAGCATAGCACTAGCTCATGGTAAGAAGTACAATTAGAAGATAATGTAAGTGCCCAATACAACAACAACAACATCCAAGCCTTTTGTCCCAAACAAGTTGGGGTAGGCTAGGAGTTGAAACCCGATCAATGTCAAAGATCCACAAACATTCGATCTTAGGAATGTAAGTGCCCAATCCTACCTGAAAATCCAGAAGTACTGCCATGCAATTCGCAAGGCCTAAACCGGACAAGAAAATTGCATATGCTTCCTGTACCACTCAATTTCCTTTCAGCGACATCTCAAGCTGCTCCATCCTCCGGGCTAGGTCGTGTTTCCCACAATGCCGCAGCCCATCAACTACAACATTAAAGGTTGGCGCCCGTGGAGTGAACCCAGCTTCACTCATCTCAACAAGGTAGTTCGCAGCCTCCACGAACCGACCACCCCTCACACACATTTTGACAAGCATCACATACACAGGCCGATTTGGCGGGTGCCCCTTGGACCTCATATCACCAAAAAAGGCGAAAGCATCAGCGAAGCGACCTGCCTTACAGAGCGCCTTGATGATCGATGCGTAGAGACTTGGGAACGGCCGGTGGCCATCCTCAAGAGCCGCATAGAACAATCGGAATGCCTCCTCAATTCGGCCAGCCTTGGCCACAGCTGGTAGCATCACCTTGTACGTTGAGATGTCCGGGTATAGGCCACGACTGGAAGCATCGGCAAGAAGCGCCACCGCGAACTCCACATCACCAGCATTGCAAAGCGCCTCGGCGAGCGAGTTGAATGTGGCCACGTCGGGAAGGACGCCCTCCTTGGTCATGCGGAGGGCGAACGCCTTGGCCTCCTCAAACGCCCAGCGCGGACTAGACCATCAACGAGGAGGTCCCGGCCGCGCACCGGCGGGCGGAATCCGCGGCTCGCCATGTCGTCGAGGAACGCCTGCGCCTCCCGGAGCTTCCCTGCGGCGCACCATGCGTCGACGAGGGAGCTGAAAGTGGCGCGGTCGGGGGCCACGCCCTTGCGGGCCATGCGGCGGAGCAGCTTGTAGGCGCCGGCGAAGTTGCCATTGGCGCAGAGCGCGTCGAGGAGGGCGTTGTAGACCTGGGTGGTCTGCGGGCAGCCGAAGCGGGGGAGGCGGTTGAACACCTCGACGGCCTTGTCGGGGAGGCGGGAGTGGCCGTAGGAGGAGATGACGGCGGAGAAGGTGGAGGGCGAGAGGGGGAGACCGAGCGCGCGCATGTCGGAGGCGAGGGACCAGAGGTGGGAGAAGAGGCGGGCGCGCGCGAGCGGAAGGAGCAGCGCGTCGAAGTGCTCCGCGGAGGGGGAGAAGGACGGCTTTGCGCGGAGCCAGGAGAGGAAGCGCGCGGCGTGGAGGGGCTCTGCGGGCGCGGCGGAGCGGATGACCCGGAGCGCGAGGTCCGGCTGGAAGGGGGACGGGAGGCGGAGGCGGTTCAGGGTGCGCTCCAGGTAGAAGTCGCGCCGCACGATCGTGGAGAGGTGGTGGACCGCCGCGAAGTAGGCATCCTTGGAGGTCGGGTGCTGAGGCTGCGCGGTGCCTGCCGCGGGGTCGGGGAGCGTGGCGAGGCTGCGGGCGCCCAGGCCGAGGCCGAGACGGCCGCGGAGGCGGCACAGGACAGCGGCGGCGGCGGACGCCGGCATGGCTCGCCTAGGCTGCGTCCACACCGCGATTTCTCGCGAGATTAAGGCGGAGGTGGGCTCAGTGACGAAGAAGACCAATGGGTTACATGGGCCTTTGGTTTACCGGCCCATAGGACCACTTATCTAGGGTTTGGAGAGGATACAATGTGCGCGTCCCCTCGCAATCCAACACTGCTGCCGTCGCGCCATTCTTCCTCCTCGCTCCGTGTTAGCGTTAGGGTTGTGAGCTTTCGAAGGTATCAATAATCAAGCAGCACGTAGCATATTTTCCACCTCGTTTTCTTGCGTGATTTGATCTCTCTGATCTTATTCTAGCTGATGCGCGTTGTTTTTCGGCGGCAGATCAGAAGAGATGGCGGTGCCGCTGCTGAGAAAGAGCATCGTGAAGAAGCTGGTCAAGCAGTTCAAGAGGCCCCAGAGCGACTGCTACAAGTGCCTCAAGGTGACAGCTTCTCCAAAACGCTCGTTCTTGGCGCTCAGATATTTGCAGTGCACGTCATAGGGTGCCTGTTGCTATGTTCAGATGGGTCTAGATCGTGATTGATATGCTTCGTTGTAGTTTTCTTATTCACGCGCGGTGGTTAGCTTCTTTTACTAGATTCTGAGGATATAATGTCGAGTGGACTGATGTGTAGTGGCTATGAACCTCTGATGCGTAGGTGGTTTACGCCTTGTATTTTTCATGGTAGCTTGGGCAATGGTACTGTAAAATGGAAGGAGTGTGTGGAGTACTGGAATCGGCGATACGGCTCACTGTGTCAAGTGATTCTTGTGCAAGGTTGTGGCACATATAGCTATAGAAATGTGTTGTGTAGCTTTGAGCAGAAGTAGAAACACTATTTGAAAAAAACATAACTAAATACTGCATGTTAGATCAAATTTGCTTATTCCACTTGGTGCAATCCTTGAAATGGGACAGAAAATTGCAGTTTTTTTTTTGTGTTGGATAAATCTTTTATATCGTTTTCTACGGTCAAGGTTTCTGAATGAAAGGAAACATGTCTTAAAAGGTCCGAATCATCATCACCTACATATAGTTGAAAGAAATCCCGGATGGAGGGCGCGCCACGTCATCCTCTTGGTGATTTTGCGAAAACCCCGTCTGTTTCTTCAAATTACGGATAGGTTCCTGTAAATTACGAATAGGTCATTCGTGATTTTTTGTGAGAGCAAAATATTTTTTTCTTAATCGCGTTTGGGTCCCTCGTGTGCCATTTTACGGAAAAAAACTCCCGTTAAATTCAAATCGCTAACAAGCTATTTTCTAATTTTTCAGGATAGCGGACAGGTCCAAAAACATAACAAACAGGCCCTTACTCCTTACGTCTAGGTCCTTTCTCCGTTTTTCCCGGAAAAAATGTTTTCGCCATCAGAAATATGTGGGCAACTCTATCTCTAGACTTTTTTACCAGCACGATTTTACATCTCGATCTCTGATATTTTTTACAACATGTATTATTACTCGGTGAATGCGTAGAGTGTTAGGCTCGACAAAACAAGGTTGTCATCTATAATAATTTTTCGCCCTTTTTCCTCTAGACTATTTTTCCACCTCGGTTTTCCACCTCGGTCTACAATATTTCCCAAATAATTTGTCGAAAGAGATATTTCTACTGACTCTCTCTATTTTTCCCCGTAATTTCCGCTATTTTAGGAGTGAGAAATATGTATGCAGTTGTATCTTTATAGTTTTTTCAATTCGATATATAGTATTTTTCGATATGCGTGTATTATTGACGGTTGAACGTATAGAGTGTTAAATTCGACAAAAGAAGATCATTTCTCCGTCTTTCCCGAGAAAATATATACTATGTATTAAAGTTGAGAGGTTGTAGGACCTTAGAGAGTGTCCGAGTGCCACCACAAAAAAAAGATCCGAAGATTTATAAGCTACGCCTTTGTTTATTTTTGCGTCATTTTAAAAAAAAGTATAAAGATCCTACGACGATTTTAAAAAAACATCTTGTTCCATTTTCCCAAGAAAAAATCGAAAGACTCTCTAAAAAAATAGAAAATACATCTCGGTCTGTTTTTTCTCAAAAAAAAAAGGAATCGTTTTCCGCTCACGCGCGCGGCGTGCGCCGCGCTTACCTTCCTAGTAAGAAACAATTTCCTTGAGTGAACATTGGGTGTAAAGGAAGGGGGGCCCTAGCCCTTGCATTAGTATAGCAATGTGGCTCTCGCGACCTCTTCTACAGCAATTACTTCGTGGCTTCATGAAGTGGGCTGGATAAAAAGGTGTGGGCTTCATTCTGAGTGTGAATGCTTGCCTAGACCTCTCCTAACACTTCCTTGCCCAATGGCTGCTTAAGAAAATCCTGTTTTCAGCACGATCAATCCCTTCTTGTCTGATCCTTTCAGTGAAACAAGTTATTTTTCTGTTATATATAACTATAGGTTCAAGTGGCATTTTCTCGAGTGTAGTATTATATTCTTTTTTTTCTATCCCAATTACCCGTTGAGTGCATAGTATACCATTTGCTAAAATTTGTTTTACAAGTGAGACCTTATTTAAAAATGAAGTTGTGGCTGCTTGTTGTTGTAGCCTTGTTTGTGACTGGCATTGGATGATGTGTGATAGAACCTGTGATTTTTGGATTTTTGAAATGCTGAAGCGGCGTGTCTTCTTGTAGACATGTCATCTCATTTAGTAATGCTTATGTTGTGCTTAAACTGAGCAGTTTTCACTTCTCCTTGTTTGCAGCCAAGCTGACGCAGGCCAAAGGGTATCGATTCCCGTGTCAGGAGAAAGTTCAAGGGATGCACCTTGATGCCCAACATTGGTTATGGTTATGGCAAGAAGACCAGGCATTACCTTCCCAACAAATTCAAGAAGTCTGTAGTCCACAATGTCTCTGAGCTGGAGTTGCCTATTGTGCACTGCACAACAGGTATTGTGTATTATCACTTTACCGTAATGATTGGGTTTGACAACTGAATATTGTCTAGTTAAATGAGCTGTTGATCACTCTTATGAGCTCAAGTTAAATGTGTCCTTTTGTGCTAATTGTTAGGATTAATCCTGGTTACACATCTTTTCTTGCAAACAGGACATACTGTGCCGAGATCGCCCACAACGTCTCCACGAAGAAGCGCAAGGAGATTGTGGCGCGTGCTGCACAGCTTGATATCGTGGTCACTGGTCACGAACAAGCTTGCCAGTCTTCGCAGCCAGGAGGATCAGTGAAAAGTTCTTCAGTCTGCTGTTTTGGTCGCTTTGTTTGTAGGAAACTGCCCCTGCTTTGAGAAGTTGCCTCCCGTGTTAGTTGTCTCATATGAATGCCCTCTAATGAGTTGCGCAGCTACAATTTTGTTGTGGTGCCCTGCATTAACTTAATCAGTGTAACTCAGTGCTGTCATACCGCTATGCACTCTGCTGTTATACCGATATGCACTTTGAAATGAGAAAATTGTCTAATGAAAATGGCATGCTTGCCATGTACCAAAGACCCTAGTGCTACCGAGCTCCCTGGGCCGTCCTTTTTGTGGTAGGCAACGTGATCATTTTTCCAAATTTATTCTGAAGAGAATTAGATTTGCAATGAAAAAAAAAACTATGAGAGGCTAAAACAGCTAAGGCATCGTGCCCCAAGGTTCTGAGATGGCATAGCAACCGCGGTAGCACCTTGGGTGGGCGGGGCTATCCCCAAATTTCCTGATCCAGTCATCAAATTATGGTGTGTTTGGTACAGCTCGAGCTTCATCACGGATCTGGTAGAGTTGGGTATTTCTAACTTTACTAGATCTGTAGAGCTAGAGCTATTGATACATTAAAAGTATTCAGATGGGTCATCTTGTTTACATTTTAGACTAAAAATATAAACTTATTTCACTTTATTTTAGTTCATAAGTTTCGGATCTTAGGTGGAGCCTTGATCTAGAGTTCTACTAAACAAAACCTTAATCTTGAACTCTAGATCTCGCTGGAGCGCGGAATCATCCAGTCATGTCGCCGCCCGCCAGGTCAGCTGTTGCTCGAGCCGTCGCTGCGTCGGCGTCCGGTGGTCTCGCCATCTCCACGGCGCATCAAACAAGGTATCTCTCCCGTCGACTGCTGTAACGTCAGTTTTGGACTCAGTGGAAACTTCGTTTACGTTGAATCGACATGAAATGCTCTCCAAGATTAGCGACGACGTCGACAGGGAGAGGATGCTGCGGGATTGGAGCACAATGGTAAGCGAGGGCCGTGGCATCCAACGCTGAGAGGATGACCACTGTCATGGACACAGACCCATTTCGTTGGTGCGTGTATCATAGATAAAATTCATTTTTTTTAATTTCGTCGCTCTTATTCTTCTTTTATGTATAGAGAGTTTTTTTTTCTACTCTCAGAAGTAGTGAATGGCCTCTGAGTGTTTTATTAATAGTATACGATTACATCAAAAATAATAAAGGAATATGTTAGTTCTGTTTAGATGGTATATCAGAGGTGGTAGTAAATACACTCGAAAGTAGAATATGTACATCGGAAATGATACAATGCATACATCTGATAAGAAAAGCAAAAATCGAGCACTCTGGTCTCCTTACTTGCACAGCAACGCTCGTCCTTAAGTTCCAGATGTAGCTACCTTATCCACATCATAAAGCAAGTTTAATCATCCATTCCTTCATCGGGATCTCGTTAGTGCCTTACTCAGTTGCTTTGAACCATCAACCACTTTCTAATCGTCTTCTCTGTTCGTATGCTCATCCAAAACCTGCACTCCCAAATACAACAACCCCACCTAGTCACCGACGAGGAAAGGGGCATCATGGCTACACTGTAGACAATAGCGTGGAGGTAGGGATGCCACAGTCTATCAGTCAAAGCCCGCCGCCAATGAGTCTATCCACCGTGACTGTAGCTTGTGTGGATATATCCCCTTTTGAGGAGTCGCTGGAGCTCACCGGATTGGTGGGTCAGAGACCAAAGGAGGTAGATAACAAGTGGAGGGTTAGTGGATGAAGCGGTGGTTCCAATAGAATGTGGAGATGTAGCATCGAGTTAGCTGTCGCCATCGCCCCACGTCTTCTTCCTCATGTAGGCTTTTTTTTGGTAAATACTTTATATTGTCGCATCATTTTTTCCAACTTCCTAAATGAAGTGCTTTGATTTTATCGGAATTCCCCTTCTAAAATTTTATAGTAAGAGATTTTTTTTTTTTGTGGTTGGCATTTTGATTTGTTACACTAGCGATGTATAATTGTTGTAGTGAGGAAGTTGATGCCATTTTTCAGTTTTGTTGCAATGGTTATTTCGGTTTGGTTGCCGGTGATTTTTTTTAGTTAGCTTAGCGAATTGAAGTCAAAATGACCATTGAAGCCGGAGAGCAGGATGCTTTGGCACGATGGACGCCTGTAAGGAGATGGAGGGAGAGGAAGAGAAGCGGGTTAGCTATGGGAAGAAGATCGGGGAGAAGGAAGAGACGTCCCTTCAGAACTGGCGTGCAGGCGCGTGAAGACCAAGCTAACAGGAATACTAGAAGGACATCGAGCACAGTGATGGGAAACGAGGGGGCCATGAATGTGTCATGGACGCGATGCGAGTACATTTTGGTTTCAAGTGTTTTGTTTGGCACGGAGTCCCTGCAATTCTACCCTGCCTCAGGCAATCCGGCGGCAAACATTCGCAATGAAAATTTTGCTCTTGCGTGTAACTACACGGTAATTTTTCCATTCAAGGATTAGATGAATTTCACAACCGATTGGCGTCGTCTGGTAAACCATTTTTTTTTGGCCAGTTTCTTAAGTCCCACTTCGACTGGCATGTCTACTATGCTTGCTATTTGGTGATATAATCCTTGTGCAGCCCCACAATCTTTTGGTTGTCTCTGTGTTTTCAGGTCCGTGTTCTGAAGCCACTAGCAGAATCCCAGCTCGCCTGATTCTACAAATAAAAAGACGCACGCATTTCGCAACTACGTAGCCGCCGTGGGAGAAGTTTAAGCGCAGAACCGAGAAACGGCACGCACCGAGACAAATCAGGCTTGGCCGTAGTACGTCCAAAGCTGCTGGTACTCCCTCCGTCCAACTGTATTGCACGTATTTTTTAACGGTTTTATCCTTAAATATAGATATATTTTATGTTCTAATTTAAACTAGTAAGATATTTCCTTTATATCTCTAATAAATATTTATATTTTTTATATATATATATATATATATATATATATATATATATATATATATATATATATATATATATTAAAGGCAAATGATTCCATGTTCCTAGGTGTACATACTCCCACCTTCAGTATACTATTTAAATAATATTATTACACCTCTTTATCCTTTTGAGTATACTTTAATACTAATTATAAAATACTCTAAAGTGAGTTCTATGAAAAAATTTATTAAAGTCCACCCTTTATAGCAATATTTGTTTATATATTCCTTTTACATATGGAAAAAGGTATGTAGTAAAAAATAAAAGGTTCTTATGACATTTTTTCAACCATGTTGCATTGGAGTATCTTAGAATTATTATTGAAGTATATCAAAAGTGATCAAAGAGTATAAAGCGTTCATTTAAGTGGTATATTAGAGATGGGAGTATGTACTCCTAGGAGTATGAAAAAGGCTTCCTAAATTAAATATAGTGTTTAAAGATAATAATTAAGGGTAATCTAACCATTTTAATATCTACTTGATCTATGCGACTAAAAAAACTTGGACGAAGTACTATAAGAGCAAGTACAATAACAAAGACTACTACTTGCTCTATCTTTCATCTATATCATTTAGAGTAAGTAATAAAGCCAGTTTGTACAATAACTATATCTAAATATTGTCTCTAGAGAAACACTAGGTGTGTTTGGTTGTCTGCACTATCCTAATCTGTCCTGTATGCGTTATCTAGACTAGTCTTAGTCTGCATGAGTGAATGCAAATTGAGTTATTTGGTTACTTGTTTATGCATCTCATAGGTAGGCACCGAAGAGAAGTCCAATTTCTATGTTTCCTCCATCCTGTATGAGTGGGCGCAATTGCATCCACCTAGTCTGGTTAAACAGGAAATCAAACACGTGTCTAACAGATACAGTTGTATCCACTCATGTGATTCAGACACCATGCAGTCAACTAAACACACCCTAAAGCATTTAATTTGGGCATGAACTTCATCTTTACAATTATTGGCAAAACACTAACTTCAACACTAACAATCGCTCGAGCTGACTCCAACATAAGTATTTGGCTGGCTATAGCACATTATTCTCCATGCGATGCTAGCAACTAAATAAAAATCGGCTCTTTTCTCTCTCTTCTTTGTTCATCTTCTATATAAGTTAAAGTTGATGTATACATAATAATAATAATAATAATAAATTAAGATGATTTTATTGTACCTGATCTAATACTCCGGCCAGTTGGCGTATCCAGGATTTTGGTTATGGGTGGTCCAACTTGATACCGTAAATCTAACATGCCAATATATAATACAAGTATAGAATTTACCAAAAGTGCATCATGATATACTAATAAGGTGTCTTACGAACATCTTAAAATCAACAACTAATTATGAAATTTGACTTAAAGAAACTTACGATTACAATAATTTGAAGAAGATTACAATTACTACTTCTTGTTGGGTCTACGCTTTCTAATGGCCATGAAAGTGTCCATTATATCTTCTTCATTCACTTTAAAGAAAATATTTCGCTCAATGAATGTGACTAGACAATCGTCAAAAGACTATCACACATCCCTCTTCATGTTTCAACAATTACGCAATACAATATGTAGGATCGATATATATTAAACTAGCAATCAGAGGGGGGTGAATAATTGCGCGGAAGCTAAAATCAAATTTTTGATTATTTTTGAAACACCCCAATTAACTGATTCGGATTCGACAAAAACAGATTAACCTATGTTCACTAAACCAGTAATTTATGATGATCCCACCGTTAGATCGATGTGAAATTTTAACTACTGAAACTAGACTCAATTTTCAAGCAAACACAACTAAAATCAACTCGATCGGATCTACGGATCTAAAGTTATTTTCTTCGCAATTTTACTGAATCAAACGTCAGACCAAATAAAAACAGATTGACTCACGTTCACCAAAATAATAATTCCCAAAGATCCTACCGTTGGATTGTTGTGAAATTTTAACTGTATAAACTAGATGAAATTTCTAAATTAACACAATAAGAATCAATCCGATCGGATCAACGGATCTAAAGATATTACCTTCGCAATATGACTGTCTCAGTAATGACGGGAATTGAGCTTACCGCTTTGGAATTTTTGGGTGGGCCGGGGCCCACCCGGCCCACCCTCTGGATCCGCCAGTGACTCCGGCGCTGCGGCCGGCAGCACGGCCCAACGAGCGCCCCCACGGACGACGCCCGGCATTTGCTCTCCTGCCTCCCAAAATTATTGCCCGGCCGCGGCCATGAAGGCACCGTACATTAGCGTTGCAGGAGGATCACTGTACTCGGCCAATGGTGCATGGCACTATGCTGCTGCTGCTGCTGTCGTCTGCCGCTGCCGTCCCCTGCTCGGTTTTCCTGCCTCTGCTCGGTGACGTGCATGGGGAGGAGGATCGTCCGTCCGGTGAGATCCTGCGGCCGGCCGATCTGGAGAAGCTTGGTGGCCATGTTGCTGCCGCATGGACAGGCAGGGTGCGGTGCGGATGTTGCAGCGTGTACAGTTTCTCCCTGCACGGGTTTCGTTTGGTTGTCTGTGCACTTCTGCGGCCCGGAGGGAGGGAGTCACATGGATAAATGTTGCAGCGGCGCTGGCTTCGCTCCCCGGATTTGGAGCTTTATGTTTGTTGTTTACGTTACACTGGTGTTTGCACCCAAATTTAGCAGGATATGGCCAATTAGTCAGACTAAAGGATAAAATAGATATTTTTTAATTGATATCGGTTTTAAAAGGAAAAATTATGATAAGGTCACGATTATGGCCGATATTGATTCAAAGATAGGATTTTCATCTATATAAGACTGATACGGATCATAATTGACAACGCATCGGAGAAAGATATAATCAATCGATGCACAATAAAAGAAGATCAAGAGGAAGTACAAACAACACAATCAAACAACTTGCATCTACCTTTTATTTACTTTCCTATCAACTAGAAGTACCTTTGTAATTTAAAACCTCTCTTGTAATCCAATTTTGATCAATAAAATTGCGCACCGTCGATTGTTGATCTTCATTGATTACACTAGGTTTGATTTTCTACGATCTTGTTGCACATCGCATTTTTCAAAAAAATTTACCTTTTGTCATCTAATCATCTTTTTAGACTTATCGTTACCCTTGATTTGATCGGCTATTGATAATTGTTTAGATCTTTGCCGATTGTCACATTATATCATGGCTCTAAGCATATGTTTTTCAATCTATCTTACTGATTGCAGGATCAAATCAGCAAGTATCAGCATGACCACCATAGTAACCACGACGAATGAAAGTATCTTCGTTCTTATTAGGGATATGGATAGGCCAGTTTTCTTGATCGTAATACTTCAGACGAAATATAGTAAGAGCTAGCGAGGATAAGGTCAATTTACTCACGATATCAACTTGGTACTCACTCCAATAAATATCTTGAGCCTTCAGCATAACACCACCTAACAGACAAATATCCTGTTTCATATAATCCAATAATTCATCTTTCAGACTTGGAAGAGTCTCAAGAGTGATTTTATCATGTTGGATAGAGCCTTTTGATCCTAATTGAGGACAGAGATTTAGAGCTAAGCTATTAAGACTACTTGGAAGTAGAGTTAAGGAATCTCTTAGACAGAATAGCCGCTTCTTATTACCTCGTCGATATACTGTTATCTCGTAAACCTTATTGTTCCTCAAAAGAGGATTGAATGTGTATTTATACCCATGTCTACTAGCTAAATGCCGAAGCAATAGAATACCATCGAATCGTGCTAAGTTGTGGAAGTAGATAGTGGAAATAGAGGGATTTTTAGTAGATACTACCCCTAAACGTTCGATAAAGTCGAACATCATCTTATCGCTTCTCTTTTCAAATGTATTGAATACTATAGATGGATAATCTTCACTGTAATATGTCTCAATAACATGTGACTCCTTAAAATTACCGATTACAGAATTAAATTAGTTGATAAACCACAAACTAACTTGATACCGATCTTCTTATATGCTTAGACGGACAGATCCGTAGTCAGATTTTTCAACGCTAACAACCAGCCAGGTAATTACGCTCACGTCCTTTGCCTCGGGTCATGTGACATGTTGCTTCCTTCGGATTCATATTTCACACTTTGACCTTAGTGCACCCAAAAAAAAAATTTCCTTCGACCTGGAAATTTACTGAAACTGAAATGTATCGCTTTTGAGATTCATGCTTTTGCTTCTTCTGTGCCAAATTCCCTACTCCCCGGTGGAGGCAAGGCAAGGCAATTGAAGGTCTGTTTGGTAGATCTCTAGATTTTGATTCTTCAGCTTCAGCTCCTGATTTTCTATAAAATCGATTCTCTAGTGAAAGTGATTCTTGTTTGAGAAATAGTTATGAATTTAGCGGGGAGGTTCATAACTGGAAGGTTGTGAATCAGGTGGGAAGCAGATTTTTTTGCTCCTAGACTGTAAGTCAAAAAACATGAATCACTTCCTCGGATTCATATGTGAAGCTGGTTGATTTTTTTTAGAGCTTCTCAGTTTCTCATGAGAAAATTGAAGCTGAGAACTCTGTCAAACGCACCCTGAGTAGTACCATCCCGCTCCCCTGAGTAGTACCATCCCACTCCATTGTTGCACCGATAGCTTACAGAATGAGGATGAGACTAGCTGCTCAATCTTTTGGTTAAAATTGATTTAGATCTAGATTAGACTTAGACCGTGATTGGAACACGGAAATTTCACAGAACTTTCATCGAAAACAGTTTAATTCACAAAAGAACCTGGAAATAAATTCCCGAATTCCCAACAGGGCCTCAAGGGTCTCCATGCATAGCTCTTGTAGCAAATCCAACATGACCTAAAGAACAACACAATTTTCTTTGTCCTTTTTATTATTTAACTTTTTAAACTTTATTTTTATTAATAAACTCTCACGAAATTTATTTCTAAATATGACCTTTTTAGGCCATATGAGGTCTATAGCGCGGCAAACAAAGGTTAACTCTAACTTTGAACCAAAAAGAATGACCATTTTTTGCCACCTCACTAGTTGGGCGTGGCAAAATAACACTGCTATGTTAGTTAACACAAAGTGACAGAACTTGATCACTCCATGTTAGATGGAGATTGGTGCCACTGACACTCTTTAAAATTCGTGATTCACTTTATGACATCCTGACACACTGTCATACACTCAGATGGACCTGCGTGTCATAGACACATTACTAAAGGCCAACGAATTGGATGTCGTTGGACTAATTTTTCCATGTTAGATGGCGTAGCAATGTTGTTTCGTCATGTCATGTTTCATCTGCGTCGGCAAGATGATCAGATTTAAAAATAAGTTGGATAAAGACCTAAGTAGAAATGAAATAAAAATGCGTTAAACCAGCCATCGCCAACACCCAAAGGAATTAATTTCGTTCTGATACGTTTAATAGGTTTCGTCTCGGCGAAACGGCTGCCCGCCTCACCCGCCGGCCTACAGCTACGAGCCTACGACGTTAGGCCGCGCGCGACCATTGTCGGCAGACGAATAGCGAGACGGTAAGGTACATCAACAGTGTTGCTCGGAGGGTCGTCGTACGTGCAAGATGAGCATGTCGCGAGTAGCGCCTGCGTGCTACGCTCTCCTGGGGCTTGGTGCCTCGGTGGAGTCTTGTGGTTGATTGATTGACAGCTCCAAGCCACGCGCGCACTCTCTACAGGGTTCGTGAAACCGTCGAACCGGCCCATTTCCGTGAAAGCCGACCGCTACGAGCCGGTTCGTAACGTCGAACCATGGGTAGTTTTCTTTGGGATTGTTTATGGAGGCAGATTGTTGAGTACTGCTTAATTTGTAGGGTTTAGTTGATCTGTTATGTAATATCTCGTTTGTTGAGGAGTAAATATGCATGCAGTGGCTAGTCATTTTTATTCACTATATGATCATGATCATCATCATCCAATACATGGTGCCATTGAAGGAAAACTATGAGGTATAATTGATACTAGAACAATAAGCGCGGCGCACGTCGCGCGCGTGAACGAAAAATAAATTTATGTTTTTTTCGGAGAAAAACGGATCACGAAAACAAATTTTGCCGCGCGCGTGAATGAAAAACAAATTTGCGTTTTTCTCAAAGAAAAAATGGACCACGATTTTTTTTTTTTGAAAAAGCGAGGAAAAACGGAACATGAAAACAATTTTTTCGGGAAAAACGGAGCATAAAAATATTTTTTCCGGAAGAACGGAGGAAAAAGTCTAGAGATAGAGATGAACACATTTTTCGGTGACGAAACATTTTTCCCGCAAAAACGGAGAAATGACCTAGACGTAAAGAGCAAGGACCTGAATGTTATGTTTTTGGACCTATTCGCTATCCTGAAAAATTAGAAAATGGCTTGTTTGCGATTTGAATTTAACGGGAGGTTTTTCGCAAAAGCGGTATACGAGGACTCAAACGCGATTTAGAAAAGAAAATCTTCCCTCACAAAAATCGCGAAGGACCTATTCGTAATTTCTGGGGACCTATCCGTAATTTCAAGAAACGTGAGGGTTTTTTTGCAAAATAGGCAAAAGCGACACTTGGATAGGCTCATTGAGCCGGAACTTTGCAAGCTTTAATATAAGGTATTATTAGTGAACAAAACTAATTAGTCTACATAGTAGTCTGTAACTATTTTGGTGCAATATATAAGTAACTATATGCCTGGAAAGAAGAGTGCTAGATATGTGCGTGCAGCGTGCTTCCTTGGTGCAGTACCATTTTGTATGATTTTTGTTGCTATAGCTAGCTAGGTGCAATAATACCATTTTGTATAATTTTTCCACTTGAAGCAAGACATGTAGTGTACACATATGCATAGAAAGAAGAGTGCTATATATATTCACCAATAATTTCATAAATCCTCGCTTCTCCAAGTTATTATTTTCTAGAGTAATTTTTTATTATTATTTAAAAATTGGCCAGAAGCACTCGCATTCATTATAGAAAAAAATAAAGACGAGCTACATACGCACACACACAGTCTGTGATAAACATACTACAAACGGTTCTATTGATAAACATATCACAAATGGTTCTATTTAAAAACCATCTGTGATAAACATATATCACAGACAATTCTAGTTAAAAACTATATAGGATATATGTTTTCACAGTCGATAAAAAAACTGTCTTTGATATGTGTCATAATATCATTGACACATGCTTACAAATAATTCAAACATATGTGATGACGTTTTTGAACCATCTGTAATATCCTTCTCTGCAGTAGTGTTGGCTTGCTCAGTTCGGTGGTTTTGCTGCTGGCTTGCGAATGCAGTGGCTTTGGTAGCTTTGGGGAGAAGGATAGGGTGGGGTGTTGACTATGGCTGGTTCCTTTCCTCCCTACCTTTTAGTTGTGCTAAGTTATCTCTTTACTGTGTGAGATATTTTAGTACTATTCATATATGGTTATGGTTACTTGACTACGAGTAGGTTTATATTTGCCGGATGATAAAACTCTGGTTAGCGAGAGGTACTAAGCGCCCTGGACGGTCTAGTATCTCAATGAGCGTTTCTTAATCATATTTGGGTCTAACGGCAATTTAATTTATCTCCTAATTTATTATTTATCTATATCTTGTTTGAATTAAATTTGTTGTAATAATTGGTTGCAGGTGGCCTACATCAGCGGCCGTCTGAAGATTGTTATAGAGTAGGTCTCTTTTGAATTTTTCTTGTCTTTTATTTATTGTACTTAACAAATTGTATATGATTTTTGTTGTACGAGATTTTATTCTAACTTATCCTAACGTTATATCAATAACCTGATGTTTATATTTATTACGGGCCGACTTCAGTTAATTACGTTATTATTCTATTTATACACCTTTTTTTTGCTAGCTCTTTTGGGTTGTTTCAAACCAGAAACTCTTTTACGTACATAAGTACATTTACATAATACACATATAGTCGATCAATTTTTGTTGGAACCAGATATGGTAATATGCAGTTCTGCATACCTTAAAATTCCTCTAAAATTAACACGCCAAGTGTAACAGTAGTATTGCCAATGGCCATTAGTTCCTCCCGGCCATTAACAGTATACCAACGAAGTAATAAGAAGCGGCTATTCTGTCTAAGATATTCCTTAACTCTACTTCCAAGTAGTCTTAATAGCTTAGCTCTAAGTCTCTTTCCTCAATTAGGATCAAAAGGCTCTATCCAACATGATAAAATCACTCTTAAGACTCTTCCAAAGTCTGAAAGATGAATTATTGGATTGTATGAAACAAGATATTTGTCTGTTAGGTGGTGTTATGCTGAAGGCTCAAAATATTTATTGGAGTGAGTACCAAGTTGATATCGTGAGTACATTGAACTAATCCTCGCTAGCTCTTACTATATTTCGTCTAAAGTATTACAATCAAGAAAACTGGCCCATCCTATCTCTAAAATTAACACGCCAAGTGTAACAGTAGATTGCCAATGGCCATTAATTCCTCCCCGTCTAAACGAAGAAAGATAGGGAAACGATACAAGTTGCCAAAGCACCCAGGCCAAGGATACACGAACCATTCACGAGTACATGCACGGTGGGCAGTTTCGTAATTCCTGGAAGTCGCTAGAGCCATACAACGTACAAATCGTGCACTATATGCCCTGGCCTTACTCTGTCGATACCATGCATAGGCGCTTTTACTTTTCTTCCCTCTCTCCACCGAACGCAGATTCAGCACGTTGACCGAAAGTAATACGCTAATTTTTTTTAAAAAAAACTAGAGCTCGGACGTCCGATCACTGTTAATCTTATCGGATGTCTTTTACAATATTTTTTTTGAACTCTTGCAACATCTGTTTACTGTAGCGATTTTTACTGTTTGTCGAAGGAAAATATTGCACGTGTTGGTAAGAAATGTTGCACGCGTATAAAAAAAATGTTACAGTGTATCCGAAAATTTCAAACATCCGGACACAAGTCATTAGGTTTTTTTTTTTACCGTAGCAAACAGTTTTCGAACATTATTGGACAATCATCCTGTTTAAGTTGCAGTACCTCTGAAGACTGCAAGCACAAGATCTCTTTCCCTTTTTACCTAGCTGTTATCATCTTCTATATATCTACAAATACACAACTCCATCACTCCATGCATGGTCCAAATTATATATGTGTACGGCGCGAGTAGCCTCTCTTCTTCTTCTTCGAGTGATCGATCGCTTATATCTCTAGCTAGCTAGGGCACCCCAAAGCAAGATGGCCGCAGAGAAGGGAAGAAATAAGCTGCAGCTGTTGTGCTATCTCCTCCTCATTGCTACGCTTATAATCGGTAATCCAAGCACACTACCTTGCTGGCTTCTCTTATTGATGGATTAACTCATAACTCACTGATTTCTTGTTCTGCCTCTCCACTCCATTCCACTCCACTACACATACAGAAGGTGACGTTTTAGCTGCTCGGCCATTCTCGCCATGGACTCTCCCGGAGACACGGCTGCAGATGATGGTCACTTGCAAACTCTCTGAATAAGTAGTTCCACTTTTATACTGCATGCATGTCATGATTTGCAAGTGGACCACAACCGCAAGATCTTAGATTCATTTGCATATCTGTCTTCCTTCCATCTCTTCCATTAGTAGTGCGATTAAATTAAAGATGCACCAAGAAGTTCAGACTATATATGTTAATTAAACTGAAGTTTTGACAACTGTACATAGATCGACATTTCTGCATGTCTGCAGGGCCTACCGAGATCGGAAGATCAAGAAGCACCGGCAGGAAGTAGGACGTTGGGGGAGAAGATCAGCGCGAGGAGGCTGATGGTGGGGTCGAGGGTTCCGACGTGCACCTACAACGAGTGCCGCGGTTGCCGGCACCGGTGCAGCGCGCGGGAAGTCCCCGTCGACGCCAGCGATCCGATGAACAGCGCCTACCACTACAAATGCATCTGCCATATATAATATGCTCTAGGTGAGAGAGTTGATGCTGTGCTCGCGCGCTTGTTCCGAGGATGGAGAGTTCTCTTGAATAATCGATCCGTGTTGTTCGTATGGAGAGGGACGGGTGTGTACTGTAGCTGTTGTTCTCTGTTGCTGCTTGTTTAGTATAGGCAATTAAGTGTTATCTGTCATGCATTTTGTGTTAAGTGTAGTACGGTGTGTTCCTTCGATTCCCTTGCTTGGAATGGTATAAAGTTTAATTTTCACTTTCAGGGGACAATTACCTAGGGAGTAAAATTTATGGCAATGATTTTCAGTGACGAGGATTGAAAAGCGGGCAAAATTTGGACCGAGATTTTGGATTCCGGCTGAAGACAATCCAAAATCTCGGTCCAATAAAAAATTAAAAAATTTAAATTGCTATAGTAATCTTAGAAATTTATGCGAGATTTCGCTAAATGTTGAGTTTTTTGTCCGTTTTTAACTTTTTTTGGGGATTTGACCGGATTTGGTACAATAACCTTTCTTAAAGTTATCTTCCATGAAAATTTATTGAAAAATCAAAATTTTGAAATATTTTATAATTTCGGCAGAAACACTGTCAGGTTTTTATAAAATTATACAAACTTGATCATAATCTAAAAAATTTAGGTACTATATTTAGTAGTGAATGATCATACATAAAAAATTTTAAAATAATTGAACTTCATTTTTTTATCTTTCAAAAATAAAAAACCAAAGGAACATAAATGAGATAGTAACCTTATCAGAATTTTATAAATTTGCGCATGTGATCATGATTTAACATTTTTAAGAGAGCTTAAGCATTATCTCAACACCTTTTTCTAAAAGTTTCAAAAATTCTAAATCTATTTTAGTAGCTCAATCAAATCTATAGAAGCAATACATATACTCAACTTTTATCAAGATAATAGCACTATCATAATTTTAAAAATTCCTCAAGTTTGATTATTGTCTGAAAATTTTATGAAAACACTAGTGATGCATCAGCACCATCCACAAAAATTTTAAAAATTTTCTAACTTAATTTGAACTATCTTTCATTCAGTTGAAATTTACCGAGATTTCGATAATTTCAACTTAAATCTCGAAAATACCGGTTCAAAAATTCTGAATTTGAATTTTGGTTTTTGGATTACAACTGAATTTCATCTAAAATTCAAAAATCTTATCGAAATTTCAGATATATCGGTGGTTTTCAAAATACACCGAAAATAAAATTTAAAACTTTGCTCCGAACGACGAGACCCCAACTCACCGTGCCTCAAGGGAGGCGAGCGTGCACGCACCACGTACAGTGCACCCACCGACACCCCGGCCACGCCGGCAAACTCCCGAGCCCGCGGCGCCACCCGTCAGCCACCGAAAAACCGAGCAGGTCGCGCGTGGCCGGCGTGTCACGCGTGGCTTGCACTCGGCGGCCTCCACCGCCGCACCGTGCCCGTGCGTGTGCCCCACTAGTCTCCCACTCGTCTCGTTTACTGTTTAGCCGTTTCTCTCACCACCCCACCTGACGGCGCCGCGAGTGGACTAGTGGAGGTGCCCCCGCGCCGGCCGAACTGACCACCCGACCCGACCTGCGGGTTCGGTCCAAACCCACCGCGCGAGTGCCCCGGAACGCTACAAATCTCCAGCGGCCGCTCGCGGGTGCGGTGCCGAGACGACGGAGAGGTGGCGGTAGCTGTAGCTTAGCGTAGTGGGAGAAAGAGGAGGAGACCATGGGGGACGAGTCGGAGGGGGAGGCGGAGGAGTACCTGTTCAAGGTGGTGATCATCGGGGACAGCGCGGTGGGGAAGAGCAACCTGCTGTCGCGGTACGCGCGCAACGAGTTCAACCCCCACTCCAAGGCCACCATCGGCGTCGAGTTCCAGACGCAGAGCATGGACATCGACGGCAAGGAAGTCAAGGCCCAGATCTGGGACACCGCCGGCCAGGAGCGATTCCGCGCCGTCACCTCCGCCTACTACCGCGGCGCATTCGGCGCGCTCCTCGTCTACGACATCTCGCGCCGCTCCACCTTCGACAACGTCGGCCGCTGGCTACAGGAGCTCAACAGTACTCCCCTGTCCACCTATCTATCTACTTGCTTCTTTCTAGTACTTCTTTATTTACACAACTAGCTTGCTTGCTTGATTACTGCTGTTGGCTTGAATCAATTGATTCGTTAAGATCGTGTAGATCTGGGTTGGTTTTGGACGTCGAAAGGGATAGTAGTGTTCGTGAAGCATAGCTGGTAGAAATAGAATCCAGTGGAGAATTTGCGAAAAAGGACATACTTTTTTTGTTGTTCTATCTTGTAGATGCCTAGATGGTGATTGAATAGGGTGTTTCTGGATAGCAGGAGCATTGTTAGGCCGGATGGGCTGGGCGACCTTGTCTGAACCTGGATCTGAATCTTGATGCTTAGGCTTGTTGGGGAATGTTTTGAGGAGAGGATGCGAGGACCACTTCGGGGGAGCGGAATTACTGTGCTAGTTGCTTATTTTGGATTCGGCAGTGAAGTAGTAGGCATCCTTGGGACTACTAATTTTGCATTTGGTGAGCTGAGCTATTTGCAGTTGTAAATTTACAACGTTGGAAGCTTCTTAGTTCTTCATGTTGATGTTCAAAACATAGTGGCCACTGTCTTGTTGGTTGTAATTATGTGTGGATGTGTTTATAATCAGCTAGACTCTCGAGAAATGTCTGGAGTGCTTTCCTCCAATTAATCTAATTATGCTTTATCGATATGGTAGCTGCAACAGCATGGCTGCCATTTTCTTGTCACAATAGAATTGACAAATTAGAGCATGATTTCAATCACTTTTAAGACTTTACTTTGAGTATTTGAGGTCAAACCTTTTTTTGGGGTGCTGGGCATCTTTTCATTCCCCCTTGGAGGAATTTGAGCTTTTTGCTGATGGAAACTTGGAACGTCAGCCAACATGGAATAAATGAACAATCTAGGTTCGTTCCTTTTATGTAGATGGGAACTTTTAGCTAGGATACATTGCTCTTCTGAAAAGGCAAAGCTTTTGGTATAAGAGGAAGTTATGGTAATAATGCAATTTTGTAAGGCAGAACAAATGCACCCTGGATACTAAATTGCAATATGTGTTTTACTGTGAATGTTATGCCATGAAACTCAATACGAGACATCCTAATAATCGTAATTACTTGCTAGTTACTTTTTATTGAGCGCATGAAATTTCATAGCACCTCCAAACTAAATATTATCAAATCACACCTGAGTTGATATTGTATCTTGCTCTGTTTTCTCAATCATCTATCTTCTGTTCTTCATGATGCAATAATCGGTGAACTCTAACCTTGGTTCTACACGTATCTTGTGCACTTTTTGGTTCTCCATGTATATTACTTTAACATTCCTGATCTTTTGGGAAATGGAAATTAATAATCCATGGTTGTGTTTCATATTATTTCACCTATAACCAGCAATGTTGGGTGCTAGTGCTTTACCAGGATTGTTGTCATTGAATAAACAAGTATTGTCTAATGTTATGGATGATCCAACACAACACTATATCAAGATATGCACATTTTCTGTGACAAGTACTGTTCAGTATTTGGCATGTAGCTTTTGTATCAGCATGCATCTTACAGACTGAACTGAAAATGATGCGGACACTGTCTGAAAATATCATGCTTCGTTCGCAAACGCGTGTAATGCTCTTTTGCACTATCTTTGGATGTTGTATACAATCAGGTTGAATGGATGTATTGAAAGGTATCATATATGATGGGGACTATTGGATGGATAGGATTGTGCTCACGAAGACACTATGCTTGTGTGTGGATTGGCCATGATGATTTTCTAGGTGCTAGTTTCTTGCGCCATTCAAACTACTAATGATATCCTTGATTACCTGATTTCATTTCACTAACTGAAAAGGTCAAACGATGTAGGATTGATATTTGGTTGGTTGTAATATTGTATACTCCATATGTATTCCATCTATTACCAAGAATAGCCCTTCTCTTTGGAAGAACTTCTGGAGATGGAGAGGACTCAACAAGCACAATCCAGTTGTTCCAGAGCAACTAATCCTATTTCCTTGGAAACAACTTACTAAGAACTCATAATGATTTGTCATGTGTGACCTTTTGTTTCTTGTCCTACGTGTGACCTTTTGTTTCTTGTTCACTGACACATTTCCTACTCCCATGGTTCTGTTCTTCTCTTGTTTGATACCTTTCACTGCTTGATTTCTTACATGTCCATCACTGAACATCTTGGATTCATGAGTCATGCATGCATTGCACTTATGGTGCTGGAGCGCATTTATTTTTCATTTGCATAATGTGTGTATTATCTTCTGCTGGAGTAGTGAAACTCTATTTTTAAATTCAATGCAGCACATTCTGACACTACGATAGCCAAGATGTTGGTAGGCAACAAATGTGATTTGGAGAATATCCGTGAAGTGCCGGTTGAGGAAGGTAAAGCACTTGCCGAAGCTGAAGGGATGTTCTTCATGGAGACCTCAGCTCTGGACTCGACAAACGTGAAGACAGCATTTGAGATTGTCATCAAGGAGATCTACAGCAACGTGAGCAGGAAGATCTTGAATTCTGATTCTTACAAAGCCGAGCTCTCGCTCAATAGGGTAAGCATCGATGGTGATGGCGATTCGAAAGACGATCAGAAGCAAACGAGCCGGTTTGGGTGTTGCTAGGGATTGTAGTACATTATTAATTATTTGGGTTTTACTGATATATGAAGTTTTTTGTTCATTAATATTATTTGTAAACTTGTAATCCAAAGTTGCCTTTTGGTTTGTTACACAATGACAGATTGGGAGGAGAATAGTTGTTACTGGAGATTGTAGACACTGTTTTGCGGTGTTACTTGAGAAGTCATGTAACTCAAACCTGTAGCGTTCTGCAAAATTCTGTGGGAGCTCAACCCTATTTTTTCCCTTTTACTGTTAGATTCGCAGTTGAAAACAATGGATAATGGATCCTTTATCGTGTTTCGTGTGAACTGAGATGGAGGGTGAATGCCTGTTGCCAGTTTCTGCTCTTCGTAAGGGCAGTCTTTACCCTCCACCTCAGCTAGTGTCTATAGAATTAATTACACTGTCAACTAAGCAAAATTCTGATGTGACATAGCAATTAAGGAAGGAAGAGAAGGAAAAAAAAAGAAACCGTGTCTCATGCAAGAAACTGGGTCGGTATGGGCATCAAGATGTAAAAAACGAGCAAAATCGGGGTTGGACGTTTCTGCGCGCTGATCAAGGTGTGTTTATGGTGCATGCATTGGTTTATTGCTCTCTCTCTTCTCTAGATACTGCTCATGGAAACCATAGGTTGGGAAACTATGCATTGGTTTATTGCTTTCTCTCTCTCCTCTAGATACTGCTTATGGAAACCATAGGTTGAAACTGCCCTTATAAACATTAGTATTGTCACCATAGACAAAAAACCGCTTCCCCTAGTGTTCTGTGCCTACTGCCTACCCGACTGTGTCCCTGATGCCGTGTGGCCGCCTTGTCCCGCCGGAGCCGTCGCCGCCGTGGTGGCTTGCATGTCTAATCGGTCGCGTGTGTTGTCGCGTTATCGGTCAGTCGTCGTAAGATAATGAGCATTGGGGTCGATGCCATAAGGTACCATCAAATTACATTTAAACTTCTTGGAGATGCCATGAGGTACCATCAAATTACATTTAAACTTCTTGGTATTTCTATTTTTAAAATTTTTGGTATATCTTAATACTACTTTAACGAATAGCTTGGCATCTGTTTAGGACGGTAAAAAGTCTATTTCCGTTGGTCATAAGTTGCTGGAGGCCTTGTGCAATGGGCAGCTGACGTGCGAGTGGCGACCTCTCTGAAGGTTCAAATGCTGGGGCCAGCGTTTAATTTGCACCGGCAATCTCGACATGGGCACCATAAATTGACTGGAAATGCAAGCTAATTAAATCGTATGCAAATCCTGTCCACAACACGGCATTACCTGTTTCCTCAAGCATACAAGTACGTATATACTAAACAAAAATATATAACGGTGCAAATGTAGACAAAAGTAATGGTAGTGCCAAGCACCGATCGTCCGTAGTTGACTTTTGTGTGTTCCACGGTACCACAAACTCGTGCCTCTCTCCCGGCCGGCCCATCCACTCATCCAGTTCCCCGTTGCTAAGCCTCCGGAGGCTACACGTGCCTTCGATGCAGATATGGTACGTACACGCATAACGATGTATCCAGTATTTGCCGATGTTCTCGCCATCTTTTCGATCTTAAGGCGCTTCTTGTTTTGTGTTCGGCGACGAAATGCCGGATTCAGTCGCGAGGGTGGGGTCCTGCGTCGGCGACGTACGGCGGCGACGCAAGGGACATGGACGTACATGCGCGGCGTCAACCGTGTCGTGAAGCTCGTCGTCGTCCGCCACGGCGAAACCGTCGACGCCATCCCCGTCTTGTATGAGCGGAGGAACGGCCGGGAGGAGTGGACCGACCTGTGGGGTGGACGAGGGGGGAGCGGGCGCTCTCTGAGGTATGCACGCAATGCAACTCATCGACGATCTCACGCTGAAAATTAATTCAGCACAACCAAAATGCATATACATTAAACAATAAATCACGTCTCTTGGAAGAGACTCGGTGGACATAGTCAAACAGGAAGCGGAAATAATATGTTTGAGTTTATCGTTTTTCTAGTATTATTTTCAAGCTTTATTTTTATTTTCGGATTTTTATGTTGGCGGGTGTTCTAATATAAACACCATGTCGTTCATGTTTTGATATTATCGAGTATTTTAATTCACCACATCGTTATTATATGGCCTTCTTTTAAGTCTTTCTTTCTTTTTAATCAATAACGCGCAAAGCTTTTCGTGTTCTTGAAACAATATGTATATACAGCGTTTTTCATTCAATTTCATACACACACACACACACACATATATATATATATATATATATATATATATATATATATATATATATATATAATTGTTTCCTGAGTTGACATTTTTAACGCGGTGATGTAACTTTTTTGCTGTTCAGATGTGTCTGCAGCCAGACGAGTGCTTCACCAACGTTGTAGGTAGATCTAGGTGTTGGACCTTTTTTTTTTCACGGCTGGTAATGTTGAAACACAATATGGCACGTATGTCGGTATGTGCATATGCTGAACCAGCATGACACGAGGATAAGGCCGTGTCGAGCCTCACAGTTAGGCACGATAGGTGGCACGGTACAAAACAGGTCCGATGGATCTGAAACAGGCATGATACGAGACAGAGCTCCCTGCCACGACATCGCAACACGCTGTGGCTTGCCCTGTGGTTGGCGCCGTTGCGGTCCTCACATGCAAAGAAAAGAGAGACAATGGAGATATCAAAAGAGAGTACATGCTTGTCGACACAGAGCACGCGAACCAAGTCGACGCTCCACAATACCGCTCGTTGAGCACGTCGGGACATCGTGCATGATCATTTTTCTGCTTGTCGTACACTGCCATCGACACCACCTTATCAGACGTGCGCTGACCTGGAACACACGAACAATCTTGATATTAGGGAATAGCTAGTATATATGTATATTGTTCTATACTTTTTTCTTATAAGGAAACCTCACTCTACGGTGTAAAGTTTTTAACAAGATAGTAAATTTGTATTTGTAGCTAACGAATAAATAAAATTTAGTTCTTTTTCTCTAAATAATTATATGTACCAGATCTTTACCGACAGTTGATGCTCGCTTATCAGTTTTGGTGTCATCCACGTAGATGAACTAACGGCGAAGATGTCCACAACTCCACACGTCGTATAGATAAGGTCTAAACCGACACGGCACAGCATGTCCTAGGCAGAGACGGAGCCAAGCCTTGGGTCACTTGGGCATGGACCCAAGGCCTGGCCCAAAATGCAGTGCAAATTATGCGCTATTGCCTGTTATAGCCCTTGGGCCAATAGCCTTCAATTTGGCCCATTATTCCTGATGGCAAATATATGAACTTTAATTTGGTCCAATAGCCTTTAGGTCGGTCTTAGGTTTTTGCCTGGACTGACTATGCCGCTGATCCTAGACTGTACATAAACCTCACAAAAAACGAGTTGGACCAGTACACCGTGGCCCGAAAACTATTAGACCTATACCATACCGGTCTAACCCAGCCCAACTCCGACCTCTTAACTTGTAGGCCACTATGGCCATTTCGACGGCAACTTTGTCGTAAGATCTCTCATTTCGTCGGCAAACTATACTCCTAATGGATAGTTTCTTCAAAATAAACTCTCATCTAATCTCCTCTTTTCTCTTATTTTCTCATCCAATCCCCTTTTTCCCTTTCTTGGTACTTGTGTAGAAATGGTTTCCTGCATGAGAAATGGTTTCCTTCTCTTTCATCATTAACTCTACCTCCACATCACCATTTTGATTATATGGCAACCTAATTAATACTATAGAAACTATCTTAATCATCTCATTGGGATTGCCCTCATACTACATGAACAAGTGCTATTTTCCAATTGTTATCTTCGAGAAAGATTGCGTGCCAATTAAGGCTCTATTTAGAGCGCAGAAATTTCGCAAGATTTCCGTAGAAATTTCACATGAAACAGTTCAAACGAGCCTAAACATGCGTGCATGCAGATTGTGCAGCTATAATTTGCATACACGTACGGCAACCATGCGTGAAAACCTTTGGTCTGGCCTTCACTGGTTGGATCATGGCAATGACGGTGCGTGTGCGTCTCGAGTCCTTCTTGGAGGTGTTGTCATTGGAGAGCTTTTATCGCGGTCCAAGTGTTGCTATGATGGTGGATAGCTTTGAAGACAATATTGCGTGATGTAGTTTGCCGAGACGGTTCCTTTGTCTTTTCTTGTGTGTGTGTTTGGCTGTGTACACCCTAGCTGTGTAGAGGCCGGGAGTCTTCTTAGTATAATTGTATCACCTTGGTGTAATTTACTAAGATTAATAAAAGCTTTCTTTATCGAAAAATGTACGGCAACCATGTACCACCTAGATTGATGAATAGCTCCTCTGGCATCCGCTGCCTCAACACGTATCACGCACAAACTAGCATACCATGCAGTTCAGGAACCTACGATCGAATTGACTAGCACCGTGTTGCACGCAGCCACGAAGGCTAAGCTAGCTAACGGAGAGAGCTCACATAGTCACATGCGCGGCCGCGTCGCATCAACCGTAGGTGCAGTTAGGCGGTGCACTTGTGAGTAGAGTTCTTTTAGCGTATACTAAATTTAATGTAGATATTTTTTTAATACAATAAATCAGATTAACTAGTATTTATTTATTTATATTTCTTTAGAAAGAGTTAACAAAAATATGATTTTTTTATGTACTAGACCCGGGCTATCTTTTCTTTTTATGAAAATGACTGTTGCCCCCAACGAAATTGCGAAATTAGCCCGTAGAGGCAAATCCAGTGGCAGGCCACCTCTGATTTTTTTTCATTTATTTTTAGCGGTTCCAGTTCGCTGGATTTTTGTTTTTGTTTTTCAGCGCAAGATGAATTTTATTTTATTTTCCCCAGCGACCAGATTGCGTTGTTTATTTTTTAATCATTGATTTTCAATGTACCAATCCGCTGGATATTTGTTTAATATTTCAAATTTTGCAGTTTATTTTTTTGCATTGATTTTCAACGATGAGGTACCGCTGGATATTTTTATTTCAGACTTTTCCAGCGGTGGCTGTCCGCTGAAATGGCTCGACCTCCTAACACGGAAGAATAATAATGTTGTTCCGTAGTTACAAGCAAACTAGTAGTATTGATGTTAACTAATAAGAATTCACATTGATAGAGATTAGGGATGGCAATTGGGTGAGTACCTTTGGATACAAAACCTGAAACAATACCGTCTATCCAAACCCGCTAGACTTATCAGGTGCAAATTTGTGCCCATACCCAAACCCATTGTGTACCTAATATCCAATGAGTACCTATGGGTAGCAGGTTGTGATGAAAATAGTCAGTTAACATGGACTATAGGTGGCCAATGATACTCCAGTTTATTTTATTTAATCAGCACATCATGATGACCTATAGATGACCAATGATACTACAAGTTCAAGTCTGTACATATAAGATATTTGATTACAAATACTACACCACTCATGGTGTTTTCATAAATACTGTATTTGGTTTCGATGAACAAGATGATAAGTATTAGAGTAAAATGTGGGACAGTGATATGTAAGCTCATTCAATGACTAAGATAAGATAAAAAACTCAATTGGCCTGCATTTAATTCAGTTATATAGCATACACTTAACACTTATGACTGCAGTGATAGCAGAGATACCAACACATAATAGAGCATCATCTAAAAGAAAGATCATGATATATACAAAACAAATTCAGAGCATGATATATGCAAAACAAATTCAGAGGATGATACATACTCAACAAGTTTTTGAACATAGTATTTCCTTTTAAAGCCTTATGTGTGTATCAGCCTCTCATTTAGGTAGTTATGATTTTAATTTTTTAATATATATCTTATAAAAAGTGGGACCTACATGTCATAAGATACCCATCGGGTACCTATGAATATAAATTGACACTCACACCTATCATATGCCCTTATCGGGTATCTGCTCACTATTACCGAGTCGGGTACCCGCAGGTACCCAAATCCATAAGTAAAACTGCTGTCCCTAATAGAGATCAGTAGGACTCATGCAATGCGATAGAAATTTTGGCTTTTTCCAGCGGTGGTCATCCGCTGAAATGGCTTGCCTCCTGGCTCTGTTTTTCCCAAAAAAATCCAACGATACCTCACCACTAAAAATCAATGCAAAAAAATGAATAGCGGAATCCAAAATATAAAAAAATATCGGTGTTTTGGTATCGCTAAAAATCAATGAAAAGAATAAACAGCGGAACTCGGTCGTTGGGAAAAAAAGAACATCTGATATGTGCTGAAAAACAAAAACAAAAATCCAACAGGTTGGAACCGCTGAAAATAAATGAACAAAATTCAGCTGAAGCCGGCCAATGGATCTATCTCCAAGGGTTCGAATTTCATTGCGACAGCAGCCATTTTCGCAAAAAAAAGAAGAAAGATAGCCAGGGGCCAATACAATAAAAAATTGGCCTAGTACAGTAAAAAATTCTAGAAAATACCCTTAACAAATTAATAATTATATCTAATTTTTACTATTCACCCAAACAGGAACCGATAGGAGTAGGCTACTAGGATCTAACCTCGTTTATTCTATAGGTGAAACGAAATCATGGTAAGTTGTCGACAATGGAAGAGAGACCTATATATCGAGCGGCTATCAGGCTGCAGTCGTTACTGCCATTACAAGTCTACGTACTATGGATTTGGACCCGTCGCTGTTCTGTGCTGGTTGATCAGGAGCGTTCGTTTTTTATCGAACGACGGCCCCGCACGGCGCACAGCTGGTCTTGGTCCTAAGCTACCAATGGCCCAAGCTAGGTTTCATCATGAGACAAGTGTCCTGTATCACCGGGGTTGGGGAGGCCTGCAATGGAAGGAGACACCCTACCAAGAATTTTATTTACGCATCCCTTTCAGTCTCAGCTCTGCTCAGCTCAATCCAAAGGATCAGGAGGCGATCTCCTACGGCAATGGAGTGTACTGGTATTCTGGGCGGCCTCTCCGGCAGACAAGTCCAACGGTAGCCGACCACCGATTTCCAGTGTCCCCGTTCTTCTTGCTCCTTGATCTACTCTAGCTTGGCCCAGTGCCTCATTTAATTCATTGAGATCTTTAAGGCCGAAAGCTTAGGGCCAGTTGCTTGAACTTTAACCCAAGAAAAGTTGGCTTTGGTCTCTGGACTGCATACTAGCAGCTAGCTACTGGTTGGTGCTAGTCCTTGAGCCTGAAAATTCTAAGCATGATTAGTTCTCATGTGATGCTGCCATGGAAACTGTGCATGCCAAAATATCTATGCATGTGGTTTTATTAAGAGAGAAGTCAATGGTGATAATGATATATAGATACTACGAAGTGAGAGCTGACAGACCAGGTTCAACTTTTTTTCTGAAACTTCCATGAGCAACCACATATTTTGGCCACTTCGAGCCAAGAATCATTACTTGATTCATATTTGGTAGTCTTCAACTCTGCACCCAGAAGTCAATTCGCATTTGGTAGGAGTGGAAGCGATTTGCAAGGGTAGGGAGAGTACACATATGTTTATATTCAGAGATCAGAAACCACAATGATGGTAATCATGGCACCATTAACAAAAGGAGAAATATATCCAAACGAGGGCAGGGCAGGGGCGTGGGCGAGGGACACTCTTAACACCTAAAAGACATTGGAGACAGGACAGCTATCAGAAATAAAACAAAATCACGAATCTTGAAGGTTAAAATAGCATAATCGTGAATCATTGAGCGAACTGGTACCTCCAATTGTAAATATAAGCTGTTTTAGACATTGGCGTATGGTCCCGAGCCACCTCAACAACCCATCCACCGGTCAGGAGCAGGGATGACTCCATCACCAAATCGCCCATCGATAAGAAGACCTCCATGGATACGGTTGGTCAATTGCCCCATGGCAACCACACTTCGTGTGGGGCGAGTTCAACAACGCTTTTTTTAGCGTTCTATTTTTTTTTTCAAATCTAGTCTTCGTATGATTACACAAATAGCATACTTCCCTATCGTCGAAATGCCGGCAAGTCTTCCCGAGATAGGGCAGCGGAGCATTTGGCATGCTTGGGCAAAACTACTGCAGTGGTAGGTAGCTCAGCAAGGCTGTTGGTATGGCAGGGCAGCTCGACAGAGCGGCAGCGTTCACGCAGGAGCAGGACCTGCCTCGGTGCCCGAGCGTGCGTGGTAGGTTCCTGCCTTCCTGGCCCGCTACCATATAGCTCGATAGGACCTGCCGAGATACATCGGTGCGGTAGGTGACACGTGTCATCTATCAACACTTCTGAGACAGGAAAAGAAATTATTTTTATAATTATATTTTCACAGGAATAGATTTACATGAAAATGAGCCATGGCATTACAAGAACTAGTTGGTTGGCAGTGGTCCCACGAAAAGCCGGGCTAAATGCCTATGCTTCCCAGTAGATAAGCTAGCGAAGCCCACCTCTTCTTAACTCTGTGCACGGCATCGATGCCTTCGTGGACCAGACCTACACCAGTGCTGGCCTTTTGGAACTTCTTCTCAGCATAACTCTAACGAACTGTCGCTGGCAACTGGGCTTATCTAAAATGCGTCGGTCGGCAGGGCTTCTTGTCAGTGACTGTTTGTAACGAAGCTCCAAACCGAATGGTTTGTAAGCTCAGCTTACGATCTCCGAAATGGGAATTAGCTGTGGCATCTCAGGATTCCACCAGATTGTCTTACTTTGTAGAGAGAGGATTAGATACATTGTCAGGGAGGCCCCGAATCGGTTCGACCGTGACGGCTGACCTAACAACTAAATTCGTATTTAATCATTGCGACTTATAATCGTTCTTTCCACTTTTTGGCTCCTTTTTTTTCCTTTTCGCTCCTCCTTTTACGTGGGTCGACACATCAGGTATGCCCCCAGTGCATGCCCTGATTGCAGGGAAGAGGGAAATGTGCAGTCGTATGGAGAAGTCCCAACTCTTTGATTGAGGCAACGAATGGTTCGGATTGAAAATCGGCACAATGTTTTTAAACGGTATTTTCGGTCTTGATCTAACTGTTCACGTGCATTTGCTTAAGTTGCAATCCCAATGAGACTATGATGGATCTCTCGTTCTTATTGCAGTGGGATGGAATTATTTAGCCGTTTTCTCTGACTATTGGCTAGCTACTACCAAATTTGTAGATCCATCTGCAAAAAGGTGAGCACAATTTAGGTGTAACGTTTTCCGCACCATATAACAAATAGTAAACAAATAAAAATAGAGGGGGAAAAAACGGAAGGAAATGTGCGTTACAAATTGAACCATGGTAACTGAATTGATTTTATCTTTTTATTTTGGATTTGATTCGGCCATGGAATGGATCAATCAATCATTCGCGGGTGTCATGATGAGGCAGTGGGTTCGATTCAAATCTTGATGGATTATCATTGTTGTTAATTGTTAATTGTTAATATCTTCAGACTGAGAAACAAGGGCCATACCCTCAGATCTACCTCGCATCGATCGTTCATATGCTGCTGGAGCATCATCGCCTATCCGATCGCCGCCATCGTTTTCACTCCAACCGATCGACAGCCGCGTCGAGGCATCCGAGATCGACACCGACGCCGACGCGCCGGGAATCCCTTTCCATGGAGCAGAATCCATTTGGGTCTTATGATTCGCTGCATGGCGCGGCTGTCCTGCGTGTTTTTTTTAAAAACCTGCATGGCGCATGCGATTACGCACGATATTGATACCCGCCACTGGCGAATCTAGGTAGGATGCCGGTATGCATTGGCACTTTAAACATCTGAAAAACATCATGAGACTGTCTCTTCTATAGGCTGAATTAAGTTGATTCCGATTTTGGTGGGTTGAAATTTGTAAAACCTTAAAATTATATAAAGATTAAAGCATGAATAAAGGGTAAATGATGATTGCTTACCTTTTGTTTACTTTAAGATTTATGCTACCTGTATTGAGAAAAAAATATAGAAGCACTACTACAAAATTATTTGTATTATACTTTTAACAGAATTTAAATATATACACGTTGAATTTACGATGTTATAAAAATGTTGTACAAGATTTTAGATTTATACATGTAAAGTGGACATCCTCATTAAAAGTTTTTCGGTTTCGGCATAGATACTTGCCCTCGGGCCTTGAGGCATCACAAGGATAGAGATCGTGTGCAGTCCCTATGAGGACTACAACTTAAGCAATCTCTATAGGTCAGGATCATCCATCGAGCCGACGAACGATCCGGATCATTCAACAGTATACTACTATAATATTTTCAAAAGATTTGAACTATCACTTTTTGATCTAATAAACCATGTACAACTGTTTAAATTACAGTCTCTACATGACTATTGGATCTCGATTCTACAAATGCAATTAAGTTGCTGGACCAAAAAGAGTTTAGGCTGCAAGCTCTGCTCCAGCTCAACGAGATGTACCTTGTGATTGACCGAACGAGGCACAGCAAAGAGCATGTGAAATGTGATGCTTGTGCCGATTCGCATGGCGGTGCGTGCACCGCCGATGCACGTCACGTTCCTGCTCGCCACTCGCCAGAACGGAAATACGGAATTAAGGGTGTGTTTATTGTTTGTATTAAGGATACATGTATAAAATGTTTTAAGAAAAATGCTATCTATATGTTTAGTTGTTCGAATGGAATCATCTCGTCTCGAATAAATGAGATACAAATTTAAGGAATATTCTCTATAAATACTAAATCATTCTATTCATCCAAAACAATAAAATCAAATGATACAGATCATCCCATCTCATTTAACCTTATCCCACCAACTATACACAGCCCAACAGAATGGCTAAGATCGATATTCTTCGAGGGAAAGGTGATGATCAAATCGAAATTGGATGCAGAATGAGCTGAAAGGACGGTAGTCTAGCCTCTGAACTGTCCGAACAGTAGCTACCGAGCAGTGTTACTGCTAGAGCAGTCAAGAGCGCTGCTACGTGCACCAACATTCTCCTACAAATTTTACCAACAATAGTAGGCAAGGGTTTAAGCAGGTACTGATATAAACTTTTTGGGTATATTTTGATGCCACAGGCTAGATAACATTCACATGTGTTGCCAGATGGATCGTGATTCGTGGACTACCAATGAGTTGACGAGCATGTAAAATGGAAACCGGTAATTTCAAGTTTTCAATTTCCCTAAGGAACCTCTGGTTTAATAAGTCCACGTTTAGAACGCAGTATTTATTTATTTTCCATTCCTATCGGATTTAACTGTTTTATGTGAGAAAATATACAAAATTATTTATGAAATTTCTGTATTCCAAACAGAGGCTAAGTAGTAATATTTCTTTTAGATTCATAAAAAGGTGTCACCCTCACAATTCTTTGCAAAGCATGGGATGCTCACTATGTTTGAAATGGGTAGCAAACAGTACGGAGCGCTTTACAACCTGCATAGACTAGATGTGTGGATATGCTGATACCAATAAGGATATGTGATATATTATTCTTCAAGAAACACCAGTACGGCGATACGTGTGTATAATAAAAATAAAAAGTAGAGAATCATACATAAGATATAGTATATTATATACAAAATAGATATAAAAGAGATACAATAACAAAGAAAATAAGAAAGCAAATAGGCCAGATCATCACGCAAGTCCATCACCCCATAACAAGCGATTTAGAACATTTAGTCTACTGTTGCCCCAAATATCTCTATAATTGTGCGTTTCTATTTCTGCCAACCATAGCCATATATCTTACCTTATAGTCGTTGATGCCCTCATCAGCTCCTGGCTGACACTAGCTGCCTAGGAGTATATCACACTACCACAGTCAAGAGGAAAGAAGAGGATTAGTGAAAGAAGAGGATTAGTGGGAAGACTCATGCATGAGGATCAGAGACGTTGGCTTGTCGGCAAGAAGAGCCGAAGAGGGGTGCTGTGGGCCACCGTCTACCGGAGGAGCGAAATGTTGGTGTAAGAACCTAGGGAAAAGAGGAGTAGGGGTGGTGGTGTGGGTACTGAGAAGGGGTTGCGGGGTGGAAATAAACAATTCCAGTATCTCCTTCTAAGTTGGTACAAGAGAAGCATTAAAAAACTATTTTCTATTTAGAAAATAAAAAATTCATCGATACAAGTAGAATATCCATAGTGTTCTCATAGAAACAAATGTGTTTTTATAGGTATTGTATTTGGTTTCGATGAATAAGATGATAAGTATTAGAATAAAATGTGGAACAGTAATATGTAAGCTCATTCAATGACTAAGATAAAATAGAAAACTCAATCGACATGCATTTAACTCAGTCACATAATATACGCTTAACACTTATGACTTAGCATGTGGTAATTTTTTAAAAACACTTATGACTAAATCACCATTAGAACTAATATGTCCCCAAATACATAGCATACACTTAACACTTATGACTACAGTAATAGTAAAGATACCAACACATAATAGAGCATCATCTAAAAGAAAGAGCATGATATATATACAACAAATTCAGAGTATGATATGTGCAAAATAAATTTAGAGTATGATATATGCTCAACAAGTTTTTGAACATAATATTGCCTTTTAAGTCCTTACGTGTGTCTCAACCTCTCATTTATGTAGTTACGGTTTTAATTTTCTAATATATATCTTATAAAAAGTGAGGCACACATATCATAGGATACTCATCGAGTATTTATGGGTACAAATTGCCACCTACACCTATCCTCTGTCCTTATCGGATATCCAAACCCGAAAACCCATAGGTCTAAAGTGCTATACGTGTTCACTCTTATCGGATTAAATACCCGTGGATATTCAAACATATAGATAAAACTGACGTCACTGGTACGGTTACACAAGCTGCTATACACACCTCCATACAGCAGCAAGAAAGCGAGGAGAAGAAATGCCCAGGCATGGCATTCATCACGCCATGCTGCTTTCGCTGCATGATAAAGTTTGGCGCCTCACAGCGACGTTTAACCTTCAGAATGTCGAGCAGGAAAACGACCATGGAGCCCCAAATTTCTCGGCATTTCCAGCCTCGGCTAAAACACAGCAAATCTGAAGCGACCGATCCAATTCGAGTATAGAGATGCCTGTAGCCTTTCAAGAAGCGTATGAATGAAGTAGTGCTGGTATTTAACCTGAAACATTCGTAGTGCTAATACCACTGAATTGCAGTGAAGTGACAGATCCTTTTGCTACGAGGCATGAGGAGGCTAATGAGCCTGTCCGGACCCCGGTGTCCATTCTCTTATGACAAGACAAAATTTAAGTGGTTGTGCAATGTACAGTTAAATGGCCTTTTCACAAAGAGTAAGGAATGGAGATGAGAGCGACGCGGAACCTAACCGTGGAATTAGCAGGGGAAAAAACACTTGCTTCTAAGTATCCGTAGAAGTAGAAAGAGAGGTGATGTATAGAAGCACTGCTCGGAAAGAAATTATGCTGAAAAACTACAAAAAAAATGACCTGATGCTGACACTGACCGGAGAGTGCTTGGGTTACCAGGGCGGAACACCATTTGGAGTTTGCCTCCATGCTTGTCCACGGAAGAAAACCGCATAGATCCTCCTAAATAAGCTGTTGCCGCTAACGGAACGGTTGCACATTGCTCGCTCGATTTCTTTAGAACCGATTACGCGGTCTTATTTTTCAGAGGACGGTACTGCATCTTGCGGCGAGCAGCTTCTCAACATGAAGCGCGATCGAGCGCCCTGTTAAAAGGGAAAAAAAATTGCGCAGAATAACTAGAGCATCCATGAAATTTCGCTCGAGCGCATAGCAGTGCTCTTGGCGTACGATGCATGGCACGGTTGAATGGCACGGATGAAGGTCACGATGGCAGCAAGAAATGCGCAGTGCTGCAGCGCACAGCGCACAATGAGATCCAGCGAGGAGCTGAGAGGGAGGGATCGTAGAAAAGCGACGTATAACCTACCAAACTTGTGGGGGAGCGTGACGTGCGTTTGTTCTAACCGCCGAGAGGAAGGTGACAGCGGAATACGTAGCGACAGGACACGGAACGATTAAGGTTAGATGGAGCCATTCGCCTGCGTAGACGAGCTCGATCTGATTGCCGGTGACTGAAAAGGAAACGAGTTATCTGTAGTGAAAGTGAAACTCGATCGGGCGTTGCTGCCAATCCGGGGATAGTTCTACCAATACGGCGGCGACTCCAGGATTTTCTGGCTAACGATTCCCACTAGCGCTAACTCTAAATAATTCAGCTTTAACAACTTCGGCTTTGTTTTTCGATTCTGGCCCATCTCGATCCAAACTCAGAGGCCAAGATAAAATGAATTAAGTTTATATTTTTAGTCTAAAATGTAAATAAGATAACAGATAACCCATCTAAACATTTTTACTATACCCTATAACTTCGAACTCTACAGATTTGATAGAGTTAAGAATACCTAGCTTCACTAGATCCTGTACCAAACACAACCTTCATGTACGTAATTGTGAATCCCGTAATAATAACTATATCATCTAGAAGTTATTATTCTAGAAAATAACAAGAGCAGTATCTATGTGGCCATGGGCGGATTTATAATATATGAACCAGGGTAGGTGACACTAATATCTTTCAGCCTAGCACACATAGTTCTTTTAGGATATAAGCGTATAATTCTCTTATTACAAGTTATACGTAAGTGTTACGTGTTCGTATAGATCCCGATAACCTCCTTTCTTAGATCCAGCCCTGTATGTGGCTAAGCTGAAGGGAAAATGATGGAGACAGGAATATTTGTGATAAGGTGAGGACAGCTATCATCATAGACAAAATGCAGTAGTACATGGTTCCATACAGCTACTTGGCCAGCTCATACATATTAGGAAGAGGTGCTTGTAATACCTGCACCATATCTTATACACAAACTATTGATTGTTTCGTTATATTAATATAATCCCAGAAATTTTGAAAGAATCACATCGCCCTACAGGCAGAATATGATAACCAAATTCGTCTCTTAGAGCCTAAAGACCGTTAGCTTCAGAGTTCAGAGCTTCACTTGCCACTGCCACTGATGTTGAACTTCGACCTCCCTATGTACAGAATATCAATCTTTTTCTTGATCAATGATCTACGCTGATTAGAACTCCATTTTCATGTGGCTTGCTTGCAACTGACCTGTGCCAATTACATAATTCACACACGTTAGCGAAATGTCATACAGAAGGTGCACAAGATTTTTCGCAGACCATTATAAATAAATTCGTACCAACCATGAAAGCTCTGTGCTGAAACACCATTCTCCTGGCTCTGTCCATTGTCAATATGGAAAACACTTTGGAGATCATCCTCCCAGAAGTTCCTTTGCTGAAAGATGCACACCGACCATATTAGGATAAGATTCCTAGTGATTCTTCATTATTAAGTGGATAATAAATTCTTTTGGCAACAATCACCTGCAAGTTTGTGCTGGCTGTTCCATCCTGAAAAGCATATTGTGCATTTGTAGCCTGAGATAGAGCCAAATCTAGTTGATTCAGGGTGCCCTGGCTCTCCATGCTGTTCGGAACAAATGATTGGAAGACATCTCCTTGGTCGCTAAATGGGAAAACCGATTCACAACTTTCAAGTGAGAAAACCGAACTTGCTGAAGGGCCGCAGGCTTGGTACATCTGAATTGTATTAGGGAGAATGTAAGTAACAACTCATTCACTACATCACAAGACATGATAAACAGGAGACAGTTCAAGCTCACGTCTTTGTGTAGGAGTGTAGGCAGGTTACTGAAGTCAAGTGGATTCACAGTTGCTAGCTTCATAGACAGGAACTGAAGCCACAAAACAGTGGAATTGATCAGATTTTTGGTGTCGCATCCCATGGTCTTAAACAATGTCAGCAGGCATGCTCTTACCTCGACTTGCTGTTGCAGCGATTGCACGTAGTTTATGATCTCATCAAGCATGAGTGCCTTGCCAATCACCTACAATTACAAACAGCATTTGGCCCATCAAATTATTAACCTTGTGCATAAAGACTATCAACTGCTAGTTTTTTTTCCTGGTTTCTCGTTCTGAAATCACTAATTAGTACCTTGTTGCATCCTGGAACGAGGTCCTGGAGGACCTTCATCCTCTGGCTGATCCTCTCTCTTCTCACCTATAAATGTAAATGGCAATTCAATATACCGCCAACGAATTTGACAAACTGGAACAAACATAGATGCATCATGAACAGGATTGTACCCTCTCTGCGAGGCTGTGGCTATCAGTTGCCTGCCCTCTCCTCGCCCGGACATGGACGTAGTCCTTGGGGGGCTCCACCGGCTTGGCATTCTTCCCCTTGCCTTGCTTCTGCCCGCCGTCCTCAACGGAGCTGTCGCTCCCGGCCTGCTCCGCCTTTGGCTTCACCGGGCTCATCTTCTTCTCGCCCTCTTCCGTCTTGCACCTCTTGGCATCCGATTCCTTATGCTCCCCTACCTGAAACCGTAATTGACGCAGCCGTCAGTGTCAGTGGCACGCAGCAAGGGCGAGCCGGCCCAATTAGCCACCAACAAAGCGATGCTCACCTGGCAAGAGGTGCTCAAGGAAGGCTCCTTGGCTTTGCCTTTGGCCGCCGGCGCCTTCCTCTTCTTGGCATTGGCGTCTTTCATCGCGGAGGCAGGGTCGGACACGGAGGACGCCTCCCGCGAGCCGCCGCCGCCGAACTCGCCATTGCTCGCGGCGGGCGCCGGAGGCGGCATCCCGAACAGCCCGGCGGCCCCGGCGAAGCGCTGCCCGTTGAAGCTAGACAGCCGCGCCGCCCGCTCCGCGAACCCCGGGTCGCCGCAGAACTTCTCCAGGCAGTCCCCACCCTTGCCGGCCGCCGCCGCCGCCACGACGCCGTCCAGCACCGGCATGCCGCCCAGCACACCCAAGTCAAGCCTCGGCGACGAGTTGAGCAGGCTGGCAATGTAGTCGCCCCCGCCCCCTCCACCCCCGGCACCGGTCCTACCTTCCATCGCGGCCGCAAGAAGCCAGTCACCGGAACACCGTCCAAGAACCACCCTTTCTTGGCCAACTCGAACAAAGGCGCCTCCTTTAGGTGGCGAATCGCAAGCAGAGGCGCAGATTTTATAGCAGAGCTAGGAGGAGGATACTTGGGGAGAAAGGAGAGGAGAGCCGGTGGACGCTTGAGGGATTGGGCTATGCGCTGGAGGTCAAACTGAAGCGGTGGTGAACTGGGGATGCCCTGCAGCAGCTTGGGAGGTGGGGATTGGACTAATTAATGGAATCCTTGTTCGTTCCAGGCTTCCAGCCTTTTCGGTTTGGGATGAGAGGACGATGCTTTTCCAGACCGCGCCACTGCCCGGCTCCTTTTAAGCTCGTCCCACCGCCGGCTCGGTAAACTAACGGGCAGTAGTAAATCCTTGAGGCCGGCGGTGGCCTCGCTCTTGGACGACGATGGACAGGTGCGGATCGCCTACCGTCACGGTTCACCTCACCGATTGCGGCCAGAAAATCGCCGGACCGGTGATACCCGATTTTCGAGCGAAAATCGTTAGAAATCGCACAAACAAATCGTTTTGAACCGCACGGTCAGAAACGGTGGTAGAAGCAGCGAAGATCGCTTGATTTGTGGCGATTTTTGATCGATTTGCACCGATTATCGATGTCAAAAAAGTTGAGAATCAACAGTGTGAAGGAAAAAAAGGAAAAATTTGTGAAAATATGAGAAAAATATAATAAAAACAGAAAAGATGTTAGAAAATTGTAAAAACATGGTAAAGGCAAAAAAATCAGAGTAGATGTTAGAAATACATAAAGAATATGAAAAAAAATAGGAGAAAGTGAATAGCACAACGATGGTAAAATATGAAAAATTTCGACATGACCTTTACTATAGTTTAGATAATCACAAGTTGTAAAGTAGGTATTTAGCAATATCTTAACAAATAATATTTTATATCAATACCATTCACAAATGGGTCCAACAAGTCCACATCTCAATATACATAGCATATGACATTTCAAATCAACGTTTCTCATCGAAAATGAATGTTCGCACTGGGCAAAGTTTTGTCATCCTTCTATTGTCATATAAATGTCTTGTTAGACCTACATAAATGCTATGTTTGTAAAAAATATAGTTGCAATGAAACGAAATATACAAATGAAACATTATCTTCAGGGTTACGGGTAGTATTGTTGAGTGTACATTTGGTTGGTCATGTTGAACTCCTAATAGGACATTATTAGCAATTCTCATGTAGCTATCAACTCCATCTTGTGTTTGTGCTAACTTTGTCTTGTCCATGGGCTAGTTATTTCCCACTATTGGTATAACATAGTATAAAAATCAAGGTCTTGCCACTCATAGACCCATCGGGTGGGAGGTTGTGTACTAGCATCCGGGATGGTGTAGTCATAACTGCCATATGACCCATAACTCTCTTATGTCTTCGTGATATCGTATGATCTAGAACTATCATGTGGTGTGTCATGGCTATGTCGATGGCACTTTCCTGCAGTAGTAGTACTTTGTGATTGAGGAGCACCATGATCTTTGTCTTGTGTAGCATGAATGTACTAGGACTCTCTTATAAATTCTATAAGACGTTGTCCTTCTGAGCGGGAAGTGAGAAGCATGGAGGCATTATCACCAAGCTCACCGCCATCATTATCCAACTTGAAACTGTTATCATTAGACTCTTGATACGACGGGCTTCGATGGTTCCTAGGAGTGCTATTAATCGAGTTATCACTCCCAACATCTATGGCACACTTTCCATTGGAGGGAGCTCTCCTTTTTGTGGTACCCCTTATCGCCATTACTAGGTGCTTTCTCTTCCCAGTGTGACCACTGTCCTGCCTGCCCATTCGGGGATGTTTGCAGCTCCAGTATTATTACACAATGCAATAGGGTTAACCGGTCTGTCACAAGGTATGATAGGAGGGGGTGTCACTTTCTATGTCCTCTTCATCAAAGGATCAACATTGGATCTCCCTTTCTTCATCAATTGTCGGATTGGATTTTCAGCGTCGCACAGTGTAAGCTCCATAAGATGCTGAAATAGATCATTTGCATGTGTGCACTTTTGATTTTCTTTAGCTTAAATTCGGAGCCGAAGATTGTAGTTAACGTACACCAACTTATGAAGTTTCTTGTAGGATATGTGATTGCGAACTTTAGTGTGGATAAACACAAACGTATTTCAATTGCGCTCGAATCCACTAGAAGGAGCGCAATACGAAACGATCCTCATGGCAAATTTTTGAGCATGAAAGTGTTCGAACCGAACATACCCCACCAATGTGCTACAAGTTAATGAAGAGAACAATAAGTATTAAGAGAGTGGCATTACATTTAAGATGGTATAAGAAAATTACTAGGAGAAGTTTTGGCGTCATATGCCATCTTCTTAACTAGTGCACTCGAGTACGTTCGAACCTTCCTTATGTAAAATTTGGCCTCGTGAATAGCTTGAGCAACACTATCAGTATCATTAGCTAGCACTTGAAACGCATCTTGTAGATCATGCAAGAAGGTGTTAATCGTGCCGTACGCGTAGTGTGTCCGGAGATTCAACGCGCAACTGCATTAAGTTGAATGAAACATGTTAGTATAAATACGTAACGTATGTGCAAGTACAAGATATTTTGTTTCATTTTTAATGTATTACCAGCATTCATATAAGTATCTTGCATTAGGTCGGCCATTCTTCACTACGACGTCCATGTAATGGTTAAATGTAGCTGGAGTATCATGGAACAAGCTATCATATTCCTGTCACATGATATTTAACCGTAATAGCACCTCACTCAACGTAGTCATCCTGTCTTGATCGGTGAAACGTAAGAATGTATACAACGGTTCCAAAGAGAACAACCAATCGAAAGTTGTCCCACTAGTCCAAGCTTGAGAAGCAAGAGTAAATGAACCTCCCTTCTATAGTATCAACAAAGCGCGATGATAGAAATTCCTCCAAGGCTATCCATTGCAAGAACTTATCCTTGTGACAAAGTAAACTATCAAAAACATATAGTTTGTTTTGAAGCGCGTAGCATTCCACTTGACCAACTTGCCTTCGATATGCTTCTTCATCATAGCGTGAAGTTTCGAATGGTTGTAAAATCATTGAGAGATTTTTCTTGCACTTTCAATAACGGAGGGTGGTCACGAACTCTCCAATTTGCTTGAGCATTAAATTAATCATGTAGGCCATATAAGGCTGCCACACGATATTGCGGTACTTCTATGTGATGAGTCTGCATGCCTTCTTATAGTTAGCACAATTGTCCATGACAATCTATAGAATATTTCCCGACTCACCTCATCGACCATTGAGGCAATTTCTTATATTACATGATAGTACTTTAAACATATTTCAAGAGAAACGCAATGAAAGCAAGTATCTTGCATAGATACAAGGCATCTTGAGTTTGGCCTATTGCATCGACAGACATGTGGAAGACAATGGTGCCATTGCAGTATATCATGAAATTGATGATACTCATCCGTGTCGATACAGTGCAAGAATCGCACAATATTATTATGCCATATGTAGACCATTCCTTCTTGAACTTCATCATCTTTTGCCGTATGTTTGCTTTGTTATCATCTAAATATTTAGCGTCTATATCTTTCCCACTCGGAGATAGGACACTCTCGCCTATAAATAAAGACAACGGATAAAAATGTAAGCTATTAATCGGTGTATAAATAGATAAAAATTTGAAAACTTACTTACCCCATTTTTAAGTTTCCCTCACAATGATAACAAAATATGGATTGTCTGCTTTCCTCCCCACAATACTAGCCGTATGGAAGAATTTAGCCCAACCTGAGCTAATCGCCTTCTTCGTATTCCTCCCATTTTGTATCCATTGCCCAGCATCAATTCTTGTTTGCACAAGACCACGGGCTGTACCAAGGCTGTAATCTCCCACGATCGGTCCTTTTGTCACGACAAACTCTAAAACATCCTCGAAAACACACCATCGCTCTCTCATCTAGCTCCCCTAGAAGTGCCACTACCACCAGTGTACTCATACCTACCACCTACCCAATTGATAAATTCTACCTCTGCCCTAGAGGCAGCCATAACATGCTACAGTTGGTCCTTATCAACATCACCTGTGTACTCTGAATATACACTTCTCCTTGATGGAAAATCTGCAGCTACTGCTTTCTTTATGAGCATCTCATCCATCGTTCCCTTCTTCTTATCCTTTGTCCTATCTAGGTTGCGCTGAAAGTACTTGCGAACCTCCTTAGGAACTTGTCTACAATTGATGACATTCTTACTACGTCCTACCAAATGGTGCTTCCGTCGGGTTGCACCGTCTCCTTTCTTCTCTTAGTGATAGTACTTGTCGACGATTCGGGAACCGGTCCCCCGCCGAGCTTACTTGTTGAATGAGGGATCAACTTAAGGCCCTTTTTTCGCGGGGGGATAGCGTCCAAGGCCTTGCCGAGCTACGGAACAAGGTGGCGAAGACAATCGCAGCGAGTAAGGGGTCTCTTTTACCTGGTTCGGGCCTCTCGCGGGGGAGATAACAACCCTACGTCCAGTGATTGCACTATTATGCGAAGGTGGATTACAACGCTTGTTTCGGGGAACCTGGGTGGTTCTAAGGATGATCCTCCGTGTTGGCCCAAACGAAAGCCAAGCGCATAAGTGAGAATTAGGGGTGGAATCGAACCCTCAATCCTTCGTGCGAGAGGGTATTTATAGGGAAATACAGGCGACACAACATTTATTACAGGGGGCGTGCTACTATTCTGGACGTGGGCAGCGCCGATTCCTTGTTCTCATGGCGCAGTATGACGTGGGCTGATACAGGGCGAATCATGGCAGCGTGAACCGGTCGCGGGGTCGCCGGGCATGCGATCCTTCGGGCCGCCTTGCAATTAATGCCACGTCGTCTTCGTGGACCGCGCCCTGCCTTTGGGCGAAGCTCGAGGCCCCTTCGGTAGATCGGGTCGCCTGGTCGCGGGCTTCCGAGCAGGCATGCTCGGGGACGAGCTTGACGGAGGACGGGGACAGCCCGAAGGTCGGGCGGTCCGAAGATCTTTCTTGGGGACGGGGACCAAGCACGGGCATGCTCGGGAGCTGCCGGGATTCCATGGTCGGATATCACGAATATCCAATCCCCGACAGTACTTGCATTGAAATCCGATCCTTATCTTATCGTCGTGCTCCCACACAACGTCGTCATGGTCTACCATCTGCTAATGCAGAACAAAAAGGTGTTAGAGCTTCAATTAAACCTTGTCGTATGGTTCAATACATAACACTTAAATTTTTTACTACAAAATAAAGTTGTTGTACCACTTTAAGCAAGTAATCACAATATACAAATTTTTTCTACTACTAATTGGTGTATGCATGCAATTAAATGCAACAAATCCCAGGAGCATCCCTAGCACATTGCAGCCCTACATCCCTTTCCTTTTCCCCATCGCAGATCCATCTTAACCATATCACAAACATAGCAAGGACAGTAGCAAAAACAAGTTTAGAGACTAAAGACAGTAGGAACTCTTAGTCTTAGGAGAGACCGTCGTAGAGATGGTGTTGCGCATGCTAGGAACCACTATATTCCTCGGCGTACGAGAGGCTCCCCAGTGTCATTCACAACACCGCCAAATCCACCGTCCCCATAATCATCATCGACCAAAAATGAAATTACACATGTTCACCTATACACATCATAAGGCATAAAAAATTATAGTAAAGCTTAATGAAAAATAAAGGGGGGAGCTCAGGGTCTACCCAAACCCTAGCTAGGCTTGACCAAGGTCTTGGGTAGCCCTAGGGAGCTGAGTTCAGGCTAGGGAGAGAGAGGCAATGCCCTAGGCTCAATCGGTCCGGACAATAGCAGCTAGCCGTGCATGGCACGAGAGAAGAGGGGGGCCAAGGTGTCGGCTTAGGTAAGGGCCACAACCAAGCAGGCCACGGTGTGAGCAGGATCCATGGGAGTAGGGGAAACAGGTGGCTGTGGGAGGTCAACACTGAACGAGCCTAGGAACCAGCAGGGAAGAGCGAGACCGGTGGCAGGGTGGTCCAGATTGAGGAAGCCAGAGAGAGAGTGAGTGAGTGAGGGAATGGGGAAAGAAGAGAACCAAGAAGAGGATAAGGCCGAGCGAGGGAGGAAAAGAAAAGAATAAGAAAAGAAACAAGAGAAGAGAAGAAAAGAAAAGAGAAGAAGAAAAAAGGAAAAGGAGGGAAAATGAAATTAATAATAATAAAAATATGACAATAAACCACAATAACCAAAATAAGGATTCACTGTGAAAATAGAAAATTTAAAAGTAAGATAAATATTAGCAAAAACTAAATAAAAAACAGATAAGTTAAGCAATCAAGGTAATGATTAATAATAGAAAACAATATCTCTAATAAAATAAAATTGCAACATAAAATTTTAATAAATAGTATAGACTAAAATACGATGAGCTAAAATACCTCAATCTAAAATGCATTAAATTAAAAATGCGACCAACTCATAAATCTTAAATTAAAATAAGCAATCTATTTGTACCAATTTAAATCAAGCAAAGGAAAAAGTTGGACATCATAAAATATGTAAAAATCTATTAGCCACTATAATATGGCATTTTCATAATTTTAGGAATCACTTTCAATCTATTCGTTGATCCTCAGCAACAACCGTGTGAGGGCGATTACTTTTATCAAAATTCAGGCAAGTTTCATTGATCATCTAATTTTTAATTAAATGTATTTGGTTATATGTGCTATCACCAATTCATTAAAAAACTCTTTTAAAAAATCCCTAAATCGGATGTGGATGGAGAGTTAAATTGATGATGAATAGGTGATTTATATGTGGATATATATGCGATCACAATTAGGATTGCCGCCGATGTGCATTGAAGTCGGGGCACCTTTAGAATTAAAAGTTCCATCGATATGCATCGAAGTCAGGGAACAGTTAAAATTTGGAGTATCATCGATGTGCATCGAAGTCTAGTAACAGTTAGAATTCAATGTATCACCGATGTGCATTGAAGTCAAGATATAATTGGTATTAGGAGTATCGTCGATGTGCATTGAATTTGAGATACAATTAGAATTCGAAGTATCGCCGATGTGCATTGAAGTCAGGATACAGTTGGTTTTAGGAGTACCGCCGATGTGTATTGAAGTCTTGGTACCGTAAAGTTGGTATTGTATATATATGAGGAGTGCTAGTAGCATATTTGATAATTAAAAACTGGAAATGCAGATTTTCATAATGAAAACCTATTTTCTAAAAGAGGATTGAGGAAGGATTCATGAGATATTTTTGGAAAAAACTCATATGATGCATTTTGTTATTAATGTTTATTGAGTACTTTTGTACTTACTCTTACTTAACTCCCCCTTTGCTTAGAAAATTGCTCCGCTGGTGAAGTGGCTAGTTTGGACATGGATCCCAAGGGTGTTTAGGAGGTAGGGGGTGAGGGTCACCTGTAGAGTCAGATATTCAAGGATGTAGGCTACCAAGAGGGTTATGATATTGATATATCGCATTTAATTTTTTTTAATAATACATTTTTTATTCGAATTTCAAAAATATTCCACCAAGAAGAAAAAATTTCAGAAATATATTTTGTCGTGACGTTGGACGTGCGATGTGGGCCTAAATAGAAAAATACACGGCGACAGTGCCCGGCGCTTACGTGGTTTCTCGTCTCGCATTAACGGCGATAGGAACCGAACGGGCGTCTGTCAAGACGGCTTAACGTAAGCGACAGAGTCGAAAAGGGCCCTCGCACGACACAGAATAAGAATAAAGTGAATTTTTGTATTTAATATTTTTGTTGACAATTTTGTTGTAAATTGGTTGTACATAATTGTCCTGTAATGAATCGGAAAAATTATTTTATTTCGTTAGTGATACGATTTCACTTAGGGTTTTCGTAGCCTCGTAAGGTCCGCCGAATATGGTAAAAATGACGGAAAAAGCACAGGCGGCCACGCAACGTGGCATACCACTTCAGTGCGGCGAGATGGTCGGACGTTGGCCCAAAGATTTTGTTACCAAAATCGAAAAGGCACTCATGCGCACGAACGACGAGAATCGTGGCCACTTAGGGTTTTCGAGTCTCATGACAGTAGGACATGGTCCAAAAAATACGAAAAAATCAAGGGCAAGCTACGCAATGCGGCTACCACTTACGAGATGGGCGAGATAGCCGGACGTTGCCTCGGCATTTTGTTGCTAAAATCGAAAAAGCACTTGCGACCACGAAACCATGGAAACTTTTACGACGTCGAAAATTTTTGAAACTCTTTATGGAGGTTCCCGATATATCGCTGATATTACCATAAAAATTTCAAATGATTTTAAGATATGAGGATTTTTAAAATTCAAACAATACATATATAAGGGCACATACACCAAAGTTCAGATGATAAAATAAGCAAAAGATTAGATGATATTACAAGGGCATTACAACAAAGGATTTAACTAACTAACGAAAAGCACTGTTTCGTCATGGTGGAACAAATGATCGTTCCACCTATCTCGGTACAAATGTAATGATGTAAGACATTTTCTCGATATTACCCGACCCGCTCTAATATTGCGACTATCCTCGTGACACCGCTCAATCCCTACTATGAAAGAACTCCATGGGGTTCCGCGAAGGTTCCCAAATGCCGCCCATTGGGTGGCCTATGCCGACGCCTCGGTGTATAAGACTTAAATTTTGGTTGTTGTTTATGTGGATTTCGCCTCCCATATGGGCATGTCATCCCGATTCCTGCTGTCCCCTATGTTAATACCACGGGTTTCCGGATGGTCTGCGAACGAGTCAAGGATTTGTTGCGTGTTGCGGACTCTACGGCCGCTTCCCCTTGTCCCTTCTTCTTCGAGAAGAGGAACCTCCCGCACTTCTTTGTGTTGGCTGTTGGCATGAGACATGCGGAGACGCCTGCTGCTTTGTTCAGACTCCACTATATGGTGCAGAGCTTTGTGTTGGGCTTATCCTTGAACAACCTAAGCGTGCTCTGCGATAATACAAAGATGCCCGCCTTGGTCGTTGAATAACACCGTGAGGCGACTCGGATTTGGCTTTTCCGGGCGTAGTGGCACCATGGAGAGGGTTGCTCCCCGCTTATCCCATACAGAAGCATGAGATGTGGGTGGTACGCCTCCTGTCCACCCAGTTGAAGTACCAAAGACTGCTCATCCTCGCCAAGGGGCACCCAGAGAATCTCCTATCCGCTAGATCACCGTGGCGGTATCAACCATCGCCTGTGCCATGTACGCAAACGTCGGGGCTTTGGTGGCCCCGAGGAGGTTCCTCCTTTGACTTGTTGATGTTCGCAAGTGTCCTTTTGAACTCCTCAGATGCGATGAACTTGTTTAGAACTACTACTTTGTGAGTTCAACATGAGTATGTCGCATGAAACTCACCGACGGTTGGCCCCTTGCACACCGCCCTAAGCTCTGGTCGATCTAGAAAAGGGACATATCCCGTGGCCTCCCACCGGTGAAGTTCTCAGCGGCGGGTAGCTGTCGTGGCGCTTGTTGAGAAATTCAGAGTCACGCCGTTCTACCACGATCCATTGGAAGAAGCAACACCGCCCTCGTGGCCGAGAAAAGAAAGAACGATGCATGAGATGGTAGTGTTACCTCAGATTGTGTGGACGCCAGAGGGTTTACCTTGTAGGTGCAGGAACAACAATGAGTGAGCGCGGTGGCCGTGGTTCCATGGGTAGATTGCATCATCTTGGCCGTAGGTTGCAAATACATTCGGCCGGGCAACTCCGGAGAATCGAGCGCCGACGCAACTCTCATCCGGATATTCGGGTGGATGACTTCGCTGTCAAGAGGCGATCGTAGAACGACATTGTGGTTTGGTGTGTTGGATGTCTACCCCTGACTGCTTTTATAGTGGTAGTGAGGGTTACTCCACACAATTACAGCTTTTGTCGCAGCTGTGTTTGTGCGTGTGCGCGGTTGTCATTTCATGGCGGTTGCGGCGTGTTGTCATTTCATGGCTTGTTGCGCTGCGTGTTGTCATTTAATGGCGGTTGTCGCCTCACCGTAAAGTCGCTAGCAATGATAGTAGTCACATCGCTACCGAAAAGTCATTATGTGTGTTGTCGTGTCGACTTGGTAAAGCCGCTAGCAATGAGTAGTCACATCGCTACCGAAAAGTCATTTAGGCGTCTGTTGTCGTGTCTTCGTGGTAAAGGTGCTACCGTGAGTAAAGGTGCTAGTGTGTGACAAAGCGCCTAGCCGATGAAAGGAACAACTAAGCACGTAAGATTAAGTTTACAAAAATACAAATGCAAGTGCAACATATTTCAAATGAAACACTTAATACATAACATACTAGCAATAATAAAAATCAAAAGAAACTCTGTCGCCTCGCTCGGGAGCCTCCTCCGAACTCGGGTCCCATGAGTACGCCAACCGGCAGAGGGCGCGGTGGGGCCTCTCATGCCTAGCCGAGGCGCGTGCAGCACTCGGCCGAGTAGCTCGCGGCGGCCGGGCGCCCGCATCGCCGACTAGGCTGCGTCGGTGGTGGCCGCCCGTACAACAGGATGATGATGCCCCACCCCAAAGACGCCCGTGGAGAGGTAATCACGGTAGTCCTCCGTGTTCGGGGCACGCCTCGCCGTCGTAGTCGCCGAGAGCGTGTCCAGATGCGCGGCGCCGAAGAAGTGTACTCGCGGGCCTGCACCAAATAAAGAATTGTTTTGAGTATTGTAATACGCGATTGTAACACTTGAACAAAGGCATTTCAAGATTCACCGAAAGCCCGACCGCCATAAGCGTGCTCTCGCACTCATGGGCGGACCGTGAAGACGCACTCGCGCACTCGCCCCTTAAGCGCACGCTCGGGGACGGTAGGGAGGCCGGACCTCGATACCGAGGGCGCGCGGTCGAGCTGTCCGTGACACCTCCCGACGAAGGGTGACGCCCCTCTCACACGCCCTCTCCGGTGGTCACCGACCGATAAGCCGCGAAGCTCCTCAGGCCGATAGAAAAGACGTCACCGCAATATAAATTACGGATTAGTTAGCAAAATAAATTACGGATTAGTTAGCACAAAAATTATATCGAAGGTATGACGAACGCATCAAAGCGTGCTTAACCGAGTCCATATGGAGGGGTACGGTTCCGCCACCACGGAACGTGTCTAGGAGGATCGGGTCGACACGCACTAAACGCACACGAAGTCCGGAGGTACCACTCATGCACGCCCGGTGACGCTCAAGACGTCAGAGGGCGCACCTCGACGAGACATCCTCGAGGGTCGCCTCCCCTCGGCCAAGGCAAAGATACGGCGTATTTCAGGGGTGGTCGCAGTCGCCCTTCCATCGTGCTGTGGGTGAAAAATACGTATAGCGTTATTAGATAGTATTACGCAAGAACAATTATAAAAACATCAATACAGGAACTTACGAGTGGGTCGGGTGGGACCGCACGCGACGTGCATCGGGAACACTGTCAGAGACCAAACCGCCTCATCACACGATGGACACAGAGTCTCGACGTGGACGTCGAACACGAGGAACCGACGGTGAACCAAGATCGGCGCCTCGTGTGCAAAGGGTGGACAGCTACCCGCCACACGACGCCGCAGCTCAAGGTTCGCAGACGGCGCCCAACGAACGCGGTCATCGGTTAGGTGGTCGAACGCAGCGATTTAATCTGCGGTAGGCTACCCGCACAACAAAAGCGCCACCAGGTCAGAGTCACGATAGAACGAACCGTTAGTACTCGTAAAAGTTAAACAAAAATATCAAACACGTGATTGCAATATCGCATTCGCCGCAGCACCAGATGGTGCCCATGGTCGGACCGCCGACGCCACCGCCGCGTGCGTGCCCACCACAGCCGCAGTCGATCTGGGGCCGGCCGATCGAACCTCTCGACGCCCACAATCAGAAAGATTGGACATCCTCCGAAGATCGAGCCTCGGCGAACTGTACACCCGACGCAGAGTGCATGGTAGGTGGCGATAAAGACGGCCGAGCCCCACGAGTACCGTGGCACGGCGTCAAGGGTGCGCCCGCGATCTCTCGCGAATCGCACCAGTGCGTGGACACGCTTATCCCTATGGGACGCCGTGAACATGGTCCACCAAGAGCCACAGGAGGTACGCCTGTGGCGGGCGAGCCTCTTGTCGCCCATCGCTCGACGATCCGCTTCACGCCAGAACATAAAGCTCACTTGTTATTTCAAGCAAGACGTACACAATTTAGTTCGAAATGCTACTTACGCACTCAAACCTGCATAAGCCACCTCAAGGTCGGTCCGCGCGTGTGGTCGAAGGTCTCAGACACGGCAGTGGTAGTACACCGCGAACTCAGGCAACAATCGCTGCCGCCATCGGGGAGACGCCTGGGCACCACAACAAGACCGGCGACGGGAGGCCGAGGAGGTAGGAGACGCCCTGTAGTGATCGCCATCTCCCGACAGGAGATGGAAGGTGTGCGTCTCCCGCCTCCACCGATCCACCAGAGCGGTGATCACGACGGTCAGAGGGAACCGTGTCCCAGAGGTCCACCATCCCGGCGAGGGCAGAGCCCCGATGCTCAAGCCTAAGAAACATAAACATGTAATTGATATCGGTCTTTGCAGTAGTCATGGTGCTAGAACAAACATGTTTACAAATTTAAATATCGGTATGTTACCCGGGATCCAACGCGATCGAAGGCCCGTGTGTGCGCAATGGTCTAGGTCGAAGGACGCCCACCGCACAGGTCCCTCCGCTATCTGGGACAAGAAGTGGCTATGCGGGCACGGTGACCACTTGGCCGACAAGTGGTCCAAGAACTCAGACGGCCACTGTCATCTCCTCGCCGGTGAGCCATACCTGCAATTTATAAAAATGAAAGTGAGAGCAGAAACACATATGTAAACAGAAGAGTCCGTAAAAGTACGCAAGCATGACAATAATATATTGAAACAGATACGCACATAAAAAACGGAGAAGTTCGTTACAACAATTTATGAAGCCACAACACTTGCAACAGCTAGGTACAAAGTATAGTTCATACAACACACGTTACATCGATTAAATTTAAATTTGAGATACGACATATGATAATGCAAACCGCTTGTCATCCGGTGCGATGAGGTCTCGCAGTTAGCCCTCGCAGAGACGATCCTTCCCCACCGTCGGGTGACCATCTCCTCCTTTGTCTTCTTCGCTTTGTGCTCCGCAATTCTTGAACGTATGTCCTTGTTGGTTGCACAATGAGCATTTCTTCACGCGCTTGCCGACCGACTCATCCATGTCATTTCTTATACGCCTTGTTCTTCGACGCCTCGCTTCCTCTTCTCGCATCAAAATCGGGGACCCGTAACCTTTCATCAACACTAGGAGTTGTGGTGAACGAACCCACAACACCATAACCATAAAGCTCCTCGCCCCAAGTTGCCATCACCCTTTCCTTCATGTAATATTCAGATAGGTATGTACCAAAGTTGCATTCCAAATAAAGCACATGCAGCTATAACATGAGAACATGGCCTATGCAAAAGGTATGGCTTGTTGCACGAGCATTTGCACTCACCAGAAGATGCACTCCGAGTGACAACCTCCGTTGGTTCCACGCCTTCCTTTATCCTCGCAGATCACCTCGGCGCAGCAGTACGTGCACCAACTTTGATAGCTCTATGTTTGGCCGCCTTCCGAGCCTTCTCATCCATGTATTTAGTGATCATCGAAGAGTACAAGAACTTCTCATCTCTCATTACTATCTCAAAGAATGTGATGCTCATCCACAAAGTACTTGGTTGTACCCTCAAGACTCGATAATTCCTACCAATGGAAGACACCTCATCCTCGATTACCCGGCTTGTAAACTTCGCAGTTAGTGGTCATCACACCGTGATCCGCACCATGTGTGTCATATAACAAAGGACCACTTCTCTTTCGGTTCGTGCTTGATCCAAATCGAGAAACATTTGATTGGCCTTTGCCTCCGACGACTGCTAGTCGCCTCGCCCTCTGCTAAGGCGGGGAAAAGAGGCTCACCGCTCTTGTGTTCCATCGGGCGCCATCGTTGTTCGCTCGCTTCCTTGTGTTTTCTTGTCGTCATCAAGATTTTTCCACGAGTTCGAACTTCCTCTCCGGTTGGAGTTACACGCCTTTTGAACATGTTCATCGCTTGCTTGTTCTTGAATTGCTTATAAAAGTTTGCACCCAAATGCCTCATGCACCATCGACTCGCAAGTCGTGCCATCGAATGGCTCATCTTCCCTGCTTGTACGGTGGTTGATAGCACTACAACCCAAAGATGCTCGCTATGCAAAGACGCACAACCGACGAGTTTTGACCACCCGATCTTTAGGTTTCAGAGGAACCACACCAACTCTCGTAGTTCTCGCTTTCACGAAGGCAAAGGCAACAGCGTAATCTGGTTGTTCCCATCGACACCCACAAATTGCCAAGATTTGCCCTCTCAGATTTTTGGCCAAGAATGTGCCGCCCACCCACAACAACGACGACAAAGGATGTAATGCCTTAATGCAAGCGCTAATGCGAAGAACACTCTCCTCGATGCATTTTAGTTGGCCACTTGTCCGACGGACAATCTTGATAATCATAGTAGGTCCTGTGATTTCTTCCCGAATACAACCGAAGAAGACGGGAGGTTGTGGTACGAAGTCTTCAAACTTCCCAAACCTCATTTCTAGTGCCTTCGCCGCCTCCACGCCTTCCCCGTAGCTAATTGTGTATCGATATCCGTTCTCGATCGCCGGATAATAGCACGGGCTCAAAATTCGTGTTCTCCACTATCTCTGCGTACATGATGTTCGCGACATACCCGGATGATAGGTTCTCGTGAACCATCATTGCTTCTCACCATACATTTATGCCGCTCAACCTTCGAACATATCCAATGGGTGCCCCATTTGGGCTTGTACGCTGCACTCTCCACGACACCCATGGATCTCACACACCACGTCAGAAAGGTGTTGGGGTGAATTTCTTAACCCCGAAAGTCCTTCTTAATGATAGAGCCCAATCTTTCATGGCATCCTCGCACACCTCTTTTGTCGGGTACATACTTGTTATGCCTAACCTCATTAACATTGTAATCGCCAAGGCATCTCCCTCATTTCATTGACAACCATATTTTCAAATTTGTCAAGGCTCCACTCTACCGGGCACAAGCGGCTCCGCACCTCCTCCATCTTCCTCATCCGACTCATCGTCCTCCTCCTCTTCGCTTCATTGACTCACGGTCTTCCTCTTCCATCCTAGTCGTTATTTCTCAATTTGCTCACCTTCGCCTACCAGTCCCCTCGCTTCTTGGCCAACATTTTCATCATCCTTCCAAATCAACTCGTTTCACCACTTTATCAACATGTTGCTCATGGCTAGATCCCCAATTTCAAGTGTCACCGGCCGAGCTCATTTTGAGGTCGACTACACTCACCGGCGCCCAATCGCCGCCGGGGCAACATCCTCTCATATGCTCGCACTAAAAGCACTCGATTCCATCCCCTGCTGTTTCGCCTCACATATGATCTCCACGATGCGGTTCCTTTAGCTCAACTAACTCCCAAGAATAGTGTCGTCAAGACACTACATAGGCAAAATACCTTCAACTCACACTTGTCTTCTTCCATCCGAAAATATAATACAACCATTTCAACACGGAACCAAATGTGCGCCTCGAGCCTACTCAAACTTCGTCCACATATCGCATGTTACTTAGATCTCGCACCTCCAAACCATGCATTACAACCCCATCTCCATAATAAATCCTAAATGGAACTCGCTCGCCATATCTCATAATCCATTCATTCACCCACTTAATTAATTATCTTCCGTACAAAATACTATGACGAACATAACTATACCTACATGGTACGTAAAATATATATCTAACCGTAAAAACATCTACATTCCTAATAATTCATATCGATGTAGTTATATCGTAAAAAAATTACATTTCCATCAATATGTACCGATATACTCCTATCCGTAAAAATTCATTCCTAACAATATATACATTCAGATCGATGTACTTATATATTAAAAAATACTCATTCAGTAATTATATTTCCTTCAATATATACCGATATACTCCTATCCGCAAAAAATATCTAAATTTTCTAAACTAGAACTAGTCGTGACCTATCAATTTACCTACATTTATCCGTAACATACATCTAAAACTATTTCTAATCTACCACTATTTACCGCTACAATGCTCTAGATCTAACTATTTCTAACATATCATAATTTATCGCTAAGAAAAGTAAACAACAAAAATTTACCTCAAAACAAAGGGCGAGAATCGCCTTTCTTCCTTCTCTCTTCCTCTCTCCTCTTCCTCTTCCTTCTCTCTCTCTCTCTTCTCTTCCGGCGCACAAATGAGAAAAAGACGGGCGAAAGCGGCTCATATAAACGCTCTGTCAGACGATCATCGTGCGACAGAACCCGCGCTTCACTCGCCAGACGACCATCGGCCGATTTTTCATCGTCACACGCTCGTCAGGCGACAGTGCCTTCGCTCTCGTCAGACGTTCGCCGCGGCGACAGCGCCGTTCGGTTCTCGCAGACGCTCGTTGCGGCGATAGGAGGCCACGCCTTACCGCACCTATCGCCGTGTATTTTTCTATTTAGGTTTCGCCGCACGTCCAACGTATGATGAGGTATATTTCTGAATTTTTTTTTCGTGGAATATTTTTGAAATTCAATAAAAATGTATTATTAAAAAAAAATTCTATATCGTACACCCACTTTTGTTGAACCTTAGGTGATTAGTATTTTGTATTATATTTTTTACTGTACTTAGATCATATGTATAATTAGTGTATTGAACTTGTAGCCTTGTGTGAAAATGGAATGTAATAAGTTTCCATTTCAATCTCTAATTATTGTTTCTGCTACGACACTCTTGACACAATGTGTTAACTGATAAAGCGTTGGGTGCGCTCGATGTTTTAATTAGTTAATATACAGAGATTTATGTAATTAACTTAGAGTAATAGCGGTGTTATTGTCGTTATCTTAGGCTAATTATACAGGTTATCACAATATTAAACTGGAAGGTTTCTGGCTTCCGCTCACGTCCATGCATTTTTTCGCCAACGTCCTCTCTCTGCACGTGGTCACGGCGCCTGTTTGCTCGCCCTGAAATACGGCTTAGGTAATATTCCCTCCTACACGGTCACGGCGGGCCGTGTGGCGCAGCGGTAAGCCGTTTTGCTCGCGAGGCCGTGGTTGTGCCTTCAACTCCGTCCTCGCGCGTTGTGCCGAGGGATTTTTGCCTCCCACTGTGTGGTTTCAGAGGAGAGAGTGTCACATCAGCCGAACTTGCCAACAAAAACTCCTATTCCAATATATAGTAGCTTCAAGTGGACCAAAAAGATATCTAGCGAAGTGAAAGAGATCCAATGTAGTTTTATTTGAGACTATAACTTAGGTAATTGCGCATAGACCGTTGTATAAAAAAATAACGGTCCAAATCTTTCGGGAATAATATAGCAAAAACATTTTGCTAATTTTCTACTGTAGCAAGTAACAATCCAAACCGATCGGACAGCGCTGAGAACTAGGGACTGCTTAAGTTGCAATTCCCATATAAATTGCACAGGAATCCTATCCCTACCGAAGGTACTGAATCTCCCTTCAGCATTCAGGAATCGCTCCAAGCGGCCCGAATGATTTAATTGAAGCTATTATAAGCTACCAACAAGTCATTAGCTTGGCATGCCTCTTCTATAGATAGTTAGAACTTGTTGTCCACGTTGGAGCATCGAGGATCGCCGGAGAGGAAAATAAGAAAGATTAATTGGAGGATTGGACGAGGGCTAGTTCATTTTTACCCAACCGGTAACAATCCTTGAAATCACATTGACCATTCGCTGCTGGGCTGTGGAATTTAGCGGATGGTCAAGATCAATGATTGACTGCTATCATGCTATGTGCATTCCTTGGTTTAAAACATAGGTACCAGAAATACGATTTGTCTAAGTCACGGTACGGAATTTAGATTCGTGGTTTATCGCATTTTATTCTAATTTTCACTGTGAACACAAACCCTATAACCTAAATAGGTTCGGGTTTGACAAACTCGGTTCATCATTCACGGGAGTTTACCCGCAACTATAAATTAAAATGTTTATTTCATCCTGCTATCAGGACATAATAAGAAGTAAAATGGCAATATATTAAAAAAAAAAAGGTGTGAAACGTAAGTTGCCGTATGTATCACGCCTCACACATTGCAAATACTCATGTCTGAATTTAATGACAGTCCAAACTTCTGTTTCTCCTTTCTTTCTGATGGAGTATCATACAATGCCAGTGAAATAAAGGGACTATTTAGACATGATAAAATTAGCTATTGTATGCAAAATTTGTACACGCATTGCTAATAGGTACTAGGCAATAGGCATTTGTACATGCATGCTAATAGGCATTAGTAGCTGCTTAAATGTACTACCTCTCCTGCTTCAACGAGAGAAAATAGATGTATTTTGGAGAAGCTTCTGCCTAATTGTTCAGCCAAAAATAGCATTTGCGATAGGACCATCGATTTCCGATGGTCCACACACATCCTGGTCAAGATTATCCTCGTGGATAATTCGATCTGCCTAACATCTCATCACCTTTTCGGTTCCTTGTTTCCATTGATTTCGGGCATGCATAGTGTTGAGATTCAGAGAGCTGCAGAGATTACTTCTCCAACCGGAACAGGAGGCCCCATCCTTGCTTGATGCCACGGCTTCCATGAGCTCAGAAACTTGATGCATCAATGCAAGATTAGGTCACACAAAATTAATTGCAACAGTTACATATTGCTCATAGATAAAAAGAAAGAACTTCCAAGTACCTGCACGGTTTCGAGAATTTTTTTTAAAATAATATTATTTTATTTACAAATTGCGATATGAATACACGGATTAAAAAATTGCAGAAATAATATCCAGTCGCCACACCGTTTGGCGACAACCAGTAGTTGCCAAACCATTCGGCGAATATAATGAATCGCCAAACGATGGCGACAACAACTGATCAGCCTACTCGCGTTAATACTCCGTTTGAACGGTTAACAGTGAGGTAAGGCTGTTGTCGCCACATGGTTCGGCGATCACTAACTGTCGATATTATTTGATAGAAATGCAGCTCCAAGGCTTTAATGAAAGCTAGCCAAGTTAACTAAACTGTATGAAAATTAGCCAAAGTTGTAATGGTAAGGGATGACATAATACCATGACAAAGTTATCTTGGGGCGCATCATTTTACATCGGATATGTTCTTCTCCCTATCATTTCACACTTGCAACATAACTAAACTATATCCAAGTGGCTTTGAGCATCTCTCTTTCCGCAATAAACATATCAGAACTGCGCGTTCAAACTAAGTTCAGCCGTAATAGTTTCGTACGGCGAAGCCATGATGGATATCTTGGCAAGAATTTGACCACTCACAAGTGGCGTTCATTTGAATATTTGTCCCTCAAGGTATCTTCTATACATTCTTTTGTCAAAGGGAAGCGAGGAAGAGACAAATAAACAAATAAACTGACAATAGAATAATTTGGTTATCAAGCCAACCAGACGATTTTCAATCAGGGCTCACATTATTCTAGTTAATCTCTGGCCGTATCTTTAGTTAATCCCTGCATCCTATCCTATTCGGCCTCGGGGTTGCTGCGACATTCACATGCGTCACGATGTTTAACAACTCGTCGACTGTAGTAGTCCTCATTTGCAAATACTATCTGCAATAACAAATCCAAATTCACAAGGTATATGCATGAATAGACTGTGAAAAGCAATTGGTTAATGTCATTCTTGAGCGAGATTTTGGCGAATTTTCATGTGCTCTCAAGAACTAGTCGATCTAAATTATCGATTTTCAACGACTATATTACCCCGATATGCGTTATCATTGAGTCACTGAAGAACTGTAGCCGACGCGGAACGTGGTTGTATATACTGGTGTCCTAAAAATCTATCATCTTAGCTTGCAGCCACCGGTGGATCCACCTTTGGGGCAGAGTGGACGACTATCCGGGCTCTCAGCAACAAGTTATAGAGGTGCAGTACAGTTTTGCTGTCGCAAAAGCCATGAAAATAGAGTTTTCCTTCGATTTAGACCGTCAAATAGTTAGGTTTATCCAGGCTCCTAACCGCTCGCAGCATCGCATTGCCAGCTACCACTGCCCAGATCAAGACCCTTTGTGTTGCGCTCTCCTTCCCGGCAACCACCGTCGAAAAACTGGACAATTAGGTGAAGTGAATCGCACACGGTTCTTGATTATAAATTGCTCGAGGGACTCCCTCTTAATCATTCATCGGGGACATTATGAGCCGAGTGTACGAAGAACAGATCTTCTAGGAATATATAGTAATAAATAGTAGATTAGGTGCCTCTTATGGGTTATTCTAGTACAAGCCCTCTGTACTTGTTTAATCAAGAAACCATGGAAAAAATTGGCCTCTGGTTAATTACCACTCCTGCTCAATCATTTGGGCAGGAAATGGGAATCGATGGGCGCCCAAGAACCGCTAATTCTTGCAGGTCTTCCAATTTTTCCATGTCACTTTTGGTACAGGAACACAAAGTTGAGCATCCCTGACATGTCAAGTGATGCTTGCGTCTTGTCAGTTACCAGAGGAGTGCCACGCTGTCGCCACGTCGGATAAGCTCAGATGGTTATCTCTTTTTTTTTAAAAAAAACCCAGCAATTGCCGGGGCATATATTAGAAGGGCATAGAAACAATTTACAGATGTTTTACAGGTAGTACAAGCTGCACTTGTGGTGGAAAGGATGACACTCTTTCAGGAGAGATTTCTACTCGATGTTGTTTGCCCTCGCTGTTAACTGGCATGTAGTGCCGAATCCAGTGGTGGGGCTGGTGAGGGCACCAGCCCCACCTCCGGCCGTCGATGGAACCTCTGGCAAATTGAAATTGCATCACTAAGTTGTATATTTGTATCTATAGGTCGAACCGTTGAATGATCGATTGTCCTTACATATTTATGTTATTATATCCATTATCTAAAGGTACCACACTTGTTATATTTTGACTCTTCACTTTGTTTCCTTTCTATTTATGTATGAATTAGAAATTTGGTTAGCAACAGACCGGTAGATGTACTATTAATATGTTTGTCTTAAATTAGAACTTCGATATAGAAGCCCCATCTCTATTTTCATCTTGGATTCGCTGCTGCTGGCATGTGTTCCTTTAACGTTGCTGTTTGTTTCTAGTTGTTGGGTCTGAAATTACAGCATAAATTTCGGCGGATCTGAACATAGAATAGGAAGGACTTGCCTCATACATATTCCCTCTCTGAGGTCAATGATTGTTGCTGTTTCCACCTATCTCAGCTTACATCCCGGTTTTCTTGTCGGCCTCCTCGGCTAGAACATCATTTTTTTTAGAACAGAAACACTGTACCTACACAATCAACCAATTCTCGTTACAAACTCCGTAAAACCGTTAGCAAACGTACGGTGCTTTCAAATCCATGCTCCTTCAAAAACTAAATTGCACGGATCTTAAAACAGCACGAGATTCATCTGTTCGCACGGCCGGCGTGGTCGCCACGCTGTCCAGTAGATCATAGTACACTGATCCAGAAGTCATCGAGGACTCTGATCAGCGGAAATTGCAGTTACGCCGGCGCCAATGGCCGGACGGCTCATCGGCCAAGTTGGCCGCGCCGTGCTGTACCGTTAGAATTCCTGGCACCGGCATGAATGCGCGACACGACGAGCACAGTGCTGTGCTGCGTTGTGAGGGCAATTGCGGCGAACATGGCAGTCGTACGTCGCCGGCAATATATAGGTTCTATTCCTTGTCACTTTTGACTTTCACTGTACGGCACCGCACTCATCTCGCCCGACGACGAATCGACAGCGGCAGCGGCAACGGCGCCAAAAGCGATGAATTGCCGCGTCTTCACGGGTCAACTTGCTAGCTAATCTACCAAAGCCGAGAGGACGATAGAAAGTAGTAAAGCTCGCCTACGTGCTAGACAGTATGATCTTGCATTCGGGCAGTTATTACAGTGTATGTCCATGTAGAGCAATTTTGCTGTAGTTTCGACTTTAACACTCCCACTCACCGTCTCACGTATAGGCTCCTTCAACCTTAAGACGTAGAATAGATACACGTGAGGGGGAGTGTTGAAGTAGTTAGTTGGTGCTAGAAGCAGGGAGCATGATATAATCAACTTAGAGAAGTAGGTATGCTGACTCATCACCCCGACGTAGTGTGAACAACGACATCACAGGCTGCTTGGGCTGAAAGCTGAAAGAGTGTATGTAGGTAGCAAAGTGGGTGTACCAAGCACAATGGGCTTGTTTCAAGCCGTAGAGAAACTTGGAGAGAAGACAAACATAATCGGGTTTAGAGGAATCAACAAAACCAGCAAGTTGCTGACAATAGACCGTCTCATTGAGAGGTAGCCATAAAGGAAAGCATTTTTCACATCCAACAGGTGAAGAAGCCACGCACTACCTTCCTTTGCCACATCATCGATTTGCCCCACACCAAATTCCATATGAAGGATTGATAATTGCAATTCACTTCTATTTCATGTCACGTAAGTAGAAGTGTTGAGTTGCATACACCAACCAATTCACTCAAAAACCTAAGACGATGAGGAAAGACGAGTAATTTACTTGTACTTCAACACTCTCTGCACCTCATATCTCCTCTAACTAGGATTTTGGATGACGTGGCATGTAAAAGATATATGATGAAACACCCCAAAAATTTCAAGATGGGTTTATTTGAATTTATTGGATTTTATTCGATTTTTTTCTGATTTTATTGAATTTTATTTGAGCTTTATTTGGAGGTTTTCCGTTTTGGGAAAATGGCCCCCGTTTCCGCTTTCTTTAAATGCAAATGCGCTTCCCCCCGGCCCATTTGGTCTCCGACCCGTTTTCCTCCGCACGGCCTGCCTCGTCCTCGGCCTGCCTCCCCTCATGACCGCTCTCCCCTCGCTTGAAGCCTAGTGCGCCCGTTGCTTGGTCCGTTTGGCGCTTGTCAAAATCGCCTGGTCTTCTCCGTCATGTGCCAAGACTGTCTTCTCCGCCACGGCTCACTTTGCCAAATCCGTCTCCTCGGCCACCCACTCCGCCGTGCCATACCTCGTCCCCTCCGCCACCAGCCTCACCCCGTCACCGTGACGCTCGCCCCATCCCGTCGCCGCGACAACCTCACCGTCCCACTTGCTCTCTCTCCTCGCCCCCGAGCACTATAAAACCCCCACCCCGCCCTCCATTTCTCCCCGCCCTGAGCCGGTGAGTTCTCCTCTCTCCTCCCCGCGCTCCTCCCTTCCCTCTCCGGCCTTCCTCACTTGCGCCATGAAGTTTTCTCCGCCATGGTGTTTCCTGTCGCTGTCCATCCCTCCCCGCTTCCCCATCTCTCCCCACCCCCAAGTTCGCCGCGAGCTCTTTTTCCTCCCCTGCCACTTCTTTATCCCCCTCGCACTCTCCTCCACCGCATCGCCCTACTTCTTCCCTCAAAGGCCTTCTTGCCTTTCATCGCCGCCCTCCTTCGTCTCTCTGCCGGTGCCCCACTCGCTTGATCTTGTTCTCGGCCCTCTGTCGGTTCCTCTGTGGTCGAGCCCCTCGTCGATCGCCATGCTGCCTCTTGGGCCGATCCATTGCAAGAGGTCAGACGTCTGGCAAGTGGGCAGTATGATGGTAGTGTGGACCCTACGATCTTTGGGCAGCGTAACATCTGTGACCCAAGTTCTTTTGGTTTCTGAATTTTAATTGATTTTCGGTTTTTTATTCTATATAAAATCCGAAAAAGTAATTAAAATTCCAGAAAAATCCCTAAAATTCCCAAAAATCTAAAAATAGCCAAAAATACATATTCTTGATCAGTTTGAGCTGCTGAGTCCAAAAATGATCTCCGCTCTACCAAACCAAGTCCAGAAAATTTCTAAAATGCCCCTAAACCTTATTCCGGCCATTTTGTCCCCCAATTTCTTTTCTGTTTTCCTTTTTTGATTGTTTTTTATTCGTTTATTTATTGGTTACGTTTTCTCACGTTAGATCCGACGTCGGAGTAACCTTTGACACAAATCCCAGAGCAGGAGCAATCTTTGGAGCCGTACTAGGAGCCGGAGCCATTCGGGACCAGACGCGACGTCGACTACTTCTCGCTAGGCGAACCCTCGACCCCGCAAGGTAAGCCACACCCCTTGAACATGTTGAACCCAGTTCTGTTACAATAATATGTATATTTTCTATATTGCATTATTTTTGGTATTTTAGAAAATTAGAAAAGGAGGTAGTTTCGAATGACATGATTAGATATAACCCAATGCTCAACCTATTGTTACGTTTTAATTCCTTTTTAACCTTAGGTTATAAAATATTGAATCATCGTAGATTAGCAGTTAATATAATTTTCACCTTTAGTTAAATTGCTCAAAATCTCCGAAAGTTGGCTCGGGTGATTTTTCAAAACTTGCTACGGTTAGGGGGACAGTGTTAGGCGGACCACAGGAGGTGGATACTGGCCTAACCCCCAGCCGATGACAAAGCCAGGATGTGGTGTGGTGGTGGACTGGTGGTATAGTGGGTACCAATGGTTTGTGGTATGTCATTGGCTGAGTCTTAGACACTTAAGGACCGATATCTTGGGCAAAGTAAATAACTTCAGTTCCCGCTCAACCACAAGTGGAGCCGGTTAGCCCTGTTAACCTGTTCCAACATAGCTCAGTACATTGTGCTCCCCTTTGGAATACCTATAGGAGGTAGCTACCCTTCTAGTAGGTAAATGGATCGCGAAGTGACTGGGGTGGAACGGGAATGGAGTGGCCATTCGCCGGTTCTCACAATAGTAGGTATTCACAGTTGATCAGATCGCGTCTCCCGCCTTGACCAGTGGGTCCTGGAGACTGTGAATCCTCGTAACCTACTGGATAGGAGCTAAAGAAGGGAAGTTCAACAAAAGGCTATGATCATCTCGGTCCGGCCGCATGCATTAAAGTTGCATGTTACTTGCGCATGGCACTGACTGTCGATGATATCTTGTGGGTAAAGCTGAGCACCTCTGCAGAGTGATATCAATGGTATTCGAATATGCCGTGCTTTCGGTTAATGAAGCTGAGTTAATTTAGGGTGATTCCTATAACTGCGTCCCTGTAGTTTTCATAAATAGAACTTGTCGTAAATTTGAACATTGCAAATAACCCCCCAAATGTTATTATCTGTTATTTGGTTTGTGTTTCAAATGTAAAATGAAAACTGATATTTATAACTTGCATCCACCATACTTAGAACTTGTGCCTGCCTTTGTTTATTCCTGCATGTAGTATTCAGAATTTCCATGTGGCTTGTTGAGTACTGTTGTGTACTCACCCTTTCCTCCTAATCCCCTTTAGATTTCAATGAAGCCGACGGATTCCAGGAGACCGTAGATAGCGATGATATTTGGTTTTGAAGGCCTTGATCTATCTGCTCAAGCCTTTCCTATGAGTGTTTTGGTAATGTATCTGGTGCCAGCCGCACCCGTTTGTAAAACTCTGGCCGTTAAGCCCATAATTTATCTATAAAATATTCAATTTCGCTCTTTTGTCTGGCAATATACACTTAGTTATCTACAGCTAAAATCCTGATTAGCTGTGAAGGTATTTATACACACCTCTGAAAAGGGCGGTCCGTCACATCTGAGGTGGCCATTATTGCATATACCCTTACTACCTGTTTGTTTTCTCTAAAGAGGAAAAGAAATAGATGGTAAGCTGCTGCCACTAAAGTATGGAGAACCGCAATGTTAGGCACAACGCAGGCTTTGCATTTCTTCTTTTTCCCAAAGAAGAAAGGTGACCTACTTGGTGCTAGAAACACGTACGCTTCGTTGCTGTTTTGCATTTGCAGTAGCAGTAGTTGAAGTGCTCGGTCTGAACTTTGAAGTGAGATTTGAACAAAAACAGTACGTCATGGGGGCTTTGGCACTGAAAGGTTAAAGCATATCTGGTTTTTCTTTTCTTCTTTTGCGAGGTAAAGCATATCTGCCTGCTCGTGTAGGGAAGGAAGAGAAAAGGAAACTTTCGCGTGGAGCTGTGGGAGATCATCACTCTGTACGAGGGCTACTATCGCCTTACAAGTGCACGCTGTAGCTGCCGTGGAAGGCTCATCATAATAAAGCTTCTCCTCGACCTAACATGCAACCGAATAGGATTCTCACACCCAACTTTTGTTAAATAGATGTTATTCTAGGTTTTTTTTCACTTCCACAAGACACATCTATCAATAGACAATATTATCTCTATATCTTTATATGGTGTGCCTTACTCCAGTCCATAATAGTAAATGATATTGAAAACAACTAAAGATGAGATGTATAGAAGGAAGAAAAATGGTAAAAAGTCACTTTGAAATTATAGAATGATATTTATTTAGAATAAAATTTTAAAGCTAAAATGGTATATATTTATAAACAGAGAGAGCAGTAGTTTTGGCAAGAGAAAAAAGTCCTTTCTGTTATGAGGTAAGATATTCTAACTATATTCGGTTAGACTTTATCTCTTATGTGTGGGTGAATCTGAACTCATCTCTTACCGGTTTCTTTACATATTGGTCATCCCATGTACAAGAAATCAATCTAATAAAGCGAGAGAAGTTTGCCACATATAATGTGTGTGCTCCCTATTCCTGTTGGTGTGATTTCATTGACGTGCTGTTGATTGATTGTGGGTGAACGACTACGTTTTACAATACATCTCGACGGGTGTGATTGATCGACGGGTGTGATTGATCGTGGGTGTGATTTCATTGCTGCGCGGTGGCGCCGAATCAATCCTGGTGGCAAAGCCCGTGAGATCTCGACAATGCGCCCGAAGCGATCCCGACGGCGAAGCCCTTGAGATCTCGACGATGCACCCGAAGCGATCCCAGCGGCGAAGCTCGCGAGATCCAACGATGCGCCTGAAGCGATCCCCGCGGCGATCCCACGAGATCCCGGCGATGCGCCCGAAGCGGTCCTGACGACGAGCCCGCGAGATCCCGACGATGCACCCAAAGCGGTCTCGGCGAAGAGCCCGCGAAATCCCGACAATGCGCTCGAAACCGCCGTCGCACCCGCCGCCATGACTTCGGTTGTAGTTGCGCCGGCCACCATTGCACCCGAGAGCCTCGCGCCACCTCATTTCTACGCGAAGGCGGCGGCGCCCGTCTCCGTGCCCGCTGCCCTGCGTCGGACTGAATGGCGGGTAGGGTTATGAAAACCCTAGCCGCCTACTCATGTTGGGCCAAATGGGCCTCGTGGGCCCAGTAAGACCAGGCGGCCCAGAAGGCCACCGACCTCTTGTTTCTCTGTAAGGCCTGGTTGGCCTGGAGGATTTCCAGAAGAAGAAAATAAAGGGGTCCAAAAGAAAGAAAGAAAAAATGTTATAAATTCTGAAAATTTATATTAAATCCTAGAAATTGATTTTCTATGTATATGAACTTCTGTAAAATATTGGTCAATTGATATTTAGCACATTTTGGAAGTTCCATACCTCTGAGCTTTTTTCTAGCTTTATGCCATGTTTAATATGTGCTGAGATTTATTTCTTGTTATTTAAGTGATTCTGAAAATTGCTTAAAAATTAACAGAAAAAATCCAGAAATGATTAAGATCTAGTAGATCGACTCGGTTATCTTGAGTTGAATATTATAAGAAGAATAATTATAATTCTACTGGGCATAGCATAAAAGACTTTTTCAGACTTGAACTTTTCTTATATCCTAGTTGTGCTAAAGGAAAACTCATACTTAGATCTTCTTACCAAAAAAGTTATGGAAGAATCACTAAATTTTCTGAAGAAATTTTATGGTATTGATAGATACTTCTACTAGATTGCCCTATGTATGTCTCTTATCTACTAGAAACCATGCTTCTGCCAAAATTATTAAGTTAAGAGCTTACTTTTCAGAAGAAAGGATCAAATCCATTTGAATGGACAATGCTGGCGAGTTCACCTCAAAGCATTTAATGATTATTGTATGGCTCTGGGAATCAATGTAGAACATCTCATACCTTATGTCCTCACTCAAAATGGCCTTGTAAAGTCATTATAGTAAAAGAACAAACTTATCGCTTGGCCGTTTTTGCAGAATAGTAGGCTTCCCACCAGTTGTAGGGGCCACGCAATGCGCATACTACGGTAATAATTCGACTCAGACTAACTGCACATTATGAAATTTCCCCAATACAGATAGTGCATGGAAAAGAATCAAGTATTTCCCATCTGCGAAAATCTGGTTGTGATGTATATATACCAATCTCTCCACCATAGCGTACCACCATCGGACATCACTTGAAGTTGAGGATCTATGTAGGTTATGAATCTCCGTCATGTATTAAAATACCTAGAGCCTATGACAGGGGATCTGTACACGGCTTAGTACGCTGATTATACTAAGGAAAATTTTCGGCATTGGGGGGTGATAAGTACTAGAAGCGCTCAGATAGGATCAAACAAAAAGAAACAATTGAGGCAACACTCACTTAATAAGAGAAAAAAATTTGGTCATGCTGACCGAACATCTCCTAAAGTGTTCCTTGTAGAATCAAATGTGTTTTTCATTCGAAAGAGAAATGAAAATACCCAGGTGGTGAGATATAAAACGAGACTTGTAGCACAAGGGTTCACTAGAGACCCAGCATCGATAAAGATGAAAGCTATTTCTCCTATAATGAGTGGAATAACGTTTCGAAATTTAATATTAGTGGCAGCAAACCTAAACTTATCAAATGCAATTGATGGATGTAGTGACCGCATATTTAGATGGGTCACTGGATACAGATATTTATATAAGATTTCTTGAAGGAATTACAATTCCGAATCCTAATAATCGCAACATGTATAGCGTCAAACTAAAGAGATCACTATACAAATTATAAAGAATGTGGTATAACCAACTTAGTGAATTCCTCCTGAAGAAGGAATATTGCCACTGTGTGTTATAAAGAAATCCCTGAATGGATTTTTGCATCATCTCAGTTTTATGTCGATCTGAATATCATCAGAACCATAGAGGAAATAGAGGAAGCAAGTGCTTACCTCATAACGGAGTTTTGAGATAAAAAATTTAGGTAAAATCAAATTTTGCTTAGACCTGCAGTTAGAGCATTTCTCAGAAGGAATTTTTATACACCAGCCTTCCTATACCTAGAAGATATTGAAAAGATTTAATATAGATAAATTGCATCCTTTAAAAACCCCATGGTCGTAAGATCCCTTGAAGTGGATAAAGACCCTTTCAGACCAAGAATGAAAAATAAAAAAGATTTAGGACAGGTTTAATATGGATAAATTGCATCCTTTAAAAACCTCCATGATCGTAAGATCCCTTGAAGTGGATAAAGACCCTTTCAGACCAAGGATGGAAAATAAAAAAGTTTTAGGACCTGAAGTCCCATACTAATGTATCTTGCAAATTGCATAAGGTCTGATATTGCATTCATAGTGAATTTACTAGTAAGACACGGTTCCGCCAGAAGACATTAGGCTGATGTCAAGACTTTACTCAGATACCTCCAAAGTACTCAAGATCTTGTATTGTTTTTTCAGAAGAACCAAGACTTGACCATGGTAGAATACACGGATGATAGTTATCTGTTTGATCCCCACAGTTCTAATGACAGACTAGTTTTGTATTTCTCTGCAGTGGTACAATCGTTTATTGGCGATCTGGTAAGCAGACTTTGTAGTTACTTCTACCAACCACTTAGAAATTATAGCTTTGTATGAAGCCTCACATGACTGTATTTAGCTACAACGTGTGATTAACCATATCCGAAAGTTATGTAGTCTTAACACTGTCGATACCCCCATAATTATCTTGAAGATAATACTGCTTGTGCCGCACAAATACAATTGAATTATGTAAAGAGCAATATCACAAAGCATATTGCTCCTAAGTTTTTCTATCCTCCCGAACTCCCGAAGAATGTTGAGGTAAAGATTGTTCAAACTAAGTCATGTGAAAATCTTGTAGATTTATTCACTAAGTCCTTGCTTAACTTCACATTTCAAAGATATGTTAAAGACAATAGAATGAAAAGACTTAGAGAGATACAAAGTTCTGGGAGAGTAAACCCTTAAACTATAACCCTTATTGTGAGCCTGAAAATTCTTATATAAATCATGAAGATTATAAGTTGCGCTCTTTTTCTCTTAGTAAGTTTTTCTGAAGTTTTCTCACATGAAGGTTTTTAATGAGGAAACTAGTGCAATATAGAGTGCGAGTGCAATGTACTCTTTTCTCCATCCCCTTTTTCCTATTAGGGTTTTCAGTGAAGTTTTTGATGAAGTATGTGCATTACGCGGTATTCGCTCAAAAGGGAGTGTGATGAGATAAGATATTCTAACCATATTCGGTTAGACTTTATCTATTATATGTGGGCAAATCCGAACTCATCTCTTACCAATTTTTTTATATATTGGGCATCCCCCATATACAAGAAATTAATCTAATAAAATAAGAGAACTTTGCCCTCTATATTGTATGTACTCCCAATTCCTGTTGGTGTGATTTCATTGACGTGCTGTTGATTGATCGTAAGTGAATGACTACGTTTTACAACACTTTCTTTGTTTCGCTAATTCTTAAGGAGTTAAAAAGGGCAAATTCTTTTTTTTCCTACTTTCCCTACTGAATTCTCTCAGTAACATGCTGGTTCAAACCCCACCTGTAAGCGAGAAGGGCAGCGGCAAAAGCAAAACGAGCGCATCTTTTAGTGGCAAAAAGAATATGATATTCTCCTGTCACCAATTTGTAAGAGTAGGTAAGCACATTATTCATAAAAAAGGTACAAAAACACATGTACAGATCTAGTTAGTATTACAATAGAGAAATGGTCTAAAACTAGCAACCCATGGCTAGTTCAATCAATGTAGTTTAAGCCCTACTAACTAGAGGTTAGGTGAGCTTATTTGAAATCTTTTAAGGACAATCTTATCATCTCTCGGTTGCTGAAACACCAAAGAAACGATTTGAAAGCGAGGAACAATCAATGTAAGAGCCGTCTTAAGCAATTACACCGGCTAGGAGGAGGAGAATGCAGACTAATGGGATCTGAAAATTATGAATACGTAATTACGTATCACTAGTATTTCAAGTCAGGCCCTGAAAGTTTCTTAACTACAAGAGCCTATTGCGCCTAGCACCCAATTGGGCCATATGACAGCAAGACACAGACGCCCGGCTACCTCAGTTTTCAAGGCCGAGTACTCTGTGCAACCCGTTACATAAAAAAAAAACAGATCACTTCCATCATCAGCAGGGCCGTTAACGTTTCTGGAGTTAGCTCATCCACACGACATCACGACCCTTTGTCCCACTCATTGTATCATCCGTCACTTCTGCCCATTTCTAAGGAGTCATTACAGGACAGAACAAATGCAACAGAGAACAGACGTCCAACACAAGAGTCGCGAATGAAAATGGCAATGCAATCAAAACCAACGAGGTAATAGTAGATTTTGCCACATTATAGTCGCTGCTGATAGCAAAAAAGGTTGGCATAAGAGGTATGCTTACAGTAACACTGACCAAAGAAAACAGAATGCTTGGAGCAACCGGACCAGACCAAAACATCATACTGGAGAAACAGTCTATTCGTCCTCCTGGCTACGGAGCCTGGCAAGCTTATTGGTGACCACGATGTCCAGCTGCACAGCACGGTCGACAATCTCCTTGCGCTTCTTTGTGGAGATGTTGTGGGCGATCTCGGCACAGTAGGTCCTGTTTGTGAGGCATCAGTAAATGACTCGCTATTGCAAGTGATGCAGTCAGGGTATATAAGAGCGACGTTGGAAGACAAGAACATGTGGCGCGAGCAACAATCAGCTTGGTGAATAGACATACCTGTTATGCATCATGAGCAACTCCAGCTCAGAGACATTGTGCACCACAAACTTCTTGAATTTGTTAGGAAGGTAGTGCCTTGTCTTCCTGTCAGAACCATATCCAATGTTGGGCATCAAGGTGCATCCCTTGAACTTCCTCCTGACACGGGAGTCAATACCCTTTGGCCTGCGCCAGCTTGGCTGCTCAAATAATCAAGACAGGGGAAATTAGTCCTTGCAAACATACCAAATAGCATATTCCATGAGATAGAATACAAACGTATCGAGTAAAAAAGTTCACACGCTCAGGAGATATCTAGATGTAGCAACACGCCAACACCCACACTGAATCCTTAGGTAAATTCAATGTCAACAATACAAAATATCCTTAGCAAAGCATGCAATTGCAAATCCAATTCTTATTAGAGTTTGATTCAAGATGGTTTATAAACTGAAACCTGTACCAGTAACAATAGTCAAAATGGCTACAATTTGAGCAAGTTCAAACTCACTAATATTTGCACCCGCAGTCAAAAAAGGTATGTGTTATTAGTATTTATAGGTTTCCAACTGATCTTAAATACAGAATAAGATGTGTGCTTAAATGGACAAAAAATGGTTATCAGGTAATAATCAAGTGAGTCATCATTAGTAGAATACTACAAATTGCAATTTCTTACATGACAACAGTTCTCATTTATTCAGTCAAAGAACCATTTGCGCCTTAAAGCAAGCACACTTAAAATCAAACACAAACTATCATAATTTAGTATTCATTCGGAAATTCTAATCCCAAGAAAGATTAGTAGAAGGACAAAACAATCAGGACATGATCTGTTATGCCTCATTGTACTGATAAACGACCAAAGCAGCACTAGTAGTAAGGCTCCAAAGTTAGCATCAGATACAGTTTCTCTGTAGATAACCTAAGGTAAAAGTCCATTGTCTGTTGCAACCCCAAAACTCAAGAATGATAAAACCTATCATAGTCTAGAACATCATGTAATAGGGTAAAATCAATTTCATAAAAGCATATATAAATGAAAGGAAACTACATTCAGCTATGGCAAAAAAAAGGCATCAATTTTGCTGTGCACAGTACAAACGCCAGTCATCACAGAGCCAGATGCTTCATGTATCACAAAAACCCATTGTCGCAAATCAAATATGCCATCTTGCTAGATGAACAATCATGGGGTGGGAGCCCGACTCACAACCTATCCCCCACGCAGTAAACCGACTACAATTGTACCACACATTTGTTGTAACCAAGAATCATCATATTTCAGTAACTTATTCGTGCTACCAAGTATACCAAAATCACCAGGGAACTAAGTTACAACAAATCAGCGCTCCTATTCATCAACAAAAACGCTTCCTCACGATGAGGAACAAACCCGTCCATCGTATACTAAACTAAACAGCAAGACACCAACGATGCAACCAAAGAACATCACTGAGCGAGGCAGCGTGACCCCAACTACACGTAGATTTGCGCTCCAAGAAGAACGAGGCAACGGGAGAACGGCCAAAGATTCAATTACAGAGGAGAGGGGGGATGGGGATAAATTTGTGACCTTGAGGCACTTGTAGCGGTCGCTATGGGGTCTCTTGAACTGCTTGACCCGCTTCTTCACGATAGTCTTCGTCAGCAGCGGCACAGCCATCCCTTATGATCTGCCGCCGGAAAACAGCAACAACACGCGGAGTTGAGACGAGATCCACGAGGTAACAAGCAAGAAAACCAGCGGGCCAAACCATGGTACCTTCGGATCGGAGCACACGGAGAGAAGACGGGACAGGGCGATGGGGAGAAGCCCGAGTCGGCGGCGGAGGCGACGCACGACGGACGGCGGAAGGGGTCTTATACGGCTAAAACCCTAGCGAGGGGGCTCTGATCAGATCGACGGCTAGGATCGAGGTTGTTGTGCCCGGACGGTAGGGATCAATTTTTATGGGCTAGTTCCACATGGGCCGCCACCGGGAGTGGATAAAACAGACATGGCCCTCTCCAACACTAGGCCCGGCCTTCTTGAAAATTAAGTAACTGCAATTCTTCCCCCTTTTTCCCCCCTTTTTTCTGACACGAAGCAACGCATGATTTCTGCAACGGCTTGGGAGCTATAGCTAACATCGGTGACATTTAGGAATTGTAAGACATCTGGTGTGTGTTCGATAGAGTTTTAGTTTTTATATCTAGTGTGTGTTTGATAGAGTTTCAGTTTTATCAGATTCATAGATTTGATAGAACTAGATATTTTTAGTTTTATCAGATCTGTGGAAACTGTGAGTACAAAAAGTGTTTGGATGGATCATCTTGTTTACAATTTAGATCAAAAATATAAACTTAATTCACTTTATTTTAGTCTACAGGCTTCAGACCTCAGATAAAACTGGGATCTAGAGCTAATCGCAATATCTAGGACATTTACAACCTAATATTATTCAAAGCATTTTAAACCCTGTTTGGAAGTAATGTATTTTCATAGTTTCTAAGCGATACCATGGTTTCTAAGAATACCATGGTATTTTATACTATAAGGTGTTTGGTTATCATGTCAAAAACTCTGTATTAAAAACTATGACTTGGTAGATACCATGGTATTTTTGGAGTATTTGAAAATCCACTCCAACCCAAATTTTTTATAGTTTTAGCTAGCTTCTTGCTTATTTCCACTTAAATACCATGGTTTGTAATGTTGCATTCAAACAGTTGGTAGTTTCAAAAAAATAGCATTTATAGTCTAAGCCAAAACAATACCTCTTCCTGCACTGTCAACGACTCGTGCAAGCGATTCGCATATCCTATTCTTGGAGTTCTTTCCGCTCATCCTGGAATCGGTCCTGTGTCATCATCAGTGCTCACTGCCTGGCAATTGTCGCAGACCTCCCTTTCCGCACAGTGAAACTTTATCGCACGCAAAAGCTTGTGCGGCTAGCGAGCCCCAACGAGGTTCGTGCAAGGCTGCCGTGCAACATATCTTCAGACTCAAGAAGACTCGGAGACGACGACACCGACACCATTAGTAAAATTGAGTACATGAAAATCTTTAGTGAAATTATCATAACATCGCGCTTTTATGCATCTATATTAGTAAAGGAAAATGGGATGGGCTTGTAAGACTGACCAGTGGATCCATTATGTTAATACTTAAAGGTGTTGTTTTATAAAATATTATTCCTCTAGTTACAAATAGTTATTGTTTTGAACATAGACGCACTTAAATATTCGAAACTTTCATTGTCAATATCCTTTTTATATATTTAGATTGGGTATATAAAAATTATATGTGCAGATTTGTCTCGAAAAGTATTTTTATAGTTTTATAATATTATTGGGTTTTATAAATATATTATAATAGAAATTATTGGTCAAAGCCGTGTTTTAAAGACCGTATCGATGTCTAAAAGTACAACTATTTGTGACTGGAGGGAGTATACAAAGAAGAACATGGATCTATACAATTATTGCTTAAAGTTGTGGTTTTACAATAGTTTTCATCAGCGGTCGCATGGTTTTCTAAAATGTACTCATTTAAATTTGTTTTCTGTCGGGACGTGATCAGACCCTGCTGGGCCCGCTAACTTTAGTGAGCTAGCTAGGGAAGCACCTTTTTACCTGACCAATTGACCATGCACACCACACGGCACGTTATCGACATCGATCAGTCCTCCTGCTTGCATTCCATGTTTATAAGAGGACTTGACCTAATTAAGAGAGCTGGCAATATGAATTGATTGATGAATGAACACATTTTAGTTGTTTCCTTTCAATGATCTTTAGAGTTTAGAGTGAACGACGATGAACCGGCCGGCCGGCCGGTCCTCCATTGATACCACTTCAATTTACAAGCTAATCGATCGAGTGAGACAGGGCAGACGGCGTCATCATACCAAATGTGCAGGCTAATCGATTAACCACTTCCATTTCCATGTGCGCATGGGGCGGATCCGAGGGAGGGGCTAAGGGGTGTTTGGGATAGTTCCAGTTTCACCAAAATCTATGAAGTTGGTGGAGCAGAGACATTTCTAGCTCCAGAAATTTATGGAGCTAGAGCTGTGGATACATTAAGAGTGTTTAGGTAAATCATCTTATTTACATTTTAGACTAAAAATATAAATTTAATGCACTTTATTTTAACCCATAAGTTTCAGATCTAAGCTTGAGTTGGGATCTAGAGCTCTCCCAAACAGAGCTTAAGGTGGGCACAAATAGGCGTCGGCACTCATATTGTATCACGGTTTTCTCATTGTATTATGAATTGATATTATTTTTCTCCATGTTTGATGTTATTTTGTTGTAATTTAGTACTAAAGTATGCTACCTGCTTTCCTTGTTAGCTATCCAAAAATTCTTAAGTAGCGCGTCCCTAAGATGTTTGATGAAATATCTATTGATATAATTAACTTCTATAGCGTACATACGAGATCTAAAAATACGTAAGAACGAAGATGTACATATGAGATCTAAAGATGCGCAAGATTATAAGATTCTTATCACCGGTTGCTTATCCGTCTTTGTATTTAATATGGCATAATTTATAGAATTTTAGTTAAAGCAACCAACTGGATTAGTACTAGTTCTTCGTGGTGCATACACTGCAAAACCATGTGACTACACACTGGTCAATGGCATTATTCCCAGCTTCACGGCAGAACATGGATCGAAGAGTGGTCCGGCGATCGATCACCGCATGCAACAGGAGGCCGTGGTTTCGTCATGGAGCCGGACCAAGTCGGGCGACGACACGTAAAGCGGCTCGTTTCGTTTCATTGCTTGCCCTACCTACCACGCATCAAATGAGGGCCTGCCACGGGGCCAATTGCGTGCGGCGCTACCAGGCACCGCACGATTTGGAAAGCTACAGCTCGTTTTACCGCTCGAGTTTAAATTTAAATTCAGAAAATTTGAAAAAAAAATATCCAAAAGCTATCTAAAATTAGTATTAATAGCTTTATGGCCTCTGGTGTAATTTTTTAAACAAAGTTTGGAGAAAAATTTCTAAAAGAATTTTTTTTACATTTCCTCTAATTTTTTAACCTGTCGCCGATTTTCAAAAAAAACGCTCGAAATTCACCGCTTTTTAACAGTTTTCAAACTTTTGTTTGAATTTCACTCCACTGTTTGACCAAAATTCAAATTCGTTTGTCTTTCGAAAACATTCGATTTTCGCTAATTTCAGTACCGCTGGCTTGTCAAAAACCGAGGTCGAAACAGTATCATTAACCCTAAATACACCACCATAAACAGTGAAAACGAGCGCATATTTTCCATCACATCTGGAGTCGTATTTGAGAAATATGAGTTTCAACATAGAAAAGAGCAATATTCACTTGGTATCCATACTTGGTAGATTGGAGAAATATGGTTTAGGATAGAGAAGAGCAATATCCACTTGGTATATTATAAACAATCATCTAATATGTACTATAATATGGCACTTTATTGCTAGCATTATATCTTTTCTTTATGTGTATAGTACCCATTAAATTATCTATTATCATCGAATCCGATCACATATACCATGTGATTGTATCCCAAAAATCTATATCTATATCCATATACAAAGCATCCATATCTAATTCTGAATCCAAAGTAAAAATATAAACTAAATACGTAAAGACAACATTTACCTATATACAACCCATTTTCTGCCCTACCAACCAGTCAAGTACCAAGCATGTTACAGATGACCCAGGTATCATCACTTTATCGGTCCAAACGAACAGCCTTTGTTCGAAAGGAAAAATGAGGATAGGTGGAACCGGTCTTATAAAGTGCAAGCTCGGGCAGTCGGGCACTTTTGAGTATCATGACAGCTGCCTTGGCAAATCTCTCTCGGAGCCCGTCGAATCATCGTGAAGAAGACGAGCGTTCCGGCAATTCTGCCGGGGAACATTTGAATATATAATTATTAACGTCTTCCGCCTCAAAAAAATAAATAAGTCTTTCAGCGGAAATATCGGTGATATATTAATATTATCACTCTGTATGTAGGCCTCTCCTGTCAGGTTTCAAATTTTATTTTCGAACTATATCACAGGACAACTAAAATCTAAAATTTCGACGAGATTTTGGAATTTCGGTTGAAGTCTAGATGAAATTCAAAAAACAAATCTGAAACCGGAAAAACCAAAATTTCGGCAAAATTGGCTATAACTTCGGTGATTTTCAACCTGTTGTGAAATAGTCTCCTCAGGCTAAAAAAAATTGGAAAAAAATATGAAAAAAGTCATGCAAGCATTTATCTATATTTTGTATCTATTTGAATGCAAAATACTAAATATTTGCACATAAAATTTCTACGTTAAGATTTAGGATTTTGCCCTAATACAATTTAAGGTCAAAATCCAAATTAGTGTTTAGGGTTTAAACTGAAATCCAAGTTAAGGTTTAGGTTGACTAGATCAATGCCCGTGCGTTGCTACGAAAAATAAAATTGGTAACGAAATATAAAGGTCAAGTAATAAAAGAAAATTGTGCTATAAGATCAAACATCTATTTCTCCCGATTACAAAAGTTTTTATAGTTTCTTCTCTGGTATGAATTAAAACCAAATAAATTGTACGTAGCAATATATATTACCAATCTAAAAAATCAATCAATCATTTTTATTCCTTTTTGCAATTTATATTACCAGCTCGTGTTCCTTTTTCTCTCGCCATGGTCGTAGTGCGCGCTCCTCGGCACCATCGACCTCATTTTTCTCGTCGCCTCGCTCGTCCTCGTCATCCGCCTTAGCGAGGGTGACACGGGCTTCTCGAGCACAAAGGCGCCGCCTGGCCACCGCCATTCCGGATCATTGGTCGCTACGCGGTCGCGCTCGGGGCGTTCACCGTCCTCCTCATGCTCGCATTCTTCCTCCTACCGAGCACGTCATGGCGCGCTGTGGAGTCCGCCTTCCTCGCTGCCCACTTCGTCGCGCACGCCATGGCCGCGTGGTCAGTCGCCTCGGAGAAAGGGGCTACCGCCGCCACCCAGTCTTTGCACCTCCGCATCTTCTAGATCGCCACCGCCCTCGGCGTTGCGCTCTTTTCCGCTTCGGCAGTGGTCCGCTACACGATGGTTCGCTGCTCTTCCCATATGACCCTCTCGCTTTTGCCGGCCTACTCGTCTCCATGCTTCTGGCGTACCTAGCCATCACTGGCTTCACCGGCCATGACGCCGGAGCCCATGAAGGTGAACCAGAAAACACCAGCGCCGAAGCGCCCACCACGCCGTGTGCCGCCGCGTCGTTCCTCTCGCTGCAATGTTCAGCTGGATCAACCCATTTATCTCGAAGGGGTATGCCAATGACTCTCTCACCGCCGACGACGTCCCACCGGTGTCGCCGGCAATCAAGCTATTGGCGTCGACGCTTTGTTCACGTCCAACTGGCCGGCGTTGGGGTCACGGCACTCGGTGGGCGTCGCGCTCTGGTTGTCCTTCGTCACAAGCATTATCTTGTCGCGGATTTCGGCCTCAAGGCCATGACCATGTACGTCAGTCCATCACTTATTGATCAGTTCATCGAGTTCATTCACCACGGCGGCATGACATGGGAGATCTTGAATGAATTCTTTTGATTGATTCTGTGAAAACTGTATAGCATATATAGAGTACAAAGGAATGATTAGCCGGCTATTAATTACCAGCAATAATTAGAGATTTTGCTATAATAATCAGTCATATTTAGAGAGATATGGCTGGCTGTAAATCAGAAAAGAATAATTAGCTATAATGATCTGCCATTATTGGAGATATGGCGGGGGAGAGGGGCATAGGAAGAACGGACCGCTGCCACCAACTGTAAATTTATATTAGTAGAGAAATACAATTTAAAGCCGATATCTAAGTTAGAGTTTAGGTTTTACACCGAACTACATCATTTAAAACCGAAATCCAATTTATGGTTTAGGGTTAAGGTTACATAATTTGTATATGTATGTTTTTTATAAACTTTTCACATATATTCCTCGTAAAAGGCATTACAATTCTCAAAAAAATAGGAGTGGAATTCGGTCCTAAAACATCAAAACCGATCGGATTTGTGCTAATTTCGATCCAAAAGGCTGAAATTAAATTTTTTCTAAAATTACTGTAGCCATTTAATTTTTTATTTTGTCGAGATTTGTAATCTGAACACCTAAAAATTCAAAATCTTGATGAGATTTTAAAACGCTTCCCCTAGATTAAAAAAAAAACCTTAATCAAACTAGCATCAGTAAACATGGCTCTGCTCCCTAGGTCGCAACTCTCAAGTTGCGAGTGGTGAAGAGCATAAACAAATGCAGCGCACTGCTGCTTGTTTATGATGCATGAGGGATAATATTATTATGGGATTTGATAAACATCAATTGGATGTTTTTTTTGTTAAAATCACTCAAATCTAGAATCATTGGATCATTGTTGAGATTCGGGAGTATCGATTACATCCGATCTTATGATTTGACTCAACGGTCCAGTGAATTTGGATGTTAGATCCAACGGCCCACATCCGATCCTATGATTTGATCCAACGGCTCGGTGAATTTGGATGTTAGATCCAACGGCCCGATGAATTTGGATGTTAGTTAAGACAAAAACATCCGGATGATACCTATACACTCCCTAATATTATTTGCCTATCTGATGACCAAAAAATGCTGCAATTCCTCAGTACCCGGACGTCCGGACCATACATAATTAGACCAGATCAGGCAACTGCACTGCACAGAGTGCAAAACACACAAGTACAGTTGTACTACTCCAGACACAGAGATCAGAAATAAGCCCATATGATCAGATCAATGCCATGTCGACTACAATAATCACTGTACTACAGTACCTGAAACAACAGTTCAGCTCAACACATACACCAACCATTTTTTTATTTCAAAATAGAAAAGGAAAATAAAAAGGAAATAAACAAAAATGGCACAATATTATTCAAGAAGTTAATGCTCCATCGTGCCCCTGCCCAACACCACTATCATACCATCGCCAAGAAACCCACCAATGCCAGCGCAATGAGTGCCGGCGCCGACACGCCGGCCGTTGCCGCCGCCGACGCGGACTTCCCACTGGACGGGCCACCGGCCTCAGGCGCGGGCGCGGGCGCGGGCGACGGGGAGCTCGCGGCAGTACCCCGGCCGGCGAGCACGAGCTTGGCCTTGGCGGCGAGGTTGTCCGCTCCGAAGGCGTGCTTGTCGGGGGCACCGCCGGTGACCGAGGACCCGACTTGCCACACCTGGTTCACCGCCTTCATCCCCCTGTGCAGCTGCAGCTTTCCGTACAGCCGGATCTTGCCCCCGCTCCCCTCATCGGCGGCGAGGTCGGTGGCCGGGAACGCGATGGGCGTCGAGGCCCCGCCGAGCGGCACGTAGCCGGTGATGTTGTACGTCTTGACGGTGGGCGCGGAGGAGGAGCCTGTGAGGGCCACGAGCGCCTGCGCGCCGACCATGCCCTCGCCGGTTGGGTTGAGGGCCCACGCCACCCACCCGCCGGGCCCGGCCGGCGCTGCCACGAAAGCCAGCGACAGCGAGGATTTGGACTCGTCGTAGGTCCAGTGCAGCGCGGCGCCGAGCTTCGGAAGGTCCTGGCACGTCGCGTACGTCCTCCCCGCCGGGAACTTCTCGCCTGCGCAGGCACCGGCCGCCGCCGCCCCGCGCATGACCGCTGGGGAGACCAGGAGGAGCAGGAGCAGCGCGATCTGGTGCGGCATTTTGGAGGCCGTATGGATTTGGAGCTCACTTGTTCAGAGTTTGGTTGTGTTCTTTGTATTTCTTCTGTTCTTCGGAGCGTCAGCGTGAGTGGGGTTGAGGTTTTATAAGGACAGGAAGTGGTGCTATGAGTGATTCTGAATATTTTCGGGGGGGGGTGAGTTGGGTTTACATTTTTTCATTGGTAAGTTCAGATTCGTTCCAATTCATAAAAACTTATCGATTTAGCATACGTGCGGTTAAATTTTTAAAATTTAGCTATCTATATATTTTTAAATATTTAGATTGAATACATAAAAATCACATATGTAGATTCACTTTGAAACGTACTTTAATAATATTATAATTTTATTAGGGTTTTTAAATATATTATAATAAAAATTAATTGTCAAATTTGAGTTTTAAAGACTAGATCGATATCCGAAACAATAGGACAATGACGCTGAAAGTGCATGAACCCTGATCGGCCCTGACTCCCATTGTAAAGCGGCAGAAAGGTTTTGGAAAGGACGTCACACAAGAGATTGCATTCCTCGATTAAATAAAAGGTGCACAAGAGAGGTTACGACAAATTTAGAAGGTACAACTAATTACGAAATACCAAAAACAGATGATCGCATGCCAACTATACAGATGTGAAGTGATAACATCAAAAGTATAAAGACATGAGGGTTAGGCTTAGCTCGGTTGGCACGAGTGTTGTAGAACTTTCTACTTACAGTCTTTTTGATCGAATTTCTTATGCCTCATCTAAATAATTAAAAATATGTATATATGTGCATGGAACCGTACTTTAGAGGTCGTGAAGCCTACATTACTTTCTAAGCGTACATAAACATGTGACATAAAAAGATTACGTACGTCTCTCTTATACCCTTAAAAAATGCATGAGACATGAAATTTGTTGAGTATGCTAGCCACGAGAGTTCTGAGGTCTGAAACTGAGTTACAATTTGCGAGTTTTTTTTAGCATTAGGGCATAGCCACGACCGGGGTGGCTATATGAGTAAGATGATAATCATTAGCTATCATTCGAAGAGTCCAGATATACCGTTTGAGGCCAGCGAGTATCGCCTACTATCTATAAAGACATCTAATCTATTGGCCCCTCGAAAAAAGAGTCGGCACAAACAAAATGATACATAGTTAAACGCTAACCATATAGAATTTGCCAGTACCCGTAGGCTACAATTTCAATCTTTGGCAAAAATTTCTATGTCGATTTCTACACAGAGTCACAGACTGAGGGAGCTAGGTACAGCCCAGTCTAACTCAAAATTTCTCAAAGCACAAAATGTTAACGGCTTTATTATGTACGCGAAGGTCATTGCTCGGTTTAATAATTACGCGAAGTGATGACTCAGAACACGACATGCCACACAGGCGCGGCCCCAACGAAGCACAGCTTCGTCCCGTCGGGCCTAAACGAGGAAGGAGGCAAAGGAGAAGAAAACGCATGAGTTTGGTGCGAAATTGCGGTTGACGACGGGTTGGAACGAAGCCATGCACGTGACAACGTTAGGAGCCTTGCACTCGCTACCAAACTTGTTAATAATATACGGATGTTGCACCGGTTTGGCTTTTGAATGGTACCATTCGATATCGCACTACTACAGAACGGCACATTACTATCGCTTTATCTGTGTCGGTTCTTAAGTTTTCAGGAAAAAACGATTGTGATAGATAACTTCGGACGGGGTGTTAGTAATAATCACTATCGGTTCTGAGATTATAGTGATTGTGATATGGACTCGACATATCCCAATCGATTCTCAACTAACAAGCGATAGTGATATGGACCGTCACCTCTATCGGTTCCAAGAAAATAAACGATAGTGATGATCACGTATATATCACTATCGGTTCTTTTTATAAGTGATAGTGATGTGGGTATACATCACTATCGGTTCCAAAAAAAGCGATAGTGATGTTCACGTGATCATCACTATCTCTTTATGGAAAGAACCGATAGTGATAACCGTGGAAATCACTATCGCGTTTTAGTTGAGAACCGATTGTGATGTCCTCGCTAGGTTATATATACCACTCGGGAACAAGATCTCTGTTGTTGTTCAGAGGAGATTTCTCCGCCGCCACCAAGAAAAAAAGCTCATATTACGTGGCTTGGAAGCAAATACTTGGATGATAAAATTTGAAGTCCTCAAGGATAGGTGTTAAGAGGGCAAATTTGAAGCCTTATCTTGAGGAGATTCCTTCTTTTACCCTCGTTTGCTTGTTTTCTTCAAAATGTGAGCAATCCGCCTTTAAATTAAACCCTTCAATTTTGCACTAGGTAATTTTGATACATCGTGAATAAAGTTTAAGTTACCTTTGGAATTGAGTATATGCTATCGATTTCACACTCTCCATTAATTTGTCAAGCACACATCTATTTAATTATTGTAGTGCTCTTGTTAATATGGAATTATTGTTAATTTCTATCATGTGATAAATGCTAGAGTTTAGGCTTGGAACCTCGTCTCTGCTCGAGGATGCTTATTTATAAATATGCCGAACAAAATGGCATATTTATAAGTGAGCGATCTCGAATTGTCCACGTTTTTAATTGATAGTTGAGGATATGTGGTTTGGGCAAGTTCTGGTGTGTTGTACAACTCGAGTAGATTTGATAGCGTCTCTCGATGTTCTCCATATACACACCCCTCTTGACCTGTTGTCGAGGCGTGTATATGGAGAACAGTGAGAGATGTCAAATTTTCTCGAGTTGTACAACAATGCTTAGGAACTTTCCAACCACATATCCTCGAATGGGATTAGGACCTAACCTATTTAGAGATTAGGAGTCATCGTTGGTACCCTTGTTTTGTTTTGTTGTAGTCAAAAGATTTGCAAGTACTACAAGAGCTATATAATTAGATTATTTGATATCATTGTTGATGTTAAAATGTAGGTCTCCTATGTAAGGAATTCAAAGCACTAAACAGGAGAAGAATCTAGATATCGATCGGGAGTACATATTTTACATATCTTGGAACCTGTCCTCTATTTCATAAAGGTAATATTAACTTAGAAATGATGTCTCAATATTTCAAATAGCTAGCTAGGTGTCTCAATATTTATTGTGCGAAGTTTAATTACAGATGGACCGTAAGGAATGGATGTATCGAAAAGTCGTTTGAGTCTTTGAATTTCAGAGGGTGTTAAGGAGTTCAAAAAATTGCGAAGAGGACATTGTGAGGAGGGTGTAAACTTCATATATTGTCCTTGCATTGATTGCACCAATCGAGAAGATTTAACAACTCGGCTCAAATCGAGGACCACCGATTCGACGTGGCTTTGTGAGGAATTACGTGTTGGATCCATCACGGCGAGACAAGTGGTACCCTTCCGATTGTAACGAAGATACGGTGGAACCGGATGACAAGTTCTGACATGATATGTTTGAGGATGAGAATTTGGAGCAAATGTTGCGGGATGTGGAGGGTAATTACACGGAAAGAGAGTTCAAAAGTTTAAAAGCTTGATGGAAGGCGATGCCAAACCGCTGTTCACGGGTTGCAAAGCGGAATACACCAAGTTGGGTTCGGTCCTTGCATTGTTGAATCAAGGCAAAACACCGTTGGACGGATACAAGTTTTAATGCACTTCTAGTTCTTCTATCGGATGTGCTTCCGTATGAAACGAGTTGCCAACAAGCATTTATGAAGCGAAGAAGCTCTCGTGTCCCATGGGAATGGAAATAGAAAGGATACATGCATGTCCTAATGATTGCATCTTGTACCGTAACGCATATCAGAGCTGCACGTTTGTCCGCAGTAATGCAGTGTGCCCGGTACAAACAAAAGGAGAAGCGTAACGACAAGAAGCGTAAGAGCCGAGGCAACGATGGTGAAGAGGTCACTAAAGGTGCACCGCCAAGGTATTGTGGTACTTGCCCATCATTCCCGTCTTGAGCGGTTGTTTGCAAATCGAGAGAGGCAAAATTGTTGTGTTGGCATTATGAGTCTCGAAGGAAGATGGCAAGTCGAGACACCTCGCCGATTCGGCTCAATGGAGAAACATCGATTGGAAACATGAGGAGTTTGGTGCGAAATGAGGAACATAAGGTTTGGGTTGAGTACCGATGGAATGAATCCGTTTGGTAACATGAGCGGCACAAAGACGTGGCCGTGGCGATTCATTGTGTATCTACAACCTCCTCCTTGGTTGTGCATGAAGCGGAAGTATATCATGATGTCCTTGCTAATCTCGGGACCCAAGCAAATGGAAATGATATTGATGTGTACTTTGCACCATTGATCGAGGATTTGGTACAATTGTGGAATGAGGGGTCGTGGTGTGGGATGCATACAAAAGAGAGTATTTCACCCTCGAGCTATGGTATTTTGTACCATAAATGATTTCGGCTTGGAAATTTGGTACAGTCTGATCGAAAGGAGCCAAAGCGTGTCCTATCTGTGAAGAGGCGAGAGCCTATGGCTACCGAATTCCAAGAAAACCGTGTATATGGGTCACCGAGGTTTCTACCTCGAAGTCATCGATCTTAGTAAAATGGATGACAAATTTGATGGGAAGAGGGAAGTCCGTTCGGCCCTCGGCCTATGAGTGGAAGGCAAGTATATTCACGTGTGGAGGATATTGAACTTGAGCGGAAAGAGTAAATAAATCTGTTCGTACTAGGACAATTTGGAAGAAGAGGTCCATATTTTGGGACTTGCCGTCTTTCGAAGGAGTTAGATGTCCGACATTGTATTGATGTCATGCACGTTGAGAAGAATGTCTGCGACAATTTGGTTGGTATCTGCTGAACATACAGGAAGACCAAGGATGGTGTGAATGCTCGTCGCGACATGGCCTACATGGGAATCGTGCCCGGGCTTGCGGTGATAGAGGAGGATGGGAAAGGTCCGTACATCCCATTGCATGCTACACCTGTCCAAGAAGGAGAAAGAAGATCTCTGCAAATGTCTCCAAGGTATTAAAGTTCCATCGGCTACTCCGCAAACATTAAGAAGTGGTGTCCATGGATGATTTGAAGTTGTTGGGCATGAAGTCCCACGATCGCCATATCTTGATGACCCAAATGCTCGATTGCTATCGAAATATTACGCTCGAGGATGTCAGGTTTGCAATCACGAAGCTCTGTTATTTCTTCAATGCGATCTCCTGCAAAGTTATTGACCCTGATATGCTAGACAACTTACAGAGTGAGGTGGTGACGACTCTATGTCGACTTGAGATGCATTTCCCACCATCGTTCTTGACGTCATGGTCCATCTTGTTGTTCACCTTGTCGAGAGATTAAGATATGTGGCCCGCATTCTTCGTTACATGTATCCGCTCGAGAGGTACATGGGTATATTAAAGTCCTACGTGAGGAATCGGTCGAAACACGAGGGTAGTATTGTGGAAGGTTATGGGACCAAGAGGTTATTGAGTTCTGCGTGGACTATCTCGGAGAAGACAAGCAATCGGTGTTCTCTATCTCGCCATGAGGCGGACTATCCGCAAAGGAATTGTTGGGGCGAAACTAACGAGGCCACAGTTTGATATGTATTGCAAAGCGCATCTCGCGATCTTTGCAAAGACAAAGACGCGGAAGTTGCGGGGTATATCGAAGCGGACAAGTCGATTTTACGAGAAGAGAATCCACATATGGATGAGCTTTCCATCATGCGAGAACACAACGATAGATTTCTAACATGGTTCAAAGCAGAGGCGAGAGGTCTCTATTAGTGATACTATCAAATGGTTGGTCGACGGACCTAGATTTAATGTCTGAGACATGGCGGTGCGATATTAATGGGTACACCTTTTACACCGAAAGTCGGGCGAAGAAAATCTTGTTCAAAAGCAATGTGTCAAGCATAGATGCTTTGTCCGATGAACATCTTTGGAAAGGAGGATCCTCAATGGCAATGAACTCTTATTACGGGTGATCGAAGAAATTTGGGAGCTCGACACGGAATATACCAGATTCTATTGTTCGATGTAAGTGGGTGGGACTTCCACATGGAGTGAAGGTCGACAAGAGAGGTTTTACTTTTGTGGATCTCAACAGACTCGCCTATAAAGATGACCCATTCAGACTTGCGAAGCAAGCAAATCAAGTCTTCTATGTGCGTGATCCGCCAATCCGAGGTTGCACGTCGTCCTTTATGGTAAGCGGCGGATCGTTGGTGTCGAAAATGTCATAGATGAAGAAGAATACGACCAATTCGATGAAATACCTCCGTTTGCGGATGGGGCTGTCTTAGCGGTGACAACGACACACATGGAAGAAATTATATGCGTGTAGATCATCAAGAAGGGTTATATTGTAAATAAAAGGAGTACATCATTGTATCAGTTGATATGTGTTTGCAAAGGTTATGTGTACGTATGAAACTTTCATAAATTTTGTCAATGCATTGTGGTATGTAGCTACTTAATGGAATGAAAAGAAGGCACTCTACATCAAATCATTTAAGGAATTTTCGAATACTTAGACTTTATTTGAGAAAGATTTGACTTTTCTACTCTTTGACCAAAAAGTATGCCTACAAAGTGAATTTGGGCTTGTTTTCAATGCTTACTCATTTTGCCAAAATCCTTTTTAGAAAAGATCGTAGTATCACAAAGTATGTTTACGCAAACTTTCAAATAATTCCAACTATGTGTGCAAAAGATATGGCCTTTTCACTCTTTGATCGATATCTCTGTAAATTCAGACTTTATGGTTTGTCAGAAAACAAAGCAGTGCCTATATTTGTATCGGTTCTTATTCAAAGCGACACATATACATAATCATTTGTATCGGTTTTGTAATAAAACCGATAGTAATATTATCCTTGATTGTATCGGTTTTACTTTAGAACCGATAGAAATATCACCCTAGGGTTTTCCTTAGTACAAGTATTTCTATCGGTTTTCTTTTACAAACCCGATAGAGATACTATAATTGTATCGGTTTTAGTTGAAAACCGATAGGAATATGCCTCGTGGTTTTCCTTAGTACAAGTATTTCTATCGGTGTTTTTGGAAAACCGATAGTAATGAGGAGAGTGAACAATATTACGCAGCGCTCCTCCATTTTTGCCCTAGCTCCCGCCCACGCCTCAATTGCTCCGCACCACGATTTCTTCGCCTCCACCGCCAACGCCGCCGCAAGCCTCCACTCCCTCTCCTCCTCACGCCTGCACTCCTTCCTTCCTTGCCGAATCGCCCCCACGCCGTCGACTCCTCCCCGCCGACTCTTCCCCACGCCGTCGACTCTTCCCCACCGCCGAAGTCGCCCCACCCCGACTCCTCCCCGTGACTCTTCTTCCCACGCCGTCGACTCCTCCCGCACCAATCACTTTGGTAGATTGTCTTCGTCGGCTCGGATCCGCATTGAGTAAGGAACTTTACTCCCCTCTGTTGGTATTGTGTCATGGACCGATTGAGAAATTTGGGGAACTAGCCATCGAGCTAGAGGTCGTTTTTCTTGATCTGGAAACACTTGAGTTTGTTATCTTCACGCCGCTCAATGATGATTCAAATAGTTGAGATTATATTGATCGCTAGCTAGTGAATGCTTTCTCGTAGTTCAACCTTTGTTTTAGATCATTGTGTTTAGACTTCATCTTGGCCTTGTTTATACGGATATGTGCTATGTCATCCCGTGATTAGTTACATTACATGGCTTGAATAGCTTTGTTATCATCGGTACATTCGGAACTTATTGTTACTAGTCCGGTGCCGTGTGTTAGACCATTTTAATCTTTGTCTTCTTTGTTCGTGGGAGTTTGTCATAAGTCCATAAGCGAGTTCTAGTGAATCAATTTTCTTAAAGCAGTCTTTGAATTGTGTAGATTCACCGATTTTGATTGATATATTCTGTGATATATACCGCTGAAATTGGTGTTGGAGGGCTCATTTGGAGCAACCCATCAATTTATGAAATCTGAGAGCAAAATTGCTAAATCAACCATGAGCAATATCTTTGGTTTGTTTAGTTTGTTTATTATCCATGCTAGATGCTATGCTTATTTGTGATCGATCATGAATTACTTTGCTTACAAGCTCGTTCTGTTGAAGTCATGATTTTATCATATGTTCTGGCATAATGGATAATGTGTGCTTAGTTATATATGGGTTAAGTCATTGTTTCATTATGCCGTATATGTGTTGTTGCTATATATGTGGATTACCTTATCGTTGTCTTAGTTTTAACAAGCGCAACATATATGGTCTTATTTGTCCTTATATGATTCTCAATTCGATTTTCTCTATGCTTGGTGTATCTCTTGGATAGTCACGGTATTTTACAAAGTTAGCATTGCAAAAGTATTCATACATTTCTATATAGCATAATCTTTCCATATGCATTGATTGCTTGTTCATATATGCGATGATGGCTTGTAGCAACTTTTGAGTATGCGATGGTATAGTTATTTCAATCTTAATTGCATATTACTTTTTTATCTCGGCATATGTTAGAGTTTAGGTTGCGTAACCTCGTCTCCCGTTCGAGAGTGCTTAATTATAAATATCTTTGGAATAGCATATTTATAAGCAAGCGATCTCAATTATCCACGTTTTTGGGCGGTTAGAGATATGTGGTTGGGCAAGTTCTGGTTGTTGTACAACTCACGAGTAGATTTGATAGCGTCTCCCAATTGTTCTCCGGATACACACCCTCTTGACTTGTTGTCGAGGCGTGTATCCGGAGAACAATGGAGATCTTGCCAAATTTTCTCCGAGTAGTACAACGGCTTAGAACTTGCCCAACCACATCCTCGAATGGGATTAGGACCAAACCTATTTAGAGGTTAGGAGTCATCGTTGAAGATCATTCGTTTCTCTGTTTGTTGTCAATGAGCTGTTGCTTTACATGATTTATTGTCAACTTCACATAATTGCTACAATTGCTTTATCTCATGTCAAATATATGACCATGTCGATAAGAAAACGAAAATGTCGCAACTAGAGAGCATCGACTTATCGCTGCAGAACCGAATTAGCTGCTCTGAGGGGCCGGCGAACTTCAAGTGTCGAGCCGAGCCAACTTCCAAGTGTCGAGGGCCAGCGAACTTTCTAGTGTCGAGCCGAGCCAACTTCCAAGTGTCGAGGGGCCGAGTAAGGTGAGGAAGGCCGAGGACCGAGTAAAGGGGCCACAGGAGAACACCGCAGTTCTCGATTCAATGCCACGGGGTTTGCACGGGTCCTCCTAAGTACAAGGGCGTACCGCTCATTTCTCGGCCAATTGGTGAGGGAGAGGTTGCCATAACAGTTAAGGACCGGAGAAAGGAGGTCGGCGAAAGCGTAAGAACCGTTGTGGGGCGAGGTGAAGGGCAAATGGATTATAGAAGAGGAGGGCGAAAACAATGCGGGTGATGCGCCATGAAGAGGATGGGTGTGGCTTTGAGGCACTTCGGGGCTACATGCATAGTGAGTACGTCTTTGAAAGGCCTTACACCATTCGAGAGGTATCCGTTCGTGACTCCGATGTTTGGGAGGAGTTCACGAGATCAAGGGTACGCCTTGAGGCGAGGAGCCGAGACAGAAGAACATTGGTATCGAGGCGAGAACACGCACCCGCACCACCTCGGTTGAGCTGCTCTGAAGGGAAGAAAGCAGAATGGGCGCGAGTAACCGAGGAGTGCGCGAACTCCAGGACAGCGTTGCCTTACTCCCACATATGTGAGGAGCGGCACGTGATGGGTATTAGCGAGACAAAGAAATCCGCGGACGGCAGGTGGTAGTACCAAACCCGCTCTGCGCAAGTCGTCTCCACCATCGTAAGTCGACAAACTTACTACATTGCGATCAACCATTCTGTTGTATTTCAGATCTAATTCGTACTCCCCTCTTGCGGGAGGAGGTCACCAGAGGAAGAAGCGGGGGACCTTTGTTAGCCAAGGGTCAAATGACATCTTGTCCTCCATGATCGGAAGTCCGACCATAAGGGCGGTACTTGCCGAGGGGCGGAACATCTGAAGAAGGCGTGCCGAACGAGGTTAGGAGTGCGGGGCAAGATCATGGGAGGCACGCACGAGCGCATGAAGGACACGCCAGGAGGAGATCAAGGAGGAGATGAGGGGAGATGGCTGCACGGAGCAGGAGATGAGGGTAGAGATGGACCGCTTGAGGGCCGAGATGATGGCGATGTTCTCCAGTCGAGCGGATGACCCGCCACTCGTCTGAAACTGTCGTGTTGACCACCAGAATTCTTGGTCTAAAACGATAAGGTGGTCATGACTAAAGGTAATAGTTAATTTTGCATGGCCGAGGTGCGAGGTAACTCCCAATATTTTCTCTTAAGTTGCGCACCTCTTGCGGCGCCTCTGAAGTGCCACTCACGCCGACGGAAGGCGGATTTCTGTTGAGGTCTGCACGCGGGTTGCATTTCCATGCAACGAGACCGAACCTGATGCATGGTCGGCCTTTGGGGAAGGGCTACATGAGGGTCGGTGGACTACGCCCACGGCCTTCTTATCACATGTGCTCGAGTTCCCCCAACGAAGAGATCACCACTCTCGCAAGCGCACATGTCGTTCATCAAATGGCCCACGGCAGCGTCGTCTTGGTCAAGGTAAAAACCTCGCTTCTTGCACCATTCGGTAGTATTGCAACAAGTTGTTCATACGCGTGCTTTGTAGGTTCCTACTGTACTGCGCCTCCTCCCACGATCAGGACGAGTCTGCATGCAATCTTGGTGGTGCATAAAAGGGCTACCACACAGACCACAAAACCACCGGAGGCCTCCGCTAAAAGCCAAGGCTCACACAGACCCAGTGCCCTCTCAGTGCAGTGAAAAGCCTCCAACCCCGCCTCGGAGACTCCTTCGCCCAGAAAGGAGAGCCGCACGAGCCACGAGAAGCCCTATAATTTTAAGGCGTATGAACATGGAAAGCCCTTCGCCTCTGCGAAATTGAATACTTTAGGCATGTGGACTCGGCGGCTCCATGGATGGTACATTGACAAAGTGAAAGGGAACAGGCGTCGGTCGACTTCAATGTTAGGTACAAAAGGACATTTCCACCGTGAGGACGACGGGACATTTCGGTCGGTTTGAGGATCTGTTCGTCTCTACCAAATGATCTCCATCGGCGTTTCCATTGTGCGATCCTCGACCTTTGTAGTATCGCACCACGTAGCATGACCTTAGAACTTCCATAGGATTTTGCATTATGCTTCGTAACATTCAATACGAAAGGTGGCAATGAGGCGTGAGTCGTGACGAATCGACAACTAATTGGGTTAGTCGACCACTGGTGGTGTCCATAGCGATGGCTAGGCTTCAACCGCAATGGCTTGCCTTGGCTACATCAAGGGTGCGTTGAAAGTGAGGCCAAGAAGGACTTCATTCTATTCCCGCGTACACACGAGTAAGTACTACTACACCCTTCAATTACTTGTACGCACTTCAACCGTATGTGAACTTATTTCCTTCATTGCATACCATTTAATAAGCAACCATTGGGTCCTACTCGTGATCATTCCGAGTAACAACGTGGTCTACACTTTTAATTCCATTGAGAAGAGACCGATGGCCTACGCGATCAAGCCTCCTTTGGAGCAGTAAGTGCACTACTCTTATGTAACACTTTCTGTATTTAACTACGTACATTCATTATTTTGTACTTAACAGCGTCTCTCCAATGTATATAGGGGTTTCTCCGACTACGTCGCAGAAGGAGGGATACACGATCGAAAAAAGGGCTCCAAGCTGGAGTATGTGCGCTTCAAGGTACAAGTGGCGTTCCCTATATAAGATTTAGATTTCCTGACATATTTTCTTCGTCTCTTAATTTCTTTTTCTTTCTTCACAGTGCCATCAACAGGCGGCGACGACCACTTGCGGTTTGTCGTCATGCATCACATCTGATTTTGATTAGCCTCTCAGACCGTTTCCCCCAGGTATATATGTACATGCATAATAATACAAGTAGCCTTTCACATAGAAATTTCAAAACTTAAATTAAAACACTCGTTTCTATTTTGCAGACTCTCAATATCCCCCAGAAGAGTTTAGACCGCTTTTCGCTCAACAAGATAAGGGACCACTTATGCGATTGGTCTTGGATGGAATGTATGGTGGAGGACGGACGGTATAGAGATCTCAGCTCGTACTAGGCTATATGTGAACAATATTACAAATCTGAATGGGATTACATGTGTACATGATGGTTAAGCATGTGTCGGTTGTAACAAAATATTCATTTTTGAATGTGATATGTATTTGTTGTAACAATTAAAGTATTCATTTTACGTGAATGAGTTGTATTCATTTTACGTGAATGTGAATGTGATATACATCTTTGTATGTTTGTGATATGTGCATATATATATTGTGTGAAATATGTGCTGATTGCGAGGTCAATTGGAAAGTACCACACCCTTCATCTCTATCGGTTCTCACAAGAAAATGATAGAGATAACTTTGTCATCTCTATCGGTTTTTGTAAGAAAAGATAGAGATAATGTTTATCTCTATCGGTTCCTACAAGAAAATGATAGAGCGAACTCATCATCTCTATCGGTTCTTGAAAGAAGCGATAGAGAATATATCTCTATCGCTTCTTTCGAAGAACCGATAGAGATGATGAGTTCATCTCTATCGGGCAAGAACCGACTGTAATAATAGCGCCTCATCTCTGTCTAACCGCTTAGTGTCGCCACCAGAACCGATTGCGATGATAAAAAAGAACCGATTGTGATGTGTAAACGTGTAGTAGTGTCGGTCTATACTGATGTATTGTTCCGTGTTTAAGATGACAATATATATTTATAAAGAATGATATTATATGGTATGGAAGCCAGTATTTATTGATTGGTATCAAAGTCGTTACAGTATATATAACTACTTTGTACCGGTTTAGGTGATAAAATAGTACGTATCGGATATACCAGCCTAAGCTCGCTACTCACACCAAGCTACTGCTATGGTTCGGTAATACCGCTTAAAAGCACCAATCAAGAATTAATCAATGGTCACTAGCTAGATCTCTGGGAGCGGGCAAAATTTTTTTAAAACTTACACAAGCTCAGAGAGCAGAGGAGTCCATTGCAAATCTGAAATGCATGTAGAAGTTTTTCCCCCAGCAAAGCATCTCGAAGTAGACGCGTGCTTCCCAAGGGTAGTGTAAGACGAATGGCCTAATTTGTTCCACAGAGAAAGCTGTGCATAAGAATTCAGAAACGAGCACTGACAAGTTGTTGAAGACTTGAAGTCTCCACTGATTTGTATCTTTCGATTCTGGCCTAAGAGGAGACCGTAGAACACACCTTTTTGCGTGTACCTCATGCATTCATGTTCATGTGATCGCGTCCACATGACGGGCTATACTAAAAGAAGTTACCATTGTTGACTGAAGCTTGGTCGTGTTAGATATCACTTGTACCAGTGGCACAGGAATCCATGCATGTTCAGCACTGTGCATACTAGAGGTAACGCGGTTGGACTATGAAGGTTGACCCGTGGTTCACGATGATGACGAACGGAGTGACAGTTAGATGATGCAACACATTCTAGGATCCATATATTCATGCTACATGGTTAGGGTCTAGAGCATCTAAACCCAACCGTATAAGCTTTAATCATATACTGACAAGTAACAGAATGAAGTAACGTGGAGTATGGGTTGATTGGAACCGACTGGGCAGATCTAGAAATTAGTAAAGAAAACACCCTTTCGTCGTCTCTTAACGTATCCAAATATTTTGGAGCCATCCCAGCTTTTAGAAGTGGAGTCTCTTAGCCCTTTCATCGTATGGTTCATATACAGTGTCTGTGGACAAGACTGAAAGTCTGAAACTGCCATACCCCTTTGTCTCTTCGGTCTTCACTTGTGAACGGTGAACCTGCACTGACGTTCGTTCTCATAAAAAAAAACCAATGATATCGTCGTACTCTGCGCAAATTATAACGGCCGGAGACATCAAGAACAGGCATAGGAACAAACTCATTTTAGTAGTACTGCACATTTGGGTTCCATATGTGGATTGCTTAATTTCAGAAGATGCATCCCGTGATCATTTGATCCCATTAGGTAGAGGTAGACGTACCCGCCAAATGGCCAGCTCGGCCGTCAGATACACAAACTTCACGCAACGCCATCCAGAATTGGGAAAAGTGACAGGCTACATTTGATTATTGCAAGTTTGGTCGAGATAAGCTCTCATTATTCATGAACGAAAGAGCCAAAATAACTCACAATTAGACGTTTTATTATAAGGAAAAGGTTCAGAGATCCCTGTCAATCATTTGTATGTAAAGTACTACGCACACCTTATATAGATCAGCAACTCAATGATCGATATATAGGCGTGCGTGCGTGCATTGCGATGGTATGAACACCTTTCCTCATGAGTCATGACAGTGCCGGCTCGCCAATGTTTTATTCTATATTTTCCTCATCTTTTACAGGTCGTAAGAAGTGACCCCATCTCAATTGGAGCTTCTAATGAAAAAAAAAAATATGTGCCGATTAGGCCACGGCATATATGCGTATTCATCATTTCTACAATGATTTGTGTCTGGTATGGCACTCTACATACTTATGGAGTGGGCTTAAGAAATATGTTTGTACGTGCCTAAACAGAAATATGCAAAGGCTTGTTTGGGAAGAAGGGGCGATTTCGACTTCTTATGGCTTGTTTGGTAGAGTTTCAGATCTCAGCTTCACATGAGATCTGAAACTTGTAGGCTCAAATAAAGTGACTTAAGTTTATATTTTTGGTCTAAAATGTAAACAAGATAATTCTTCTAAACACTCTTAATGTACTCACAGCTTTAGCTCTACGGATCTGGTGGAGCTAGAAATACCCAGCTCCACCAGATCTGGAGCTCTACCAAACACACCCTTATAGTGAGGAATTAAGCTTCTCTAAGAAGTTCGAGAAGATGATATCCACTTAGAAGATCTTAAGCTTCCGGTGGCTTTGAGCTGAAGCTAAAACTCCCCAAATAGAACCTAGGTGTTCTAAGCACACGTAGCTTGGAAGTATGAAGAGGATGCGTGAGAAAACAGTAGAATCGGGTTGTTTTTTTTAACACGTCCATTTCGCTCGTTCCAGACATTCCAAATCGCGTACGTCATAACACCATCAGTATGTGTTTTTCGTGCACGCTGCAACACCACAACTTAGGCCTCGTTTGAGATGCAGTAATTTTTTAGATTCCTGCAGTAGTTAGATTGTTCTTGTGAAATCTTTACAAAAACGTCCGTAAAATTCCAGCATTTCAAACATGTGTTCCGGGAACCGTAGGTCAACCCTGCTGGAAAGAGATCTGACCTTTCTTTCCCCTCGCAAAAGTAGACGAAAAATTTCCTCGACGGACGATGCTTTCCGGTACAAGTTAGGTTTCCCATCTTGTTGGGTGGTTAGGTTTCACATTAGCTGAAGTTCTGAACTTTCACGTCCCTTCTGCGCTGATTACTTGGTCCCTTCAGCATTCTATCCTGTGTTTCGGCGTGATTTCCGGCTTTCAGGTTCGGTAATAGGCATTTGATGAGGCCGCTCTGAAACCTTAAGAAGGTCCTGTTTTTGATCTGGAATGCTGGGCTAATGCCTAGATTGTATGTGCATCGGACAAATGGCCATTGGGCAATTGGCAGACAGCCTATAAAAGCTTCAGAATTAAGATGTCTGCTTATTATTTTTATGTTTGGCTTTTTGTCCTCAATGGAGAAGAGGAGAGAACACAAGAACAGCAACAGCATGCTGATGGTAATGGGCCAGCTCCATTTGCCGGCTAGCCAAGCACGTTGGGTTGGGGCCTAATATCCAGGTCAAGTTGGTTGAAGGCATGGATGTTCAAAGTTCAAACTTCAAAGCCAACAATTTTTCCCCCACTAAGTCGATGTGAGAGAATCTGAGAATTTTTCTGTTCTATAGTACTAGTAGCACAGTGAGAAAACCACATCAATTTTCTTTAAGTGGAAATAGTTAAGAAACTTCTGCTGACACAATTAAAAGTTCACAATTGACTTCGATTCCCAGAGTTTCCAAGCTGAAGTTCCACTTTGTCCTCTGCTGCGGTGCCGGCCGACTGGAAGTATGAAACTGTGACATTTCTTCGACTCGTACTTCTTTCATTTTCCATGTTATAAAGTTAGTATAAACTATTAAACGTGGCTAGTTGACCATTGAGACGGAGTAAACTGTTACTATATCAAATTTCATTGCTACCGACGTGTGCTCAGATCCACGAGATCTGCAGTTGAGCAAGAACGTCGGTCCGAGCCGGTTTTTTACTTCTTCTAGTTGAACCGCGACCAGAGATGGAAATTCAGATGCTCTCACTTGTCTACGCCCGCCCGTTGTGCAGTGCACATGTCCATGTGCACGGTGCCGTGAAAGTGAAATTTCCAATTGCTTGCCGAAGCTCGTAAATTTTGTGGACCAAGCGTTGCCATGGCCAGATCAAGTGGCCCGAAAATTCCTGCTGGATAACGCTGGTGTCAGTAGCTATATACATTTTCTAACGCAGAACAGTATTGTTGACGTCAGTTGGCAAAAGGTTTTCGCTAATTTCTTCACAAGAGGTCAGTCCTTGGAAACCGTAAGTACTTGGTGTGACAAAGATTTACTTGGTTTCACTTCGTTCCGATTTGACCACACATTTAATCTAGTTTAAGTGAGTTGGCCTTTGGTGTTTCTATTCACTGGTTTTACTCATGTACTCACACATTTGCGCTTTTGTGAAGCTCCAAGAAACTAACAAAGAGAGGAAATCCAAATGCTAACATTTCAAATCCAAATACCAAAATTTTCTAAAATCATCGTAACAATTTGAATTGTTTTTTATCTCACTGAGTTTTAGAATCTCGATACTGATCGAAAGCCGAGATTTTTAAAATCTTAGCAAAGCTTTGAACCTTAAATTCCCTGCAGATCGTAATCTGATCGAGTCCCCCGGTTAGTCTTAACTGGCATGTTGTTTGCACAGAAGCCAGCCTTCTCCGCTGTAGCGCGTGACCATGATCTCTTATCTGTAGAAGCACACGACGCAATGCGGGCGTCACGGTGGCGTCATCGGACCCATCTCTGTCGAGCATCTCGACAACGGAGAGCACCGCACGGCGGAACGACCCGCCCTTTTCGGCTTTCTGGACGGAATCGCCGCTACGCCCACGCGGGGCTGCACGTCTGCTCGCCACACGCGACACGCCAACCTTCGCGTCGTCGCTTTCCCTTCTGCGGTACGGCTTCGGCTGGGATCCGGCGCGCGGTGCGTTTCAATACGCGAGCTGAGAATTTTTTTCTCTCTCTCTCACTGTCTCTCGTACCACACGGTAGATGGTATATATTAGAGAAAATTATTTATTTGTTACTGAAAGTTAACCGGTTCCTTATAATGCTATCGTAAAAATGCTCTTCCCTGCATTGCTATTCGATCTCAAATTACCTTCCCATTTTGCCATTGCTCTATTTAAATCTATCAAATGTCAAGTTGGCTTAAGAGAGCCACCGTAAGTTGAGACATGAGCAGCTATGTGAAGACCAAATTGCCCTCCTTTTGAGTGTCTTCATCCTATTTAAATCTATCAAATGTGCTTAGAATTTTATGAAAATTTTTGGAGATGATCTTAAGAGAGTACTAACATTTCTGTAAAAATTTGAGAGCATGAACAGCTCTGTGATTTTCTGGAAAAATCTTTTAGCGATTCTGTCTTAATGAAAGAATCTAAAATTTAATTTTTCAGAAGCACTAAATAAATTAAAAAATTTATGAAATTTTTTGGAGTGGTTCCTTGGGTTATTTAGAACTTAAATAAAATATTTCTAGGCTTTTAAATGTTTTGAATTCATTTCGCCGTCTAAGTTAGCACACGGGGGCAACTTGGTCTTTTCGCGTGCCAGCAAACGGGAGGTTCACAGCCAACTGGACGGCGATGGCAAAATGGGAAGGCAATTTGAGATCGGATGGCAATGCAGGAAAGAGCATTTTCGCGATGGCATTGTGGGGAACCGACCAAATTTCAGTGGCAAATAAACAATTTTCTCTATATATTATTTTTCTATTTTACTGTAGTCGATGAAAGATCAAATTTATAATTTTGTTAGGATGAAAACCATACTTAAAAAATAAATACCAAAAACAACATGAGCAGGTAGCACTGAAAACGAAGAGCGATCGAATTCGCGTCGCCGAAATTCAGGGGTGATGTCGACGCGCGGAGAACTTTCTGGACCGATTCGATCAAAAACAAACTCACGTCGCAGAGTGTCGATGTGAACTGGTTCGTGATGAACGGGCACGGAGGACAGGTATGGATGGATCTGGACGCCTGAACGGGGACGTCCACGCAAGTGTAACAGCTAGCTGATGGTACGTGCTATTTTTTGTCTCTGTTCTTCTTTTTAGTTTGATTCTCTCTACGCGGCATGAGACGTGGCTGTAGCAGTGTTGACATTCGGTGGGTGTTCTTGATGGGCAGCATGCCGTGTTGGAGGCGTTCTAGTTTATAAACACGAAGGATATTTTGTCTTTTTCCTTTGTTGCTGCAAAGTTGATGGTCTGTCGAGCTCGTCTAACGCAATGGAGCCTACTCATAGACATTTGTCATCCGCTTAATTAGAACATTCTATATCGTGCGATCCACGGAGTACATGGAGAGAGAGAGAGACAGAGGACCAAATGGCAAAATGCCATGCGTAGTTCACAGTTTCTGACTTTGTGGGACAAAATGCATGTCCTAAGCCTGGCTGTTGAATTCCCAGCTCCCACAGTTGAAAACGTCCTTTCACCTTTACAAAAGCTCTCACCGTACGTGCAGACATCAACCGCTGCTTTAGCGTCAATCGTTTTCCCTAGCTTGTTAGGTGAGATTCACGGTTCAAAATCTCACCGAGATTTAGGAAATCCTAGTTGAAATTTTGGTTTTCGGTTCCTTCCGATTTTTCAAATCTTGAAGGGATAAAATAAATTGAAAATTTTCAAATTACTACAATAAATTTAGTGACTTTTGGCCAATTCTGCTGAGATTTCATCCTTTTGGACTAGAATTGCTACAAAATCAACCAAATATGATGTTTCGGAACATATCCTGTGCAACCAGAGAGTTGGTGAAAGCATTAATGCAATCAACTAGAAAAAGTTTCAAAATTTTTGAAAAAAATCATGGATGTACATCTCAGCTTACCCATCTACATATAAAATTTCATGATCAAATTCGTCTGTGCTAGAAGTTACAAAAAGACAAAGTTGATCATGAGCGATGCTTGATCATGAATCAAGTTTGTCTTTAATACTGGGGTAAGCTGAGATGTACATCCATGATTTTTTCAGAATTTTTGAAATTTTTAATTAGAATCTGACTAAATTTCATCAACCCGTCTGATCTTGCGGATTTTTTTGATGTTTTAGAACCGTATTTGGCTCACTCACTGGCTCACTTGGCCCAGCCGGCCTTCCTTTAACCTAATCCTCTCTCACTCTCTCTCTTAGGAGGCGTCTCTCTTTCCTGAGCGGCGCCAACTCTCCTCCTCTATTGGATTTGAAATTTGGCTTTTGATTTTGGCCAAAATTTTGGTTTAAAGTTCCTAAAAAATGTTGGATTTGAAATTTAGTGTTTAAATTTTATCCATCCTCGAAATATAATCGAAAACAAAATTTAAAAACTTGGTGAGACGAGGCTAACACGAAACCAGTGCGAACCAAACCCGCAGTCAGAGAGAATCATTCATCCGTCAGGTAACCTACATATCGAACCGTTTCATGGTCTCTGAACGACCGCACTGTTGACAACCCCACGTACGTCCTGCCCATCTAGTCCAACTTCTAATCGAACGTACCTTGATTCCGCATTTCAATTCTGACGTTGTTCCAAGTTGTCGAACGTTGATGCCGATGCGTACGGCGCACCCGCCGTTCCCTCCAAGTCGGCGTGTTCTGAGGCGGGTTTCCAGCAATTCTGGCTAAACTCGGCAGTCGTAGTACGTACGTCATGCCGTGCGTGCGTTTTTCCAAACCACGTTACCTAGACGGAGTTTACTTTCACCCTCCTCACCCACCCACCAGCCACCGAGCGGTCCACCTCACCGGCGCGGTGGCCGCCGAACGCGCGTGGCACCGTGGCGTGGCGTGACGCCGAGCCGCGCACGGTCCAAACTCGCACACGGCCAGCAACCGGCCCCTCCCCGTTAACTCGCGAGTCAACTCGATCAAAACGTCCACAAAGTCAGCGGTACGCGTGCCCCCGCTGCCGTGCCCGCCCGGTGCGGCGCGCGCGCGCGTCAGAAACGCCGAAACGGAGCCCGCGCGGCGCGTAGGGTCTCAGGTGTGGACCGAGCCCACCGCGGTGAACTTTCGCGGCTGCCGCGGATGTGGACAGCTCTGAAGCTGTTGTGAGCTGATCAGACGCGCGCGGCCGGGTGGACCGATCGCTCACCAACCAACCTTGTAAGATGGATGTACCGTACTACGGACAGAGATCTGTAGCCCCGTTTGACTGGAATTTGAACGGTTACTCACGGACTATTCGATAAAAAAAATAATAGTTCAGATCTTAATAAAGTACAGAATAAAATTTTATTGTACCGATTTTTTTACGGGAGTGGTTATTGTAGCAATACGCTGTAGTCATACTATAGGCTAAATCGGACGTCCATTGTCTCGATCGAACAGTCTATGCCTCATAGGGACTACAAGGGAACTCCGTCCTCGTACTATGTACTACTCATCCGGTCATTTTGGACATCGCTTCTCAAAATATAAACATAACCACTAATTTCTACCTAATATATTTATAAATTATAATAATATGTAAAAAAATTTGAGACAAATCTACATAAATGTTTTTGATGTATTCATTTTAAAAGACATTTTATTTTCTCTGGAGGAAATCTAAAGGTACCAAAAAAAATTAAAGGGTAGAGTTACCACGAGGTACAAGAATTTAAGGTAATTTGGTGGTATCCTATGGTACCTTTCAAAGATGTTAAAAACTCCACTGATTTAAATATTTAAAAGATATTAACAATTAAAATTTTAACAGTTTTACTTACACGCGTATGCAAAACAATGTGTACCTATACCCGGAGAAAGTAGCAAACAAGAAAGCACGACATGTGCTTACAATCGGTGAGGGGATTTGGCAATGTTTCCATAGATGGATCATCGATCGGGGTTTCGATCGGTGTCTGACGCAAGCATTGGCCTGGCCGTGCATGGTGGTGTTTCGGAAGGATTTGGGCGATTGGATGGTGGCGCGGCCATGGCCTTGTGGGGTTCGACCTAGAGATGTGCTGATTGCCTTGGTACAGTTTAATATGTGGGTTGTGTGGACTTGTGGCAGTCAAGTATTGACAGGCTCATGTCATCTGTGACTCTGTGATGGCGGAGCTAAAAAAATTTATACGGAGATGTATACTTTATGCACGTAACTCTATAGTCAAGAACAGTGAATTCGTAACATTAAAAATCCAACACATGTATTTAAAATTTGCTAAAGTACAATACAAATAGTTCTATGATCTTAAAAATCTCAAACCACCACAATCGAAACAAATTAAATAAATAAATATGACATATTCAAGAGATGATCCTATAGCATTTCTCAAATTTTTAGAGGTACGGAGGCATACCTGACACTCATAGATCCGTCCTCCGTGTGTTTGCCTCGAATATATAATAGAGCCGCAGGGAGTAGAGAGTGATGATGATCATGACTTGGCTGGCAATTGGGCACTACTTCTAGGGTTCTAAATCTCATCGAGATTTCAGAAATCTTGGCCGCTGAGATTCCAAATCTCGACGAAATAAAAAAAACGAAAATTAGGGTTTGCAAAAAAAAATACATATACAAATTATGTAACTCTAAACACTAACATGGATTGTTATTCTAAACCCTAACTTGGATTGTGGCCTTAAATTATATTTCAGCCTAAATCTTAAATCCTAACTTGGATTTCGGTTTTAAATGATGTATTTCGGTCTTTTTTTTGAAAGGACGGCAAAGCCGTGGATTATATTAGGAGGGAAAGACAAAGAGAGTACATGGTGCAAGATACTGCACTAGGATAGGCATACACAGGTCAGCCGAGAAAACTAGAAGGAAGGAAAAAGAAAAAAGAAAGAAAGAAAGGAATCAAACGTGATGGTCCAGTAAATTTTTTAGGTGCTCCGCACCCGCAATAATCCAAGTATTTCGGTCTTAAATTGCATTTTGGTCTAAACCCTAAGTTGGGAAATTTATGTGCAAATACTTTGTATTTTGCATTGAAATAGATATGAAATGTAGATAAATGCTTGCATGATTTTTTTTCTAGCATTGGGAGACCATTTTACAAGGGATTGAAAACAGCCGAAATTTAAGTCATTTCAGCGAAAATTTCGGTTTAGGATTTAAAAAAAATCCATATTTCAAATTTAGTTTTTGAATTTCAAATAGAATTTTGGCCGAAATTTCGGATTTCAGTCACTCCCGAGATGTGATCCGAAAATGAAAACCGAAACCTTGCCTGCTACCCGAATGGTGCCATGCCCGTGATCGCAAAGCTACGTTGTGCGTGCCATCTGGTGCAACGTAAACTTTACATGGTTTACAACCACTCCCTACTTTATATCGTTTTAGATTCTTTCACTTCCACCAATGCATGTTTACAAAATATTATATTACTTCTCTTTATTATATTTTTGGATAGTATGTATTACACTAATCTATAATATTAAATGACATTGGAAGTCATCTTAAAAATTGTAGAATAATATGTATTTTAAAAAATAAAAATGGTCGCGGTTTTGCACCCTTGCAAATCGTATCAGGTCGCATCCTCCTGCTCCTCTTCATCCACTTGATCTACACATATGTGCGGCACGATCGATGACAATGCAAAAATAATTCGGTGATTAGTACGGTATCGCAAGGTGAGCGGAAGGTGGGCGGAAGGTGAGCGGAAGGTGGCGAGCGGTGTGTTCCCCGGCGGCCTCGTCGGCAGTGTCGGGCTGCCATTCTTCTTTTCCTGGCTGCCTCGTGTGCGGATTGGTGCTGGGCGTTCGGTCCTCGCGGCCGTCGGCGGGGGTTTCTTGTGGAGAAGGGTTTGGGTGCGGCGGCGCCTGCGTGGTCTTCTCCGGCAAGCTGTTTCTTCAAGGTAATGCGTTGATTCTTCTTGTGTTTGGGGTGTGGTGGTGCTGAAGTTCTGCCTTCTTTAGTTGCACATAGCCTGTTCGACGTTTTGTCCTGCTTGATGAACACTTATGATGCAATTCAAGACGTGATGCTTAGTTGATCTATGGCAGAATCATCTTTGAATTGTGCTTCGCCGCTTGCTGGCATTGGGATTTCGTTGGGCAATGATGGTCAGTGTTTGAATCTGTTCTCGGACCGTGTCTGTCTTGGTGCCCCGTTTCCACTAGCTGGGAATGGGTATCCAGAAGTAGGTTCTAGGTTCAGGGTATTAGCTGATGATGATAGTTTTAGTGTTTTATCAAGTGAGGATGTTTGTAAATCCGATATTTCTACTGAAGCATTTGTGAGAGATGCCTTAGCTGAGGGATTTTCAATTGATGATCTGAAGCAGGCTGAAGCTGCTTTGGCTTTTGAGCATGGGTCTAGTAGTTCTGGTCCTGTTGAACGGGATATTCGCTTGAAGGACTTGGCATCAAGCGTTGTTGAGGCTGTGGCAGCCAGGAGGACTGCTAAGAGTAAACCTTGGCGAGGTCCTCTGCCGAAACCTCGGTATTCTAGGCCCAGATCGCTAGGCGATATCATTGTGAATGGTCGAGATCCTGGACATCATTTTGGGGAGCTTTTTCCATCCAATCTCGTGGCCAAGGGAAGTAATTGCTTGCAGCCGACAACAAGGGAGATGGACAGGCGTCTGGACGACTCCTTGGAATTTCCAGTATTGCCAACTGTTCAGTTTCGCGGGCCCGCAGTAGGCGTGGCTAAGCCAATGCCTAAGCGCGCGAATATAGGACATTTAAATCACTTTAGATTCTCTTCAGAACTTGGGCGTCTTTTTGCTAACGCGGGTAAGCCAAGCGCCAGCCTGTTGTGGTGTCGTTCCAAAGCCCCGCACACTGGGTGTTCTTCGGGTTGCTGTGTGCTGGGCTCAAACTTGTGCTTCGCCAATAGTAAGCTGCCGGCTATGGAGCGCGGGAGGGCTTTCTTTGCTCGAAGAGGAGGTCGGGGTGGTCATAGGGGCGGAGCCAGTGCTGGTAGATTGGGGGTGGGTGGAGGAAGATTCTATGGTTTCGGTCAGGGTCAGAGGGGAGGCAGAGCGATAGGCGATGGGGGTGGTCCTGGTTTTGGCCATGATGGTCGTGGCGCATGGCATGGTCGTGGTCATCGAGGTGGCTCGCATTGGCAGGGAACTTATGTTCCGTTTGGTCATCAGGATGGATATCAGGGCATGCATAGTCAGAATGGAAAGGTGTTCAATAGGATGGGATAGCATTCTTCGGGGAAGAAGGTTGCAGCAGTGGGGCAGGTGTCTGGTAGCAAAGTGCATTTAGAACCGGTTCCTGAGGATTTAGTAAATTCCGATAATCAGGGCCTTGAAAAGCAGAGGTTGAGTCGGGAGGTGAATGATGCTGCTGGAATGGAGATTGATGGGTGTATGGAGGATGTAGCAACATTGGGGGCTGAACAGAGAGGAGGTATTAGATGCCAGAGGTGTTCGCAAAAAGGTCATTTGGCGGCTGTGTGCAAATCTGAGATATACTGTGTGATTTGTGATAGCTCCGATCATGTAAATCATAGATGTCCTATCCTCAAGCTGCCAAGACCTGTGGCGCATGCGGTAGGCTATGCTGTACACGGTTTGGGGTTTTATCATATTCCTCATCCTCCTTTACCAAAGGCGAAGAAGGACAATAGAACAGCTATCATTTCAGTGGAGGGGGGTGTGCTTACAAAAGAGCAGATTGTCTCTCAGCTGCAGAGGCTTATTCCAAGCAAATGGACTTGGGAGCTAAAAGAGCTTGAGGAGGGTTTTGTGACTCAGTTTCCTTCAAAGATAGATTTGCAAAGATCCATTGCTTTTGGGGGAGCTGATGTGAAATTGGATGGTTTTCCTGCGGGTGTTAGGTTGATTTTCAAGGAATGGCTAGAAAAAGAGGAAGGATTTCTTTTGCCCAAAGTGTGGGTCAGAGTTTTTGGGATAAGGAAGAAACTTAGAGAATTTCTGAATCTCTGGGCTGTTGGTTCAATGCTGGGTTCTACCCAAACTGTGGACATGGAGATGACTCGGAAAAGTGATTTTGGGAGGATTTTTGTGGCGGTTTTAAATCCTAAGCTTATCCCTCCATGTCTTGATGTGGTAATCGGTGATCATTACTTTGAATTAAAATTTGAAGTTGAGAGAGTTGGGTGTGATGAGAATGGTGATGAGGTGGAGTTGGATTTAACCAATTCAGATGACGAAGAAAAGAAAGATGATGGTGGTGACCTGGCGACGGATGACTTGGAGCCCGGTTTGGAGAGGGAATCAAAAAGATCCAGAAGCCTAGAGGGTCGAAATCGGGTCCAGGGGATCTAAGGTTGGTCGAAGGTGGAATCAAAATTCCTTTCTAGTCTTTGTTAGCAAGTTGTCCGATTGTGAGTTTGAACTCTATTTGAGAAGGAAAGTCAAGAGCTTATTGACTCTTCGGTGGCCAAAGCTTTAGATGAAGATGCAGAAAAAGTATTGGCTGAAAATTTTGAAGAATCAAGTATGGAGGCTTTGAGTCAAGGGAATGATGGTTCGGGTATGGATGGCATGGATATGACGCAGTCTGCAATTGTCAATGGGGCAGCTGTTTTGGGGGGCGTATTTTCTCAAGGAGATGAGGCCAGCGACTCAATCAAAAGTAAGGATGCTAAGATTGGGCAGCTTGAGCAACCTGTCTTTCAAGGTCAAGTTCATTGTGAAAATGTTGGGTCTGTTCGGATGGGCTTGGGACGAGATTTTAGCATCGACTCAGAGCAGCTGTGTGGTGCTAATCTGGCTAGCGGACAGGAGGTATTTCCTGAGGCGGCACAATTGTCTTCTCTTGTCAAGGTCGCAGATGGTGCTGTCAGGGCTGTCAGTCATAAGGCAGATGATATTCCTGAGGTGGTGCACTCTTCATCTCTTGTCAAGGTCGTAGAGGGGGCTGCCAGGGCTGTCGTCCTTGAGGCAGCTGATATTCCTGAGGCATGTATGTCTCCTTTTCGAGCTTCTCCGAGGTTGGCAAGTTCTGGTGCTGAGCATTCTTTGGCGCGTGCTGAGCGTAGGGCTGCTAAGAAAAATTTGGATTTTATTGAAGGTACGAATCTTGACCTGAGTTTATCTTCTATACCTATTGTTGATGCGTTAGCCAATATCAATCAGTTAGGTGTCTTTTGTGGTAATTCTCTGGAAGAGTCAGTCTCTGCGGTTAAGGATCTTTTCGAAGTAGACATTTCTAGAAACACTTCTTCTCTGCCTTCTGGTTGTAGGACTGAAAATCATGAATCTTGTGTTAGTGACATTGAGTCACAGGAGGAATGTGTTTTTTCAGATTCTCTTACCAGTGTTTGTGGTGGTCTTATAGATGAGTTTTTAGATGATGACAACTGTCACCTAAGTCGTGATTTTAAAACTGTGTATACAAAAAATAAAAAGAATAGAGATTGCGCAGTGTTCTCTAAGAAGAGCAAACGCAAAGCTAAATCAGTAAGGAACAAGAAGAATAGTTTAAAATGAAAGGAATTTTTTGGAATAGCAGAGGTCTGAGGGACTTGGCTAAATATAGATTTCTCGCAGATACTTCCAAAGAGCAGCAACTAGATTTTATTGCTATTTTGGAACCGGTAAAAGATTTTGATGCCCTTTCACTCAATAAGTTGTGTAAAGGTGAATTTTCTTTAGCCTGGTGAACCTCGTGGGAGGTCAGGTGGTATTGTGTTGGGGGTCAATCTTGATGTTTTTGATATAGGAAGCATTGAGGAAGGGATTTCTATGTAAAATTCCATTTGAGAATCAAAGAGGATGGATTCGATGGAGACTAGTAGCGTTTATGGGGTTGCTCAACCAACATTAAAAGAGGCTTTTCTTTAGAATTGGTTCGTGTTTGTAACAAAGAATCATTACCCATTCTTGTTGGTGGTGATTTTAATATTATAAGAAGCCCCAGTGAGAAAAATAATGATAACTTCAATGGTAAATGGCCATTTTTGTTTAACGCTATCATTGATAGCTTGAACTTAAGAGAGCTCCAGTTATCTGGTCGTAAATTTACGTGGGCCAACTCTCTGAAGGTTCCTACCTTTGAGAAATTGGATAGGATCTTAGTGAGTACGGACTGGGAACTAAAATTTCCTATGTCATCTGTTGTGGCACTTAGTCGGGAGCTATCTGACCATACGCCGTTATTACTTAACACGGGTGTTGGAACCCATGGTGTCAAACAACCTATATTTCGTTTTGAATTAGGTTGGTTAAGACGAAATGGATTTCATAAGATGGTTTCGGATGTTTGGAATAAGATGTCAGGGGGTTCCAATGCTCTGGAGATTTGGCAAAGAAAGATAAGGGGGTTGAGGCAATTTCTTAGAGGATGGGCTAAAAATGTGAGTGGGTCTAATAAAAAAGAGAAAAAGGATCTTATTAAGAGAGCGGAAGAACTAGATAAGAAGGCGGAATCCACTTTGCTTAGCCCTCAGGAGGTGGAGTTGAAGCAAAGCATTAAGCAAAGATTAGCTTCTCTCCTAAGGGAAGAAGAAATATATTGGTATCAAAGATCTAAATCAATTAGCCTTCTTGAGGTGATAGAAATACCAAGTACTTTCACTAGTTGCTAGTGGAAAGCATAGGAAGACTAGAATCTTCCAATTAGATCAGAGGAAGGTGTAATCAAAGGGAGGAAAATCTTAAGAAATATATCACGGATATTATAAAAGCGTTGTTTGGACCTCCGAGAGAAGAATAATTTTTCTATGATTGAAACTCAAAGAGGGATATTCCCCAAGTGTCGTGCGAGGAGAATGAGATTCTTAAAGCTCGGTTTACTTCTAAGGAAGTTAAAGATGCTATTGTTCAAATGAAACACAATAAGGCTCCAGTCCAGGATGGTTTTCTCTTGAGTTTTATCAAGAATTTTGGGGCTCATTAAAACGACCTAATGGCCATGTTTGACGAGTTTCACAAATGTAAATTACCTCTCTTTAGTTTAAATTTTGGAACCATTACTTTGTTGCCAAAGCTAAAAGAGGCAAAGCAAATTCAGAGTTTAGACCGATCTGTTTACTTAATGTGAGCTTTAAAATTTTTACCAAAGTTGTGGCTAATAGATTGGCTTCATTGCACAAAAGATTGTGAGACCATCGCAAACGGCCTTCATGTCGGGCAGAAACATAATGGAAGGAGTGGTCATTTTGCATGAAACTTTGCATGAAATAAAGAAGGAAAAACTTGATGGGGTAGTGCTCAAATTAGATTTTGAGAAAGCGATGACAAGGTGAACTGGTTTTCCTCCATAACGCTTTCGATTGAAAGGTTTTTCAGAAATTTGGTGTAAGTGAATTGAAAATATTGTGAGTAAGGGTAGTGTGAATATCAAAGTTAATGATGATCTTGGACACTATTTTCAGACTAAGAAAGGATTGAGACAGGGGGATCCTCTTTCCCCTTTTTTGTTTAATCTGGTTGCAGACATGCTTGCCATTTTGATAGCTAGGGCTAAAAATAATGGCCAGTTTAAAGGGATTATTCTGCATCTTGTGGATGGGGGTTTATCGATCCTTGAGATCACGGATGACACGATTCTTTTCCTTGATCACGATTTGATTGAGGCTTTGAACTTAAAACTCGTTCTGAGTGTTTTTGAACAACTATCAGGACTTAAGATCAATTTTCATAAAAGTGAAATATTCCTTTTTGGTGAAGCGCTAACTTGTAAAAAAGAGTATTTCCAGCTTTTTGGGTGCAAAGAAGGGATGCTTCCCTTTAAATACTTAGGTATTCCTATGCACCATAGAAGGCTTAGCAATAAGGATTGGGTTTCGGGAGAGGAGAAATTTCAAAAGAAACTTGCTAGTTGGAAGGGCAAACATCTTTCGATTTGGAGGCGATTAGTGCTCGATTAATTCAGTTCTTCGAGCCTTCCAATGTTTATGCTATCATTTTTGAAGCTCCTAAAGGGGTGATTAAAAAACTTGATTATTACAGATCCAGGTTTTTTTGGCAAAGTGATGAACACAAGAAGAAATATAGATTAGCAAGATGGTCGGTGCTCAATAAGCCTAAAAGTATGGGCGGTGTAGGAATTTTGGATTTGGAATTACAAAACAGATGCTTATTAAGTAAATGGTTATTTAAATTGTTAAATGAGGAGGGCCTTTGGCAAGACTTACTTAGAAGGAAATACTTTCTCGGTAAGTCCATTACTCAAATTTCCAGGCAGGCTGGTGTTTCTCATTTTTGGTCGGGATTGATGAAAGTTAAAGAACAATTCTTGTCAATGGGTTCTTTTGGTTTAGGGGATGGGAAATGTGCTAGATTTTGGAAAGACGTTTGGGTCTGTAGCAAACCTCTAATGGAGGTGTATCCTAATCTTTATAGAATTGTTAGGAAAAGAGGTGTCTCAGTTGCAAATGTGTTAGAATCGGTCCCGCTCAATATCTCTTTTCGAAGGTCATTGGTGGAAAGTGACTTGACAGCTTGGTTTGAACTAGTGTCCAGAGTTGTCAATGTTTCTTTATCACAAGACAAAGACATGTTCAGATGGGATCTCAGCAAAAAGGGTATCTTTTCGGTACATTCGATGTATAATGTTTTAGTGCAGGATAATTCCATTCCTAGGAGATGTGATCTTTGGCGTCTAAAAATCCCTTTGAAGAATAAAATCTTTCTTTGGTACTTAAAGACCGGTGTAATTCTAACGAAAGATAATCTAGCTAAAAGACAGTGGCAAGGTAGTATTAAATGTTGCTTTTGTAATTCTAACGAAACAATTCAACATTTGTTTTTTGACTGCCATTTGGCAAGATCTATTTGGAATATCATTTTCATTACCTTTGGTTTTCAGCCTCCTGCTAATATATCTAATATGTTTGGTTCTTGGCTAAAGAGTGTTAATTCTAAGCTTAAGCTCCAAATTTTAGTAGGTGTAGCGACCATGTCTTTAGTCCATTTGGTTGTATAGAAATGATATCATATTCAATAGAGGTTCTATTAACTCATTTTCACAGTAATCTTGAGGGGCGTATTGGATCGAAGTTGGTCTCCATTGCCTAAAGAGGAAGAGAAGGGATCTTTGTTAAGGGTTCTTTGCTAGAGAACACTTGTCTTCGAGTTGCTTGCAGTTGGTTGGAGATGGAATTTTAGAATTGAGGCCTAAAGCTATGCCGTTGTAATCTTTTGAAGCTTGCTTTAGTTTTAGGTCGGTTGATGTTTGGTTGGATTTTGTTGGCTGTAATGTTGGTTGTTGGAGTCTTAATGCTTTTTGAGTATTCAGGCGCGTTCGATTCGTTCTTGCATGAGAGAGGCGGATTATTTCCTTTATCTAAAAAAAATAAAAACTAGAATGGTATGTACTCGAGAACAGAGAGGTGCGACTAACAAACAAATAGTTCTAGCCTTCTAGGCTTCCAGCCCTGAGCTGGAAGGAAAGGGGAAAATATCCGAGGAACGACTAACTTTCGAACATCTGAATTATAGCAATTCTAGATATTATTAGATTAAACAATGTAATGTGCGTCTGCGATCCTCTCTCCATATGTGTACGCTCCAAAAGAGTCGATTTTAGCATGTGTCACAAAGATTAACCCTCCGTAAGTTACCAAGGATGGCCTTATTAACTGCGGATCAACGTCAAGCAGATGTGGTAAACACGGATGAAAAAAAGCAACGTGTATAACTTTTTTGTTACCTTTCCAAACGTTCAGACAGAGCGCGACCGCGAGTCCCCGTGACTCAGACCGCGTCAACATCCGCCCAATCCGACTCCCACACGTGTCCACCTTCCTCTCCGCCGTGACGACCCACCGTCACCGCCTCCTCCTTATTAACCGCGCCACCTCCCCTGCTTCCCACCGGCTGCTCTCGCTCTCTCCCTCTCTCTGGTTTCCGACACCGAATCCAGGACAAAAGCGCAGCCCCCGTTCTGGGAGGGGAGTAGCAGCAGTGCGCGCAAGAACGCCCCGGCCATGTCCGTCGTGCGGATCCTCGTCCTGTTGCTCGTGGTGGTGGCGGCGGAGCCGGCGCTCGCGGCCGCGGCCGGAGCAGGCGGCTGCGCGGCGGAGAGGTTCTCGAACAACCGCGTGTACGCGGCGTGCAGCGACCTGCCCCACCTGGGCGCGTCCGTGCACTGGACCTACGACGCCGCGGCGTCGTCGCTGTCGGTGGTGTTCGTGGCCGCGCCGCCCTCGGCGGGCGGGTGGGTGGCCTGGGGGATCAACCCCACTGGCGCCGGCATGAGCGGCGCGCAGGCGCTCGTCGCCGCGCCCAAGGACGGCGGCGCGTACGCCGTCCAGACTTACAGCATCTCGGGGTACTCGCTCGGCTCGCCGGGGCCCATCGCCTACCAGACATCCGACCTCGCGGCGGAGCTCGGCGGCGATGGCCGCGTCCGGATGTTTGGGAAGCTGAGGCTCCAGAACGGCACGGGGGAGGTGAACCAGGTCTGGCAGGTGGGGTCGGTCTCCGGCGGGACCATTGAGGCACACGCCTTGGGCAGCGACAACACGGCGGCGAAGGGGAAGCTGAACCTGGTGACGGGGGCGATTACCGCCGGCGGCGGAGGGGGCAGCCTCCTCAGGAAGAAAAATGTGAGTACTTGTCTCTTTAAAGTGTTAAGGATTTGATTGGATTATTATCTGTTCATGTTCAAGTGCTTTTTCTTGTTTCTTGAATTCTTATGCTTTAGTGTCGGATTGCAATTGCACGCACAGTCAATTCATAGAAAAGGCATTCTCCACTGAAAAAGCATTATTTTTTTGGTTGAAATTCGAACAACTGCTAACCTATAAAGTCCTTAAATCCTGGCAAATGTTTGGGTACAATTTTCACTTGTTAACAAAAGTTCTCTCTTTTAATTTCACTTTCATACGTACGAATAGCTGTAATTATCGAAGCGTTACTGCAATGAGTAAAGGGGAGTAACCACTTGCGTCAATTTTGCTGTATGCTGATGTAGTGGCAAGAACATGGAAACGTTATCATTTTTTTTATGATTCTAATGAAAGATTGAAAACTGTACGTGCCTGTTGGTTGGTTTAAATTGATGTGGACATACAACTGATTTCAGCTGCGTTAGCCTGTCGTACAGCAGACGGCGTTTATTGACTGTATATGTATGTATGACGTAATGGGTTTAGAGGTGGCAACGGGGCCATTCCCCGCTGGGGAGTGCCTCCCCGTCCCCGTCTCTGTGATCCAAAATTTTTGTCGCGATCCAAAATTTTTTGCCCCCGCTCGTTTCGCCTCGGAGAAAATCTATCATCGTCGATATCGGGACGTCTGAACCATCATGAAATTTCACACAAGAAGATCTTATAGCCATTTTAACTCTAAAATCATATCAGCAGACAAGGAAAAAAGAATACATGTATTCATTGAAGATTATGTTGTCCGTTTATGAAAATGTGAATATGATGGGATCGAGAATATGTTTGCAATCTAATAACTAAATTGACTAAACTAAATTTGGATCTAATCGTCCCTCTGAAAAAATTTCGTCCTCGTCCCGCCATCGGTGAGAATAATTCGTTCATCATGAGACGATTTCTTCCCGCTCCCCAATAGAGATTTGGGGATCGGGAACGGGTCCCATTGCCATCCTAAATGGGTTCTCCTCTTCCGTACACCTTCAATTTTTATACCTTGCAGTTGTAATTTTCTTGCCTAGTTAGATTTCTTCCTTCCTTGGTGGACTTAAGCTTGGATTAGTCTAGTTGCTGATGGCTACATGTACATGATCTTTTCATGGTATAGAAGTTGTCTGGATAGCCTTGATGCGGTGTTCTAATTAACAAAGATACCATCGTTCTTTAGAAGATAGAGATTCAAAATTTCGGCGAATATAAACAAGTAATAATAATGACGAGATGTTATCAAGGAAAACAAACAGAGCATAAATAAAAAGCATATACTGCCTCTATTCGACACATGGATATGGCTAGTAACTCAAACGCCTTAAACATCAGGGCAAGAGTATGCAATTTGCGATGATCTTGACAGTATAAGTCTAGCTGTAGTGCCTATGCTGTATTATGATAATTGAAGTCTGCATGATAAGTAACGTTGTTTCCGTTGTAGTCCTCTTAGAATCAAACAGGTCATATACCTGTTATTGCAATTCTTGAGCATACTGACTCATTTTTCCTTTTTTTTTCCTTTTGAAGACACATGGAATCCTGAATGCTGTGAGCTGGGGTATTCTACTGCCGATGGGAGCCATATTTGCTAGATATCTCAAGACATTCAAATCAGCCGATCCTGCATGGTTCTACCTTCATGTAGCTTGCCAGCTGATTGGGTATGGTGTGGGAGTATCTGGCTGGGCCACTGGTATTCATCTAGGAAACTTGTCCAAGGGAATCACCTATTCGCTTCATAGGAACATTGGGATCACAGTGTTTGCTCTTGGTACCCTGCAGGTATGTTCTTGTATATATTTTCATTATGCTCTCTTTATCTGCCGTACCTATTAGACTGTATAGCAAACATATGACAACTTCAGTTTCGAAAATGATTTATGCCGTTATTTACCGCTTGTAAGACTGTTAGTATATAGGCAGCATGGAAGCAGGTGTTTATGTCCTCTCATTGATGTACAAGTTGCAATATCAGTGGCTTAGTGAACTTGCTGATTGTTTTGTGTACAATTTTTCATCCAGATCTTTGCGCTTCTCGTGAGGCCCAATAAGGATCACAAATACCGCATCTACTGGAACGTGTATCACCACTCTGTTGGCTACACTATCATCATACTGGGCATCATCAACATCTTCAAAGGTATGTCCATCTTGAACGTGGAGCAGAAATGGAAGACTGGTTACATCATTGCGATCAGCATCCTGGGTGGTATCGCCGTGACTTTGGAAGTTGTTACATGGAGCATCGTCTTGAAGAGGAAGAAGTCGGAGAACAAGTCCTACAATGGCGCTTCAAATGGCCGCTTGCCACTCCCTATGTGACCCTAGCCAGGTCCATGGGTCTTTATTTATCTTCAGTCATGTGTATGGGCAGATACAGGTTAGGGTTTGTGATCTTTGTCTCCCTTTTTTGTATGGTAGATATGTGTATACTGCACACTATAGTGGAGATCAGAGATACCGATACATTAGGTCCTTGATTGGTTAATTTGTTCTATTGTGAACGCTGAGTTGATCTACGACTTGTGTATTGTGGCCATTTCTCAGAGGCCACTTTGCGAAAGCTGGGCGAGGTGTCCCCAGTGGTTGGCGAAGCAGAGAAGAAGACAGAAATATGGCCTGTTTGTTTTAGTTTTAGGTTCTGGATTTTGGCCCTAAATTTAGAATAAAAAATCAAACAACCTGATTCTAGCCCTAAAATCAGAATAAAAAACAAATAACCTGATTGTAGAATCTGATTCTCGTAATCGAGTCTATCCATATATGCTAGAACCTATAATCCACTTTATACGTACTTTTAGATTCCAGAAGGATCACAAACAGGCTCATATCGCCGCTGGTGGAAGCAAGGTCAGACAAAAACTTTGGCTCAGTGGGAAGGAAGCGACCAAGAGGACTGAACAGAGGAGAAAAAGTTTGTGGCGTTTGATTTAGTGCGGGTCAGTTTGCAACTTTCTTGGTGGCAAAAGAGAAGGTGCGGAAAGCCAGAAAAGCATCGCAACCCACCAGCCTGACGAAACGTGTAACTGGCGCGAAGGCATAAACAGCAACCCCTCATGCAAATCGCCGGCCGGGCACCGCATGCCGGCACGAGATGCACGATGCTCCGGCCGTGCGCGCGGCATCTCAGCCCCTCTCGCCCGTCGGTCTCGGGTGCGGCGACCCGGGAGCCGTGGGACGCGCGTTTCTCACGCCTAGCGCTCCCTGCACCTGTAGCGAGTAGGGCTGTAAACCTGCCGAGTTCGAGCGAGCAACACCTCTCAAACTTAGCTTAGTAAAAACTCAAGCCAAACTTGAGTGGGTTTCACTTGGAGTCTGAGTTTGAATTTGGAGTCGAGCTTGACTTAACCCAAGTTTGAGTAGGTTTGAGCTCGATTTTGTTAGAATCTTAGTTTATTAGCTAACCTAATCACATGAACACATAAGCGGAATAATACCTTGATTCGGCGACGCCATTGGTCCGTGCGTGAAGGAGTTGGCTTGGTGGTAGCGCGATGAAAAGATGAGGGGCTCACCGAGATCTTCTCGGTGCTGGTTGGGTCTTCAAAATCCTTGCGCCAAATCCCTTGATTGGTAGGAAATGTCAGGGCTTGGCTAACTCAAAAACCTCTTTTTCTCATACGTTTGAGTGCCGACTGATCCCCTTTTAATATGGCGTCAGATTTCGGGACCAAACCAAATTAGCTATAATTGCTCCCGATCAGAGCGTGATTTTCGGATCTCTTTCCTTAATTTTCGGCATTTCCGTTATTCCCGAAAATCACAACTAACATTCTCCCACTTGATCGAAGGCTAATTTCATAAGTCTATACTAAACAGAACAACACACCAAGATAAAGTATTTCAGCGGTTAATAAATGCATCACTGAAACTCCAATATCTATAGTGCATCATTCTATCTCGATAGGATAATTAATTATTTCTTAACGGGAGTTGGTTTTATTCTTATGGTCCTTTTGTGCAATTTGTTTTCATTGTCATCATGTGCACATTTAAAAGGTGAAAACAAACTTTTTAATTTTCAGAATCGAAGTTTTGAGATCTCAATTTGTCCCAGAAGTATAGGCTATCAATAAGTCTTATGCCGGCATTAATTTTGAGACAAGCCTTTAACAGGGAATCATTAAACTAAACATGATGCATAAACTTGTATATTAAACACGATACTCAATTTTTATGGGCCGAACATCAATAATTCGATTCTGGATTACATCTTTCACAATGTCATGTGTTTGGCAGCACAACTTGACATGTTGTTACTCGAAGCAAAAATTGCACTATTATATAATAAATTCCAGGATAGAATCTTAAACCAAAATGAATTTTCTTATTCTTAAACCACAACAACCTATTGTAGTTTTCTTATTATCTAATAGTTTTGTGACATGCCACAAGTCTACTTGCATCATTAATGACACCTTAAGATATTGACTAGAGCCATTCCACAATATGGCTCTTTCTGCAAGGTTGAAGATTTGACTTAATGTGGATTTATTAATATCAACACATCTTGCATAATTTGTGTCTGAATAACCCACAACTTTATGATTATCAGACTTCTTATATGTGAGTATGTAATCATTAGCACTTTGCCTATGATGCAAAGTTGTCTTTAGTAGTTTTCCAGTAGTCCAATCTTGGATTAATACCGCCAAGTATCCTGGTTATAAACGTTAAATAAGGGTGCATACAAACTTAAGTATACATAATGTTCATGACAGCAGAACGTAAGAAAAACTTATGTTGCCCTTAATAATCTCGCCCTTAATAATCGGAGTAAACTCCCTTAATGTTGGACCATCTTGGTGAATCTTAATAGTCAAAACATGAGAGACATCACCAGGACAAACATTAATGTCCCTATTGCTGATAGCCACCAAGGCATCGTCTATATAAACAACTAAGTCCATATAAACAGCTAAGATGTTAAATTTACTCCCACTGGTCTTAAGGTTAAAACTTAAGGTATCTTTATGTGAGGCTCGCGTTATCATAAACTCCAGAATCAACTGGAGGTGGAACTTTTAGAGACAAGAATTGCTTTTCTTTCAGACTATCGACATTAGAACATAAGCACGATTATGTCAAGTGTAGTTTTACCTTGCCTCAGAGCTTCCACTGGAATCAACATTGTAAACTTATTGACAAAGAGAGTAACTTTAACAGAGTAAATAATTTCTTTATGGGGTTTATGTCTCACATAATGAAGCTTTTCTTTTCTTAACGAGACGTTCCATTCTCCCCCTCGAAATGTGGTACAAGCATCAATGCCACAATTTTGATGAACTCTCATAAATATTTTACTTTTGGTGAAGTCAATAGAGTTAGTAACATACTTAATGCTCCCCAAATAATTATAATGGGAACATAAATTACATTATTAGGACGGAGGGTGAAAACATAACTTAGTAATAATGGAAAACTTCCAACAGTTTTAACATTAGCCTCCTATTCATTCTCTAAGGCTTCATTTTAAAACTTTCATAGTTCTGAGATAATGTTGGCATCATAAATGCAGTCTTCTAACTTAGTATTTAACCAACTTTCTTTATGAATGCACACATTTATAGGCACAATCAAAGTTCACTTCTCATTCTTCATTATTGTTGTTATATTATGTATGAATAACGTAATGAAGTGAATTAGAAAGGTTCTATTTTTTATGGGGGTATTTCGATATTTGACACCTAATTCGCATGTTTTTCTGGCTCTGTGTATGACATGTGGGTCCATCTGAGTCAATGATAGTGGGCTAGGGTGTCAAATATTGAAAAATTCGTTTTTAAAGGGTGTCAAATTTCAAAATCTCTCTTTTTTATGTCCTAGTTCATTGAGTTTTAAGCACTCTTATGATCAGTATACTGGCAAGAACTTTTAAGGAGTTTCATAATGCTTTTCCATTATTACTAGATAGCCATAATTTAACTGGAGAATTGCTCCCTAGATCCTAAATTTTATGACCAAAAGGGATATTTGCTTAAATTGCTCCCACTAGTCATCAGAATATTGAATTTTTGTCAATATCTAAGTTATTAGATGCTTCTTCTAATAGGAGCCAATCATCAACATTATGTTTGTGTGCATAATCAATAACCTCAAGAATAATACGTTAATAAATTACTCTATTTATTATTAGGGTACTAGAAGCAGCTGAAGAACTTATGGTTGAATTGATAATAGGGACATAACACTGATCATTACTTAATATCCACAAAAATGTGAATGATTATTCATTATGAAATTAACCCTCGTTGATCAAAGTTAATAACATGCTAATGACAAAGCTTAACAATTCTAATTAGCTTCACCATTGGGCAAAAACGAAGAACTTAACATGAGGAAAGAATCAGCAATTCATCTTCGCATCACATTTTTGCAGAAAACGAAGAATAACTGCATTCACTAATGGGGATAGCAAATGATCACATACAATGCTGGTCAGTATGTAACCATGAGCCGTAAAACATAATCCTCAAATCAATATGAAATCTCTAACCAAAACTTCTCGTTGGTTCCATTTTGATTAGAAAAGCTATGGGAATGACACATGACTATAATCAACTTTGGTCAGAATATAACCGTGTGTCACAACATAAGCCCAAAACATAACTATAGTTCCAAATTGTATCACCTTTGGGTACATAACGAAAAGAACTTAATCTATGAAAATGGTACACAATTAAAAACAACTTTGGTCAGAATGCAATTATGGCCACAACATAATCCCAAAACTTCATTAAATCTCTAACTAAGATTTATCGTTGGTTCCATCTTAATTAGAGATATCTTAATTATAATGTAGTCTTTATCATATAAATACTTGAAAAGATTCAATAACTTAATTAATATGAGAACTAATTAAATGTCACATGACCCATAAAAGACGTTGGTCAATATATAGTCATGAAGCATTTAATTAATCATAATCACATTGTATTAAGGTAGAATACATTAATAAGAGACAAAGTTAATCACATGATCAAAATTACTGAGCATTAGACATCAAGTATTAAATTGCGGAAGCGTAAACAATCAACAATTAATGAGCAATAATTTAAGTGCTAAATTGAAAATAAGGGAAAAACTTAAGCTCAGAATTTAGGGCATAAGAAATTACAACATATGAACAACTCAGGTAGAAACATAGTATTTAACTAATCCCATCTTAGCTTATTCTCGAAATGCACTAAGCGTTATTTGTGGCCTATTTGAGAAAACATCCAAAAACCATCCAAAAACTTATGCCTAAAGATGGGCTTATTAATAATGCATGATTTAGGACCTAAAATATTTCATCAGTGGGCAATAAATTTTGACAATTCATGATCATAAACAACTTTGGTCAGAAATACAACCATGAAAAATCAATACTTAAGTATATTAATGTCCAAAACTTGGTTATAATCCCAAATCAAAATTTTCCATTGGTTCTATTTTGATTTGAGATAAACTTAATCATAATATGCCAGAAAATATTAACTAAATTTGTGCATTCCTCAATTATCATAATTGCATCACTTATGGCAACTAAACATTAACCAAAAGACTGTATAAGGTGATGCGTTATTATTGGCAATTGACATTAATTATTGCATTGCATAAAGAAGAACAACATTAATCATAAGAAAATGCACTGAAATTAATTAAAGTCCAAAATTTAACTCATGTCTTGCTCAACTTAGCTCAAAATCGAACTTTACGTTGGTCTGATTAATAATCATGCTAATGACAAGAACAGACTTAAAGTTCTATTTCGCATCACCGTTAGGCAGAAACGAAAAAGAACTAAATTATCTTATGGGTGACACATGTTCATAAACAACGTTGGTCAGTATATGATCATGGTCATGACATAATCCCAGTTTAATTAAAATTTCCCGTTGGTTCCATTTTAATTAGAGATAATACTAAAAATAATCATCATGTGAAAATTAATTGTCACAACAGCTAATCAACTTGCACAGCAAAATTATCATTAAAAAATAATCTGAATAATAATGCCCAGGAAATAAACAATAATTATTGCTGAAATTAAAAGACTGAATAAATACAAATTAAGATGGGCTAAAATCATTTACCTTAAAATACAAAAACAGACCAATTCAATAAATCCCGACCAAAAAAAACAAAATCGGCCGACAAATTTCAACGCCGCCCAAACCAGTTCAAGAGCGCAAGCAAGAATCATGCCCAATAAAATCATTTGACGGCCCAAGCGGAGCGCCGGCCCGAGCGAAAGCGAAACCTCAGCCGTCCGATCTGATGGACGGACTAGATTCTACCCGGGACGAACAAAACGGCGCAGGCAAAAAACCCTAAGCCATTTCCTCTTTGCCTCCCCGAGAAACGCAGCAATGGCAGCAGAGAAGACGAAAGAGTGCACAAGAAAAAATGGCGAGAGAGGCGAGGCGAAGCGGGAGGGCAAGCGGCGGCAATGCAGCAAGATGCGTGAGCTGAGCACATGTGCTGGGTGAGGCAGGAACACCAGGCGACGAAGTCATGGCCGCGAGCAAAGGGCGACGCGAGTGGAACAACAGCGCGCACAAAGTGGCCGACGGTGAGCACGAATGGGCGAGGATAGCACCAGACGAGGTAAGACCCGAAACCCCCCTCATAGACATTAGGGTTTGCTTGATTGATTTGGGGCATTTGATTCGGGATTTGGGATTTAGGGTTTCAGAATTTTGAGGATAAACTAAGGACTAGGGTTCTTATTTGGGCTTTAAAGTTTCAGATTTGGTGAAAGCAACAAAACCGAATGGGATTTAATCTATAGGGTTCTAGACATCCCAAAATCCTCTCCTTCTAATTGCTAAACCGAAACTTATAAATCATGCATACCGAATTAAAAGCCGAATCAAAAGGCGCATAAGGACTAATCGGTTCAAGGTTTAGGCTAGATGGCTCTGATACCAAATGTTAGGATCTTAGTTTATTAGCTAACCTAATCACATGAACACATAAGTGGAATAATACCTTGATTCAGCGACGCCATTGGTCCGTGCGTGAAGGAGTTGGCTTGGTGGTAGCGCGATGAAGAGATGAGGGGCTCACCGAGATCCTCTCGGTGCTGGTTGGGTCTTCGAAATCCTTGCACCAAATCCCTTGATCGGTAGGAAATGTCGGGGCTTGGCTAACTCAAAAACCTCTTTTTCTCATACGTTTGAGTGCCGACTGATCCCCTTTTAATATGGCGCCAGATTTTGGGACCAAACCAAATTAGCTATAATTGCTCCCGATCAGAGCGTGATTTTCGGATCTCTTTTCTTAATTTTCGGCATTTTCGTTATTCCTGAAGATCACAACTAACAGATTCGAGTAAACTTGGTAACCATCATCAATTCAACATGAACAAATTTTCGATAATAATGAAAGCTTAAGCTCGAACTCGACTCGATTAAACTCCGTAAGAGTTAACATCGATAATATTTAACGACCGAGGCTCGCGAGCTATTCGAGGTCAGCTTATTGAAGATTGCGAGCTCGAGAGTAAGTTTGGGCTTGAACTGAGCTCGAAGCAAGACTAGAGTGAGGCAAACTTGAGCAACTCGCAAGCTTTAAGCTTTTTTTTAACCGCCTAGTAGTGAGTTTCTACTTTTTTTTTGGTCTGTTGGCCTATTTTTTTTACAAGTTTAGTTTTTGATTGAAATTATAAATCTAGCCTCATTATCAACTGCATAATGATTGAGAAGCGAGACAACACGTGTTACTGTTACCTGCCACGGTGTGGGACCGCATCAGGGGTATGGAATTGCAGTAGGTCCATGTGCCATTGTCAAGAAAGGACTATATTTGTAATTTGTAATTTGATTCAAATGTGGACCAAACATAAAAAAAAAATGGCTTCACCGGTAGCTTCATGCACGTCGCGTTGCTGCATCGTCGGAGATTCTTGTGTTCCTGTCCGCTCTCCGTGCATATATTGTCGGAAGGGCAACCTGACGATGGACCACTCTAATGGCTTTGCAGCTCTCAGCAAGTTTCGGCTCCGGCGCCGGAAGGCGTGGATTACGCGGCCGTACAAGCCAAGTGATCTCACCGAAATTTTCATACAGCTCGAAAGAACTCCACAAGGTGGAACTGTAGCTACCTTTTCTTTTTTCTTTTTTTTAAAAAAAAGAAAACAGCTGGGGAAACTACTGCTAGAATTTTACTAAAGCAAACCAAAGGAACAAAAACAAGGGAAACAAGAAATGGGGCCGGTGAGAAACCAGTCCAGCGGAAAAATAGCTACCTTTCTTGCAATGATGCTGTGATGAGAGGTGTTTCTATATTTTTCTTTTTAACAGTTGCATAAATATTAAAGTATGAATGAATAGTAGATGGTGATTATTTACCTTTTTATTTATTTTAAGATTTATATAATTTATATTAGGAGGAAAATCATTGCAGCTCTGTGATTTGGTGGAGAAGGCACTTACGCACGCACACGCAGGCAGTATTTGGAAATCCAACACGTCCTGGAGTCAGATCCAACACACCCGATCAATCTGTCACAAACAACGTGAGTAGTTGTGATGAGCGCTCGTACCTGTGTCTCTGCACGTTCGTTCTAGACCGCTCATTTATTGGTAAGAGATCTGATCCAACTTTGGCACTTACGGATGGATCATTGGATAAAAAATCGATGGTATAGATTATTTGTAATACTGTTTTAAAAATATCGTAGTAATACTGACACTGTAACAGACACTAATCGACGATCTGGACCATTCATTTCTTCTATCGAAACTGTGCTCGCGGAGGACTGTTGCTTTAAGTTTTTTTTTTTTGAAAACGGCAGAAACCGTGAGATATATTAGGAGGTGAAAAGTTAAATACATGGTGCAAAAGTCGCACCGAGATCGGAGAGTGAAGAGCAAGAAAGAAAAAGAAAGGGAAAAAAAGAAAGGAAGGGTCACGTCAGGCCGTGGAGGATGGTTTGTAGATGAGTTGCCCCCGCCGCCGCCCATAGAGCAGCCTCGTCCTTAATAGACTGAAGAATCTGATCGTGCTTTAAGTTGCAGTTGACTTACAACAACCACGAACTCTATCCTCATTTAACATGGTTGAAATGTTGAACGGGTAACATAAATTTAGTGCAACTATACCTTACCAAAGAAGAAGGAAAAAAAACATAATTGTAGTACATTATCAAGACGTGCAGACTACTTCCAGAAGTCTCGCTTTCCAGATGGTAGGAGCGTTTGGACTCTTGTAGCCACCGTCCAGCTCGAACTATTGACGACTTCTTATAGCATAAAAAGTCGAGAGTTTTCCGTAGTAGTTGATCCGCAACATGAATGCTTGATCATTTGGGTGTGCTCTTTAATATCCTCTACAATACTATAATAAGGTGCAATCATACCGGCTAACACCAAATAATGACCAATGTTTACATCACTGAGCTTACAGTCCATCAGATTTGACCTAGGCCAACTGCTCATATGCCCCTCTTGTATCTTCCATCGCTTGTCAAGTTCAAACCAAAGCTCTGTCAGATTATCAAAGCTACTGACCGATTTGGTTGCGTGAGTACGACCCATCGTTCAACAAGGTTCGCGAAGCTAGTTTCACTTGCAGTTGGCTCAACTCCTCTGGGCCTCAGCCAGAACTTTCAAGTGGTCTCTGTATTACCTGAAGAATGTTCAGAGTTGAAGTGCCTACCAAGCATCAAGCGGCTCATGATGAATGCCATCGCAAAAGCTCGCGGCTTTATGGCACGAAGCAGTTCTTGTTGAGCTGTACTATAACTGCGCATATGTGCAGTTGGAGCGAAGCGTCAGCTAACTCGACGTTGATGCATCTCGAGTTCTCGACAGCGGACAGCTTAGATGGTGGCCTGGTGCTATCAGGTTCCCAACAATTCTGCAAGGGAAGACGGTATTAGTTGAACTAGATGCATTTTAGTTCGTGGAATTGACAAAAAAAAAAAAAGAACAGTGCTTATCTGGATGCCTTTTCACACATTGCACTCTTACCAACAATAGAGAATAGTCCACAAAAATTACTAGTATGATTTGTTGGAAAGAAGAGAAAAAAAAAGGTATAGTAATTCGGTGGAGTAGAACTATACAGACTATTGATCAGTCACAACACACAACAAATTCCTTTGTACTCAACTATCTAAAGAATACTCTTCAACACCAGACATACTCCATAAAAAGAACAAGTAAAAAGAGAAAAAAAAATGCTACATGTGAGGTCTTTTAACTATGCATTCCTTTTTTCGGTTACATAAAGAATGGTGAGAAGTCAGCGGTGCATATACAGCGCTAACAGTGGAGCAGCTTCTCCCTGATTTAGGTAAGAGTTCTAAGACTCCACCTCCTACAGAACTGCTACATCAAAAAAGAAAAAGAAAAGGGAAAGAAACTAGACACATTTTACATGTTCCGCATACGGCTTAAGTCATGCACCTCAGAGCTGCCGAACGGTGCAAAGTCAGAACGCTGTAAATAATTCGATTGGCTCTTATTGGAAGAACGGTTCGTATGGGCTTCACTTGACATGGCATTGCTGGTTGGGGCGGTAACGGACGGTGTCTTCGTGGCCGGTGGCGCTGAGGTCGCTGGGCAGCAATGCCGGACATTGATCCTGTGTGTAATGGTTTCAGTTGAGGTGCTACCTGTTACATTGACCAAAAGAACAGCCTCCTTATCTCTTGTCGCTTCGGACCACCCATTTTGCAGCACTCCGTCCACAAATTCTTCTTGTGTGTAGAAGTCTTCATGATGCACGGTAACTTCCATTGTTTCTCCAGGTTCAACGAGACCAATTGATGGTTGAACCTGTATAACATAGCAAATAGGAGAGTGAATTACTGGTGCAGCTAGAAGCAGGATAAAAGTAAATGAGATGGCAGAACAGTAGAAGAAATGTAAGATCATCATAGGAGAAATCATAGCTTATCTAGCTCCTCGTACTTTTTTTTTTTCAAATCTAGCCCTTTGCGTATGCATTTTCAGATTTGCCCCTCCCCCACCGCAAAAGGCGCGGCAGATGACACCTATCCCCTGCTGTGCCAAGGGAGCACTGAAGCTAGCCGGCGCCCCGGGAGCTCGGCTGACCGCGGGAACAGCGTGTCCACCGCAGTAGGATGCCTTATGCTCTACCCGGGCGTGGTAGCGATGAGTCGTGCACGCTCCCACGCTCGCTTGCCTTGTCGTGGTGCCAGCCAACTTCCGTGCTCCCCGGACGCAGCAGGGGACAGGTGCTGCTTATCACGCCTTCCGCGGTGTGGAAGAAGGCCAAATTTGTAAATGCATGTGCGGAGCTAGATTTGAAAAAAAAAAAAAGATATACAGGGGGGCTAGATAAGCGATAATTTCAACACTGGATTCTAGGACTGCTATGATTGGCTAATGGTAGCATCTGGTACTTTATTTTTTGAGCTGGTGAGTGACAGTTTGCAATTCTAAGAAATTGGCCAGCCAGCATCTCTATCGGGATTCGTCCAATTTACGGTTTTTGGATGAGACCAACCAAATTTGATCTTCTTTCCTTCCTTTCACAATCACACATATTATAAGTACTGTATTTGTATATGCAATGACTAATATGAACTTGTCAAGCTATTCATGGATAAATTGGTAACCCACTACATCTTCACAAAAGAGCTATCCGAATGAAGCACTACAGATGAGACTATTTTGGTAAAGGTGATATAATTTGTGTTTCATCTAATTTTGCTTTTTCTAGAATGAGAAAACATCTTATATAGTTCTCAGAAGTAACTGATAAAGAAGTGTCCATCGTACAAGTAAAAGAGACGTTCTATGGTTCTCGAAATTTTATTCCCTAGAACGAAAAGGCATAATGTAAAATACCGAGTTGAAATCAACTGAGGCATTGAAAACTGAGTAATGAACAGAAGGTCCATTATACAAGCAAAAGAATGATTAATACTCTTAGGGCACTAGATAGAACTATAATACAGGGAGGTTACTAGACTGCTGTGAGGACTACCCTTTTGTTTCTAATGAAGCCAGGACCTGAGTGTTGAAGCCTCGTAGGATTCCTGCAAGCTAAATGTTGCGTAAACCTAAATTTAGATAACAAACAGGCTTAACTAGCACAAGAAACTCTGCCGAAAGACTGTCAGACTGAAACTATGATATACGCTATCAAAATATTAGTATGATATGGAAAAAGAAAGAAGTTTATAAGACTAAACAAACCCAAATCACACAACCGCAAGAAAAGCAACAGAAATATAGAAACTGAGCAGATAGATTAATCTATACCTCAAGCCAATGTGGAAAGCCAAAGGATGCCCTTGGAAGAAAATCAGATTTAGTTCCATCCTGCTTGCTGGTCCACTGGCCTTCGCACAAGATTTCAAAAGCAGCCTTGCTTGTTCCACAGTTATTAGTTATCCGAAGGATAACATGTTCTTGGTTTTCCAATATAATGTTGTTCGTGCTGATTATAGTGTCTGGAATATAATGGGACTTTTGAAGCCAACAATGTACTTTTTCATCAGATTTGATTATTTTTCCATACTCTTGCCTTCTTGTCAGCTCATCTACTCTTGCAATATCAACATTAAATGTACATCTCACCGGTTTATGATCACTATCCGTGACATCCATGCAAGCTTCGTAACTACAGAGAGAGAGAGAGAGAGAGAGAGAGAGAAGCATGTTATGTATGAAGGAATGTATATATACCTATCCAGATAAGCCCCGCAGATTCTCCCTAAAAAAGAAGTTAAGTGCTGTAGAATCTTACGATGTAATTGAAGCAACAACAGGACACTCTAATGAGCATTCAGATATTGATACAGAACGGCTATCTCGATACAGTATTCTATCACACCAAGCAGGTATTCTCTTTTTCTCGCCCGAATCATACCCTACATTGGAGTTGATGGGATAAAAATCAGCTCAGAAACAGGTTTTATGAATTTAATGAGCACATAATAAACTTTTGAAACTTCTTTGTGATAAAAATTGGAACTTTCTAACTGACACAAGAACTTTAAGAATCAAAATAGACAATACCTGCAAGACCGGGTTGGTGTCTTTGGAATTTGTAAGTTGGAGGAAATGAGATCAAACCTTCACGCATTCCTTGAAACACCTTTCCTGCCTTCATTTCTGCCCGAAGTTGATCCCTTTCTCTAAGCCAGTCAAAGCTCCTTTGTGAAACCATGTCCCTTGCTTCATCATAGGTGATACCATAAAGTCGATAGTTGAAATCACCAAGAAAGACGACCATGTCAGCTTCTGCCAGGTCAGGTCTATCTTCATCTGCTTGATTTCCATTGGCCTGCCATTATGACAAATACCTATACATAAGTATGCTTTGTTGCCATGAAAAATAATAAGGTTGGATATTATTCTATAACGCAGTTTGATGATCACATACATTCACAGCTTTATGCAATTGGACAGAAGTATAATAAGCTGTACCAGAAGAGAAAAAAAAGATGTTATAGACATAGTTTACAATAAAGTACCACATAATAATACTTGAAGGAACATCAATAAGAAAAAAGCCGACTATATGATTTGAAATTGAACCAATGACCCTCGCATTACAAAGAGGAAAGGTGAGAATGAAATACCTGCAGATCCATGAGGTTTGTTAAAAGTCATTGTCCGATAAATATGATCGAAGTCAGCATTACGACGGTTAACGTTTTCTAGATGTGCAGCAAAATGGTTGCTCACAAAACATATCCTGCGATCATAGACTCTTATTCTTAATCCGACACCACCCTGCAAGAAGGATTACCTGTCATTATGCAATGCAAAATGGCAAAGAAAATATGGAAACATTACTTTGCCAAACGTGAAAAGGATAATAAGCAACTAATGACTTCCATTTTTCTGAGAAATATGATTCCAATATGTCATTAATTAGTTACAACATTTTTTTTCTCTGCAGACTGCTGAGATTGCAAACTTCTATATATAACCATCACTCGAATTCTTTCACCTACATAAAACATGTTTTTTCTGATTATATATTAAATCACTCCAATATTCCTGTGTAGATTGTCAGTTTCTGTTTCCTTTTGTTTTGGCAGAAATATTTCTAGTTATTTTATGAGTAAATTGCAGTTTGCACCAGATAAAGTGTGTGTCATGTTACACTTTGGACCAGGGTGGATTAGGCAATAGTTTCACTTTGCACCAGGGTAGACAAAACACAGTTGCACTTTGCACTAGTCTAAACACCTTGGTCTAACCGACTGGATCACTCTACAGCCCGAATCAACTCGTCCAGCTGAGGAGTCCACGCGTATGATGAACTGGTGCCAGACCCGACCTCTATTCTCACATGCAGAGTGCTCGCATGGGAACTGGTGCCATCTCCCCTTTACCCCTCCCTCTTCTTCTTGGCCCAAGGAGTACGTAGCGGTGCCATTATTGCATCCAAGCTCCACCGAAGAGTATGTTTGGGGGAGTTGTGCTTTAGCTTTAGGCCAAAAGCTCCCCCAAACAGCATAGCTACAAAGCAGTTAGGAAACTAAGTCACAGCAGAAGCACCCCAAAAGCTGAAGTTACTGAGGAGGAGTTTTTCAGTTGTGGCTTTACTTGACCATCTTCTACCTCGGTCGCTCTGTATTTTTGACCTCCGCCACCCCGCCTCGCCACCTCCACGTCACCTCCCCACTCGGACGTCGCTGTACTTCGCTATGTTGTTACCTCACCGCTCGATTGGCCCTCAAAAGCTACAACTGCAACAGCTAGTTTGCCAAACAGCATAACAAAAAAAGCCACAGCTGCTTTACAGCCCAGCAAACCAAAATCAGCTTGTCAGCCCAGCCGCAGCTCCCCCAAACAGGGCCTCTGTATCTGGTGAGCTTCTTAAAAAACCGTTCGTGTCACGTCATGTTCCACCGCTTCCTCCTGCACACCCCAAAATTAACGTGTTTCATGTATGCAGCTGCTTGCAATCAAGGTTATTCTTCTCCAGATCCGTCTATCTTCTCCGTCCTGGTTCATCGCGATCGGTGAGATTGCATTCGATTACTTCTTACCTGAGCATCCCCTTGTCATCCTCTATCTTTTGACGCGCTCACCTCTCTTCCCTGACACTGTAGCACCACTGCCACCAACACCCTTCCGCCACCACTGTCCTCTATCAGCATCAGCATGTCTCTAGCGCATCTCAATGCACACCACAACAACCACCAGCTTTCTCTCACTTCTTGCGTTCCATTTTGCCACCACACCCCCGATGCGCTCTACCCGCTACCCCAGCCACCTCCTCATGCCATCTCTATTTGCTAATGTGGAGGGGCGCTACATCACAGCCCACGTGAATGAGTGGCTCACCCACGGGTGGGTCCTGCTTGTCAGGAGATGCACCGATTTAACCCAAAGATGGCTAGCTAGTGTGAAGTGAAAATTATTTTGAAACACCCTGGTGTAAAGTGAAACTATTGAGTAAACGCGGTGCAAAGTGAAACAACAAGCAATTTACACTTATTTTATAGTAGGCAAAAGGAGAAAGAGTAGATGGCGAGTGGTAATTAATACATCAACATGGTAAGTGGTACTTTAAAAAACAAAAAGAGTTAATACACATTTTTTATGATCATGTACCTTGTTGCCAATGGCACGGCCAAAGCCACATGGCACTGCAGCAACATCAACATCACCAACGTGTGGCTTAAGGTCTTTCCTTGCCCTTGAAATAATCATAACATACATGTCATATGTATAACAGATGAGAAAAGTGTGAACGCAAAAGGTGATAATTAAGTGATAACAGAAATTAATATTGTGCAATCAATAAAATAAATGATTTCATGACAAGTCAATACCATGCAGCAATAAGCAATCCAGCCAATTGCCTTGAACCAACTCGGTGGAAGGATATCCCCTCATTAAGTGTCTTGCCAATATTGTCAATCCACCACTGCCCATTGGCACTGCCCTCAAGCCCTACCTAAGGCCATAAGCAAGAAAACTTGAATCAAATGTTCACCTTAGAGAACTTACACACAGCAAGAGCAATAACAGTGTATAAAGTGTTAGGCTAATAGCTGGTGCTGTTCAGATTTGCAAATTGGACTGAAAGCAGAAGGAAAAAACGAAATATCGTAATGAGTAATGCCCTACCCAAAAAGGAAGTACTTAAATGCATTATTCCCTTTCAGTTCCCAGTGGCATCATCAACAAATCACTAACACATTAACACTTAACATAATTTTAACATGGAACCAAATAAATTGACTTCTCAAATATACAGTTGTGTAACTGTAAAAGAAAAGCCTGCAAACTAGAGCCATAGGATGAATCACTATGCTTAGGAAAATGCAATATTCGTTCCTAGTGGCTAAATTAGAGTAATAAAAACTCTAGATTGAGAGCAAACAAGAAGAAGAATGTAAATATACCACAGCACAAACAATAAGACATAATTATGATACAGTGTGTGCAGAGGTATAAATAAGTAAATTAATTAGCTCGGGACCGTCACAAAGATGTATAAATTGGAAAATGCCATCCAATGGAAGGCTGACATGGCAGGCCTGGGGTGATATGTCAGCGACAAATTGGATAGTATTTTCCAACTCACTGATCTTTGTGATGGTGAGCAATATTAGTGAATACAGATAGATGCTTGCATACTGCAGAACCAGGAACATTACAAGTAAATAATACTCCCATCATTTCATAATAAGTTCATCTTCCACTCTTCAAGCAAATTTAGAAATGGTGTAGTCAATAATTGCTCAGTGCTATCTCTCTATTACTCCCAGCGTAGTACGTGGAAAATACTCACTAAATGCTCCCTCGATTTCTTAGAGGCCTTATATTTTGAAACAGGCAAGAGGCAAACGGTGCATTACATTATGAAATGGAGGGTGCACAGATGATAAACATATCATCAGACATGATACAAATTGACTGCTTTAATTATATACTTCAACTTTAACATTCTTACTGCAGAAACATTCTTTCTATTTTCACTTGTCACTTATTTGCCTTGCCCTACATGAATAATAACTTCCCCTGCTTGACTCAATTGAGCAACAAAACAAGAAACAGTGAAATAACTAAGGCAAGGTCAAGGATATTACACTTTCTTTAGCTGCAGCCATGGCAAGAACTCCAGCACCCATCTCGACCTCTTGCAAGCCAACAACCACCAACCCAGCATCAGATGATGCATTACCAAACCATGACCAAAGAGATTCAGGAGATGCTTTCTCCTGCCCAACATTCCAAGTTCCAACCAGTACTTTAATGTTCTCTAGCCTTGTATATGACAACTCCCTATTCACCAATTCAGTTCGCAGAATATGATCCACAGGGCCAGGGGAAGTTAGAGGCCATCCTCGAATACCGCCATGATGAGCCAGAGTAAAGATGTAAGAACCACCAATCGCCATCTTTATGACTGGACAGCTATGCCCAGTCCATCCTGCCAGAAGATTACCTTCAACATCCATGACTTGAATAGTACCACTGGCATAGCCCACCCACACCCTTTCTCCAAGTGCCTTTATGCATTGAACAGAAGAACTATGATGATGGAATTCTCGTAGTCGACTCCCATTTCCATCCCACAAGATAATCGAACCATTTGTGCAACCTGACCAAATTGTTCCATCCATTGCTTGAGCCACTGCTTCTGTTTGACAGGTATCTTCGACAAATGTCCCTTTTGTTGCAACTCTGCGTACTGCATCGGCTGCCCCATCAAGGCATTCCTAGATTTCTGGAAAAATGTGAAAGAACCTTGTGGTTTCTCCTTCTTTGCAGGTTTTACTTTGATCTCTTCCTCTATAAATTGTTCTGGCATCATTGGTGCCTCTAGACGAGCTGACTCCACTTGGCCATCCATGCCAAATACTTTTAACAGCTCCCTTGTCCGAGCATCCCTGTAGAAAGCATATAAGAAAACTTAGTTCCAATCGGAGTTGAGGAAACTGATGCAATTCATCTATATTTATGAAAGCATACCAAAGAGCAAATGTCATGCTAGTTAGACTCCAAACTAGCGGTCGGCAATGATCAGCAAGCATGTGTTTCACATCAGTAGTGGGCAAAGTGCACACGATACCAAATGTGGCATGGTTCCTAAGGTCAACATATGCTCTTTCGACCAGCAAAGCAGCCATATGTTTTTCTCCTGGTGTTAGCGAGAGGGACTTAGCAATGGCGTCCCAAGGCCATGCCTTTATAACACCCCCTTCAGAGCCTGACCATATTTCACCTGTTTCCAAGATATTGAAATGAAACATATCATTTTGGGACAACTTTTCACCTATTTTTAATCCACATCTAGATGTTCAACTCTTATATGCAATGACAGAGATGCATGAATGTCAAACAGCAAAGAACTAGTGATCCAGCCATTGACAATGATTGAATGCAAAACAAAAGCAGCAAAATAAAGCTGACAATTAAGTTTTGATGCGAAATAAACTGCACATTTAAAAAAATAAGCAGAAACTGGTGATGGGACCGATGAGGTTGACATGAAGATGAAGACTCTAGAGTTGGGAGGAAAACTGATACAATGTGAAGCGATAGAAGAGGAAAACCGCAGAAAGGGAGTGCTGTGAGAAGAAAAGGAAGTCAAGAATTGAAACTATTTGAGCTAGGCAATTAATGAGATTGGAACTGTAAGGAAGTGATGAGATGGATTGTAATGTACTGACCTTAAACTGTGTGTTAACTCAGTTTCAATAAAAGAAGGGATTGTGGCTTCGGTTTTGACATTCTATTCATCTAAAAAAACGAGATAGCATCTTTTTAAGTAGGCTTCAAGGTAGTCAATCAAGAACCATATTGTCTTAACATCTCTGCAATTGGTAAGTACTGCTTTGGATTATTGCATTAGTTACCTAGGATATGAGAGTTAAGCATTTCATAAGCTAATTCTTTTCTTTGTCAAAAGATATTCCAAAGGCTGATTCTACCTTCCAAAATTTCTCCAGCTTAAAGTAAAAGGTGCCAATGTGCCAAATCCATGCATATTCACCTACAAAAAGTTGAAGGCATGATACCATTCCAGAAAAACTTGTAACACTAATATTCCATGTCGAGATGTCCACATCTCATACAGAACCAAAAAAATAAAAATCTTGGACATAACGTAATAACTAGCTGAAATTTAATGAATGGCAACAACTTCTGATTTAGGCTTCTAAATGCTGATTTGCAGCACGTCAATAGCTAATGAAGCCCAAAAAATATCTTTTCTTATCTCTGCTCTTACTACTACCCAGTCACGTAAAATCAGCTTATTGAACATTTCCAATAATCTTCACACCTTTCCGCACCAACAAGTGCCATTGCCTGACTGCGCTCACGGCTCAGTCTTATCCAGTGCATAATTTGATTTTCCTCAAAGCAGTCAATGAAAAAAGAAAATTGTTAGAGGTGATCAAGGCAGCAAGCTTCTCACCGTATGACGTAACGACCATGGAGAGCACCGGCGTGCGGCTGTACGCCTGCCACGTCAGGGCCTCCTTGAACATGGGCGCATTCCCGCCGCCATCCTCTGCAGCCGCCGGTGCCGTGGCGAGGTCCATGTGCCACGACCGGATCCTCCCGTCCTTGTGTCCCGTCCACACCAGCCGGTTCGCGCTGTCTACCGCGATGCAGAGCGTGGGCGGCACGAGCACGGACTCCGTGAACGGCGCGCTCTCATCGTCACCGCGGCGCGCCCCTGCGCCCCACCCGGCGAACACCTCGTCGAGGCTCCACACCCGGATCCCGGACTCGGCGCCCGCCCAAAGCAGCCGCCGCTGCGGCTCGCACGCGAGCGTCCGCAGGAAGGAGCCGACCTGCGTCTCCCGAAGCGGGTGGGGCCGCACCTCGAGCGGTGGCGGGCGGCCCGGATGCATGGCCGCGCGGAGCGGCACGCGGAAGATGCCCTCGCCCCCGCCCGCGCCGACGAATTCCGGCAGCGCCCCGCCTGCGCCGCCGTACTCCGACATGGCCCGTTCCAGCGTTACCGAGCGGCCGCCGCCGTCGCCGAAGGAGGCCGCGGATAAGTACATCGACTCGCCGTGGTGGTGGTGGGGCGGGAGCTGGTGCGGGTAAGAGACGCAGCGCGCTGGGTCGTGGCGGTGCGCGGAGGCTGATGCGATGGGGTCGTCGTCGAGGCTGTGCATGCGGAGCGCAGCGTGGCGGGCGTACGCGGCCGCGACCACTTGGTCGCGCGATAGCGGCTGGCTGTAGGAGATGCTCTTCCGATGCGGCGCCCGCGCCCCGGCCGCCTCGTCGTCCGGCTCCATGACGCCTTCGTGGCTCGCGGCCCTCGCGTGCGTGCTCCTGGTCGGGCAATTTGGGCTCGGATTCGCGCGGGCACTCGGAAGCGGGCAAGGAGGAGGAGTGAGGCGAGCGCGGGAGGGGAGAGGGGTCGGAGCGGAGGGAGGCCACCCGTTGCAGGAGCGGAAGGGGGAGAGGAGCCGCGCCGTGGAGTCAAGGGAACTGGTGTGTGTGTGAGTGTGGACTGTGGAGGTGTGTCTGCTTATATGGGTGGATGCCTCGTGGACCCGGCCCACGGCCAACGGGGTCCCGTCCCGGCGCCGCCCGGGCGTGCCAGTGTGAATGCCGACGCCTCGACGGTGTAGAAGCTCTTCACCACGATGCTGGACTGGAACGGAGGTATGCTATGCCAACCGGAATTTTTTAAAATAAATTTACAAAAATAAATACCCAAAAAATCTACAAAAATGCACCTCCCCCTGCCAATTGAATCGGACGACCAAACTCTGTTGCTAAATAAAATAGTCAAATAAAATGACAATATATATTGGTTTTGTTGCTAATTGAATTGGTTGATGGATTCATTTGGTCAACGGTCTAAGGTTTCTTTTGCACCTTGTCGTCAATTTATTTGGCACTGTCACTAGTTCATTTGGCGGCATGTGGTATATTTTTGTAAATTTTTAGTGTATTTTTTCTAAAATTATTTAAAAATGTATTTTAAAAATTCTCGGGATTGCTACCTTGAAAGCTTCGGCCTTTCCAAATGGAGCAACTAGGACTAGACGTGGGGCATTGGATTGGGTTTTTTGGGGTTGGCTCGTGGCACGGCATGCATGCGCACAGGCCATGTTGAGCTCGCAACAGAGCATGATGAAAAGCACGGTACGGCATGCGCTGCAAGGGTCATGTTTGGAATGACACAGCACGCTATAGGCCGACAAACACAACGCAGGCACGGCAGCACACGGTAGTGCATGACACTATCGCGTTCATTGTATACAGAAAACAGGAAGAAAACCGAAATGGTAAAGAGGTGGAGTGTGGAGTACCTGCTCACTGACGTTGAGCGCACCTGCGTCTGCGATGCCCTGTCGTGCCCCTTGGCGAGCGTGGTGGTGACGGCAACTGTGGGATTGACCGACACCCAACGCTCTTGTGACGGCATCCATGCACCAAGCAGACGCTCGTTGCGGCAACAGTGACGGCAACATGACCATGGCAATGGTGATGGCGGTGTGGCCATTGCGATGTCGCCCGCACAGCTTACTGTCCCAGGTTAGCATTCCCAGCCTGCTCTCAAAATACAAAAAGGGTTATGCTTAGACTGGCATAGCACTTAAGGGGCCTTAGGTTGTGCCCAGGCTCGTAAGAGACAAAGTGGGCCTAGCCAGCACGGTACGGTGGGGTCGCCAAGCTATGCCAATGTGGAGAAGGAATAAGAACTAGTGATATATTTATAAAATATTTTAAAATTATAATAATATGAAAGTATTTTTTGAGACAAAATATATATTATTTTTATGTGTTTATTCTAGATATTAAAAATTACATTGATAACCAAAATTTATAATGTTTGATTATACGTAATTCAAAACGACTTGCTTTCCGTCACCGAAATAGAAAATGAAAAATAAGGCTTAAGACTTAGTAGTCCTCCTTAGAGTCATCTTTGGAAAAAGGCCATGATTTTTTTACACACGATTAATCTCACCAGGGTTCATAAAATTGATGAAACTAGCTCAAAAATCAAGCGCATCGAGCCGGTTTGATCTTTAAAACCGCTCGGTAAACCGATGGGATTCAAATGCAAACTCAAGAATTTTAGAAAATTTGAAAAAATTTATCAAAAAGTGTTAAATTTTTTTGAAAAAATTTATGTGAGGTTCTGAGGAAATGCTAATGATTTTATAAAATTTTTAGATAATTATCGTATATGTGTATTGTTTGAAAATTATGACAGTGCTACTTTTTTTATATATATTGTTCTATTTTTTACTTTCTATGGGCACTAAACGAAGTATAATATTTCAATTTTTTTTGTAAGGTGCAGATGCAATTCTAATAATTTTTTAAAATTTTTTAGATAATGATTAGACCTATGTATTTTAAAAAAATTCTAACAGTGGTACTATCTTTGTATATGTTCTTCAATTTTTTATTTTCTAGGGGTACTAAATGAAGTCTAATATTTATGAAAATTTTAATACATGGTCATTGGGCACTTTTTATGGTACCATTTAAATTTAAGGGCATGACCAACCCCATACATTTTTATACTAACAGTGTCTCTGTTTCTTTTCATTAATTGTTGTTTTTGATTTTTTAGAAGCACTAAATGATGTCAAAAATTGTTGAATTTTCTCATAGGTGTTTTATAGATTAACTGAGATTTTAATTTTTTTGTTTTTTTCTTATTTTTTTTTATTTTTGTTCGGTGTGACGTAAATCAAATAAAATTGCTTGAAAATCAAAAAAATCGCTCGAAAATTGAAAACAGTTTGAAAATCGAACAAAACTAGTCAAAAATGGTAAGATCGCTTGATTTTATTTTTTTTCACCGTTGTTTGACCACCGAGTTTAAAATTTTTTAATTCAAACTTCTTCTGTTTCTACCTATTTTCCATTGGTTTTTTACAGATTTTTGTAAATCAAAAATCGTTTGAAAATCTAATTTTTGATTTTGTGAACCCCGGTTCCCGCACACCTCAACCAAACAAGTCTTAATCACCATTTCTAACAATTCTTTTGTTTTGTCATCATCAGCATCATGCAACTTCAGTGATAATTATACATAAGATAAGATTACTCGATGACATAGATATAGGTAGGGCATAACCTTTTAAGAGGTGCTTTCATGTTTTTTTTAAGTTGTACAAATTTTAAAGCATAAATAAAGGGCATATAGTGATTACTTACTCATTCGCTTGCTTTAAGTTTTATACAACTTGTATTAGGAGGAAAAGTATGAAAATATTGCTGGAACCTTTTATGTAAAATATGTGATAGCCTGGTAGGCAAAATCACACTACTTTATCTAGCACTGAAAAAAAAAGATAGTCCTTCTACAATTCACCAAATTTATCCGATCATGTTTTGATCAGTACCCGTCAGCCGTAGAAAATTGTTAGGATGTAGACTCATGTTATAGCTTTTTATACATCGTTAATTTTCTAGTCTTGTGCATATTTTTTTGTTAGTAAAATAGTTTTATTTATGACCGTTTCTATGATAGGGGATGAGGTTATTTTTATAATTATGTTTAAAAAAGTTAGATTTAAAAAAAATTTATTGTAGAGCTATAAAAGTGATGATTTTTTAATTTTTAAACCGGGTCTAGACATGTCCAAGGCGAGGGACTGGGCGCCCATTATGTGGTGGGCACGTTGGAAAGCACGGCTATTTTGCTTCTTTTTTCTGCCCTCTCGCTTTCGGTTGCCCATGGATCCGGATAATCGGACTGAATCTTGACAAGTGGCTATGATCTTCTGCTTGCTCCCAATAATCCAGTCGCCACCAAGTCATCCTGGTCGGAAACTATGCAGGTGCCGACCAACATTAAGGAGGGACGCCGACGTGCCCATTATCCTTTCCAGATCGCTTCCAGGAGCAAGATAATGTAAAAAGAATGTCAAAAGTATACTTTCATCGTACGCCAAGAGGCAGTCAGGCAGAGCATCACATGGTCGCAGTGCATCGTGACTCGTCAATCACACACCAGTAGACTTGATTTGATCCGATCGTGAGTAGCGAATCGTCGCGCACTAGCGTTCAGCTTCTTGCCACCATGAGAGCTCTTCAAACGAAGCCGCAATTTGTTGTTATCAGTTACAACTAGGATACTTTTGGCGGGTAACCCGTCGCGTGTGCTTTTTTCATAGAAATAATTTTTTTTAGTGATGTTTTTTTAAATATTTTGAGAAAACGAGCGAAACAGTTGGAAGGACATAAACAAAATCACTTTTTGTTTTTAACGTAATATGACATGCACGTTGTTTTTTTCGAAGAAATAATTTCATATTTTTCAGCATATTTTTTTTTGTTATTTATTTAGGATCCTCTCACAAAAGATCCGTAATTTTTCTGAAAGTCTTCTTCGTAAAAAACCGTAGAAAGGATCTATACATAATTACGATTTTTTTCAGAAACCAATACGCGAAAAATAACTTTTGAGTCAAGCTGGCCAGTCGGCCGAGCCGAAGCTCAAAGCAAAGAGAGCATGAAAACTTTTCTCACATTAATAGATGTATTATACAGATGTCACTCTTGGGAATGGTATGACTTTGCGTCGATATGGGGATGAGGTTGCACTGACGGCCCTACTACTTATCGAGTGACGCAAGTACACCGCTCACCTCAATCAATCAGCTAGAAAATAATTATGCTGGAAATAACTGTTGTCTCTTCAAGTAATATTCAAAGTGTTTTTGTTTCTTTTGGTGACAGCCGGTCTCACGATTCCACGTGACAACGCACGAGAGGCCGACAGGTTTTAAAACCGATAAAAACGATTTAAAAATCACGGTTTTTAATTTTACTGTTACGGCTAGAGATTTAAAACTGTTAGGTAAACTAGTCTAATTAAAAAAGTTATTTTTTTTGAAAAAAATCTATACGATGTAAACCGCTCAAAAATTGACTTTAAGATACGTTTAATTGGTTGGTTAATTTTCGGTGAAAATCGAGCGTTTTTCGTTGAACACCGAACGTTTTTGTTTTTTTATTTTTTTTACAATTTTTTTTTATTTCTTAACCCTTTGGCTTCGAAGATTTTCGAGCGTTTTTTTCAAAAATGGTTTTGTAAACCCTGCGCACAACCTTTTGAGTCCAATCAAGCAACCTGTGCTAGGTCTCTCTGCATGACAAAAGAAACAAAAGAGTTTGCCTCTCAAATACCAAAATTTGGTCACCAAATTAGTTATCAATATTTTGGTTAAAGATTAGCAATAAGATAAACCATAGAGACAGAAGTGAACAGAATTTTATCAAAATATGATAACAAATCAAATGCTTATCAAATTTAGCCAGTATCATTAAAGATTTGATAAAACAAATATTATTACCTATTAAAAACAAACCGAACAGACATGCCACCTGCTTGCTTAGCTGCAACGAACAGCCTGTACTCCGGTAGGGGTAGAAATCTGCAGCAAGGACGTCGCGTCCTGTTTGGCCAAGCTAAAAACTCTGGTACTCTACTAACCAGCTGTCGGGTAGGGCGAAAGCTGAACGACACTATCGCGACCGAAACCACTTCTTATTAATCAGCACAATCATACCCCTACTAATTAGGGATGAAAACGGATATCCGAATTTCTGAACAAATTCGATATTTTTAAATAGATATATAACGATTTTGGTTTTCATTTTTTTAACACTTTAGCAAGCTCATTATAAAAAATAAGATTATAAAATTAGATAAAAAAAATTACGCATTATTTGCTTCCCATAAATAAAAAGGTGAAAAAATATCTGAATCCGTATCCGATTGATATCTGAATTTTGTTTCTATCATTTAAATAAATATATAATGAATTTGAGGTTCATTTTTTATGAATTTGAATAAGCTCAACACCACAAACAAGAATATGAATTCGGATAGAAAATTCTATATCCTATTTGTTTTCCATTGAAGAACAAAGACAAAAAAATTGATATCCGAATTACTATCCGTTTTCATCCCTACTACTAATGTGGATAAAATTCCCGGAAGGACACGCTATCCACGTCACGCCCATACCATTCAAAGCCTGGCGTGTGGCGTCGTTTTGAGGCCGGCTGGCTCGGCCGCCTCAAAACATTTTTTTTATGTTTTGGTTCCTCAAAAATTTCGTAATTACAAATAGGTCCTTCGCGATTTTTTGTGAGGGAAGAATTTTTCTCATGAAATCGCGCTTGGGTCCCTCACACGCCATTTTACGTAAAGAACCTCACGTTAAATTCAAATCGCGGACAAGCCCTTTTCTAATTTTTCAGGATAGCAGACAGGTCCAAAAACGTAACATTCAGATCCTTACTCCTTACATCTAGGTCCTTTCTCCGTTTTTCCCGGAAAAAATGTTTTCGTCACCAGAAATATTTGTGCAGCTCTATCTCTAGACTTTAGACTTTTTTCCCAACTCGATTTCCTATCTCGATCTCTAATATTTTTTAAAACATGTATTATTACTCGGTGAGCGCGTAGAGTGTTAGACTCGGCAAAAGAATGTTGTCATCTCTGATAATTTTTTACCCTTTTTCCTTTAGACTTTTTCCCCACCGCGGTTCTCCAGTTCGATCTCCAATATTTTCCAAATAATTCATCGAAATAGATATTTTTGCGACTCTATCTCTCTATTTTTCTCGTTTCGCTTGTTATTTCGACGATTTAGGAAATAAGACGCCGTCGAAAAAAAGGAATTTTTTCTACGAAAAAACGACGCATGCGGCGTGTTACGTAGTGAAAAATTTTGTGTTCTTTCAACCGTTCGGTTCATTATTTCGACGATTCAAAAAATAAAAGCTTCGCCGAAAAAAAAAATTTCTACGATGCTAGGAAAATTATTTCGGAGATTCAAAAAATGATTCTGCGTGTTTTCTCGACAATCTGCGCTTCGATCTCAATATTTTCCTGATAATTCATCGAAATAGATTTTTTGCGACTCTATCTCTATATTTTTTTCCGCTTTAGCCGTTATTTCGACGATTTAGGAAATAAGACGTCATTGAAAAAAAAATTTCCTCTGAAAAAACGACGCTAAGACAGATTGTATTATTTCATTGCTTTCGCTCATTATTTCGCCGATTCAAAAAATAAAAACGCCGTCGGGAAAAAAAATTCTACGATACTAGAAAAATTATTTCGACGATTCAAAAAATGATTCCGCGTGTTTTCTCGACGATTTTAAAAAATATACCACCGAAAAAACAAAAATTATTCCTTCGAAAAAATACCCCAAATATAGATGGAAGACTTCCCGGTTGGAGAGCCCCTCCACCTGTCACTTTTGCAATTTTGCAAAAAAGCCCATGCGTTTGTTGAAATTACGGATAGGTCCCTAGAGATTACAAACAGGTCCTTCGCGATTTTTTGTGAGGGGAAGATTTTTTCCCGTTTCTCGCGTTTGGGTCCCTCGCTCGCCATTTTACGGGAAAACCCTTCCGTTAAATTCAAATCGCGGATAAGCCCTTTTCTAATTTTTCAGGATAGCGGACAGGTCCAAAAACGTAACAATGAGGTCCTTGCTCCTTACGTTTAGGTCATTTCTCCGTTTTTCGCGGGAAAAATTGTTTTCATCAACAGAAATATGTGTGTAGACTTTTTTCCCATCTCGATTTTCCATCTCCATCTCTGATATTTTTTAAATCATGTATTATTACTCGGTGAACGCGTAGAGTGTTAGACTCGACAAAAGAATGTTGTCGTTTCTAATGCTTTTTCAACCTTTTCTCTCTAGATTTTTTCCCCACCGTGGTTTTCCACCTTGGCCTCCAATATTTTCCAAATAATTCGTTGAAAGAGATATTTCTACAACTCTATCTCTCTATTTTTCCCCCTTTCGCTCATTATTTCGACGATTTAAAAAAAAAAACGCCGAAAAAAAATGTAATTTTTTCTACGGGAAAACGACACACGTGGCGTGTTACGCCGCAAAAAAATTTGTATCCTTTCAGCCGTTTCGCTCATTATTTCATTGATTTAAAAAATAGAGCGCCGCCGAGAAAAAAAGAAAATTTTTCTTTAAAACGACACGCCAGATGCCGCAAGTCTCTGAATTTTTTTTAAATATGTATTATTACTCGGCGAACGCGTAGAGTGTTATACTCGATAAAAGAATATTGTCATCTCTAATAGTTTTTCGCTCTTTTCCCTCTAGACTTTTTCCCCACCGCGGTTTTCCAGCTCGGTCTCCAATATTTCCCAGATAATTGGTCGAAAGAGATATTTCTACAGCTCTATCTCTCTATTTTTTCCCCGTTTCGCTCATTATTTAGACGATTTAAAAAATAAATCACCACCGAAAAGAAAAGGAGATTTTTCTACGAAAAAACGGCACGCACGTCGTGTTACGCCGCAAAAATTTTTGTGTTCTTTCAGCCATTTCGCTCATTATTTCGACGATTAAAAAACTAAAACGCCATCAGAAAAAAATCTACGGAAAACCGAACCGCGCGGCGTATTACGCCGCGAAAAAATTTCTAGTAGTATATATCTTGTAACGCCTAACTGTACCCCTACCTCACGTAGGTACAGGTTTGTCAATGTGCAAATTATTCAGTCAAAAGCCGTCACTAAATGAACAGCCACAAAGACATAAACAACCACAGGTACAAGTAATCAATTCATAAAGCCACCACCACCCACATGCTACAACCGCACTTTCGGTGACTTGAGTCTGGAGCAAGGGTCTGATTCGAGGGTAAAGAGTGGATGGGACGAGAGGTGATTTATCTTTTTACACTCATTCACTATTATAAAAGGATTTATATTAGACTCTTCATCATTAATGATTTTTAAAAATCATCTGTAATAAAGTGTCATTATAGACGGTTTTTTGCAAAAACAGTCTGTGATGAGTCTCGGGCACATCTCTCTCATTACAGATGGTTTTAACAAAAAATCGTTTGTGATGAGGACGGTTTTAGTAAAAAACTGTGTAATATTGCTTCCCTCATTACAGATCTCATCACAGACGGTTTTAACCAAAAACCATATGTGATTTGGATCTCAATATATATTTACTTGATCGCGTCGTCTTTCCTCTGGCCCAAACCCTAGCCTAACCCTACACGCCGTCTCAACCCCGCCGTCTCCCCTAGGCGTCCCCGATGCCCCCGCCCCGCGGCGTCCCCGCCGACCTCACCCCTACCGACTACTGCTTGGCTCCCTAGTAGTACATACGACTTCTGTAATCGCAGGCTAGCCGTGAGCCCGTGGCTAGATGGAGTCATGGAGAGGGTCGAGACCAGCCTTGCCTTGCTCAAGTGGATCGAGGACCAGCGCGCGACAGCAAGGCCTAGATACGTTCGGCGTCAGTGCGTCGTCGTCACCGCGACACGAGCCCTGTCCCCGTACGCTTCGGCAAAACGACCAAAAAAACGAGCGTCGCGCGCGGTCGGCACGGACGTGTGCGTGCGCGCGCAAGCAACGCAGCGGCCGGCCGGCGGCCTCGCCCGCGCGGAACGCAACGCCACCGCCTCGCTGTCGCAGATAGGGATGGCAATCTTACCCGATTACCCGTGTACCCGCGGGTAAAAACCCTAATGGACGTGGGTATGTTCCTCTTTTATTACCCGCATGGGTATGTTTATGGCCCGGCTACCCGGCGAGTAAGCGGGTATGGGTATGGGAGCTTCACGCATCCGTTCCGCCCGATTACCCGCCACCTCCTATTGACATACAGGCTAAAACAGGCACCCAGTTGGCCCCTCGATCCCTAATTTGTAGTATCTCATTTCAGTAATTATTGAACTTGACCATATATGTATTATTTGTTTGCATATATTATTTTAATTATTATTCTTATGTACATTTGAAATTTTGAATCATTGATAATCATTCTTTAATCTATAGAATGTTGCTAATACCTATAACTTCATCAAAAAGATTGTATTAGTATCATAACTCATTAGCTTCTAGTACCATTTGGTTGGAAAGATTGTTGATGGTGGCGGTATGCGGGTATACCCTGGTATCGAGTATGCCATGCAGTAATGTATGGGCGAGATTTTCACCGCGATTATCAGCGGATATACCCGTGGGGGAGATTTTGGTTCGCGGGTATGGGTATGGGCGAGTACTACCCGTACCCGCCGCACCCGATTGCCATCCCTAGTCGCAGATGAGGAAACGGCATCTGACCGGAGGCTTGGCTTTTTTTTTGGTCGTTGATTTTCCTTAGGTTTGGGTACAATCCTAAAAAAATTTTAAATCTAATCTCTTTCGGACAGCGAAAGCAACGACAAACCCCTACAACGTTCTTTTACCGCGACAAGTCAACTATAGCACTTCTATATTGCGGCAGATGACATAAATTGCCTTTCACTCATTCCGCAGTCAAGAAGAGAATTACATTTTATAATTTGGTTTGAATAAAAATTAAATATAAAAAAATATTCAAAGGCGCCAATTTCGCCGAGACTTATCTGACACGGCACCTTCACCTATCCTCCACTGCGAGCAGAGAGGGAGCACGACTCTGTCGATGGCATGGTGATCCCAGCGCTAAGGTGTCACGGCTCACGGTTGCATTCGATGCTACCTCGCTCCACGTGTAGTACAGGGTGTGAGCCATTTTTTTTTTAACTAAGGGTATGAGCTCTAGCATTGATTTTAGAAGAAAAGAGTGTTGCACTAGCCTCTAAAGAGGAAACACTATAGACACCGATCACTGATCCCAATAGAGGGAGACCAATACGTAGAAGTCCGAAACCTTAGAAAATCCAACTATGACAACAAATACACCAACAAGACTGAAAACTCGACTCTCACCTAACATACAAACAATGGAGCCTGAAGCTGGCTAACAACATAGCTCCTCTCCCCACATCCTACAGGTTGGCTGACGATGGTTGGCCCGCACAAAGAACCCTGACCAAACTACAACATGAGGCCTCCATGCTCCATCATGGTTGGGTGAGCTGCACCTCAAGACCACAACTCAACAACGATCGGCTTACAAAACCTCAAGGCAACTTACACAGGCACGAGAAGCAGCTCGTCACAGTGAAACACCGGATCGAGCGTTCTTTCCCTAAACTCGGCCATTGCTGTTGCCGATGCGAATACTCTCCCTTCGATGAGTCAAATAACAATTTCTCGCACTCGATCCATCTCCACGGCAAGCCGAAGCTAATGGCGCATTTCATCCTTGCTAGCTTTCACCGAGGAGCTCCGCCACCTTGCACCACCGCCGCTCATTGCTGTTCCGGCCACCTCCATCCACCCCCGGTACCGGCGACCGACCAGGAGGAATCATGGTGAGTTGTTGCACCTCCTCCCTTATTCCATTTTGGCTGAGAAATTCCTCAACACCGATTCACCTATAGCCCTACAGCACCACCACCTAGGACCACCGAGCTGCTATCTTCGAGCGTCGTAGCTCCGGCCGCCGCCTCGTACTACATCAATGAGGTCCCAAGGACCCATTTTGGGCTTCGTCCTCTTCTCACCGAAGCGAACTGATCAGTACCATATGCTCCACGCTCTTGTATTCAGTTGAAACCACCTTAAGATTGTCCCCGATGTTGACCAATTGAATTTCTGTAGATTCAATAGCATGGGTACTGGTCTGAAAATTGGCGCTCATTGGTATCTTGGCACCCTTCTTCCAGGTAGGGGTTGCCAGCAAAGCCATCAGCAGGTGCAGAGATGCCCTGTGGCATTTGGTGACTTGATACAATGACACTTTGTTCACCGCTTCAACACATGATTTTTTTCCAGTAACCCTGTCAAGCACAGTAGGGACTCCATCCTTGAACTTCTCTGTTATCTTGTTATCCACAAAATAAGAAGTCTCGAGCCTAAACCATTCTTGCTCAGCGACACAAGCATAGCTGCATGAGTTGAAGTGAAGTACCTCAGAATTGTTAAACCTGCGCTCCTTATAGGCTGCCAGGAATGGAAGTGTGTAACATCCAACCGCTATACTGCTGTTAACTTGGTCACCTTGCACCGGCGGCACCATTGGGGACCATTTGACGAGAAGCGAGTCGAGCACCGGTGGCACATCGACCCACCCTTCAGGTAGCACCTACAGCCCGCCTACGCCTAAGGGGATTTTATCATATACCCCATTTTACTTAGTGCAATTGATAAAATGCCCAGTGAGAACATGTGACCCTAGAGTCCGCATATCAGTGAGGCATCACGGAGTATTTTTATTAATGGCACTAGTAAATGAAGGCATTTTATCAATTATTCCGCCCAACACCCACACCGGCTCAGGGCACGGCGGATCTGGCCTCTACCTGAGCACCCAATTTGAAATCGGATCCGGTGACACTGCTAGATCTGGTGAACCCAACAGCGTCTTGGGTAGTTGCTGCCAACAACAGCAATAGCAACATTGCCTAGGACGCTCCTTACCATCGCTGACACCATTACCGAGCTCGCCAATGCCACCAAGGCGCCAAAAAATGCAGATCTTGGGGTACTGTGTCGCAGGGGAGGAAGGGAGAAAGGGAGGGAGGGAGCGGCCCTACCGCCGCGTCGACGGCGGCAGAGGGAGATGACTATATTTTACAACACGTTATCAGTATGAAGCTCTACCAAAACTACCGATCGTGATCGTCTGTCTATAACAATCTACGTGACATCGAAATCCATCCTGCTATAAGTGATTGTTCTACAAACATGCAATTGATCCTGCAGAACATCACATCAGTACTGAATCAGAGTGCATGCTGTAATGTCCGTCAGTAATTAAGAAAAAAAGGAGGAATTTTTCCATCTGGTCATGTCCGTAGCACGTCGTTGCCCGACGGCTACTGGTGCGCCATCAATCATTGGCCCGAAGTCGCGCGCTGTTGCTCACCTGCCGGAAACTTTTGTATTTTATAAAAAAAAACGGCCCGTATTTATAGAAATATACAACATTCTCATGTATTTACAAAAATCTCCAATTTCGCAATCTGAGTTTGCGAAATCAGTGATTTCGCGTTTTCAAAATGCGAAACTGAGGTATTTCGCAATTTCAAAAAGCGAAATCCGGTATTTGCAGTTTCAAATTGCGAAATTGAAATTTTTTATGGAGGTTACTGATAAATCAATGATATTACCATAAAATTTTCAAATGATTTTAAGATCTGAGAAATTTTTTAAAATTCAAACAATATAACTGTCCTGATAAAACGCTGGCCGACAAGTTTGAACCGAATGAAAAATGAAACAAACCACGTTAGAAAATTTTAAAATTTTTGTCCATGGTTATGATGCATCACTAATATTCCCATAAAATTTTCATATAATGATCAAGCTCTATGAATTTTAAAAATTCAGACAGTGCTAGTGTCCGATATGGCAAAATTGCATAAAGAGTAGCATGCAATTTTAAAAATTTATAAAGCTTGATAAAAATTTTATGGGAACATTAGTGATGCATCATAACCATGGACAAAAAATTTCAAAATTTTATAGTCGACAACAACTCATGTTATGAACACTTAAATTATTTGTTGAACATATATAAGGGTACATACACCGAAAGTTCAGATGATAAAATAAGCAATAGATTAGATTATATTACAAGGGCATTACAACAGTGATAAAATTGCTTGACGAACTAACTAACGAAAGCACTGTTTGTCATGGTGGAACAAATGATCATTCCGCCTATCTGGGTACAGCTAGAATGATGTCCCACATTTTCTGTATATTACCTGACCCGTGTTAAATTTGCGATTTGTCATCGGACACCGCTCAATCCCTACTATGAAAGAACTCCATGTGGATCCGAAGTGCACCCAGCTATCGCCGAATGGGTGGCCTATGCCGTACGTCTCGGGTGTATAAGACATAATTTTTTAGTCTTTTTTATGTGGATTTCTGCCCTCCCATATGGGCATGTCATCCGATTCCGCGCCCCTATGTTAATACCACCGGGTTCCGGATGGTCTCTGCATGAACGCGTCAAGGATTTGTTGCGTGGTGCGGACCTCGGCCGGCTGCTTCCCCTTGTCCCTTCTTCTTCGAGAGGAGGAACCCTCTTGCACCTCTGGTGTGTTGGCTATTGGCGGAGACATGCGGAGACGCCTGCTCTGTTTTGGCTCGCACTCCACTATATGGTGCAGGAGGTGTGTGTTGGGCTTATCCTTGGACAACCGGAAGCGTGCCTGCGATCAATGCGAGATGCCCGCTTTGGTCGTTGAATAACACCGTAGGCGTACTAAAGTCTGGCTTTTACGGCGGTAGTGGCACCACGGAGAGGGTTGCTCCCCGTTATCCCATCAGGAAATTTGAGATGTGGGTGGTACGTCTCCGGGTCCGCCCAGTTGAAGTAGCCGCACCATTCATCCTCGGCCAAGGGGCACCGGTAGAATCTCCGGGTCCACCCAGTTGAAGTAGCCGCACCATTCATCCTCGGCCAAGGGGCACCGGTAGAATCTCCGGTCCGCTAGATTATCGTGGCAGGTATCAACCACTGCCTGCAGGCCATGTTCGCAAAAATCGGGGCTTTCGGGTGGCCCTGGAGGAGGTTTCTCCTTTGACTTGAGCGAATTCGCAAGTTTCCTTTTGAACTCCTGTGTGCGATGAACTGGTTTAGAACTACTACTTTGTGAGTTTAACATGAATATGTCGCATGAAACTCACCGATTGGTTGGCCCCTTGCCCACCGGCCCTAAGCTCTGGTCGATCTAGAAAAGGGACATATCCTAGCGGCCTTTCCCACCGGGTGAAGTTCTCGAGCGAAGCGGGGTATGCGTCGTGGCAGTTGGAGAGAAATTCGTAGTCACGTCGTTCCGGCCCGTCGATCCATTGGAAGAAGCAACACCGGTCTTTGTGCTGAGAAAGAAAGAACGATGCATAAAATGGTAGTGTTACCCTGTATTGTGTGGACACCAGTAGGTTTACCTTGTAGGTGCGGGTACAACAGTAGTGAGCGCGGGCGACCGTCTCTCCATGGGTAGATTGTATCATCTTCGCCGGTAGGTTGCAGTCGCATTTAGGTCGGGGCAACTCCGGCAGAACTAGGGCGTCGACGCTACTGGCATCCGGATATTCGGGGCTGGATGACTTCGCTTTCAAGAGGCTGATGAGAACGACATTGTACCCTAATTTGTGTAGATTAAGTCGACGTTTATTCTTTGGTTTGGCTGTGTTTGATGTCTACCCCTCGGCCCTATTTTATAGTGGTGGTGAGGGGTTACTCCACACAATTCTGAGACTTGTCTATTTTATGGCTCGCATCCTCTGTGAAAAGTCGCACGACGTGTCACCCATCATCAAAGCTGCACGACCTGTCACTTTCTAAGAAAAGCTGCATGACTTGTCACCCTTTGAGAAAAGCCGCACGACGTGTCGCTCATCATCAAAGCTGCACGACTTGAAACCTTATGAGAAAAGCTGCACGACCTGTCACCCTCTGTCAAAGGCTGCACGATGTGTCACCCTATGCCGAAAGCTACACAACCTGTCACCCTCTGTCGTCCTGAGATGGGTAGTGCTGTGTCGCTTGGTGGTCTGCAGAGTATTGTCGAATCACTTTGAGAAAGCTGAAAGTAGCCTGCTGTCACATCACATTGCGAAGGCTGTGGTGTGCGTCGTCTATTCGTCCACTCTAAGAAAGCGTGCAAACGAACAAGACATGGGTGATTTGACATTACTGCGAGCTACAATTAAAAATCTCGACAGCTTAAGAGAAGCTGGCATCACTGTATTAGGAAGATGACAACACATAAGTGATTTGACAAGACTAGTAGATACAATAAATTAAGAAAGACAACTTCAGAGAAAGCTGTCATCGATTTATTTCAAATTTGGCCTGGGCAGGCAAAACGCGGCGCAACTAGAAACAAAAGAAAGAGGGTCCGGATGAAAAAATCGACGCGTGGAAAAACGCCATGCTGTCTGCATCGAAAGCAGAAAAACTGTTTGATGCACGAAGACAAGGTGGACGTGCCTACAAAAGGACTCTCGGACAGGAGAGGCCAAACCACCACCGTTTCTCGAGAGGCTTCCCCACAATCCTTCCACATATCGAAGAGCTTCCATGGCCTATCCCTCGAGCTCAAGTGCGCCTGCGAAGAAAAGCACGACGACAGGGCTCCCGTTGATAGAATGCCCGAGATGCAATTCTATAATCTTTGAGGGCATGTCACAAACTACCCCAGACCAATTCCGATTCTTCTTCAAGTGCACGAAAAACAATGAGGTCAATTCTCTGTTCCTTTTGAGTTGTTACCATGTGTTCCCACTAACCCTGCATTCCTTCCGTGAAATCACCAGGCATTAGATCCCAACAGCTGTAGTTTCTGGGCTTGGGAAGAGGAGTATCGAACGCAACTCCACATTTCGAGAACCATTATGCCAAGTTATGTCCAGACAAAGCCACATGCTCCGCGGGCACCTTCCCAAGTCATGTCCAGGCAAGTTGCCATACAATCACGTGAATTGATACAAAGAGATGAAGTAGAGTCTGAAGGGGATGTAGAGCCTGAAGGGGATGTAGACAACACTTAAGTCTTAATGCTCATATATATGAAAAACATCTCGAATAAATACGAAATATCACAGAACTAACTTTAAAATAATCTTAGGGATATCCCCAAGTAATGTCTGTAAAATGATCACATTATCCTATATGGCGTAGTCGCAACCTCAAAAAGAAATCTACACCGGGATCATGTAAACTGCGTGGTCGTTTAAGCCTTTTCATCCACCCGTAAAGTATCGCGTCTAAATGCCAAATATTGAGGGAATAGCCAAAAATCATACCCCATAATATAAACTACCATAATATGAAATTATATTCTTTTTAGGACTTGATCTGCACATAAATCTTTCTTCCGCAAACACCCTTCGTGAACTAGCCGCGCAGAAAATTAAACTAACTAAGCCTATTCAGCGGCCTTTAGAATTACTCGTGTAAATACAGATGTTGGTGTGACTAGCTTTGGAACCCGGTTTGGACAGACCATATCGCATTTAAAATATTCTAATTAAAGCTCCTTAACATGTAAAATACGGATACATGAAAATATGATATCGAAACCACTTGAAAGACATCCGTGACCAACTCGCCTCTACACTTAAATGAACTACTTCAAGAATAGAGTACAATACAAGAACGATAGCCACATACACAATCTTCTCTAACCATTTCATATGATCTAAAATGTGCTCCATCTTGAACATCAGTATGTTCAGCCTCTGCTCAAGCATAGGGTCCATCCTCTCCTCCATAGAAGGCTGCTGCATCCTCTGTGGTACAATGGTTGTAGGACGCTCCGTCGAGGTGTCCATGGTGTCCGCCCACTGGAAATATTGGCACCCTGCAACCTACGTGATGAGGTGAACAAGCTTTTAGGCCGTGCGAAGGAATGAGATATCTCAGAACAACTACACAACTCGAATAGAAGAAATACTGTGCACAAGAAGGAATCAAACTAGCTTTTCACTTACAGAGAAAAAAGGGCACTTGTAGAACACTCGCCCATTATTTTCCTCAGTGTTGGCGTAGAACACATTAGCTTGCATGTGGCAGTTAGGACATTCGACCTGCCTTGCATTGGCAAGTGCACGAGCCCTCCGATTTCTAGAAGTCGCCGTTTGAGACATAGTCTTTTGAGGCAAGGAACGGGATGAAGACGAGGATATGTGGTAGCGGAGGTGGTATGAAAGCTCTTCGATTTGTGGAAGGATTGCGGGGTGCCGGGGAAGAATGTTCAACGAGAAACTGAGGTGCTTTCGGCTCTCCCCTCGGAGAGTCCTCTTGTAGGCACGTCCCCCCTCCAGACGAGGACGTCCCCCCTCCAGACGAGAACGTTCCCAGGCCCCCCGCCCGATCCACCTCTCACGGGCATGTCTCCCCCTTTACACGGGGACGTGGCCGGGCCTCCCGCAGCACGAACGAGGACGTCCCCGCTTCAGACGAGAACGTTCCCAGGCCCCCCGCCCGATCCACCTCTCGAGGGGCACGCTCCCCTTTACACGGACGTGGCAGCCCCCGCAAAGACGAACGAAGATGTCCCCCCTCCAGTCGAGCACGTCCCGAGGCCCCCCGGGCGATCCACGTTCGACGGGCACATCCACAGGCTTGTATGATCTTACGTTCTTGCATGATCTTACGTTCTTGCATTTTAGTTCATTAAGTGTTTGCATTTTAATAGTTATAATATCGAATTCAAGATGCAAAAATTGTTTAGATTAATAGAATTAATGTAAACATCAATTTGTTGTATGATGTATATGTGAATAGTATTCATTTCTTAATTAACATTGCATAAGATTTAGTTTGAATACACTAGACCTATTATGATAGGTTACTGGTTATATCTTCGTACTTTTTAGTAAGGTTCTGGTAATACAAACATCTTAATTATAGATTTTTTCATTGTTATCGAGTTCATTAACTCACATTACCAAGTTTGGCAATCATAATACTTTAGGTTATTCTGCTAACAGGATTAATATTTAAAGCATAACGGAATAAGATTATTTTTACATATTATGGTAGTCTATACTTTGGAGAACGTTTCTAAATTGATTTTATAAATTTTAGGGTTTAGATGATTCATTATATTTATTTCTGAAAAGGCTTGCGTGGTATTATAAAGTTCACGTTATACGAGATCGGCGAGAATGGAGAAGCGAATGATTAACACTTAAGGGTTTTACTTTATCAGGATTCAGGTTCAAAGCAAGTTAAAATAAGAATATTTTTCTAGATTATTGTAGATCATATCCTCAAGGTCATTTTTGAGTTATTCTTCCTAATATTTGCATTTAGATGAGCTGTGATGCGAGCTACTGAAAAGGCTTAAGTGATAATATTTTACTATGAATGCATAGTGCTTGATCTTCGATCGATATTGTTGATACTTAGTTTTACGTATGTCAGATCTATTATTTAAGGTTACTAGTCTTGTTTTTACAATATTTGAGAAGGTTCTAGTGATGCAAATATTATAATCATTGATTTCACATTCACAACTAACGTCCAACGATTCATTTTACGGATCACTGAAATGTGAATACTTACGTTTATTGAACCAACATGATTATTATGTAAACCATGTTGAATCAAAATTCTTTCTTCAGATTATGGTAATATGGACTTTGTAAAGCGTTTCTAAGTTAGTTTCTCAAAGTTTAGTATTTGAACGAATTATTTTATGTGCGGTTGAAATAGTACAAATGATCATGTTATTAACGTTGAATCGGTCAAGTTTCATTTTATGTTTGCGACTACACTTTACATGATTCTTTATTCACTTTTACGGTATTAGCGGTGGAGAGGAGCTCGGTGAGTAACTAATTGCTTCTACGTGTTTCGCGACTCTTTTGGTATCACTCTTGACCTGGAAGTGAAGGAAATGGGGAGCAAAGCAAAATTCGGAAGGAACAAAGAAGTGAGTAAATCTGCGTGGTCGTTTAAGCCTTTTCACCCGCTTAGTAAAGTATCACGCCTAAATGCCAAATATTGAGGAATAGCCAAAAATCATACCCCATAATATAAACTACCGTAATATGAAATTATATTCTTTTTAGGACTTGATCTGCACATAAATCTTTCTTCCGCAAACACCCTTCGTGAACTAGTAGTGCAGAAAACTAAACTAACTAAGCCTATTCGGCGGCCTGTACAATTACTCGTCTAAATGAAAATGTTGGTGTGACTAGCTTTGGAACCCACTTTGGCATATATACTACCATATTCTACAGAAATATTGTATTTATAACTTGCTTCGCATCTGAATTCATTCACAACAAATACCCTAAATGACCACAAACTGCGCAGATTCGGAAGGTACAGCAAGCTGAGCATGATGAGGTTCAATGAATCGACTTTAAGTCACTTCAATATTAATGAAAATTTTTCTGTGCAATGAATTGGAAGTTATCTAGCTACTGTAGAAATTTCGGATTAAAATACCATTTACATATTTTATTAGAATTCTGACAATCTGCTCTGCACATTTTTCTGATTTCGGATTTTGATTTATCAGACAATCCAAATATTTTTATTATTTTTTGAAATTTTGTTTTTCAAATTTATTTGAGCTAAGGATTGTTATGTAAAATTTTTAGCTCAAAATATTTCTCCATTATTTAATATAAATTCCGAAATTCAGAGTACTAGTTTTTAATTCTCTGTGTTTTTGAATTTTTAAATATTTGAAAATAATTTATTAATTTATTAAAATTATATTGTAGGTGCATTAATGGCTCCAGAAGATAATATAAAATTTTCAGCTGGAGATAAGTCATCATTATTTTCATTTAATTCTGACAATGTTACTCTTTTCCAATGAAGCAAAAATAAAAAAAAATCTAGAAAATTCAGAAAATACAAGAAAGGCAACAATAATACGGCGCTGCACAAATCATGTTACATTAACACCGTTGCCTTCTCAGGTTGTCCTCCGGGGTGTACGTGTCGGGAGGATGTGTGTCCCTCCTCCCGGCAGCCTGGGATGGCCCATATCTGGTACCCGGAGGCGATGTGTCGATATCCTCCTACTGGGGATAATGACTGGATGGAAACAAATATTGTCCTCCACTCCAATGTCCCTGGTTATACCAAGATGTATCATCTTGTATAGGTAGGGTGGCCGTCTCAAGTACGCGTTGCGAGGTCCCCGAGACATCCTGATGCCCACTGTCCACATGTCCACCGAGGAGTTGAGTGTACGACTATGTCATGTACATTCCCCAGTCGAAATCCCCTGCCTCGCTCCAATTAGGGTCTCAGATGGGCTCGATCTGAATGATCGCTCCCCCTTCTTTGTACGAGGTGGGGCTGAGAAACCTGCAATGTTATCCTCAGGGGGGATGACAGATGTAGGGGCCACCGTCGTTGGATGTGCGTTCGTGGATCGACGTGCGCCGAGATGGACGGCGTGAGACGGATGACCGCCGAGATCTCCTGGCGTCGGAGCTGCGCGCAGGGTCCATGATTGGCACATCATGGTCTCGCCTGGAAGGTCGACCGAAGGACCCAAGCCCACGGAGTGCTAAAATAAGCCGAGCACCTCTGGAAGCGATGGATTGCCTCACCCGGTCCGGTGGGGCACTAGTGCTGGGCTGAGCCTGAGTTGCAATTTGTTCAACTTGGGAGAGCAGCTCAGATGATTCCTGTGTCTGCAATAGAGTTCGTACGTATTATATTCGAATGCATGGATTTATAGTAAAAATTTTGAAATTTTTTGTTCATGGTTATGATGCATCACTAATGTTCCCATAAAATTTTTATCAAGCTTTATAAATTTTAAAAATTGAGCATGATTGCTCTTGTCTAAATTTTGCCATATCAGACACTAGCACTGTCTGAATTTTTAAAAATTCATAGAGCTTGATCATTATATGAAAATTTTATGGGAACATTAGTGATGCATCATAACCATGGACAAAAAATTTTAAAATTTTCTAACGTGGTTTGTTTCATTTTTCATTCGGTTCAAACTTGTCGACCAGCGTTTTATCAGGATAGTTGTATTGTTTGAATTTTAAAAAACTCCTCAGATCTTAAAATCATTTGAAAATTTTATGGTAATATCACTGATTTATCAGGAATCTCCATAAAAAATTTCAAAATTTTTCGACGTCGTTAGAGTCCTATTTTATTTTTATACGTGGATGCAAGGGGAATACAACTTCAATTTCGCAATTTGAAATTGCAAATACCGGATTTCGCTTTTTGAAATTGCGAAATACCTCAATTTCGCATTTTGAAAACGCGAAATCACTGATTTCGCAAACTCAGATTGTGAAATTGAGATTTCGCTTTTTCACATCTCGAAATTGATGGAGATTTTTGTAAATACGCGAGAATGTTGTATATTTCTGTAAATACGGGTCGTTATTTGTATAAAATACAAAAGTTTCCCTCACCTGCCTGAAGCTGCGAGCCCTCGCCCACTGCCTCGACAGCCGTGCTCGGTGACTGTGCCCGCGTCGCGCCTCGGCGGCTGCACTCCGTGACTTCGCCCGCACCGCTCCTCAACGGCCGTGCTCCGTGGCTGTGCTCGCGCACGCCTCGACGGCTGTGCCTGCGCAAGCTTCCTTGGCCGCACCACTCGCTGCGGCACTTCCATGGCCTCGTGCGCTGCCTGTCACATGCGCTTGATGATGTGTCACAGTAGACGCAGCCGCGAGTCGCCTCGAACCGGCCACCGGAAGCCCAGTCGTGAGTCCATCGCTGAGTGGCGCCTCGTCCGAGGGGAAATGTTATGAGATAAGAGATTTTGTAACCGATTCGATTGGACTCTATCTTTTATATGTAGATAAATTTAAATTTATCTCTTATTATTTATTTATATATTGGGCATTCCCTTATACAATAGATCAAATCTAATAACATGAGAGAATATTACCCTCTACTTTGTGTGTGTACCCCTCGTTCTTGTTTGTATGATTTCATTGAAGTGCTGTTAATTAATAGTGGATGAATGATTGCGTTTTACAACAGTTATAAGTGACTAACGGCTTAATCTATTCCATATGTGTTGCCACTACGTATCCCATTGATAGGTTAATTAGCTGTCTCCGAAAAAAATACACTCATGATCATGGACAATTAAAAATAAAACATGACGTGTACATACATACTATGTATATCATGTGTGCGTATCAGGGTTTCGCATGTTCCTGTCAAGGTTCAAAATCCATGCAAAATTTTAGAAATTTTAGTTTAAATTTCGGATTTCGGTTGAGAAGTTTGAATCGAATGAAAAATGGTTCAAACCGTATTAGAAAATTTTAAAAAATTTTACTCATGGTTATGATACATCAATAATGTTGTAATAAAATTTTTAGATGATGATTAAGCTACATGAATTTTTAAAATATTTGAACAGTGCTACTGCCCTGTTAAAATGCTTACCGTTAAAATTGAACAAAATAAAAAATGGTCCAAACCACGTTAGAAAATTTTAACAATTTTTGTGGATGGTCCTGATGTAACCTTAATATTTATATAAAAAAAATTTAGATAATAATCATGCTCAAATAATTTTTAAAGATTCTAATAGTGCTATATTCTCATAAAAGCAAGATGATCAATACATTGATTTGCTTTAGCAATAAAAAGGTTTAAAATTTTTAAAATTTTTGTAGAAGGGTGATAAGAAAATGCTTAAGATTTCATAAAAATTTTGAATCATGATCACACTCTAGTAAATTTATAAAATTCTTACAAAGCACATGTTCATTTATGTTCTTTCTATTTTTGATTTTTAAAATATAATATAACAAATGAAGTTCAATGTTTACATAGATTTGATTGATAAAACAAAAAGTTTAATTTTTTAACTTTTTATAGAATGATACCTAGACAATTCTTAATCTCTCATAAAAATTTTAGATCATGATCATACTTAAAAAATTTATAAAATTCTGACAACTGTCCCAATTATGTTCATTCTGTTTTTGATTCTTTAAAGATAACAAATGAAGTTAAATTATTTTCAGAATTTTTATGTATGATTCCACACTACTAAAGATAGTACTATAAAATTTTTAGATTATTATCAAGCTTGAACAATTTTATAAAAATTTGACACTGTTTCTATCAAAAATTTAAAACATCTCAAAAATTTGTTTTTCAACAAATTTTCATAGAAGATAACTTTCTTAAGAGTTATTGGACCAAATCTAGCCCTAAAAGTTCAAAAACTGGCCAAAAATCATAAAATTTCATGAAAAAATGAAATAACTTTAGCAATTTGAAATTTTTTAAATTTTCTTTATCCGGCTGCTAATTTGAATTTCGTGGTGGGCTGGTGGCTCAGTGAAATTTGTACCCATGTAGTAGAGCCCTTGGCTGAAATCCCTTCGATCACTGGTTTGAATCCTCAGCTCGTCACCAATATTTTAAGCTCTGTGTTCCGTGCACTCATGGGAGATTTGAATCCACAACCTTTCGAACGCCACAGGCTTACGCTAAAGGCTTAGACCAACTCAACCATCTTAAACTTTAAGCCATGCATCACGGTTATAGCTTTTTCTAGACTTAAGAGACCATTTCACACGGGTTTAAAATCACCAAAATTTCAGCAATTCGATCAAAATCATGTCAATTTCAGTTTCAAAAATTCCGGATACCAAATTTGCCTTTTCAATTTCATATGGATTTTGGCCGAAATTCCAAAATCTCACCGAAATTTTGGATTTTGACCGCCTCCGAGATGTTATCCAAAAATAAAATTTAAAACCTTGGTTCTTGTGATCCTTGAAGCATACAATTGTCATAGTTCAGAATCTCAGTGAAATTTTTGAAACTTCTCCTGAGATTTCAGATTTCAGTCGATTTGAAAAAAAATCAAATTGCTACAACAATTTTAGAAAATTTCGATGGAATTTTGGCAAATTTTATAAAATCTCAGGTATTTTAACTAGATTTGTGTCAGTAACCCTTAAGAATGTCATCTTTCATGAAAAATTGTTGAGAAACCGTATTTTTGAGACGTTTTATAAAATAGCATAAAAATTATCAGATTTTTATAAAATTATACTTGATTGATAGTGCTCTAAAAAATTTATGATATCATATTTCTCAATCTAGGATCATATAGAAGAATTTACAAAAAATTGAACTTTATTTGTTATATTTAAAAATTCAAAAATAGAATGAACATAACTGAGATAGTAACCGTATCTTAATTTTATAAATTCGCACATATGTGATCATGATCCAAAATTTTTAAGAGAGCTTAAGAATTTCCTCAGAATCCTTCTATAAAAGTTTAAAAAATTTTAAGCTTGATTTGTTTACTCAATCAAATTTACGAAAACAATACATGTAGTAGTGTAAGACTTGATTGTCATCTAAGAATTGTATGGTAACATTAGTGATTCATCAGGACCTTCTACAATTTTTTTTAAAAAATTTTAATTTGGTTTGTACCTTTTTTTCGTTTGGTTGAAATTTGTCAGTCAGCTTTTAGTAGCACTTTCTGAATTTTTGAAATTTTCTTAGGCTTGATAATAAAAAAATCTTATGGGAACATTATTGGTGAGTCAAAACTATCCACAAAAAAATTTAAAATATTCTAACACGGTTTGCAAAATTTTTCATTCGGTTAAAATTTGCCGACCAGCCTTTTAACAGGACAGTAGCACTTTCAGAATTTTTAAAAATTGTTTAGGCTTGATCATCATCTAAATTTTTTATGAGAATATTAATGATGTGTCAGGACTATCCAAAAATTTTTAGCATCGTTTCGACTATTTTTCACTTGATTGATATATTGCCGAATTTTGGTTAAAAAATTCCTGATTTCAAATTGGCTTTTTGAATTTTGATCGGATCTTATCCAAAATTTCAAGATTTTACCAAAATTTTAGATTTAGTCCACCTCCGAGATGTGAACTGAAAACAAAATTTTAAACCCTTACTAGTGTTCAAATTGGTACGGACAAACGCCTCCTTTTTCTTCGTTTTTCTTCTTCGAAAAGGCGATGCAAAAGGAGGCTGGATGCAGTAGTCGATTACGTGCATTCTACGTGATTCTGATTACCTCCTGCAAACCTTTATTCGGCGGAGATCAAATACACTGCAAAAAATGTGTCCATGTACTCCAGAACAACGCAGAAGAACCACCACTAGAGAAAAGGGGTCATTCTTCTTGTCTCCTTCTACAATGACCTCACGACTCTGCTTATCAGTCATGTTACTTAAAACAAATGAAAATTATGGCCACGGCCAATTTGTCACCAGATGAACTTGATTTGAATTCAGTCTGTCACCAGATGAACTTGATTTGAATTCAGTCTCTCCAAAAAGATAAATAACTCAATTTGAACTTGCGAGCGCACTTTGATAATTTGCGTCAATAGAGGTAAAGGGAGAAAAAAAAAAGAGATAGTTTGAATTACTTCTGATACATTGCAACGTAAATCTAAACTCTGCATCACATAATAACCCTCCTAAATCCTGAAGAAACGTCGCTCCCAGGACATTCAAAAACAATTTACGTTTTGGTCCTTTTATAAATTACGGATAGGTCCTTCGTGATTTTCTGTGAGAGGAAGATTTTTCCCCTAAAATCGCGTTCGGGTCCCTCGTGCGCCATTTTACAGAAAGAACCTCCCGTTAATTTCAAATCGCGAACAAGCTCTTTTCTAATTTTTCAGGATAGCGGACAGGTCCAAAAACGTAACATTCAGATCCTTGCTCCTTACGTTTAGGTCCTTTCTCCGTTTTTCCAGGGAAAAAATGTTTTCGCCTCTAGAAATATGTGTGCAGCTCTATCTCTAGGCTTTTTTCCCACCACGATTTCCCATCTTGATCTCTGATATTTTTTAAAACATGTATCATTACTCGGTGAACGCGTAGAGTGTTAGACTCGGCAAAAGAAGGTTGTCGTCTGATAATTTTTCGCCCTTTTTCCACTAGACTTTTTCCCCGCCGCGGTACTCCAGCTCAGTCTCCAATATTTTCCAAATAATTCGTCGAAAGAGATATTTCTACAGCTTTATCTCTCTATTTTTTTCCCCTTCGCGCGGCGTGTTACGCCGCGAAAAATTTTGTGTTCTTTCAACCGTTCCGCTCATTATTTCAACGATTTCAAAAAGAAAACGCCGCTGAAAAAAAAATTTCTACGAAAAACGACTAGCGCGGCGTGTTACGCCGCAGAAAAAATTGTGTCCTTTCAGCCGTTTCGCAAGAAATTTTTTCTACTAAAAAAGGCACGCGCGGCGTGTTACGACGCGAAAAATTTTGTGTTCTTTCAGCCGTTCCGCTCATTATTTCGACGATTTAAAAAATAAAACACCACCGAAAAAAAGAAAATTTTTCTACGAAAAACGACACGCGCGGCGTTTTACGCCGTGAAAAAAATTGTGTTCTTTCAAATTGTTTACCATTATTTCGACGATTTAAAAATAAAACACCACCAAAAAAAGAATTTTTAATTTTTCACCCTTTTTCCTCTAGACTTTTTCCCTTGCGGTTCTCCAATTTCGATCTCCAATATTTTCCAAATAATTAAATCGAAAGAGATATTTCTACAACTCTATCTCTATTTTTTCTCCGTTCACGCGGCGTGTTACGCCGTGAAAAATTTTGTGTTCTTTCAGCCGTTCCGCTCATTATTTCAACGATTTAAAAAATAAAATACCACCGAAACAAAAGAAATTTTTTCTACGAAAAACGAAACGTGCGTCGTGTTACGCCGCGGAAAAAAATGTGTCCTTTCAGCCGTTTCGCTCATTATTTCGACGATTTAAAAAATAAAACGCCGCCGCAAAAAAAGAAATTTTTTCTACGAAATACGGCACGCGCGGTGTGTTACGTTGCAAAAAATTTTGTGTTCTTTCAGCCGTTCCGCTCATTATTTCGACGATTTAAAAAATAAAATGCCACCGAAAAAAAATTCTACGAAAAACAACGCGCGCGGCGTGTTACGCCGTAAAAAAAATTGTGTTCTTTCAGCCGTTTCGCTCATTATTTCGACGATTTAAAAAATAAAATAACGCCGAAAAAAAGAAAAAAAATTTATTAAAAAAAGACGCGCGCGGCGTAACACACGCCGCGAAGTATTTTCTAGTATTATTTGAACTTGGACCGAACTGTCTAGCTCAGGCCGGGCTGCACATCGTTACTTAACCCACTTCCATCACGTGACTCTAGGAATGGCCAAACGGGCCGCCTAGCACGACCCAATCCATTTAACATGTGGCATGGCTCATTTAGGCGTGACCCGTCAAAGCACAGCTAGCCAACAGGATGTGCCATGCTGGCCCACATGCTGAGGCTACAGCCAAGCACGGCTCCGGTGGCTCTCATGCCGTGCCATGTTGACACGAGCACTTGTGAGCCGTATTGGCTAGCTGTTTGGCACCAAAACATTCAAAGTTTTTGAAAAATTCAAAAAAAGTTAGAAAATTGGAAATCATAAGCTTTGAAAAATACGTAGAAAAATCTAGAAAAATTAGAAAAACTCAAGGTAATATAGAAAATCAGGCCGAAATAGACCTAAATGGGCAGTGTTGTGCTATGTTAAACGTGCCGAATGAAACGGGCCTAAAACGTGCATACTAGGCTATGCCGTACTGGGTCGGCACGTGGGGCATAGGCTACGGCCTAAATAGACTTCCCCCTCTTGGGACGTACCAAAACGATCTGTTTACAATTGGACCATGCTAAGGATTCGAATTTTGTTTTGGGTAAAATTTTGTTGGTGGCCAAAATCTAAAATTTCAGTGAAATTTCGTTCTTTCGGACGAAATCCGTTCAAAATTCAAAAAGAAAAATTCGAATCTGGTTTTTTTATTACCGAAATTTCTCGCCCGAAATTCCCGAAATTTCGGCAGATTTCAACTGATCGAAAAATAGTTTAAACGATGTCAAAAAATTTTGAATTTTTTAAGGTTACTGAAACATTAGAGATCTTCTCATTAAATTTTCAGGTGATTATCAAATCTGAGGAATTTTTAAAAATTCAAACATTGCTACTGTCTTGTTAAAACGTTGACTGGTAAGTTTGAACCGAATGAAAATTAGAACAAACAAGGTTATAAAATTTTGAAATTTTTTATAGATGGTCCTGACATATCTGTAATATTATCATAAAATTTTTAGATGATGATCAAATATCATGAATTTTAAAAATTTGAATAGTGCTACTGTCCTATTTAAAGGCTTATCGACAAATTCGAATGAAATGAAAAATTGTCCAAACCATGTTATAAAATTTTGAAATTCTTTGTGAAGGTCCTGATGTAGAATTAATGCTTATATAAAAGTTTTAGATGATGATCATGCTTAAATAATTTTTAAAAATTTTGACAGTGCTACGTCCTGATAAAAGCTCGATGATCAATACATATATTTGCTTTAGCAATCAAAAAAGGTTTAAAATTTTTAAAAATTTTACAGAAGGTTGATAAAGAAATGATTAATATCTCATAAAATTTTGAATATGATCACCCTCTAGTGAATTTATAAAATTCTTACGAGGCATAGTACCATTTATATTCTTTCTCTTTTTAATTTTTGAAATATATAATATAACAAATGAAGTTCAGTGCTTACATAAATTTGATTGAGCAAACAAAAAAAGTTAAATTTTTTTGAAAATCTTATATAATGGTACTGAGACAATTCTTAATCTCTAATAAAAATTTTGGATCATGATCACACTCGAGAAAAATTATAAATATAAAATTTTCGGCTCATTATCAAGTTTTTACAATTTTATAAAAAATCTAACAGTGTTTATGCCAAAATTTTAAAATGTCTCATAAATTCATTTTGTCAATAAATTTTCATAGAAGATCACTTTCTTATGGGTTATTGGACCAAATCCGACCCTAAAAGTTCAAATTCCGGTTAAAATTAACAAAATTTCAGCAAAATTTACTGAAATTTTTATCGAAAAACGAAATTACTTTAGTAATTTTATTTTTAAATTTTTTTTATTTGTCCGATAGTTGAGATTTCGTAGAGATCCGAAATTCGAACCATGCCCTACCTGACCATGCTCCAGCTGGCCATCTGATTCTTCGCGTGAAGTCCCGTGCTTCCTCGCCGTCTCATTCCAACTCCTCCCTCTTCGCCTCCTCCTCCCCTTCCTTTCGAGAACTCTGCCCGGCCGCGGACCCGCTCCTACCGGATCTCCTGGCGACGCCGCTCGCCTTCCCCGTGCTCGCGCAGCGATGGATGAGCTGGTTCGCCAGGCCGCGGCGTGGGTAGGGCAAGCCGAGCGCTGGATCCGCCAGCAACCCCCGGAGCAGATTTACGTCGCGGTCGCCGTGATTGCCGTGACGATTCTGGTGCTGGTTGCAGGTGATGCGTCGGACCCGAGTTTCTTCTTTCCTTGTGTCCTTGCTCCCGATTATTGAGGTGTTGTGCTCGGTTTGTATGACCCACGCTGCCCTAAGGTTGAATGACATGTGCGGAAGGCGGTCCTGAAAAACTAGGTAGATTCGATAATTTAACAACGAGGAACTGGGTTGGTTGCAATTCCATATTTGCCCGGATGCATCAGACTTGTAAAAAGGCTGTGCGTTTTATGTGTCGTAGCTGTCGTTTTTTTACCAACAAACTAGCCGCGGATCTGCATGAGTAACTGTGTAGTTCGTCGTTGCCATATTACCCCATTGAGATGTTATTCCTCCATCACGGCGGTCCCTAGTTAAATTACCATAGCGTCCTGCTTCTCGTCGAGATGTTGCTAAACGGTTGTATAGTTCCTTGTTGCTAATTTGTCACAATTAAAATACGATTAAAGCATAATTGAGTCCATGCCTTGGATCTTTCAGGAACCGATTTGAAGTATGAGGCTATGTTTTACCAGTTTATGTAATTTCAAGTCACAGTTACCTATTTATTCTACAGTATGGATGCACTAGCCTGTCTGTAGCTGTAGAGGCTGTCAACAATTAGTAGCTTTGCAATTGTGCCAGTATCCTTACTTTACGGTTATCTCAGAGTGGAAGCAGAGAGTGGAACTGAATGCTTCAGACTTTAGAGTACAGCTTGCAGTGTGCCACAAGTTGCAACCAGGGTGGTAATGAATCGCTGTTGATTGAATTACCTAAGATTAATATTTGCAAGTGCACCTTGTAAAAAGTTAATACTCTACGATGTTACAATTAATGAGTTCTTAAACATCAAGCTATTTGATGTTGTCATGATATGTGTGGTTTTATGAAAAGAAGGGATTGGTGTTTTTTAGGCCCTGTTTGGGACAGCTTCTAATTAGGTAGATTCTGGATTCTCCAAAAATCGGGTGGATGATAGCTTCTGACAGCTTACAAGAGAGCCACTAGCCATCAGAAAGTTATTTCCCCTAAGCAATTGCGCAATCCCCATTCTGTAAGCACGCAACTACACAAGGCGTGAGGAGTATTGTCTTAAGTAGCAAGTCACATCAGGGTTTCACTTATTTTAGTTATCAACTGAATCAGGCAAGAGAAGTTCACAAACAACAGATGCAAGTATGCAAATGGTACAGAATTGTAGTACTTGATGTTCCAACATGCGTATCATATAGCATTCATGGAGCTAATACTACAGTTAGATAGATGGATCATACCAACATAGAGTAAACATCTCAAAAGCTTCAACCATAACCCAGCCTATATATATTTCAAAGGTGTAACCTTAACACTTCTTAGTGTTTGTAACGAGTGCACCCAGAGATGTTAAATGTCTTGCTGTATAATGAAATCCTTTGGTTTTTTTACAGAGGTTTCTTCTTTGTGGTGTATAATTTCTTTGATGCTATGAGTGCAGTAACTATCGAGTAATTGTTTTGTGTGATTGATTTATTATTTACAGTTTCTTGCCTGAAGTCCTCGAAACCGAACACCATAGTGCTATCTGGGCTTAGCGGCAGTGGCAAAACTATTCTTTTCTACCAGGTAATTATATGTTTTAATTGTTCCAGTTCTGTATATGGTCCTATTTCCGTCTTTCTTATGTGTCTTTGTTTCTTCTTGAGTGATACAACTATTAACTTCTGGTGGATTAACATGAAATTTGACCAGAGTAATGACCAATCATGTCATGGTTTTCAAATTTGATTGCCAGTTTTCTGTCTCTGTGGTGTCTAAGTTCTTACAAATCAGTGACAAGGTTGTAATTTCTAGTTTGCAATGTGCTCTCGTCTGTGCCTCTTTTGATGCATTCTAGTTCAGTAGGTTAGAAAATGACCGTTCTATCTGAACTTCTACTTTGATTGCTATGCTTCTGTTGTGTACTTGTGTGTCTCTTGCCTTGTTGCCTTGATTTGACTGTATAAGCCCATTTATGTTTCTTTGTAATGCATGCCTGCATGGGAATATTTTGAAGAACAGAGACTATTTTTCTTATGTTCCTTCTTTCATTTTGGTTACTCAAGGGATGTGCCAATGGAACAAGTAGGTAGGTTGTCTTATATTATCTTTTGCTTCAGTGCTTATTTTGCCCTTCTCTTCCTTTTAGCTTCGCGATGGATCATCACATCAAGGAACTGTGACTTCAATGGAACAAAACAATGACACATTTGTGCTGCACTCAGAGCTGGAAAGGGTGAGGCAATTTTTATAGAAGAATCTCTGCAATATCTTGGTTTCATTTCAGATCAATAAAAATGAAGGCCGTTATTGTTTATATACAAATTTGCATTTGCTGATCACAATATTTTTACTGAACTTTTCTCTTGTCCTTTCTGCAGAAAGCTAAAATCAAACCCGTGCATGTTGTTGATGTTCCTGGTCATGCAAGGCTCAAACCCAAGCTTGATGAAGTTCTTCCTCAAGCAGCTGGGGTTGTTTTTGTTGTTGATGCTCAAGATTTTCTGTCTAGCATGCAAGCTGCTTCAGAGTAATTTTACTGACTTCCCTTTTGTTCTTGGTAAAAATTTGTGGTGCTATTTCAGCTAATATTGCTACCATTGCATGCTGGACTGAAATTAGGAGTGACTGGGAGCTTATTCCATTGCCCAGCATGTCAAAAATTACTGTATTCTAACGATTTCTTGATGCAGATGGTTTTGTCTCACGATATTCTCCCCTTATCGCAGGTACTTGTATGACATTCTAACAAAGGCAACTGTAGTGAAGAAAAGGGTTCCTGTTCTGTTATTCTGCAACAAGACAGATAAAGTTACAGCTCATTCAAAAGAATTTATCAAGAAGCAGTTGGAAAAAGAAATGTATGATTACTTTTTACATCTAACATACTTGCATGATTAGAGTGCATCAACTGAGGGCACTCCATAACTCATTTGAATTAATCTACCTATCAGAGAAAATGTCACAACCATGTGAACCGACTAGCTTAAGTGTAGAAACAAGCTTGTAATGCGTGTCATTTTATCGATTTGTAGAAACAAGCTTCGGGAATCAAGGAAAGCCATATCATCTGCTGACATCACCGATGAAGTCCAGCTTGGGGTCCCTGGAGAGGCATTCAACTTCAGTCAATGCCAGAACAAGGTGACAGTTGCTGAAGGTGCTGGCCTTACTGGTAATGTTTCAGCAGTCGAGCAATTCATCCGTGAGTATGTGTAGGCTTAGATTCATCCCATCCTTAGACTAGCGTTTTTGTTTCTGCACGGTTTGCCGGATGAAAGAAGGAAAACCTTCGTCCTGTATGTCTACCTTTGTAGGTTGTGCCGAGTGATAGAGGTTCAACAATTTGCATTGCTAACTCTTATAGATATTGCCTCTGAACATGATCTGTTAGAAAACTACCCCTGATTTCATTGTGGCCATGTCATTCTGTAGGTTTTATGTCCTCCTTGTCCCTAGTCTGAACCCTTCCTGGCTGCATATGACTAAATGGTCTTGGAAATTATGTTCGAAGGGACAGAGTCTTTTGACAGCGTATTGGTGTCGTTTTAGCTTACATGTTTCTCATGTTTTTCAACAATCTGCGCCCGCTGCTCTTGGCAATGGCCTTACAACTTGGCTTAGCTGTGCCGAAGCCCACCCTTGATGATCGTATCTACGATCTCGATTTCTTTGGGTTTGTGATGTCGCGGTTCTTACTAAGGATGCTAATAGGTAGAAGCCTAGCACAGATCTGGTCTGAGTCTAATATTCATCTGTATGCAATCTGAGAGTGAAGTCCAAGCCTGATCCGGCCCAAATGAAATGCTGGAAAGGCTGGCCTTGATTTGGGTATTTATCTAGACAAACTATTTGTTTAATGAGTTAATAGTTTACGGTGCAATATTCAAGTGATAAAATTAGGGCTATAATTACATACCTAACTTAGGAAATAGAGCTTGAAAGTTATAATTTAAAGTATATTGCTGAAATATGTAAAACAAAAAAGAAAATTTCAGAGCTAAGGGCAACATCAATTGGTTTACCTGGCTGATGATAAGAGATTTAATAAAAAAACATAAGCTTCAAGTTTAGCCCAATGTGACCTAGATCTGAACTAAATAGCTATAGATCTAATTTATTTGCAGTTTTAAACCAATCTAATCCAAAAGACTGGACTGGTTCAAACCCATTAGCATCCCTGGTTCTTATGTCCTCTCGATAGCGGCTTGCTGTTGTCAGCGTACTTTACACTGGGGTACCCTCTCCGCCGCACAAAAGCGGTCCGCGTGGCGTTTGGGCGAGCAGGTGGGTGAGGACGCCCTGCTCGCCTGGCGAGCACGCCCCGCCGGTCAGGTGTCGGCCCACGTGGCGTTCGGGCGAGCTGGTGGGCGAGGACGCCCTGCTCGCCCCGCCACAAGGCAAAAAGGTGGGGCAGGGTGGCTTCACCTCGAAGTCTCCTTCCCCTATCGTACTATGCCAGGGGCAGACCTGCTGTGTTAGGTCCCTTGACCGCGAGGAATTTTGCTAAAAGCCCATTCCTCTGGCGCCTCTCACCTACCCGTCGCAAAGGGGTCACATCCCGGGCGGACTGGGCGAAGCCATGCGTCGGCATTTAATGAGGCTGAAGGAACGGGACAGCACAGGAAGGAGTAATAAATGTACGAAGATCAGCATGATGACCTCCCTTGTACCTACCTACGTTAGCTTGGCCTATATAAGGGCCCTCTAGTGCATGGGGAGAAGAGGTCAGTCGATCAAGAGTTCAGCAGTAGAGCCTAAGGAAGAGCTTGTAACCTGAAAGCTTTGTACTAGCTTCAACACTCCATAAAAAGATCTAGCAGGACGTAAGGCTATTACCCTGGTTGAGCTTGTAATCTTTGTGTCATCTTACTTCATAGGCTCCGGAGTCCTTCGTGTGGGAGTCACTAGGGTTTTCACTCGCTAGGGTTTACCAGCCGCGAAGACGCCCTCCTACTGAACCAAACCCGGTCTGTAGACTCGGGCCTGTCAGGTGGAATATGCCGACAGCTGCTGACCAATTAAGGTTTTGTTTGGTAGAGCTCTAGATTTCAGCTCCACCTCAGATCTAAAACTTGTAGGCTAAGATATAGTGAATTAAGTTTATATTTTTAGTCTAAATCTAAACAAGATGATTTACCTAAACACTCTTAATATACTCACAGCTCTAGCTCCACGGATCTGTGAAGTTAGAAATACTCAGCTCCACTAAATCCTCGGATCTAGTGCATCTGGAGCTGTACCAAACACAGCCTAATGGTGGCCTCAGGGAATAGTAAAATAAGGCTGGTGATGGGCAGGCCATCCGGGGTCAGAAGCTAGTGCACCCTGTTGGTCATGGCCCGTGGGCGGGTGCCTCATTGCCTTGGTGGGGTTCACCGTCGACGGCGAGGGCCTCGCGATTGGCATGGGCAGCAAGCTGGCGAGCTTTTGATTCCAGGCGGGTGGCAGGTTGGCAGCTAGGGGTGGGCATTCGGTTTTGTTGATACAGTTTTTAAATAATTCGGTTTCTGAAAACTGCACATCGAATTTCGCTAGCTAAAATGAAAAACCGAACTAAATTAACCGAGATATTTTGGTTTGGTTAATTCGGTTTTTCGGTTTACTAAGATAAGGCACAAGACGAGTGAGTAGAGGCACCAGAGGGCGTGGAGTAGGAACCAGAAGGTTGACACCGCCGCCGAGCGTCTTCGCCTGAGGACCGTGCGGCCGAGGCCGCCGCAACGACTTCATCATCGCGACAGCCGGATCTGGTCGCCGAGCAAAACAACGCTCTCTTCGCCATGCCGCTCCTTCGCACCGCTCTAGCGTCTCACGACTCCGTTGCTGTCGTCCTTGACACGAGATTCGGGATTCCCACACCACCTCGCTTGCTAGATTTTGCCATTGACTCTCTGCTCGTGTGACGTGGTCGTCGTGGCACTCTCAATCGGTGACCTCATGGCATGGCCTTCGTTGACTGGGGCGGCACCCTGCTGGACGCGACCCTCCACGCTGTCTGGTCCCGCCTTTGCCGCCACAACCTCCTTGGCCGTATCTGGTCTCTGAGCGCCTTCGCGCTACCTCCATGTATCAGATCTGGCCGGATCTAATCGCGGGTGGAGTGGAGTCCGCTCAGTGGTGTGGAGGGAAGTTCGCTCGGTGTTACAGTTGGACGGCTAGTGCCCGGTGGATCACAAGGCCAAGGAGACGAGAAGTGGAGTATGCTTGATGGTGCCCTAGGGACTCCTCGGCACCTCGTGGGTGCCCTAGGGACTCCTCGGCACCTCGTGGGTGGAGTGGAGTGATGGAGTCCGCTCGTCGCTCAGTGGTGCCCGGTGGACCGTGAGGCCGAGGAGGCGAGTGGAGCCTTCGTATTTGCTTCCGCTGGAAAGGGTGGATAGTGGATACCACCGTCGGTTGTTTGGCTTTTCGGTTAACGCGAGTTCAAAACTGAACCAAATCCCAAAAAACCGAATATCAGTGAAATAAAAACGAACCGAAATCCGAAAACCTAAAGAACAAAATAATCAGTTAATTTAGCTTGGTTTAGTCTGGTTTTTGGTTTCGGTTTTTTTATGCCCACCCCTAGTGGCAGCCGTGGTGAATCGGCTGGTCCGCGGGTGGTGCTCGCGGTGGCAAGTATAGGCTAGCGATCGCGTATCCTTGCCGGGATCTGCAGCACGTCGCCGTGGTGGTCTGCCTGTATTCGTCTCGATCCTGACCCAAATTCTTTTATGCCTTTACCTCTGTTGGCTGACTCGGACTCGATGGTTTGGTAAGGGCACGACCAGATAGCGACTCTAGCTTGTGGACCGTCCATCGTGTAGGTAGAAAATAATCATCCGCTAAGATGAAAGATAGATATAGTAAAAATTCCCACAGAAATAAAAATATCCGATCCTTTATTTGGTAAACCCAATTATATTTAGGCCTCGTTTGGTACGGTTCCAGATTCTAGTAGAAACGGAAACGGTTCCATATGGTAGGATCGGGAACTCTCTGTACTTTGGAGCTCTTTTTCGACTAACATAAAAACACTGCGTTTTAAAAGTATCATCTCTCTTTCGCTCGGAGGGGATAGCATCATATTCGTGCATGCATGCTGCTGGGCCACGTACGTACGTATCATCATGCTGGACACGGGCAGCCTCTTCGAGTTCAAAGTTGACTACTCAGGAGCGCCGGACTCCGTCGGCACCGTCTGCTCCATGATCGTCGGCGTCGGCGACCACACATGGAGGGTAAACTGCTACCCTCGCGGCAAGCGGGACAACAACGGCGAGTACCTCTCCGTCTACCTCGAGAAGACGAGCCATGGAAGAGACGCCAGGGCCATCTTCGACGCCATTGTGCTGCGCAGAGACGGCCGCGGCGCTCCGCCATCTTCGTATTACACGATCAGAGCGGTGCTCGATTTCCCCGCGATGGCCTCCGCCCCGTTGGGGTGGTCGCGTTTTATCAAGATCAGCGATCTGGAGGAGCACTACGTCGTCGATGGCTTCGTCAGAATCATCTGCCTGATCTGCGTCCTACGCGACAATGACCCTATACCTGTGCCGCCCTCTAGCATGGCCAAGGACTTCCGCGGCCTGCTGGAGAGCACGACCGGCAAGTCGGACGTCTCGTTGGTCGGCGACGGCGAGACGTTCCCTGTGCACCGGTCGATCCTGGCCGCCCGATCCCCGGTCTTCCAGGCGCAGCTCTGTGGGCATATGGCGGAGCACAGCATGTCGACGATCAACTTGGGTCAAGGCATCAAGGCTTGGATTTTCAAAGCTCTGCTTTGGTACATCTACACCGACACGTTGCCTAGCGAAGGCGAGCTCGAGGGCTCTTCGACGGACTTGTTCCACCATCTGCTCGTGGCGGCGGATTATTACGCGCTGGACAGGTTGAAGCTCATGTGCGCCGATCAACTGTGGAAGAATATATCAGCCAAGACCGTCGTGACAACTTTGGTGTACGCCGAGAGGTCTAGCTGCCCGGAGCTCAAGTACAGGTGCATGGAATTCTTAGCCGTCGAAGAGAATTTCAAGAATGCCGCATTAACCAAGGCGTATGGGTGGTTGCTGCTACGTTACCCGACAATCATCTCCGAGCTAACAGCGAGAATTCGGGCAAAATGCAAGCAGATACAAGCGTAGTTTATTCAGGCGTCGCAGCGTGCAGTTTAACTACCAATGCTGACGATGCCGTGTTTTATCTTCACATCGAGTTTAACTACCAATGCTGACGAGGCCTCGCAGGCTCGCAGCGCTAACACACACAATGTAACACACCTAGGTACATGCATGTGTCTATGTGTATTGTTTAACTTATGCTGACGATGCTGTGCTTTATCTTGATCGCGAGTAGCAATTGTTCTTACAGATAGTAGTCAGTAATCTAACTATTACATATTGAAAACTCATGACAAATATTTACAATTGTTAAGAAAAAAAAGAGAAATATGCTATAAATTATCATAAAAAGTAAAATATCCAGCCTTTAATCTGATAGACTCTAACTAAGACCCCGTTTGGTAGAGCTCCGGCTCCCGGATTCTCGTCCGAAGGAGCTAGAGCTCTACCGAACGGCCTCTGATTCCAGTGACGGGGAGTAGAATCGCAGTGGAGCGATTCTCGGTTTTACACTGCGTGCGAGAAGCTGGTTAAATGCCGCTCCCTGCAAGAATCCACTTGGCCTCATCCCCACCGCTCGGTCCTCATCCCTGTCGCTCGGTCCTCGTCCTCACCGTCTCGACCCTACTCAGTCCTCTGTGCCGCCATCTGGATCCTGCTCCCTGTCCCTGCCGCCTTGACCTTGGTTGCCGGTCGCCTCGACCCCGAGCTAGCTGGAGCACCGCCGATCACCTCGACCCTGCCTGCATCACCGTTGGTTGTCTCAACCTCACGTCACTGCCGATCGCCACCAAGGTATGGCCGAATCTGGAGCCCCTCTACTAGCCGAACACTTTTCTTTAAAGCTCCTGATTCTTCAGAAGATCGGAATTTATAGGACTTGGAGTAGAATAAAGGAGGAGCTGTAAGGGAATCCCTATGGAATGGGGACTAAGTTGAACTATAGAAGCTATTAGATATTATTATTTAAAGAAAAACATCTAACTATCCATCTAACGAACCAGGTTATAAAGACTTAAAACACCACAGTTCTCCATCATTCGCGTATTTCCAAATGAACTTGTACTGCCTAATTGTTTTGATAACTGAAATCAATGATGCCCTGATGTGGCTCAAGACAAACACCCCATGCGCCTTCTGTAGTTCCTGCATAATCTGAGATGTGCAGTTGCTTAGGGGCAAAATCTTTGTGATAGCTGGTGCAGCCGGTTTCCTTGAGAAGGATATGCCAGCTTCTCTGATTTTTGCTTTGTCGATCAAGGCGGAGGTCAATCTGCATTTGGGCCCCACATACTCAGCTCGCAGACCACGTCATGGGCCTATTTGGGGCTGCGAACCGCACCGACCTGCTAGGCCGCGCGGGCGCGCCCACGGCGCGAGTGGGAATAGATAGCCCCACTCCGCCGCCGGTCGCCTCCGCGGAGAGTGAGACGAACCCAGACCTATAGTGGGTCGCGAGACGAGCGGCGGCAGGCGGAATCGGACTCAGCGAGCCGCCGAGGTGGTCCGCTCAGGCGAGGCGAGGCGAGAGGCCGGAGCAGCCACCAGGCCCACCCACCACCTCTTCGGCCGCGGTGAGTGCCCCTCTTGTGCTCCTCTCCAGTTTCTTGAGCTTGGTGATTTGTTAGCTTGTGAATCGGTGTTAACTTCGCCGAAACCGTGTTTGGAAGCATTAGGACGCCAAGATGTTGTTGGACTCTGGCTTTCTCGAGTTCAAACTTGAGTATTCGAAAACCAAGGATCTTACCTTCGACGACAGCGTCGAATCCGAGAACTTCTCGGTCGGTGGGCACATCTGGAGGATATGCTGCTGGCCACGTGGGGAGAGGGAAGAGGACCGTGGCGAGTACCTCTCTCTCTTTCTCAGGCTGGTGAGCAAATCCAAAAAAGTTAAAGCCATCTTCGATGCCTCCGTGATGAACGGAGACGGTGAACCATCTTTGTCCGATGCAAAGAGGACCGTGCACAATTACCCACTCGAGCGGGGCGGCGACTGGGGATGGCCACGGTTTATGAAGCGACAAGATGTCGAGCGCCTCTACGAGACCAATGGCTGGGTCACATTTTTATGTGGGATCGTCGTTCTGAGTGATGACAGCATATCCGTGCCACCTTCTGAAATGGGGATCCATCTCGGCGGCATGCTGGATAGCATGGATGGGACGGACGTGTCATTCACAATCGAGGATGAGACATTCCGTGTGCACCGAGCAGTGCTTGCTGCCCGTTCACCTGTCTTCAGAGCCGAGCTCTTCGGATCCATGGCCGAGGCTACAATGTCTTCCATCACGCTGCACGACATCGCGCCTGCAACATTCAAAGCTATGCTTGCTGGTTCACCTGTCTTGTCGGATCCACGAGATGCCATCACGCTGCCTGGATGTACACAGACAATGAGCTTGGGGACTCCCCGTTGAGATGTTTCAGCATCTACTTGCTGTGGCCGACCGGTATGCACTGACCCGTCTGAAGTTTATGTGTGCCCAGAGGTTATGGGATAATGTGTCGGTAGATACAGTTTCTACTACCTTAGCTTGCGCCGAAACGTACAACTGTCCGGAGCTGAAGAGCAAGTGCATTGACTTCTTTGCGGTGGAGAAAAATTTTAAGGAGGCTGTGTTCACTGATGGTTTTGGGATGTTGCTGCAGAAATTCCCATCGATTACTGCTGAGCTGAGAGAGAGGGTTAAGACATAGCGTAGTGAGATACGTCTCCTTGTGTATAGTTCAGGTGTTCAAGCATAGCTTTGATATGGTGTTTGGAAACATTGGTGAGTCATATCTGATGTCTTTTCAAACATATTGGAACATGAAGTACTTGTATTTGAGGAATTGGGAACCTGATATTTGAACTCATCTACTTGCAGTGTTGGACGAAGTTACTGCCATTTGGTAAGTCGGGCAAGGTGGAGGATATTGTCGCACAACTGAGATGATTACTTTTTCTATGTTGGTATGATCCATCCATCTAGCTGTAGTATTAGCTCCATGAATGCTATCTGATAAGCATGTTGGAACATCAAATACTTATATTGCCATACCACAATTCTGTACCATTTGCATACCTGCATGCGTTGTTTGTGAACGTCTACTGCCTGATTCTGTTGATAACTAAAATCAGTGCAACCCTGATGTGTCTCACTACTTAATACTCCTTACGCCATTGAGCAAACGATCCGGTAGAAGATGAAACAGAGGCGGAAGCAGTAGAGGAGACGGTGAGACAGGACAGGCAGAGGCAGCGGAAGGAAAACAAAGGTAGTCAAGCTCCCAGAGGCGCTATGAATCACGGCGGCGAGGACCAATACCAACCAGAGACCTTGTCCGGCGATCCCGAACACAACAAGAGTTAGAATTAAGGATAACACGACAACCTATATGTGGAGAGTCTATATATGACAATATATATATCCTTAACATGGATTATGTAATTATGTTGTTATTTGGAATTAGCATTATTTTCTTGCTCTTATTATCGCATTTTCTACAACAAATATATGGTCAAAAAAGAGGAACTTAAATATGACAGATAGCTAAGAGTTGGCCAAACCTTTTGCAATGGAAGAGCTTGAGAGGTCTGTCATACAAATGAAATCTAATACAGCTCCTGGTCCTGATGGCTTTCTAGTGAGTTTTTACAAGACTTTCTGGACACATGTCAAGGAGGTGCTGCAAGAGATGCTAGACAAGCTATAGAGAGGAGAGTTGAATTTACATAGACTAAACTATGGAGTTATTACATTAATCCCTAAATTGAAATATGCAAATTCAGTAAGGCAATACAGACCTATTTGCCTGATAAATGTTTCAAGTTTTTCTCCTAAGTGGTGACCAACAGATTTACTTATATAGCTGCCCGATTAATTAGTGAGTCACAAATGGCATTTATCCCTGAAGATTTATCCTAGATGGTGTGGTAATGCTGCATGCATCAGATGTTGCATGAATTAAAACAAAAAAAACCATGAATTATTTTGAAGCTAGATTTTGAGAAAGCCCATGACACTGAGTGCAACGGAGCTTTTTGTTTGAGGTTTTGAAACTGAAAGGATTCGATGACACTTGGATTTATTGGATAAAACAAATTGTAATGGGAGGTAAGGTAGGGGTTAACATAAATGGAGATAGAGGTGAATACTTCAAGACTTACAGAGGTCTAAGGCAAGGTAACCCCCTGTCACCTTTATTATTTAACTTGGTGGGAGATGCACTAGCTACCACGCTGGATAATGCTAGAGATGCTGCAGAAATAAGAGTATTAGTCCCAATTTGATGGAAGGAGGTTTGACTCATCTGCAATATGCAGATGATACTGTCTTGTTTTCGCAAGAGGATGACAAACCAATTATCAATATCAAGTTTGTATTGTATTGTTTGTATGTGACTGAAAGTTAATTGTCAGAAAAGTGAGATTTATGTACTGTGGGTCACTGTTGAAGAGCAACAAAGGGTGGCAGACATGTTCAATTGTCAGGTTGGAGATTTGCCAATGAAATATTTAGGAATCCCAGTAAGCAATGAAAAGTTGACCATTGCAGAGTTGTCCTATTTACAACAAAAAGTTGTGAAGAGGCTTGGAACCTGGAAATGTGAGACATTTTATCTTCAGGGGGGAAATCAGTTCTTCTTAGCACATGCCTGAGTAATGTTCCTTTATATACTGTGGGTTTTTATGTGCTTCTTGAGGGGATAGTACAGAAAGTAAAAAAAGGATTTACCACATGATTCACAGTTTTGGAAAACTCAGTAAAAGAAGCTTTCAAGTTAGAAGCTGATTATATAGTTGGAAATGGCAAGAAAACCTTTTTTCTGGGAAGATACAGGCAGCCATGAAGCCATAGCGACCTGATCTAGAGCGTGGCAGACCGGCGAGGCAACGGCGTCGTGGTCTGCGCGGACAACAAGGCATCGACCGGACATCCAGCCCAGCAAGGAGGAGGCGTGGTCGTCGTGGACGGCGCGTGCGCAGGGCATGCGGACTCCGTCGGCGGTGAGGTAGCCTTAGCTAGCAGAAAGTGCCCGTCAAATGTAACTAGAGCGCAGACGAGTGCATAGCTCGTTTGGCTGAGCCTGTCCACGTTCAGCCGTCGCGCCGCCGCACGACACGGGCGCATGTAGGGACAAGTGCGTGCATGTGAGTGCGTGTATGTAGAATGCGTGTGTATGCAGTTTGTTTGTTATTTCTTTTTCTATACTGAATTCCAGATTATGCCAGATTTTCTGGCCAACATTCAAAAAAAAAAGAGAAAGTAACTAGAGCGACGTAGACTGGATCAACTGCTGATGCACAAGAAAAAGGTCAAACGGTTTCAGGTGCACCTGTGCTGTAGGGAGACCTTCTACAGTGCTTGTTTTGAGAGGTATCTCAGATTCTCAGGTACCTCCCCTCTAAAAGTTACCAAGTTTACAAAATGATGCGGCTCGATGCGACGGTGCTCGCGGTGGCCGGCACGGACGATGCCCGTGGGGATGCGACAGCGAGCACGTATAGTTTAAGCTATAAATAGTAAATTGATTTAGAACCCTAGCTAGTAAGAAAACCAACTACGGTCTAGCGAATAAGAATTAATCTAACAGATTAATCCAATAGTATAGGGATTGATGGCATATCATTTAGCTTTGGAGAGATTTGTGCCGATAATGTGTTGAGTAATAAATTAATCACCGTAGATTAATCCCGATGCCAATAAAAAATACTCGAAGAACAACAACAATAGATGAACACTAAATATAGAGATCTCAACTCTTTCCTTTTTACTATGTAGATTTATTCTCTTGTATAATGAGATGTTATATTTGTACCCAAAATCTCTCGAGGGTAGTTTCCAAATTGGTCCACCAAAATCAAGACTCAGATTATATCTCAACACCATATAACATTTTTTAGCACGAGGTGCCATATAATTTTGTGAAGCCAACGTGTAAATAGCGCGTTGCATTTCTTCTTTTACAAATCTGGAGAAATTGTAAAAATAGTCCTATTTTTTATGGCCACCATGGCAGGCCACGAAATAAATTTTTGCAAACCCGATTCCATACAAATAAATATGCAGAAATAGCTTCCTTCGTGTCTACGAAAGGAGCAACATCAAAAATAGCTTCCTTGCCATCCATGGAAGGAGCAAGCCAGTCAAATGCGGCTGTAGCTAGTAGGCCCATCGCAGCATACTTGCTACCACACACCTCTAGCTCTTTAAGGAGGTGCCAAGCATTATTATCGTGGTAACAGCACATGCCGAGGTTCTAGCTATCGAGCTTAACGAGCTATTTAGAGGAGGCTACTCATGCAAATTTATTCCCATGGAATCAGGTTTGCAAAAAGCATTGGTCATAGAACTAAAAAAAATAGCTAAGAACTCAATTTTTGGAGGAGACGCAGGGCAGGGAGGGGAAACGGCGCCTCGTTTTCTTCTTTTTCGTTAGCTTTCGAGCGAAACGAACTGAATCCGTCCGGTGTTAACCGCCTCTAGGCGCGCGGGCATCGGTCATCGGCGGCATCGTTGATGGGCAGCGGCCGGCCTGCTGCAAGAAACAAGGCGTCACGCGTGGAGCCGGGGGGAAAAGTATCAACGGCCGTCTATCTGCAGTCTTACCTCTATGGATGCTATCTGATCTGTTCAAGGCTTCAAGCATGTTGGAAACCATCAAGTACTGGTATTTGCCAATTTGCCATACCACAGTTCTCAATTATTCGCGTATTTCCTCCAAATGAACTTGTACTGCCTAATTGTTTTGCTAACTGAAATCAATGGTGCCCTGATGTGGCTCAAGCCAAACACCCCATGAGCCTTCTGTAATTCTTGCATAATCTGAGATGTGCAGTTGCTTAGGGGCAAGAACTTGGTGATAGATAGCTGGTGCAGCCGGTTTCCTTGAAAAGGATGCCAGCTTCTCTGAATTTTTTGCACCGATTTTGTACTCCCAAGTCCCGACTGTGCGTGCTTTGAATGTCGATCAAGGCGGAGGTCAATCTGCATTTGGGCCCCACATACTCAGCTCACAGACCACGTCATGGGCCTATTTGGGGCCGCGAACCGCACCGAGCTGTTGGGCCGCGGCCACGGCGCGAGTGGGAATAGATAGCCCCACTTCGCCGCCGGTTGCCAGCACCGAGAGTGAGACTGTGAGACGAACCCAGACCTAGTGGGTCGCGAGACGAGCGGCGGCAGGCGGAATCGGACGCAGCGAGCCGCCGAGGTGGTCTGCTCAGGCTAGGCGAGAGGCCGGAGCAGCCACCAGGCGCACCACCTCTTCGGCCGCGGTGAGTGCCCCTCTTGTGCTCCTCTCAGTTTCTTGAGCTAGTGATTTGGTAGCTTGTGAATTGGTGTTAACTTCGCCGACACCGTGTTTGGAAGCATTAGGACGCCAAGATGTTGTTGGACTCTGGCTTTCTCGAGTTCAAAATTGACTACTCGAAAACCATCGACGGCAGCGTCGAATCCGAGAACTTCTCGGTCGGTGGGCACATCTGGAGGATATGCTGCTGGCCACGTGGGCAGAGGGAAAAGGACCGTGGCGAGTACCTCTCTCTCTTTTTCAAGCTCGTGAGCAAATCCAAAAATGTTAAAGTCATCTTGGATGCCTCCGTGACGAACGGAGAAGGTGAACCATCTTTGTCCGATGCAAAGAGGGTCGTGCACGATTACCCACTCGAGTGGGGCTGCTACTGGGGATGGCCACGCTTTATGAAGCGACAAGATGTCGAGCGCCTCTACGAGACCAATGGCTGGGTCACATTTTTATGTGGGATCGTCGTTCTGAGTGATGACAGCATATCCGTGCCACCGTCTGAAATGGGGATCCATCTCGGCGGCATGCTGGATAGCATGGATGGGACGGACGTGTCATTCACAATCGAGGATGAGACATTCCGTGTGCACCGAGCAGTGCTTGCTGCCCGTTCACCTGTCTTCAGAGCCGAGCTCTTCGGATCCATGGCCGAGGCTACAATGTCTTCCATCACGCTGCACGACATCGCGCCTGCAACATTCAAAGCTATGCTTCGGTTCATGTACACAGATGCTTTGCCTGGAGACAATGAGCTTGGGGACTCCCCCGTTGAGATGTTTCAGCATCTACTTGCTGTGGCCGACCGGTATGCACTGACCCGTCTGAAGTTTATGTGTGCCCAGAGGTTATGGGATAATGTGTCGGTAGATACAGTTGCAACTACCTTAGCTTGCGCCGAAACGTACGACTGTCCGGAGCTGAAGAGCAAGTGCATTGACTTCTTTGCGGTGGAGAAAAATTTTAAGGAGGCTGTGTTCACCGATGGTTTTGTGATGTTGGTGCAGAAATTCCCATCGATTACTGCTGAGCTGAGAGAGAGGGTTAAGACAGCGTAGTGAGATACGTCTCCTTCTGTATAGTTCAGGCGTTCAAGCATAGCTTTGATATGGTGTTTGGAAACATTGGTGAGTCATATCTGATGTCTTTTCAAACATATTGGAACATGAAGTACATGTATTTGAGGAATTGGGAACCTGATATTTGAACTCATCTACTTGCAGTGTTGGACGAGGTTACTGCCATTTGGTAAGTCAGGCAAGGTGGAGGATAGTGTCACACAACTGAGAAGTAAAGCTATGGAGGTTAAGCCAAATTAGCAGCCCAGTTGTGTTTTTTTGCCTTTTGTTTTCCTCTTGGTAATGTCCTGAAGCTGGGTTATGCTTGAAGCTTTCGAGATGTTCACTTTTGCTGTGTTGGTATGAACCATCTAACTATCTGTAGTCTTAGCTCCATGAATGCTATCTGATATATATATATATAGGCTGGGTTATGGTCGAAGCTTTTGAGACAGGTGGACCCAAAGATCGGGCAGCTTTGGGTGCTGCCCCACCTAAAATTTATAAAGTCAAGTTTGTTATATATCTCGCATATGTATAGACTCAACATATTTGGAAGTTGCGTCAGTATTCGACTAGTTGAGCAATTTTTGGTAAGTCGGAAGTCCTGCTGCCCTTAACTCTGATGAAAGCATTTGTTGGATGTGGATTAGCATTTGAAGTTAGAAGTTCTGTGCTTTTGCTTAGAACCTGAATCTAACTTAGAAATGAATTGTTTCTTTATGTATGTTTCTTTAATAGTACTATTGTTGTTACGTATATTACATTCTTTTTAGCGTTTTAATACTACTTTAAACATGCCCCACCTATAATTTCTTTCTGGGTCCGCCCCTGTTTTGAGATGTTTACTTTTTCTATGTTGGTATGATCCATCTATCTAGCTGTAGTATTAGCTCCATGAATGCTATCTGATAAGCATGTTGGAACATCAAATATTTATATTGCCATACCACAATTCTGTACCATTTGCATACCTGCATGCGTTGTTTGTGAACTTCTACTGCCTGATTCAGTTGATAACTAAAATCAGTGCAACCCTGATGTGTCTCACTACTTAATACTCCTTACGCCTTGTGTAGTTGTGTACTTATACAGAATTAGGATTGCGCAATTGCTTAGGGGAAATAACTTTCTGGTGGCTAGTGGTTCTCTAAGGTCCTATTTGTGGCGTGGGAAAGTTTTCCTATTACTGTAGGAAATGAATTATATTATGTGAAATTCGTGCGTTCCAAACAGGGCCTGCCTAGAAGGGGACTTCTCTGAATCTTAGCGTTTGATTTTGTTCTCCCATCAGTGTGTGCATTATATTGAGTGTTTGATCCTCTGTCCTTTTCTTCTCCGGTTGTGCTGAAAAAGATTTTAAGAAGAAATCCCGTATGAGTTTACTAACATATGTATAAATAAAAACAATCGGTGATATTTAAGACGCCTCCTTTATTTTAACTTTTTAAGAGCAAGGAAATGCCACAATAATCCTAAAAAGGAAAAACTCCTAAAAATTCTCCTAAAAAGGAAAAACTCCTAGAAATTCTCACATGATTCGAAGGAAAAGGAGATGGATCTCCGTCACTTATTTTGGTAGGATCAGATTAATCATATATATATTAGAGTTTTATAGCAAATACAAAATGTATTTCAATTATAGGGAGTAGAGTTATATATTAAAGACAAATGTATCATAATATCTAGCCGCGTAGTTACGTGGGTAAATCTATCAGTTATATTGAATGTCTTGGTCATGGCCGAATTAAAAAAAAAAACTTTGTCATAATATCTAGCCGCATAGTTGCGTTGGGGAAATATGGTCATGGCCGCATTTAAAAAAAAAATAAAATAAAAAAGAGAATGTCTCGAAGAAGGTCAATGAATCTGCAATAAATAGATTGATGAACCGCAACAAATCGAAATTGCGGCACACTCGTTAGTGACTCAGAAGTCCCAAGGCTCTGCAGTTGGGCTGTCAGCCCAAAAAATCGTGTAATGCACTGTGTGGGGACAGAACGCTAGCTGGGAGCGAGCGTTGGGCGGCGAGCAGAAGAGGCGGAGGCGCCATCCGCCGATTGCAAAGCCGGCGCTCTTTCGGACGGAGCGAGCCACGAAGATCCGGTGAGGTCAGGAGAGGCGAGGGACCGAGGGCGGAGGCTGGTGGGCGCGCACGAACGGAGGGTGCGCGGACGATCAGAGCCAGGAGGAGCGAGGGGTACTGGAGGAGCGGCCGGAGGTGCACACCTTCGGTTACCGACACCAGCAAGCAGTGGCCAGACCAACCTGCGGCTAGCTAAGCAGCCAGACAGTGAGTGCCCTCTTGTGTTCTTCCGTTCCTTAATCTTCAACATTTGTTTGCTTGCGAATTGGTGTTAAGTTCACCTAAATGGCTAAATTGAATTAGAAACTGTCAGTATTGTGTTAATCGTTTGTTGTTGATGATTATTTAGTGAACAAGCGAGGCCGCACGACAAGGCTGGAGGCGCGAACCACCATGGTGGATGCTGGTTCGCTCGATTCCAGAGTAGACTACGAGAAAAACAAGAACCTCGCCATTGGCAAGGCTGTCCACTCCGACATAATCTCCGTCAGCGGCCACCTCTGGAGGATACCTGTATGTCTCTATCTACCTGCATCTCAGGAGCAAATAGTGTCAGGGCCATCTTCAAGGCCTTGGTGATGGATTGGCATGTCAAACCATCTTCCGGAGCGGCAACATCACTAGTTAATGTGTTCAGCGTCAAGGAAAGCAAAGACAGCTGGGTCAGGACGTGGCCTAAGTTCGTGAAGCAAATAGATTTGGAGGCAAATTTCTTTGTGACATCTTGGTTTTACGTGACAACCCCATCCCTGTGCCACCCTCAAACATACCACTTTGTGACCTATATGAGGAGGCAGGCGAGGGTTATAGGATCCGATGGATCCTGTTGGCGGAGACGAGAAAGATGAATGTATCAGGTGGATCCTGTTGTCAACATCCTCTCGCCATGCTGCCTCTGTCATGTCTGGAGTTGCCGTCTACACACTATGCCATCACCGTACTGCCGGTCGCCACCCACCAGTCTCCAACGCGGCCAACACTCCCGCTTTTGTTGTTGGATGTGTGTAGCTTGAGGAAGGATTGATGCGTTAGGATGCTAAGTTCGGGTGAGAGAGAGAGAGATCGTCATGAAGGATTTGTTTGTGAACATTGATGTTGCTGTTGCGGCGTGAGCACTACTACTTCGACTGTCATGGCTGCTTGATTTTGGGGATTAAAAGTGAGTTCGGGAGCTAGTGCTTGTATAGTCGTATGTGGATAAGGTTTGAGTGGGCCAGAATAAGAGATAAGATAGAGTTTTTGGTAGTGTAGATTGAGAACAACTTTTTCCTTTAACTACAGTAAGATCATTGCTAAGAGTTGGTTATAATCATGTTATGAATAGCACTTGTATTCAACACGAGACCAATGAGCTGGTGTGTATATATACACACACACACAAGAGTGTATCTCATTGGTCTCTATACAAAGCAACTAGCAATCTCATATATAAGATAACAAGAATACTGTCTAACACTTCCCCTCAAACTCATGGTAGATCAACAACACTGAGTTTGGAGAGATAAAGTTATGCTGAGCTCTAGTTTATATCTTCGTAAAGAAATCTGCTAACTGAAACTCTGAAGGCACATGCTGAAGAGTCACAACCTAATCATGTTCTTGTGTCCGCATGCAGGAAGTATCAATGCCAATATGCCTGGTGAGCTCATGCTTCATTGGATCTCGAGCAATGCTAATAGCACATGTACTGTCAGATAAAAGAGGAGTAGGTATAAAAACAAAACCAAAATCCTCAAGTAGCCATCGTAATCAAGTAACCTCATTGCATCAAAAGAACCATAGCTCATAACTCACCTCAACCTTTGGAATGAAAAAGCTGTTGTCTATTTCTTAGTCTTCAAATAAATGAGAGAACCACCAAGAAAAATATAATAAGTAGAAAGAGACCAAGCGATCGAGTGATCACTAGTCTAGGTAGCATCGAGTATGCCCGAAGTTAGAGAGAGATGGAGCGAGGAAAGAAAAGACGACGAGAGATAGTTCTATGAAGTTATTGTAAAACACGAAGATGACTATAGTGGAGCTGAGTGGGAGCGGCATACCTAACTAACTCAAGATATGAGCTGGATATAAAATGTCGACGAGTGACACCAAGGTAAACAAGATTCCTAACAAGGTAGCGATAGTAGTAGAATCTCAAGAGATTCACCATCGATGGGTCGAAGGTGAACATTGAGCTCCATAGAAATCTCAGCAATGCACTTATCAGTGAGAGAAGCACGATTCTCTTGGGATAGAAAGAAGCTCTTAGGTGTAAAAGAGACCTCAATTCCAAAAAAGTAGCGAAGAGGATTCAGATCAGACATAAAAAACTGCTCACTGAGCCGTGCCTTCATAAAGGCAATATAATCATCTCCAGTGATGATCATATCATCAATATAGAGAAGAAGAAGAGTCTGTCCACGAGGTGAAGTGTGAACAAAGAGTGTAGAATCATGATCACTAGCAGAAAAGCCAGCAGCAGTGATTACAGAAGAAAAACGCTTAAACCAGACATGAGGGGCTTGCTTGAGTCTGTAAAGAGAACAACGAAGGCTACGAACCACGGACTAGAGGAGGCTACTTCTGCAAATTTATTCCCACGGAATCAAGTTTGCAAAAAGCATAGATCGTAGAACTAAAAAAATAGCTAAGAACTCAATTTTTGGAGGAGACCAGGGGCAGGGCCGGGAGGGGAAACGGCGCCTCGTTTTGTTCTTTTTCGTTAGCTTTCGACGGAAACGAATCGAATCCGTCCCTGTTAACCGCCTCTAGGCGTCAGGGCATCGGTCATCGGCGGCATCGTTGATGGCGCGCCTACCGCAAGAAAGCGAGGCCTCACGCGTGGAGCCGGGGAAAAGGTATCAACGGCCGCCTATCTGCGATCTTACCTCCATGGATGCTATCGATCTGTTCAAGCATGTTGGAAACCATCAAATCTTGGTTTTTGCCAATTTGCCATACCACGTTCTCCATCATTCGCAGATTTCCTCCAAATGAACTTGTCTTCGCTCGATAACTACTCTATGAAAGCGAAAGATTTCACCACAACCACCGCCACGTGTGTTCGAATTTGCAGCCGTCGGATCGGATCTGGCGCCCACGGAGGAGGCCAAGAACGGCTCTTGCGCCACCGTGGGATCGGCTGAACGAGCGGGACGGGCGATCGGTTCGCTGCGTTGGCCTCTCTCGAACCCTGGCGGGCGACGGCCTCCTCGCAGCCTCCCGCTCACTCGGCCTTGCCCTCGCGTCGCCTTCTCGCCGAGGTCACCTTGGCTCGCGCCCACCTTTCCTCGGCGCTCGCCTCCTTGCCTCCGCCGAGGCCATGGCCGTCGACGATCCCATCTCCTTCTCCACCCGGCCGCCTGAAGCTGGGCCTCTCCTCCGGCGCATGCCCTCGCATCCGTAGCTCGCGTGGCCGTGGCGATCGTTTTTTGCGCTGCCATGGGATCGCCGCTTTAGAGCCTTCAAGGCCGACTCGAGTTCCTCGAGGCTCCAACTTCCTCCCATTTCCTCCTCCACTGGGTGCACAAGCCGACGTCCCTCGAAGGGCGGCGACAACTTAGCCAGAGGTCGCTTCACGGAGGGCACCGACAAGTTTGTCGCCGATGTCTTGAGGAGCTTGAGAAGAGGGTTCCCAGTCCACGGTGAAGACGCGCGTCGCATTTACGAATCGCCATTAGGGCGCGCCGCCTTAGGCACTCATCGAGAGGATGGACTACGCCATCGACAGAGGTACCCAGTCGACTCCCTTTGTCTAATCCAATATGCCTTCGTGATGCCGTGGGGGCAATCCCTACTGATTTCGTCTAATTACGGTGAGGTCTCCGTAGAGAAGAAAAGCAGAAGCTCTCCCAGATCGGGTCCGGCATGGACGAGGGTGAATTGTTGGTAAATACCACATCACGTTTTATTTTCTTTTTGGGATCCATTTGCCTACATGGTTGTGCGATTACGATGCCTTACGTTCTGTTGTGGGCAAGCAATTGAATTGGATTAGTGATTGAATTGAATTGGATCGGCTCGTGAAATTCGCATGCCATCGGTGAGTCAATGAGTCATCGGCAGAAATAGTGCAGCAGATCGAGCGGATCAAAAGCACGCGACAAAGCATCTGCGGCACCATTCGCCTTGCCTGGTTTATATTCAACCGAAAAGTCATATCCCATGAGTTTACTTAGCCAGTGCTGTTGTGGTGGAGTAACCAAGGCTTGTTCCAGGAGGAACTTGAGACTGGCATGATCTATGCGCACGACAAAAGGACGACCCATAAATATGGTCTCCAGTGACGGATTGCCTTGGACAGACCTATAAGTTCCCTTTCATAAGCGGCCAGCTTGCGGTGGCGGTCGGCCAACTGCTGGCTGTAATATGCGATGGGATGTCCTCTCGCCTTTGAGCATCGGCCGATCCCATAACGTAAGCATCGCATTCCACTACAAAGCGCACATCAAAGTCTAGGAGGCGAAGAACAGGAGCCGATTGGAGGGCGTTCTTCAAGCGTTGGAAGGCCCTCTCCGCCTCCGAGGTCCAATGGAACCCTTGCCTAGGGATGGCAACGGGTCCGGGTACCTCCGGGTCCAACCTCCGTGGACCCGGAACCGAGACCCGAAATTTGGACCCGGATCCGAACCCGAAATCAATTACGGGTCCAAACTCGGACCGGACCGGACCAATCTGCACGGACACGTTAGCAGCGAAAGCACAAGGAGGCAAAAGGCGAGGCAAACAAACACCAAAGACGAAGACCAAGACTTATCATTCTTTAGGCTAGGCTCCAGATATCTAGAGAGAGAGACGGAGAGAGAGAGAGAGAGGAGGCGACGAGGCGAGGTATGCGCGTAGCATGGTGTGCGTTCTTGTTTGCTTTGGTCTCTCCGCTCCGCTCCATTGGAATGGCTTTATGTCTCAAAGCTTGCGTGCTTTACAGAGCCAGAGCTACAAGCCGCAGTGTGGTAGGTCAAACCGAAGCCAATCCATCCGAGACGATGCGACAAGGACCAAACCACTCCATTAACTACCATCCGCTTCCCAATGTGCCTCGTGACTACATCGCATGTTATTACCACTTGCTCGCTAGTTAGGCTTGTTTAGCAATACTTAAGGTGTGTATGTATGATTATTCAAATAAAATGAAAAAAAAAGTTAACGGGTCCAGTCGATCGGGTACCCACGGTCCAAAATGAGACCTGCACCGAACCTGCACGGACGAAATATTATATACCCGTGGGTCCAAATTTGGACCCAGACCCGGACCCATCGGGTCGGGTACCCACGGATACCCGGACCCATGGGTATTTTTGCCATCCCTACCCTTGCCGACGAGCAAAAGCGGTCGAGGTCCAAGAATGGTGGCATATTGTTGTATAAACCGACGGTAGTAACCAAAGAAGGCCCAAGAAGCTCAAGCAGAGTGGAGACCGATGTCGATGATCGACCATTGGGCTATGGCTTGAAGTTTGTGGGGAAATTGGCGACAACTCCTTCTCACGAGATAATGTGGCCAAGATATAGGACCTCTCTTCTGGCAAAAGAACATTTGGACTTTTTGAGCGAGAGCTTGTGGACACGCAATCTCGCCAATACTTGCTGCAAATGATCAAGGTGCTCTTCCAACGATGCACTGTAAATCAAAATATCATCAAAAAACACCAGGACAAATTTGCGGAGGAATTCACCTAAGATGGTATTCATCAGTGCTTGAAACGTAGATGGGGCGTTGCAGAGACCAAAAGCCATGACCAAAAACTCGTAATGGCCTTGATGAGTACGGAAGGCGGTCTTCGGAATGTCTTCCTCATGCATCCGAATCTGATGATATCCGAAGCGTAAGTCCAATTTGGAGAAAAAGTGTGCACCATGTAACTCATCGAAGAGCTCTTCGGCAATTGGAATCGGGAATTTGTCCTTGATTATTTTAGCGTTGAGCTCCCGGTAATCCACACAAAAGCGCCAAGAGCCATCCGCCTTTTTCACCAATAAGATCGGTGAAGAGAAAGGAGATCGACTTGGCCTGATAATTCCCTGAGCCAACATCTCCGCGCACTGCTTCTCTATTTCATCCTTTTGCCGATAGGGTACCAGAGGGCGGACAACCACAGGATTGGTACCCTCCTGAAGACAAATCCGATGGTCGCAAGGTCGGATAGGAGGAAGGCCTTGGGGCTCCTGAAACACATCCTGGAAGGAAGTCAGAAGGTGATTCAACTGTGTCTCCGATCGGCTCAAGAGAAAAGCGGTAGCACCCTTCTCTTAAGATGCCCGTAATGGTGACTGTTTTGTTGCCATCTTCAAAAGATAAACACCGGGAGTCAAAGTTCCAGCGGATCTCGCCTAAAGTGCGGAGCCATTGAACACCCAGGATGACATCAAAGCCTTGCAATGGAATTACTAAGAAGGCGCCTGAAAGCTCACGACCAATGCGAACCAATCTGCCGCAATCTTACCCATGCATGGCAATTGCTCTCCATTGGCGACCCGAACCTGTTGGCCCTCCCCTATTTCCAGCGGTGCGTGAATAACTCTGGCCGCATATCCGCTGATAAAATTGTGAGTGCTCCCACTATCCACCAAACCGAGAAGGCGACACCCCTGCATCTCCAATTCAACTTGCATGGTGCTGCACACCAGGGGCCCTTTCAATGCCATAGCTGAGAGGACGGCTCCTCTGCTTCCAGTGTTATCCCCTCGAGGCTTCTTCGTCCTCTTCGACAGCCTCTAGATAAAACAGACGTTTGCAGCGGTGTCCACGAGTGTAAACTTCATCGCAGTTGTAGCATAAACCTTTGGCGCGGCGCTCCGCCAGCTGGTCCTGACTTAAGCGGAGCCGGATGGCGAAGATGCCGCTGACGACCCGTTCGACGACGCAGGGCCCATGCGGCTGCTTCCTGGTCCCGTCGCCGACCCTGTGGATCGCGGAGGTGTGGGCGGAGTCGCAGGGAACACGCTGTGCCCTCGGAAGGAGACCACCTGGTGTGGGCGCCGCCGTCGTAAGACGCCACTACCGAAAGCAGGCGGTGTCGGCCGGCTGGGACAGCCCTTGTGAAGCCTTGGCAACCCATGCATCTTCCCTCCGTTCGCCTCTCTGGCTAGTCCCATTGCTTCGCCAGATCACGCGGCTGCCCTCGCGACGTCGGCCACCAAGGTGATGGAGAGTCCCAGATAAGTCTCGATCCGTCCTCCTTCCCATGCGCGGAACGCGAGCCAAGAGCCGCTGGAAATCCCTGCTGTAATCATCCACCCGGCGGTCTCCTTGCTTCAAATTCACCAAGTCGCCTAAGGGACCAGCGCTGTGGTGACGAGTGAATCGGAGCAGGAAGGTGTTGTAGAAGTCCTCCCACGAGATGGGAACCCCATCCAGCTCCCAATTATCCAGAACTTCTTGGGCTTCGCCACGCAGATGCAAGCCGTCCATCTCTACATATTCATGGGGGACGACGTTGTGCACGTCTGGCGCCGCATTGTCGGAGCAGAGCGGCGGATCGTCCGTCTCATCATATACATCGTAACTCATACCGAGGTGTCTGTGGTGCCCACCGCCGCTCGACGGTTCACCCGCGGGACATAAGTTCTGTGGCTATGGTGAAAATTGCGGCCTGGGTGGCGAGGCGGACAGAGCCCTGGGTGCCTCGAGCCTCCCCTTGGCGCATCGCTGACCCTTGACTCATCTTGGTGTCCTGTCTCCACCGCCGGACCTTTGCCCCGATCGGACCGGAGCATCTCAGCCATCATCGATTGCAACTCCACCATCGATTGCTGGATCTTCGCGACGGCTGTTTCCACCGTGGTGAGGCGTTCCTCTGCAGAGCCCATAGCCGAAGAATCGCCTGAATCTGATACCAATTGTTGTGAGTGTTCCCGTTGGTACGCCCTAGTGCCCGGGCGCAATCCCAAGACAGGAGGAAGGGTGGCGCTGGCGCCACACCCGGGATAGTGGCGATGACGCCACCGGCCGATTATCGACGGCAATACCGAATTAGGTTTGGTGGCAACAAAGCGTGCCTTTTCTGCATGTCTTTCTTCTTTATTTATAGTCCTTTGAAACAAAAGGAGATGGACTACTTCCTAGACTAGAGATGGACTCCTTCCTAAATACTGTAATGTAATTAGGAATATACTAACTTGGCCTTATTTAGCCCAAGGATCAGCCACAGGCCGCCCTCTCTTCTCTTTTCTATAATAGACCCTATCAAGGCCCACAACACAACTTTTCAAAAAATTCAGAATAAATCACAGAACAAATTACTTAGCTTAAGAAATTAGTCAGCCGGGACCCGGATTTACCAAATCCGAACCCTCTGTGTTTCAACTGTGCTAGTCCAGGAACAGCTAGCACACACAGTCATACAGTGATGATAACACAGACATATCATAAAGTAAACAACAGTAATAAAGCAAAAGAGTGTAAACATCATCACCTTATTACAAGTATCGAGCCTTACGGCTTAAGTGAAAATGTAGCAGCGGAAATGTAGAACAAAAAGAGCCAATCAGTGTGCCCACAGGCAACCGACTGGGGTACGCTCCCTAGAAGATCGAGTCATCATCCTCTTCATAGTCCTCTCCACAGATGTCGAACGGCGGATCGCAGGCTTTTGGATAGCCACTTCTCCCATCATCTGCTTTATGGAATAAGCGACCAAGAATGAAAAGCGGGTGAGTATGCAACATACTCGCAAGTCTCTAAACTTAATGCAAGTAACTAAATGCATGGCTTGAACAAAGGAAGCATATAGGGTTCATTTGCATAAAGCTTAAATTGAAATTTAAATACAAGTAATAATTTCATAAAGCAAAGATTTAACAAAATGTAAATAGCATAAATAATTAAACTTGAAGTATAACAATTTTCCAGGTTCCAACTACCTGGTTGGCTCTAGCCGCCAAACTAAAACCCGGGAGCTCTAGCCGCTCACGGATTCCCAACCACATTTTTCATTTTAAACCAAATCCATCATTTTCCATTTAAAACCAAAACCAGAAAATCTACTATGTGAAAACGTTCCACGCTTGCCCTTATCCGTGGGCACGGCTACTCAAGTAGTTTTTAAGACTCTGCAGAGCTGGTACACTTTACCCACACGACATGATCAACCATTTGCGCCAAGCTATTGACACACTTCCTTTGGTGTGCCGGCAGGGAGATCATGACAAGGCCTTTACAATGCATATACCGCTACCGACTTCACCCGCTGAGGTTTCCTCTCACAGCCCCCCCTTGCGCCTTGCAAGTGTCATCCTGACCAACTCGCACAGCCCACTGGTGAAGTCAAATAACGATACATGCAAATTACTTAGCCAGGTCGTACCCATATAGACATGTGGTTGTCTTGTATAGCATGGCCCATGGTAACACACGTAGGTCCTTAATTGACTAGGGCGGACAATCACATTCCAAAATTTTATGCATCCCGCACCCCCATCCAAACCAATCCGCCGGTCTAAACCATTTTTCACTTTTATTTTCAAATTAATACCGCAACACCAATTGCCATAATTTCCACAATTCATTTTGAATCAAGAATGAAATCATTTCCATAATGGTAAGGTACCGACGTGATTAAGCATGACTAAGCATTTTCTACCGCTCCCATAATCAAAATGATTAACATTAATTACAGTAATTAGTTTTCCTAAGGTGTCAAAGGTTGTCAAGTTGAATACCAATGTGGCATAACAAAGTTGGAATATAGCTAAGCTTTAAAACAGTATTTAAAGTATGATACGCAAATAATAAGCATGCAATAATTTAAACACAAAATAGCATTTCATAAACTTGGGTTCAATATGGTCAAGGAGACTTGCCTTCAACCTCTACGCTGCTGCAACCTCCATTGGATGCTCCTCTCTCTCAACCCAGCGTTGTCTACTCGCAAAACACGCAAATCGAGGCAACCATAAATAAAACCAGAAATAAACAAAATTCAAAAATTCATAAAAATGACACCAACAGATAGATCTTGATTTTATATGAATTTAGAAATTTAAATCATTCAAATCGGAGTTCGAACGGGGGAGAACGGCCCTTCTGAAGTCTAAATGGAAGAAAATCAGGAAATACCCTAGAGCTGACACGTGTCACTACGTTATTGGCTGGAAATTCGGATTTTCGGATTAAATCGGAAATTATGAAATATATGCGCTGACATGTGGGAACCACAAGTCAGTGGCGCACATCTGGCGCTGCGGTGGTGAGGTGGCGCACACGTGGTGCTGACGTGGTGCCATGTGGGCGACATGTGTGCAGTGGGGGTGACGTGGCGACACCTGGACGCAAGAGCACACGGTGGCGGTGATGTGGCGCTGGCATGGCGCAACGTGGCGTGACGTGGTGAGTATGTGGCGACGACGTGCTAAATGATTCGGCGACTACAGCGGAGATGATGATGGCGTGGCGTCTCGGTGGCACAGTGCGCTGAGGTGGCGCCGTGGTGGCGACCATGTGGTGGTGACGAGGCAACACGAACAGGTGCTAAAGGGCTGGATTGAAGGCTTACCGAATGAAAGAGAGAACGTGGCACGGATCTGGCCCTTGAAGATTGATCGGACGGTGGAGACTGAAGGAAAAGTTCGACGGGGAAGCAGCAGTACAAGGTCGCCGGACCTGGGGAAGATGACAACGGAATCGACGGAGGAGTGCTGGTTTGGCACAGTATTTGAGGGGATCAGACAGAGCACCACTCGACCAACTCGATGGTACTGAGAATGGTGGCGGAGACTCACCGGCGGCGGAGAAAACAACGGCGGAACGGCTCAGTTCAAGCGGCGCACTCCGGCGAGGGCTAGTGTCTTCTACACAGCGTCTCCGCCGGCGAGAGAGGATGGGAAAGGTGCGGCGCGGGGCGGCGGTCACGACGCGCAAAACGGAGGGGGCTTTTATAGCCTAGGTATGCGTGAAGTAGGCGCGGAAGTTGAGGGCAGGGCGGCGGCGGGATTTTCGAGCGACGTGGCGTATTGTCGATCGCAGGATTTGGATCGGGCGGCGGGGAGAAGAAGTGACTTAGGGTTAGGGCTAAGCTGTGGCTGGCGGCGCGGTTTTTGACCGACTGATTGAAAATCAACGGCTGAGGCGCGAGTATGATTTAGGGTTTCGGTGTGGTGGGCTTTGCGGGAGGAATGGGCCGGCTGAGATGTGAACGGGAGTAGGCCGGGTGGGATGAACAGGAATCTCGGCCCAAGAATGAAAAAGATTTTCCGAATTAAGAAAAATCAGAAAACCGAATCAACTTTGAATAAATCAAATAAATAGCAAATAAATTCAGAAAAATTCCCAAAAATTCAGAAAAATCAATTGAATCACAAGGAACCCAATAAAAATAATAAATATTTATTTTGAAATATGGATTAATCAAATTAAATTCGGGCTGACTTTAAAATTTCAATTTAAACTGGAATTAATTCGAGAAAATTTTCAGGGGTTCAGATTTTGAATTTCAAATTTGGGAAATTGAAAAATTGGAATGTTACAATAGCTACTAGATAAAAAGATCAACAGAGAAGCGCAGACAACTTAAAGGAGCAAGAAATAATCACAAAAGCAAGACTCTAGGTTTCGCCACTCCTCATCTTGCGCTGCTCAGCAATCACCCCGACTACACCCACCTTTGTCTTTTCGGCTGCAAGTCCTACCCCAACTTATCAGCCACCGTGCGACACAAACTTTCTCCTCACTTCACCCTTTGTGTCTTTCTTGAGTATTCCTCGGATCACAAAGGCGTGACAATCCGTCTTTCACAATAGTATGGGGATTGATGGCATATCGTTTAGCTTTGGTAAGACTTGTGCTGATAACATGTCGTCAAGTAATAAATTGATTACTGTAGATCAATCCTGATGCCAATAAAAAATACTCAAAGAACAACGAGAATAGATGAACACTGAATATAGAGATCTCAACTCATTTCTTTTTACTGATGTAGATTTATTCTCTTGTATAATGATGTGTTATATTTGTGCCCAAAATCTCACAAGGGTAGTTTCAAAATTCGTCCACCAAAATCAAGACTTCGATTATATCTCAATACCATATAACATTATTTAGCACGAGGTGCCATATAATTTTTTGGAAGCTATTGTGTAAATGGCCCGTTGCATTTCTTCTTTTACAAATCCGGAGAAATTGTAAAATAGTCCTCTTTTTGATGGCCATCACGGCGAGCCACGATATAATTTTTTCGCAAACCTGATTCCGCATTTAATAAATATGCAAAAATAGCTTCCTCCCCGTCTACCTATCTCTGAAAGGAGCAACATCAAAATAGCTTCCTTCCGTTCACGTATGAGCAAGCGGTCAAGCTACAGCAGAGTCGGTAGGTTTATTGTGGCATGCTTGCTACCACACACCTCTAGCTCGCAAGGAGGTGTCAAGCACTATTATCGTGGTAGCAACACATGCCGAGGTATCGCTATCGAGCTTAATGAGTTATTATCAATTTTTTTCAAAATTGACATAATTTGACATAAAATTATTTTGTTTATCATTTAAGTGGTTATTTCAAATTCAACTAACGAGCCACTATTGAGAGCCAAGTTTCATTAACATTTTTTTCTCGAAATAAACTAATTTCAATTTTAAACTAATTAACTACTGTAATCGAAGCAATTTTGATTCGAGCCTTAACGAGCTTTTTTGTCGGCCCTACCGAGATAGGGCGGCTCGGCAGGAAGCAGGAGTAGTGCTGTTATCGTGGTCGGCCAGCTGCCCTGGGGCCGGCTAGCTTCAGCGATCCACGAAGGGCAGGTGACACACATCACATGTTGCTCATTCCATAGACTAGAGGAGGCTACTTCTGCAAATTTATTCCTACGGAATCAGGTTTGCAAAAAACATAGATCATATAACTTAAAAAAAAGAGAAAGTATATGATGGAAGTAGATATATGGTGAAATCATGAAAGCAGTCAAACAAAAACTTTGGATCAAACTTAAATGGTTTAGATCTAGATGGAATCCCACCTCCTCCACTTAAGATATGGATTTTTATAATTTTTCTAGGGGCTATGTGTAAAACTTGTTTAAGTGAGGAGGTGAGATTCCATCTAGATCTAAACCATTCAAGTTTAATCCAACGTCCCTATTTACTTACTTTTATGATTTCACGATATACCTACTTTCATGGTATACTTTCCCAAAAAAAAAGAGCTAAGAACTCAATTTTTGGAGGAGACGGAGGGCAGGGAGGGGAAACGGCGCCTCGTTTTCTTGTTTTTCGTTAGCTTTCGAGGGAAACGAACTGAATCCGTCCGCTGTTAACTGCCTCTAGCGCGTGGGCATCGGTCATCGGTGGCATCGTGGTGAATGCCCGTTGATGGGCAGCGCCCGTCCTGCAAGAAACGAGGCGTCACGCGTGGAGCCGGGGGAAAAAGGTATCAACGGCCGTCTATCTACAGTCTTAGACTATCTCGGCAGATCCTTCAAACTTTAAAATCCTTTGCGAGAGATCTCAAGCACTCCAACGAATTCCCTTCACAGTTCTCTTCGAAAGAGATTTGGAGAGAGAATCTCTCCAATCTTTATACAAAACCCTTCGAGGGGATTCTATTGAAGATGATAGGAATGAAGGAATGAATATGGGGAAGAAATGAAGGAAATTCTTTGGAGATAGTCTTACCTCCATAGATGCAATCTGATCTGTTCAAGCATGTTGGAAACCATCAAGTACTGGTATTTGCCAATTTGCCATACCACAGTTCTCCATCATTCGCGTATTTCCTCCAAATGAACTTGTACTGCCTAATTGTTTTGCTAACTGAAATCAATGGTGCCCTGATGTGGCCCAAGGCAAACACCCCATGCGCCTTCTGTAGTTCTTGCATGATCTGAGATGTGCAGTTGTTTAGGGGCAAGATCTCTGTGATAGCTGGTGCAGCCGGTTTCCTTGAAAAGGATGCCAGCTTCTCTGATTTTTTTGCATCGATTTTGTACTCCCAAGTCCCGACTGTGCGTGCTCGAGGAGGAGGTCAATCTGCATTTGGGCCCCACATACTCAGCTCACAGAGCACGTCATGGGCCTATTTGGGCCGCGAACCGCACCGAGTTGTTGGGCCGCGGCCACGGCGCGAGTGGGAATAGATAGCCCCACTTCGCCGCCGGTTGCCTCCACCGAGAGTGAAACGAACCCAGACCTAGTGGGTCGCGAGACGAGAGGCGGCAGGCGGCATCGGACACAGCGAGCCGCCGAGGTGGTCCCCTCAGGCAAGGCGAGGCGAGGCGAGAGGCCGGAGAAGCCACCAGGCCCACCCACCACCTCATCGGCCGCGGTAAGTGCCCCTCTTGTGCTCCTCTCAGTTTCTTGAGCTTGGTGATTTGTTAGCTTGTGAATTGGTGTTAACTTCGCCGACACCGTGTTTGGAAGCATTAGGACGCCAAGATGTTGCTGGACTCTGGCTTTCTTGAGTTCAAACTTGACTACTTGGAAACCAAGGATCTTACCATCTACCGCACCGTCGAATCGGAGAACTTCTCGGTCGGTGGGCACATCTGGAGGATATGCTGCTGGGCACCGTCGCAACTACCTTAGCTTGCGCCGAAACGTACAACTGTCCGGAGCTGAAGAGCAAGTGCATTGACTTCTTTGCGGTGGAGAAAAATTTTAAGGAGGCTGTGTTCACCGATGGTTTTGGGATGTTGCTGCAGAAATTCCCATCGATTACTGCTGAGCTGAGAGAGAGGGCCAAGACATAGCGTAGTGAGATACGTCTCCTTGTGTATAGCTCAGGCGTTCAAGCATAGCTTTGATATGGTGTTTGGAAACATTGGTGAGTCATATCTGATGTCTTTTCAAACCTATTGGAACATGAAGTACTTGTATTTGTGGAATTGGGAACCTGATATTTGAACTCATCTACTTGCAGGGTTGGACGAAGTTACTGCCATTTGGTAAGTCGGGCATGGTGGAGGATAGTGTCGCACAACTGAGAAGTAAAGCTATGGAGGTTAAGCCAAATTAGCAGCCCAGTTGTGTTTTTTTGCCTTTTGTTTTCCTCTTGGTAATGCCCTGAAGCTGGGTTATGCTTGAAGCTTTCGAGATGTTCACTTTTGCTGTGTTGGTATGAACCATCTAACTATCTGTAGTCTTAGCTCCATGAATGCTATCTGATATATATATATATAGGCTGGGTTATGGTCGAAGCTTTTGAGATGTTTACTTTTTCTATGTTGGTATGATCCATCTATCTAGCTGTAGTATTAGCTCCATGAATGCTATCTGATAAGCATGTTGGAACATCAAATATTTATATTGCCATACTACAATTCTGTACCATTTGCATACCTGCATGCGTTGTTTGTGAACTTCTACTGCCTGATTCTGTTGATAACTAAAATCAGTGCAACCCTGATGTGTCTCACTACTTAATACTCCTTACGCCTTGTGTAGTTGTGTACTTATACAGAATTAGGATTGCGCAATTGCTTAGGGGAAATAACTTTCTGGTGGCTAGTGGTTCTCTAAGGTCCTATTTGTAGCGTGGGAAAGTTTTCCTATTACTGTAGGAAATGAATTATATTATGTGAAATTCGTGCATTCCAAACAAGGCCTGCCTAGAAGGGGACTTCTCTGAATCTTAGCGTTTGATTTTGTTCTCCCATCAGTGTGTGTGCATTATATTGAGTGTTTGATCCTCTGTCCTTTTCTTCTCCGGTTGTGCTGAAAAAGATTTTAAGAAGAAATCCCGTATGAGTTTATTAACATATGTATAAATAAAAACAATCAGTGATATTTAAGACGCCTCCTTTATTTTAACTTTTTAAGAGCAAGGAAGTGCCACAATAATCCTAAAAAGGAAAAACTCCTAGAAATTCTCCTAAAAAGGAAAAACTCTTAGAAATTCTTACATGATTCGAAGGAAAGAGAGATGGATCTTCGTCACTTATTTTGGTAGGATTAGATTAATCATATATATAGATATTAGAGTTATATAACAAATAAAAATGTATTTCAATTAAAGGGAGTAGAGTTATACATTAAAGGAAATTGTATCATAATAGCTAACCGCGTAGTTATGTGGGTAAATCTATCAGTTATACTGAATGCCTTGGTCATGGCTGAATTAAACAAATAAAATAAAACTCTACCATAATATCTAGCCGCATAGTTGCGTGGGGAAATGTGGTCATGGTCGCATTTAAAAAAATAAAATTAAAAAGAGAATGTCTCGGTGGAGGTCAATGAATCTCTACTACTTCTAATTTTGAGTTGGTGGTGATGCGTCCATTCTCCACCACCAAACAAAACCGAACCGGCCGAAAAAAAACGGTTTACTTTTTTTCTTGATTCGTCGTTCTCGTTTACTCTGAACAAAACCGAATCGCTCTTCCTCTCCGGATATCTCTCGGTTCGTCCGATCTCATCCCCCCGCTTGCCGCTTCCAGATCCGGCTCTCGATCCCCAGCCGCAATCCTCCTCGCGCATCCCCAAACCCCGCCCGAAGCGATCCGGATGCCTCACGATATCCTCGCCGCAATCCTCGCTCCGACTATCCTGCTCCCGATCTGTCGCGACATCCCCACCCTGCCGCCTTCGCCATCCGGATCACCCCGATCTCCCCCGCACCGCAATCCTTGAGTTGACCCCTGCACCAAGTTAGATGATCGTCCCCCTCGAGGCTCTCGCACGGCCCAAACCGCACCAACTCTTGCGCCTTCCAACTCCTCTCACCATCGCCCCTCGCCCCTCTACCCACCGCCATCTTTGGAGCCCGGATCTGGCGGGCTCAACCGCGGAAGACGGTGCTGGTTTTGGCGTGCTTGGTGGTTTCAAAACATTGCTTGCTGGCTCGGTGGCCGAGGATGGGCGCGGCGCTGCTAGAGACCAGTGGAAACGATGTTGGGCGGGAGCAGGCCGCAGAGGCCGAGCCGGTCCCTCTCCGTCATCGAGAACACTGTGCCATCCAGAACCCCCATCCCTCCGAGTAGGCCATTGTGCTGTTCCGGATCCATCAAGAGCTCGCCATAGAAGAAGGAGCGCGGCCGCCATTTGTGGGAGGGAGACGCCAGAGCTGGCGGCGCTATTGCCGGAAGCGAGGAAGATGGCCGGATCGGGCCTTTCTCGCTGTCGCTAGCGAGGTTCGTCCCAATAACTGCCACCTCCTCCCTCAAGATCCCGAAGACCATCGCTGCCTCCCTCGAGATCCTGACAACTGCTGCCTCCTTCCTGACATGGCACCTCTTCCCGTCGTCAATGTTTGCTGTCTCGCCGTAGTGGCTAGGAACACCTCTGCAACAACTTGGCTGCCTGTCCGCCTCCCTCCGGCCTCATCTCGGTGCCATCGCCAACCTCCATAGACTTGAGGTCTACCCACCTGATCGATCAATTTGCAGAGAGGAAGTATGCCTTAGGTTTTGTTTTTGTGGTTTTTGATGATTTTATTTTATCTTCACCAGATTTGCTCAGGAATTGCGTTACAGAAATGGAGGCTCAGGAATATGGTAACAAGGATGGAGGAAACACAAGTGAACACCTATTCTACGATTTTTATAATCTTCTCTTTTATTTTTTCTTTATAATACTTGCAATATTCATCCTAATGTAGAATAGCAGTTGTTAGTGACATTGCTTATAATTTGGATTGTTACATATGAGTTTAACATAGATCTTGGAAGCCCTTTTCTTCACAACTGCAGGCCATTTGTTTCACAATTTGGATTGTTTCAATAGGAGCTAACATTGTATGCATATTTGCGCTTCTAAAGTTACTGTCAATTTCTGAACATAGATTTGAATTGATTTCTTTATCAATCTTAAAAAGTCAAACTGAATGCATGTGAATGCATGCTTCCATGCTATGCCCATCAAAAGGTACATTGTTAATGAATACCATCCTCTCATATAAAATTATATGTAGCCAATGTAGTGTTGTGGCTTGCAAAAACCTTAAGGGCCTTAGACAATTGTTGTTAGTGGAGTCAAAGCTTCGATGATTCTCCATGAAAATAGCACTTCAGAAAATTACAGTCCCATTAAGTTTGCAGTATCTATGTCTTAGTGATGTTCTGGTAAAATAGTTTTTTTTGGCCACTTTTTGGAACAGTTAGCCTTTTTTTTCCATGGTATGACAAGATACATCTGCTCATCCACCTGGTGCTGGTAAAAGGAATTGACAGCATGGGATATTGTAAGATGTGCAGCATTTGCTTTCTTTGGCATATTTGCCAGAACAGAACAGAATCACGAGTTCTTACAAAGTATGGTAGTGAGTTCTATCCGCTTCCTTCTTCTTGATTACTTGTATATGAATCGGCAATCACTGGCATATGTTATCTTTGTGCAGGCGTTGAAGCAAAAGTTGGTAAAGATGCCAAGATAACTGTGGTATGTTCGACGGGAGGAACAATGAAACCAACACAGAATCTACCTGATGGGAAGCAATAAACAGAATCTTCCTAAAGGAAATCAATCTAGGTATGTTACATTTCCCATGTATTATTTATCACTAAACTTAATTCCTTTCCTACAGATTCACGTTCCTATTCTAACTGATATGGAAGTGCTGATTCAATTTATTAGCGTAATTTGCTTAAGAAAACATCATTTCCATCTTTGATGAAATGATAAATGTGCCTATTTACTACTACTTTGTTATTCTAACCCAGTTTCCATAACATACTTTCTATGTTGTCAGACTAAAGATTGGTACTTGCAGTAAGTAGTTCTACTCTTCGCATCTGAATATTGGAAAATATCTGTCTCAATGTAGTCTCACATTTATATTAACACTAAATCTTTAGTCCATAGGTCCATATTTTTTTGGCCTTTTCATACTTTTGCATGACCCTGAGGTACATGAGGACGACTGTAACGAAGGCTTTGATATATTTCTTCTCCATTTACTGGTCCACGGTTGTATGTTTGTTATGTACTCTATGGTTAATATCTTTATTAATATGTATACTTTGGATAAATTTCAACATGAAGTCATACTCAGTATTTCCTATGCTGCCAGAGTCGACTAAAAACAATAGCCAATTTGTCCTTCCTTTTTTGTGCAGGAGATTCCTGACTGGATATGAAAGGGGAACATTTTCTTGGGGGTGCCTTCAGGTGTGGTTGTTTCTATTGAATAGATTCAATCAACTGTCACTGAGGTTCTAAAGGAAAATATGGAAGCTATATTAGAGCAGCGATATCATGTAAATGGTTTGGCTTCCGATTCACTTTTATATTACTCGATTTTTGTGATTTTATAACCTGAGGGAACTGATCCTTGACTCTACCTTTCTTTTTCTCGGTTGGTAACCTATGCGGACAGGTTAGAAAGAGGCATCCCTGGGGTGATGCTAACCTATTCATACTTAATATTCTGCTCATACGGTAGGAGATTTGACTCTGGCTTGCAAAGATACTAGGTCTAAAGACGGAAGCTGACAATGTAAAACCAATGAAAATGAAGAAGGAAAAATCAGCAAAAGTTAAGGTTCAGAGCACTATGGTCACTCTGCTATGCGCCTATGCCTACATGAAGTAAATTCCCGTACTAAATCATACGTGTGCAAAATAGTGACCAAAGCACACATGTTCCATTATCTGTTTGTCGATCTTAATAATTGATCACCATTGCGAAGTCCATGTTGAAATTTAAAATTCCTGAGGGGTGTTGTGAGGTGGAAAATTCTTTACCTTCACATGCCTCTGGAAAAAATTTCCAGCCCAAGTTGGCCCAGTGTATTTCGCCTGGTGATCCAAATTGGATCATATTGGGCCCTGGTGGCAGGTTTCGGCGAACACAGGGTTTGGTGGCGCTTTTCTCACGCACCGGTTTTTTTCGTCCCAACCCTAAACGCCAAACACATACCTCTGCTCTGCTGCGTCGTCGGTCCTACGCGGCGGTGGTGCGCGAAGGGGGACGATCCATGTCTTCTCAGGGCAATGGTGCTGGCGGAAGTGGGGGCAAGCCCGATCAAAGCGGTGCTGGCGGTTTAACCACAGGTTCCAGTAGGGTTTAACCACAGGTATGCTTGGCGATACCATGAGGGACGACATTTTTACAGAGGTGGAGAATACAATCGTGCTGCATATGGCCGGGGAAGAGATTTTCGGCAAGGTGGGCGGGTGTTTCGTGAAGGCGGTCAGGTTGCTGGTCGAATTGGAACTGGAAGAGGAGGTTATGGTGATCGCGGCGAGGACATTGTGGTTGGGGGAAGCCATGGGCGCAGCAGCACGGATGTTCAAATCTCCAGCGCCAATGTTCTGAATGGTAGCTGCAATGTTGCTACTTCTGTTCATCTTCCGGCAACAGATGTGGGTAAGCAACTTTCAGTTCAATTGCCAGCTAGTTCTGGGACAAGGGATGTAGTTGAGGCGAATGGAGCAGAGTTAGGGGGTTTAGCAAAGGGAGCAGTGAAAACCAAAATTAACAAGCCATACTGCTATAGATGTCTTACTAAGGGTCATGTTAACTCGGATTGCACAACGGAGTTGAATTGTGAAACCTGTGGTTCGGATGAACATGTTGCAAAGGCCTGTACAACAAGTAAGCAATTTAGGTCTCTGGCTATTCCCAGTGGCTATGCTGTAGAAGGATTGGGCTTTTATTACATCCCGTTTGCTGGTACCCAGAAGGTGTCTTCTGATTCTACAGTGGCACTTGTCAAAGTGATTGAGGGTTCTATGTCTGGAATGAATGTTAGATCAGAACTGGAGAGATTACTTCCAGGTAATTGGGGATGGAAGGTGGATGATTGTGGCCCCAATACTTTTGTGACGACGTTCCCATCTAAGGCTGATTTGCAGAGGCTGGTTGAATGGGGACCGGTTGTCGCTAAAAGTGTTAAGGCTACTATGAGTATTGAGGACAAGGAGAGCTCAGATGTTTATCGATATGAGATCCCAAAGGTGTGGGTTCAGTTCAGAGGTCTTACTCAAGATTTGCGGCTGTTTTCTATCATTTGGGCTGTGGGTTCCATTCTTGGGGCTACCCGAAAGGTGGATATGAAATTCACAAAGAAAAATAATATGGCTAGAGTCAAGATTGCCTGTCTAAAGCCTGATTTAATTCCTGAATTTGTCAGTGTGGTGGTTGGGGATTATGTGTATGAACTTCAGTTTCGGGTGGAGAAGAATATGGACCCGGAAAACCCAACACTTATAAATATGGATCTTGATCCGGAGGATGGTGCGGATGATGACATGGAAGAGGATCTGTTGGATGATTGTAATGGTCAGGGCAGTATGAAGAGCATGGATACTAAGAAGGTTAACTCTGAACCTACTGTTCAAGTCAGCTCGACAAATGCTTCCACTCGCCAGGCAAATTCTGTCATTCATATGTTACCTCTCGGTAACAATCCTGAGCCTGGGTGTGTTGCTTCGGCTGGGGATATGAATGAGAAGAGTCTGTGTGAACGGCAGGAGGAGGTCAATATGTCTGTGCCAGTGGTTTTGCCAGTACCGGCTGTGTCTTCTTCATCTAAGGTGTCAAAGATCCTACCGTTGGTGCTCAAGGAGTCTTCATAGCTGGTGGTATCACCGGTTCGTTCCAGCAAAAGGATGGCGGCAGTGGCGGACCAAAACATTTTGGAACGAGCTGCTAGATTGAAAGCAAGAGCTAATCTGGAAGCTTCTGATGGGGAAGGTAATACCAACTCTTCTCATTTTGATTCTTTCAATGATGATGTTATTATGAAGAATTTGCAATCGGTGGGCATATGCATGGGAAAGTCTGAGTCGGCGATTATTCAGAATGCGCGATCTCTTCATAACTTATTATCCCGAACTGCTGTTAAACCATTCTCTTCGGGGGGTATACATAGTTCGGCAACCTCGGGTAAGGAGAGTGAGGATTGTTTAGACAGTTCCAGTGAGGTGGATATGAGGGATTTAAATAGTTTCTGTGGGGGGTTGCTGAGGGTCTTTGTGAGGGTGAGGTTGATTATTTCAGTGATCAACAAACTCATACCCGGGTGAACAGATCTCAGCGTAAGAAGGGGGGAAAAAAGGGTAAGAGATTTAAAATTGTTTGAGTGGTTTAATAATGAAAGGGATTTTTTGGAATTGTAACGGGTTAGCAGATCCAAAAAAGTTTAGGTTCTTATCTGAGCTTACGTTAGAAAAGAATTTGGATTTCATTGCCTTATCGGAAACCGGAAGGAGGGAGTGCTCACAAAATTTCCTCCGAAATCTTTGTGCGGGTAAGGACTTTTTGTGGCATTGTAAAGCCCCTCTTGGAAGGTCTGGTGGCATGTTAGTAGGAGTTAATTTGATGACTTTTGATATAGGTGAGATTGAGGATAGAGATTACTTTGTCAAATTTAAAGTCAGAAACAAAACTGTTGGTTTCCAGTGGATTTTGGTGTCTGTGTACGGGCCGGCGCAACAACATCAGAAAGATGAGTTTCTGACAGAGCTTGTCCAGCTTTGTACTAAAGAAACCTTACCTTTGTTGATAGGTGGTGATTTCAATATTATAAGGGGACCATTTGAGAAGAATAAGGCCAATTATAATAAGCGTTGGCATTTTCTGTTCAATGCTATTATTGACGCTTTTAATCTTCGAGAATTGGAGATGTCGAGTAGAAATTATACTTGGGCGAATAATTTAGTTAATCAGACTTTTGAGAAGCTGGATAGAGTGCTAGTTAGTACGGAGTGGGAGACAAAATTCCCTAGATCCACTTTACTGGCTCTAACTAGAGACATTTCTGACCATACTCCTCTTTTTCTCAATACTGGAGACTCGTCGACCTCGGTTAAGTCGCCTGTGTTCAAATTTGAACTTAGTTGGTTGACTCGAGCAGGTTTTTTTGAAATGGTCAAAAGTAATTGGGAAAAAAGTGTTAATGGTGATAATCCTTTAGATCGTTGGCAATCTAAGATTAGACGTCTTAGACAACACTTGAGGGGTTGGGCTAAAAGTGTGTATGGGACATACCGGAAGGAAAAAAAGTGGCTGCTTGATAAGCTTGATGTTTTGGACAAAAAAGCTGAGGTCATGATGCTTTCTTCTGAAGAGCTAAATTTCAAACTCTTTGAATGAAAGATTAGCTCAGTTGTTAAGGGAGGAAGAAATCAAATGGTATCAGCGAGCAAAAGTAAAGAATCTGTTAGAAGGTGATGCTAATACCAAATTTTTTCACATGGTGGCTAATGGTAAGCACCGTAAGACTCGAATTTTTCAACTAGAGCAAGAGGAGGGGTTAATAGTAGGTGATGCTGAGTTAAAACAGTATATCACCAACTACTATAAAAAGTTATTTGGTCCTCCTGATACTGTCCAGTTAACGTTGGATGAAACAAGAATTGATGATATTCCTCAAGTTTCTTTGCTGGAAAATGAACTCTTAACTTCAAGCTTTGCCGAAGAAGAGGTTAAAAGGGCTATTTTCCAAATGGAATGTAACAAAGCTCCCGGTCCAGATGGTTTTCCTTCAGAATTCTTTCAAGTTTTCTGGGATGTTATCAAATCGGACCTAATGGCTCTCTTCGAGGAATTTCATCATGGTGTCCTAAATTTATCTAGATTAAATTTTGGAACCATAATTCTGTTGCCAAAAACTAATGATGCGGGCGATTCAACAATACAGCCCATATGTTTGTTGAATGTAAACTTTAAGATTTTCACAAAAGTGGCTACTAATAGAATTTCCTGTGGTTCAAAAATCATTAGGCCTTCTCAAGCAAGCGTTTTAGGGTAGAAACATTATGGAGGGTGCGGTTATACTTCATGAAACTTTGCATGAATTGCATAAGAGAAAGCGGAATGGAGTAATTTTTAAGATTGATTTTGAGAAGGCTTATGATAAAGTCCTGGGATTTCTGCAATGACTTTGAGAATGAAAGGTTTTCTTCTATTTGGTGTAATTGGGTTAAGTCGTTTGTCCAAGGAGGAATGTTGGTATTCAAGTAAATGAGCAATTGGGAGCTTATTTCCAAACTCGGAAGGGCTCCGTCAGGTGATCCACGTCCCCATACTTTTTAACATAGTAGTGGATATGTTGGCTATCATCTTGGCGAGAGCGAAAGAAGATGGTCAAATCAAGGGTGTGATTCCTCATCTGGTTGATGAGGGTGCATCTATTCTTGATATCTCGATGATACTGATAATTTTCATGGACCATGATTTCGAAGGAGCGAAGAATATGAAATTGTTATTATGTGCATTTGAACAACTATCAGGGCTCAAAATTAACTTTCACAAAAGTGAAATTTTTTGTTTCGGTAATGCAAAGGATCATGAGGCAACATATTCAGAGTTGTTTGGATGTAAGTTAGGTACTTTTCCGTTTAGATACTTGGGGATTCCAATGCATTATAGGAGGCTAAGAAATTCTGATTGGAGGATGATTGAGGATAGATTCGAGAAAAGATTAACTAGTTGGAAAGGAAAGTTATTATCGGTTGGAGGGAGATTGGTGTTGATTAACTCTGTGTTGTCAAGTCTGCCAATGTTTATGATGTCCTTTTTTCAGCTTCCTACGGGAGTCCTGAAGAAATTGGACTATTATAGGTCCCGCTTCTTTTGGCAAAACGATCAACATAAGAAGAAATACCGGCTTGCACGTTGGGATCTCCTTTGTCAACCTAAAGATCAAGGCGGTGTTGGGATCCTTAACCTAAGAATCCAAAATATGAGCCTGTTGAGTAAGTGGTTGTTCAAACTGTGTAATGAGCATGGGATGTGGCAGCAATTACTTCGAAATAAATATTTAAAAGGCAAAACTTTAAGCCAGGTGGAGAAGCAACCAGATGATTCCCATTTTTGGAGCAGTTTAATGGGGGTCAAACCTCAATTCCTAAGCTTAGGGTCTTATATTTTAAAGGATGGAACCCAAGTCAGGTTTTGGGAAGATACTTGGTTGGGCAATTCTACCTTGAAAGCTCAGTTCCCTTCCTTGTTTAATATTGTTAGGAAGAAACATGCAACGGTGGCTGAAGTCTTTGGGGCACTCCCGCTGAATGTATCTTTTAGGAGATCTTTAATGGGGAATAACCTCAGAGATTGGGGGATTATAGTAGCGCGAATGATGAATGTTACTTTATTAGGGGGAACTGATAGTTTCAAGTGGCATCTAAATAATAATGGTATCTTCTCTGTCAAATCTATGTACAGATACCTAGTTAACAATGGTATTAAAGTATCACAGAAATTTGGCTTACGAGGTTACCTTTGAAGATCAAAATTTTCTGTGGTATATTAAGAAAGGAGTAATATTGACTAAAGATAATTTGATGAAGCGAATCGGCATGGGGATAAATCTGCGGTTTCGTAGTTCTCTGAAACTATTCATCATCTTTTCATCGATTGTTGTTATGCTAAATTCCTTTGACGAGTTGTATATGTAACTTTGGGTATTCCATCTCTGTATCTATTCATCATTTATTTAATGGGTGGGTGAAGCGGGAGGATTTCCCAAGGTTCTGCTTTTACTTCTGTGTAGCCGAATTCTTCGGGCCTTATGGCTAACTAGAAATGATGTTGTTTTTGACAAGTTTATTCCTAAATCTTTCTTGCAGGTCTTATTCAGAGGAACACATTGGCTTCGAACTTGGGCCAAATTACAGCGGTGTGAAGTCATCCAAGCATGTCTCTTAGAAGTGTGTCGTCGGTTGGAGAGCTGTGGCTTTGGAGTTATTTACTTCGTTCGGTTGGCCTTTTGTGTTTAGGATTGGGTATTCTGCTGGTTGATTTGGTTCGCTTGGTGCTATTAAATTTGCTTGACATTATGTAATAAGTTTGGTCTGATTCCCTAACTAGGATGAAGCCGGAATTTTGTATTCCATTATCTAAAAAAATGTCTGTATACCATTGTTCTTGTATTTTATTTTGTTGTGCCTATTAGATGGCCAATGTCCAATTATGCCATTATCAGGAATACATTCTTGAATCTTGTTTTCTCTGTTTAACTAGAGGTAGAGTAAGCAATACATTTTGTCTCTGGAGGTGCCGTGATAAAAGGCTAGGAAGAAGTGGCTGAGTGAGGATTTTGTACAGCCCATTGTGCATACAACTTATATCTGCACTGTCTAATGTGCATCAAGATTTGTGCATCCACATTTGAAATTCAAATGATTTGTCCAATCTGCACTGTGCAAGCCTGATAATGTTTGTTGAATTCTTGCAAGTAACTATCAAAGCTGCAATGGAGCAGGATGAAGACTCGCATAATCAGTTAATGCCTCTTACATTAACACAAGCATCTCTTCCTTTTTGCTATCTTGCATTTTTTTCTATTATCTATAGCACACATATTTATGGTCTGGTATTTTAGTATGCATAATTTTGTATGCACTGATCATGTCTTGATATTTACTACCCTAATACGATGCTTGTAATTAGATAAGAGCTTAGCTTTGTCAGTTTGCCTTAGGAAATAGATAAGACCCATTCACTATGTTATCTTTAACTAGCTATTTTTATATTGAGATAGTAAGATCTTATATGGTGTGTTCGTATAGTGTGTGAATGGTTGCCCTTTAGTTTAATTATGCCTTAATTAGCTATTTTTATGCTGAGATAATAATATCTTATATGGTGTGTTCATACAGTGTGACTTTTTTAAAAAAACGGAAAACAGATTAGGTATAACTGACACCTTATCCAAATTGTCCATAATTCAAGCAATTATCTCCAATAATTTTTAGTTTGTTAACCCATGCTAATTTTGTCAGGGACTGATTGAACTATGTAATAAACTTGAACCAACTTATTCTAACACAGATTAAACATATTATTGCTTGTGATACAAGTTATATTTCCCATGCTATCAAAAACTGTAGATAAAGAAAGGGGGCGGTTGATAGGATTTAGGTTAGTAATGTATGCCAGCTTAACCATGACGTACTTGTCTTGAAAAGTCTTCTATTGAGATCAACTTACCATGAATTGAGCTGAATTACCTACAAATCGTACTAAGAACGTTACAAGTCAAAGCAAACTGTTAAATCTATTTCATGATTGTAATTTGAAAATTCATCAATGTGCGTGTTTACATGTAAGCTAAAATCATACATATCCCTCGAAAAAAAATAATGCATAGTTTCAACCAATCTCATATACATCCACATCTCATATTTGGTGGGTAGCCATTAAAGCATTGACACATTCATAATTAGAGCTAAGGCTAAATTGAGAATTTGCCTATCTTAATTAGATCTTAGAGAAACATGATTATAATAATAGCCATATAGAGCCGGTAAGCTATCTAGAGCCACCGCCCGAATTCTACCTCCCTGAACCGGTTTTCTCTCATGGGCAACCGTATGTTGCGCTATCTAGAGCCATTGCTAAAAGCAATATCGAGATACTTGCCGTCGTAGACAGGGAGAAGGACAAAGGCCAGAAGTCTAAGAAAACTCACAGAAACATTACAAAAAACTTTATCTACAGAGAAGTAATCACATCATGAACAAGATTTGATCAAAATGATATCCAAGCTGTGTTACAATGTAACTATTTATTTTCAGATATTCCGGAATGTATAGCAAGAATATCATTTCTAAATATGTTGTAATGTCATGAATGCCTTATGTACTATGTACAATATATTTGGTTTTTATTCATGTTGAAGGAGAAACCACATAAACTTTTTGTAATCGGGAGAAATAGATGTTTGATCTTGTAGCAAAATTTTATTTTTTTGCTTGACCTTTATGATTCATTACCAATTTTGTTTTTCATAATGAACGCACGCAAGACTATTCATTGAAGATTATGTTGTCCGTTTATAAAAATGTGAATATGATCTGCAATAAACAGATTGATGAACCGCAACAAATCAAAATTGCGGCACACTCGTCAGCGCCTCACAAGTCGCAAGGCTCTGCTGCTGGGCCTGTTAGCCCAAAAAAATCGTGTAATGCACTGCATGGGGCAGAGCCCTAGCTGGGAGCGAGCGTTGGGCGGCGAGCAGAGGAGGCGGAGGCGCCATCTGCCGATTGCAAAGCCGGCGCTCCTTCGGACGGAGCGAGCCGCGAAGATCCGGTGAGGTCAGGAGAGGCGAGGGACCGAGGGCGGAGGCTGGTGGGCGCGCACGAACGGAGGGCACGCGCGAACAGAGGACAGACGGCCGGAGCCAGGAGGAGCGAGGGGTCCTGGAGGAGCGGCCGGAGGTGCACACCTTCGGTTACCGACACCAGCAAGCAGTGGCCAGACCAACCGGCGGCTAGCTAAGCAGCCAGACAGCGAGTGTGTCAGGAGCTATGGAGGAAGAAGAACAGGAGAAGACGGCGCTGGAAACTTATCTGGGACGACACCACTTAAGTATACATCAACGGTGGTCGTTTATTAATGAAGTTCACTGTTAGATCTAACGGCTATGGAAGATTTTGAAGCAGCAAAGCAAACTCTGTAGCTGTCATCGGCAGTCTTTTACTTTTACTATTTTGTCGTTTAATCCTGTTGTTACCGCTAAAAGCGAACTGTAAAAACTCCAGTATAAAAGCGGTGAAATGGAAAGAGGAAAGGCAGATTCCCGCATATCTCTTAGTCTCTAGTATAGTGTAGAACCCTAGTTTGTTCTGTTATCTCGTATCCCTGGGAAATCGAGTTTAAGCTGTTGCTTTGTGGCTGTTTTCTGAAAATCCCTACTGCCAGCGCGTCGGATCGTTCTTCTCCAGCGTTGATCGAGAGAGTCTGGATCACATTTGTTTCGGTCCTGACAGAGTGCCCTCTTGTGTTCTTCCGTTCCTTAATCTTCAACATTTGTTTGCTTGCGAATTGGTGTTAAGTTCACCTAAATGGCTAAATTGAATTAGAAACTGTCAGTATTGTGTTAATCGTTTGTTGTTGACGATTATTTAGTGAACAAGCGAGGCCGCACGACAAGGCTGCAGGCGCGAACCACCATGGTGGATTCTGGTTCGCTCGATTCCAGACTAGACTACGAGAAAAACAAGAACCTCGCCATTGGCAAGGCTGTCCACTCGGACATAATCCCCGTCAGCGGCCACCTCTGGATACGGGGTGCAAACAAATCGGATACGGACGGATTTTACTTATTTCGTATTTTATTATAAATTTTTTTTTGGATATAGAATCAGATACGGACAGCGCCGGATTTGAATACGAATACGGATTACTTCGGTCGTGAATACAGATCGTTCCAGCTACGGTTAGTCTCGGTCACGAATAGTTACTCGGATAATGCGTGAAAATAGAAACCATATATATCATACATATTAGGATCGATCGACCATGCACAAAACTTTACTAGAACCTTCAAGACATATAAGTGTTTCAAATTCAATAATAGGTGTCTTCCCTATATAAGAATAATATGCAGCCAAGTATAATTTCAATCAACATATGAACTTATATTATGTGTAATATTTATGTTTATCGGATCTGTTATCGAATATTTATTTCACTAATTTACACTGATATTTTTCGGACATCTCGGATATGCGGGTACGGATCGGATACGAATCACATACTTCTCTTTCCATATCTTAACCCATATTTTTTCGGATAGGCGGATTCGAATCTGGATATAACCGGATATCATTTTTTGGATTCGAATCGAATTTTAAACGAATTCGAACTCGGATCGGTCGGAAATTATCCACTCCGTTTACACCCCTACCTCTCTGGAGGATACCTACCCGTATGTCTCTATCTACCTGCATCTCAGGAGCAAATAACGTCAGGGCCATCTTCAAGGCCTTGGTGATGGATTGGCATGTCAAACCATCTTCCGGAGTGGCAACATCACTAGTTAATGTGTTCAGCGTCAAGGAAAGCCAAGACAGCTGGGTCAGGACGTGGCCAAAGTTCGTGAAGCAAATAGATTTGGAGGCAAATTTCTTTGTGACATCTTGGTTTTACGTGACAAAATCATCCCTGTGCCACCCTCAAACATACCACTTTGTGACCCATCACCCATATGAGGAGGCAGGCGAGGATCATAGGATCCGATGGATCCTGTTGGCGGAGACGAGAAAGATGAATGTATCAGGTGGATCCTGTTGTCAACATCCTCTCGCCATGTTGCCTCTGTCATGTCTAGAGTTGCCGTCCTCTACACACTGTGACATCACCGTACTGCCGATCGCCACCCACCAGTCTCCAACACGCGGCCAACACTTCCACTTTTGTAGTTGGATGTGTGTAGCTTGAGGAAGGATTGATACGTTAGGATGCTAAGTTCCGGTGAGAGAGAGAGATCGTCATGAAGGATTTGTTTGTGAACGTTGATGTTGCTGCTCTTGGCGTGAGCACTACTACTTCATTGTCATGGTCGCTTGATTTTGGGGATTAAAAGTGAGTTCGGGAGCTAGTGCTTGTATAGTCGTATGTGGATAAGGTTTGAGTGGGCCAGAATAAGAGATAAGACAGAGTTTTTGGTAGTGTAGGTTTAGAACAACTTTTTCCTTTAACTACAGTAAGATCATTGCTAAGAGTTGGCTATAATCATGTTATAAATAGCATTTATATTCAACATGAGACCAATGAGCCGGTATATACACACACACAAGAGCGTATAGAAGGAAAGTCTATATAAAGCAATATCTATATAAGACAAACAATCTCTATACAAAGCAACTAGCAATCTCATATATAAGGTAACAAGAATACTGTCTAACACCTCCCCTCAAACTCATGGTAGATCAACAACACTGAGTTTGGAGAGATAAAGTTGTGCTGAGCTCTAGTTTATGTCTTCGTAAAGAAGTCTGCTAACTGAAGCTCTGAAGGCACATGCTGAAGAGTCACAACCTGATCATGTTCTTGTGTCCGCATGTAGGAAGTATCAATGCCAATATGCCTGGTGAGCTCATGCTTCACTGGATCTCGAGCAATGCTAATAGTACCTGTACTGTCAGATGAAAGAGGAGTAGGTATAAAAACAAAACCAAAATCCTAAAGTAGCCACCGTAATCAAGTAACCTTTGCTGTCAAAAGAACCATAGCTCGCAACTCAGCCTCAGCACTGGAATGAAAAACTGTTGTCTATTTCTTAGTCTTCCAAATAAATAAGAGAACCACTAAGAAAAATATAATAAGTAGAAAGAGACCGACGATCAGAGTGATCACTAGCCTAGGTAGCATCGGAGTATGCCTGAAGTTAGAGAGAGTTAGTGTGAGGAAAGAAAAGACGACGAGAGATAGTTCCACGAAGTTATTATAGAACACAAAGATGACTACAGTGGAGCTGAGTGGGAGCAGAAACGAACTAACTCAAGATATGAACTGGATATAAAATGTCAGGACGAGTGACACCAAGGTAAACAAGATTCCCAACAAGGTAGCGATAGCGAGTAGGATCTTCAAGAGATTCACCATCAGTAGGTCGAAGGTGAACATTGAGCTCCATAGAAGTCTTAGCAATGCACTTATCAGTGAGAGAAGCACGATTAAGAAGATCCTGAATATACTTCTCTTGAGATAGAAAGTAGGGGTGGACATTCGGTTTTTTCGGTTTAATCGGTTCGGTTTTTTCGGTTTTAAAAAAATTCGGTTTTTGAAAACTAGAAACCGAATTTCTTGGATAAAAATAAAAAAACGAACCAAATTAACCGAAATATTTCGGTTCGGTTATTTTGGTTTTTCGGTTAACCGAAATATGAATAACACTAGGTAAATTAGATTTAATCATTCTCATATTGCAACACAAAATATGGATAAACCCACACAATATCCATATGTAATTATAATATAAGAATAATAAAACATATGAATATACTAAACATATGCATAAATGTATTATAACATGTGAATTATTTAGTGGTTTTGGAAAGAATACTATAAAAATGGTATTGTATATGGGCTATTCGGTTATTTCGGTTTTTGAAAACAAAAAACCGAACCGAACACCGAAAACCGAATTATACCAAAACAAAAACCGAACCGAAAACCGAAATAACCGAAATAATCGGTTAATTCGGTTCGGTAATTCGGTTTCGGTTTAAAAATGCCCACCCCTAATAGAAAGAATCTCTCAGGTGTAGAAGAGACCTCAATTCTAAAAAAGTAGCGAAGAGGATCCAGATCAGACATGAGAATCTGCTCACTGAGCCATGCCTTCACAAAGGCAATATAATCATCTCCAGTGATAATCATATCATCAAAATAGAGAAGAAGAAGAGTCTGTCTACGAGGTGAAGTGTGAACAAAGAGCGTAGAATCATGATCACTAGCAGAAAAGTCAGCAGCAGTGATTACAGAAGAAAAACGCTCAAACCAGACATAAGGGGTTGCTTGAGTCTATAAAGAGAGAGACGAAGGCTACGAACCACGGACTAGAGGAGGCTATTTCTGTAAATTTATTCCCACGGAATCAGGTTTGCAAAAAGCATAGATCGTAGAACTAAAAAAAAAAAAGCTAAGAACTCAATTTTTGGAGGAGACGCAGGGCAGGGAGGGGAAACGGCGCCTCGTTTTCTTCTTTTTCGTTAGCTTTCGACGGAAACGAACTGAATCCGTCCGGTGTTAACCGCCTCTAGGCGCGCGGGCATCGGTCATCGGCGGCATCGTTGATGGGCAGCGGCCGGCCAGCAAGAAACGAGGCGTCACGCGTGGAGCCGGGGGGAAAAGTATCAACGGCCGTCTATCTGCAGTCTTACCTCCATGGATGCTATCCGATCTGTTCAAGCATGTTGGAAACCATCAAGTACTGGTATTTGCCAATTTGCCATACCACAGTTCTCCATCATTCGCGTATTTCCTCCAAATGAACTTGTACTGCCTGATTGTTTTGATGACTGAAATCAATGGTGCCCTGATGTGGCACAAGGCAAACACCCCATACGCCTTCTGTAGTTCTTGCATAATCTGAGATGTGCAGTTGCTTAGGGGCAAGATCTTTGTGATAGCTGGTGCAGCCGGTTTCCTTGAAAAGGATGCCTGCTTCTCTGATTTTGTTTGCATCGATTTTGTACTCCCAAGTCCCGACTGTGCGTGCTCAAGGCGGAGGTCAATCTGCATTTGGGCCCCACATACTCAGCTCACAGACCACGTCATGGGCCTATTTGGGCCGCGAACCGGACCGAGCTGTTGGCCCGCGGCAGCGGCCACGGCGCGAGTGGGAGTATATAGCCCCACTTCGCCGCCGGTTGCCTCCACCGAGAGTGAGACGAACCCAGACCTAGTGGGTCGCGAGATGAGCGGCGGCAGGCGGAATCGGACACAGCGAGCCGCCGAGGTGGTCCGCTCAGGCGAGGCGAGAGGCCGGAGCAGCCACCAGGCGCACACACCACATCTTCGGCCGCGGTGAGTGCCCCTCTTGTGCTCCTCTCAGTTTCTTGAGCTAGTGATTTGTTAGCTTGTGAATCGGTGTCAACTTCGCCGACACCGTGTTTGGAAGCATTAGGACGCCAAGATGTTGTTGGACTCTGGCTTTCTCGAGTTCAAACTTGACTACTCGGAAACCAAGGATCTTACCATCTACCGCACCGTCGAATCGGAGAACTTCTCGGTCGGTGGGCACATCTGGAGGATTTGCTGCTGTGGGGGGCCGAGAAAGGACCGTGGCGAGTACCTCTCTCTCCTTTTCAAGCTGGTGAGCAAATCCAAAAATGTTAAAGCCATCTTGGATGCCTCCGTGATGAACGGAGACGGTGAACCATCTTTGTCCGATGCAAAGAGGGTCGTGCACGATTACCCACTCGAGGGGGGCGGCGTCTGGGGATGGCTACGGTTTATGAAGCGACAAGATGTGGAGCGCCTTTACGAGACCAATGGCTGGGTCACATTTTTATGTGGGATCATCGTTCTGAGTGATGACAGCATATCCGTGCCACCATCTGAAATGGGGATCCATCTCGGCCGCATGCTGGATTGCATGGATGGGACGGACGTGTCATTCACAATCGAGGACGAGACATTCCGTGTGCACCGAGCAGTGCTTGCTGCCCGTTCACCTGTCTTCAGAGCCAAGCTCTTCGGATCCATGGCCGAGGCTACAATGTCTTCCATCACGCTGCACGACATCGCGCCCACAACATTCAAAGCTATGCTTCGGTTCATGTACACAGATGCCTTGCCTGGAGACAATGACCTTGGGGACTCCCCCATTGAGATGTTTCAGCATCTACTTGCTGTGGCCGACCGGTATGCACTGACCCGTCTGAAGTTTTTGTGTGCCCAGAGGTTATGGGATAATGTGTCGGTAGATACAGTTTCTACTACCTTAGCTTGCGCCGAAACTTACAACTGTCCGGAGCTGAAGAGCAAGTGCATTGACTTCTTTGCGGTGGAGAAAAATTTCAAGGAGGCTGTGTTCACCGATGGTTTTGGGATGTTGCTGCAGAAATTCCCATCGATTACTGCTGAGCTGAGAGAGAGGGTTAAGACATAGCATAGTGAGATACGTCTCCTTGTGTATAGTTCAGGCGTTCAAGCTAGATATGGTGTTTGGAAACATTGGTGAGTCATATCTGATGCCTTTTCAAACATATTGGAAGATGAAGTACTTGTATTTGAGGAATTGGGAACCTGATATTTGAACTCATCTACTTGCAGTGTTGGACGAAGTTACTGCCATTTGGTAAGTCGGGCAAGGTGGAGGATATTGTCGCGCAACTGAGATGTTTACTTTTTCTATGTTGGTATGATCCATCCATCTAGCTGTAGTATTAGCTCCATGAATGCTATCTGATAAGCATGTTGGAACATCAAATACTTATATTGCCATACCACAATTCTGTACCATTTGCATACCTGCATGCGTTGTTTGTGAACTTCTACTGCCTGATTCTGTTGATAACTAAAATCAGTGCAACCCTGATGTGTCTCACTACTTAATACTCCTTACGCCATTGAGCAAACGATCCGGTAGAAGATGAAACGGAGGCGGAAGCAGTAGAGGAGACGGCGAGACAGGCAGAGGCAGCGGAAGGAAAACGAAGGTAGTCAAGCTCCCAGAGGCGCTATGGATCATGGCGGCGAGGACCAATACCAACTAGAGGCCCTGTCCGGCGATCCTGAACACAGCAAGAGTCAGAATGAAGGATAACACGACAACCTATATATGGAGAGTCTATATATGACAATATATATATCCTTAACATGAATTATGTAATTATGTTGTTATTTGGAATTAGCATTATTTTCTTGCTCTTATTGTCGCGTTTTCTACTACAAATATATGGTCAAAAAAGAGGAACTTAAATATGACAGATAGCTAAGAGTTGGCCAAACCTTTTGCAATGGAAGAGCTTGAGAGGTCTGTCATACAAATGAAATCTAATACAGCTCCTGGTCCTGATGGCTTTCTAGTGAGTTTTTACAAGACTTTCTGGACACATGTCAAGGAGGTGCTGCAAGAGATGCTAGACAAGCTATTGAGAGGAGAGTTGAATTTACATAGACTAAACTATGGAGTTATTACATTAATCCCTAAATTGAAAGATGCAAATTCAGTAAGGCAATACAAGAGATTTCAGAACTTGCCACCTTTAAAATTCGTTTTTTCGGTATTTGACACCCTGGCCCACTGCCATAGACTCAGATAGACCCACATGTCATACACAGTAGCTGAAAGGCACACGAATTGGGTGTCATTTTTGAAATTTCACAGGCAATACAGAACTATTTGCCTGATAAATGTTTCAAGTTTTTCTCCTAAGTGGTGACCAACAGATTTACTTATATAGCTGCCCAATTAATTAGTGAGTCACAAATGGCATTTATCCCTGATGATTTATCCTAGATGGTGTGGTAATGCTGCATGCATCAGATGTTGCATGAATTAAAACAAAATAAAAAAACCAGGAATTATTTTGAAGCTAGATTTTGAGAAAGCCTATGACACTGAGTGCAACGGAGCTTTTTGTTTGAGGTTTTGAAACTGAAAGGATTCGATGACACTTGGATTTATTGGATAAAACAAATTGTAATGGGAGGTAAGGTAGGGGTTAACATAAATGGAGATAGAGGTGAATACTTCAAGACTTACAGAGGTCTAAGGCAAGGTAACCCCCTGTCACCTTTATTATTTAACTCGGTGGGAGATGCACTAGCTACCACGCTGGATAATGCTAGAGATGCTGCAGAAATAAGAGTATTAGTCCCAATTTGATGGAAGGAGGTTTGACTCATCTGCAATATGCAGATGATACTGTCTTGTTTTCGCAAGAGGATGACAAACCAATTATCATTATCAAGTTTGTATTGTATTGTTTGTATGTGACTGAAAGTTAATTATCAGAAAAGTGAGATTTATGTACTGGGGGTCACTGTTGAAGAGCAACAAAGGGTGGCAGACATGTTCAATTGTCAGGTTGGAGATTTGCCAATGAAATATTTAGGAATCCCAGTAAGCAATGAAAAGTTGACCATTGCAGAGGTTGTCCTATTTACAACAAAAAGTTGTGAAGAGGCTTGGAACCTGGAAATGCGAGACATTTTATCTTCAGGGGGGAAAATCAGTTCTTCTTAGCACATGCCTGAGTAATGTTCCTTATATACTGTGGGTTTTTATGTGCTTCTTGAGGGGATAGTACAGAAAGTAAGAAAAGGATTTACCACATGATTCACAGTTTTGGAAAACTCACTAAAAGAAGCTTTCAAGTTAGAAGCTGATTATATAGTTGGAAATGGCGAGAAAACCTTTTTTCTGGGAAGATACAGGTAGCCATGAAGCCATAGCGACCTGATCTAGGCGTGGCGAGCCGGCGAGGCAACGGCGTCGTGGTCCGCAGACGACAAGGCATCGGCCGGACATCCGGCCCAAAGCAAGGAGGCGTGGCCGTCGTGGGCCAGCGCGTTGCGAGGACACGCGGACTCCGTCGGCGGTGAGGTAGCCTTAGCTAGCAGAAAGTGCCCGTCAAATGTAACTAGAGCGCAGACGAGTGCATAGCTCGTTTGGCTGAGCCTGTCCACGTTCAAGCGTCGCTCGATACGGACGCGCATAGGGACGAGTGCGTGCGTGTGAGCGCATGTGTGTGTGGAGTGCGTGCGTATGCAGCTTGTCTGTTGTTTCTTTTTCTATACTGAATGCTAGATTTTTTTTAACAAAATTAAAAAAAAACTAGAGCGACGGAGACTGGATCAACTGCTGATGCACAAGAAAAAGGTCAAACGGTTTCAGGTGCACCTGTGCTGTGGGGAGACCTTCTACAGTGCTTGTTTTGAGAGGTATCTCGATTCTCGTGTACCTCCTCTAAAAGTTACCAAGTTTACAAAATGACGCGGCTCGATGCGTGCTTGCTTTCGCGATGCAAGACGGACGATGCCTGTGGGGACAAGACAGCGAGCACGTATAGTTTAAGCTATAAATAGTAAATTGATTTAGAACCCTAGCTAGCAAGAAAACCAGCTACGGTCTAGCGAATAAGAATTAATCTAACAGATTAATCCAATAGGGATTGATGGCATATCATTGAGCTTTGGAGAGATTTGTGCCGATAACGTGTTGAGTAATAAATTGATCACCGTAGATTAATCCCGATGCCAATAAAAAAATACTCGAAGAACAACAACAATAGATGAACACTGAATATAGAGATCTCAACTCTTTCCTTTTTACTATGTAGATTTATTCTCTTGTATAATGAGGTGTTATATTTGTACCCAAAATCTCTCAAGGATAGTTTCCAAATTCGTCCACCAAAATCAAGACTCAGATTATATCTCAACACCATATAACATTATTTAGCACGAGGTGCCATATAATTTTGTGGAAGCCAACGTGTAAATAGTGCGTTGCATTTCTTCTTTTACAAATCTAGAGAAATTGTAAAAATAGTCCTTTTTTTGATGTCCACCACGGTAGGCCACGAAATAAATTTTTGCAAACCTGATTCCGTACGAATAAATATACAAAAATAGCTTCCTCCGTGTCTACGAAAGGAGCAACATCAAAAATAGCTTCCTTGCCATCCATGGAAGGAGCAAGCCAGTCAAATGCGGCTGTAGCTGGTTGGCCCATCGCAGCATGCTTGCTACCACACACCTCCAGCTCTGCAAGGAGGTGCCAAGTATTATTATCACGGTAGCGGCATATGCCGAGGTACTGGCTATCGAGCTTAACGAGCTATTTAGAGGAGGCTACTTCTGCAAATTTATTCCCACGGAATCAGGTTTGCAAAAAGCATAGATAATAGAATTAAAAAAAATAGCTAAGAACTCAATTTTTGGTTTTGGAGGAGACGCAGGGCAGGGAGGGGAAACGGCGCCTCGTTTTCTTTTTTTCGTTAGCTTTCGACGGAACGAACTGAATCCGTCCGGTGTTAACCGCCGAGGCATGAGCATCGATCGCATCGGCAAGATCGTTGATGGGCGCGCCCCTACCGCAAGAAACGAGGCGTCACGCGTGGGCCGGGGGGAAAAGTATCAACGGCCGTCTATCCGCAGTCTTACCTCCATGGATGCTATCTGATCTGTTCAAGCATGTTGGAAACCATCAAGTACTGGTTTTTGCCAATTTGCCATACCACAGTTCTCCATCATTCGCGTATTTCCTCCAAATGAACTTGTACTTAGGGCTGGAAAATTAGCTCGCGGCTCGTGGCTCGGCTCGGGCTCGGTCCGAAGTCGAGCTCGGCCAAGACAGCTCGTGGTTTCTGACCGAGCCCGAGCCGAGCCTTTTTTCGGCTCGTAAAACACCGAGCGGCTCGGCTCGACACCGAGCTGCTCGTGCTAAGCCGGCAAACTCGGCGGCCAATAACTTTCGGCGTCAGGCAAATTTCAAAGACACCTAGCGGCAAAAAGTCCCCAATCCCCTGTGCCCTAATCGGCTAATCCCCTCCCGTGACCCGTCCCCTCCCCTGGCGCTGGCGGCTTGTGGCGTGGCGTCCCCGTCCCCTGAGGCCGTGACTCCCGTCCTAGGCTCTGGCGACCATGGCGATTCGCGTCGCCGATTCCTTCAGCCTTCCCTTCCGTCCGCCGTCTTCCTTCGGTTCCCTTCCCCAATCGGCCAAGCACCCAAGCCCTAGCACTAGCAACACGCCGCCAAGGCCAATCCCCCCGCAATCCCGCTCGGCGAAAGCTCTGTCTCCAGGCTTCGGCGAGGCGACCGAACTCCCCCCGATCCTCTCCTCTCCTCTGGCGACAATCGCGGCTTGGCGCTTAGTCGCTATGCGCAAGGGCAAAACACAGTGGGAGGCTGCTCTCTTGCCAGCCGCGGCCGAGGTCCAGGAGCATCACGGCGAGTCCGTGACACCGCCCAAGTGCCCAGCACTCCAAAGAAAAGAATGAGCAAAGAAGCAGCCCACCGGCCCCCTCGACTCTCCGGTGCAGTCCGAAGATCGGATTTCGAACTCCGGATGACCGGATGAATGGATTACTTTTTTTGCGTTTTGGATATGCTCCCACTACTTGCTCATACCAGTATATATTCTCACTGCATCTTTAGAGATAATTTCTTTCGAATTATATTGTTTTGCGTTTCTAGAATATCTTGAAGACATCATTGGGACAAACCAATATGTTGAGAAAATTGAGGAAGCCAACAAGCTTCGAGTTTCTTAACTAATCTTTTAATGCCTGTGGTCTTTATGAGCACTTTTTGTCCATTGTGCTATGATTTAATCATTTCTCATGTTCTGATACTTTCAGACTGGAAGTGCTCAATGAAAAACGAACCACATCAGTGTGGATGCTGAAATTACCTGAGAAGGAAATAGACAGTTTAGAGGTGCTAATCCAAGTATTATGAATTTATTCATTTGGTCGATTAACAGTTTAACACTACTAATGGAGTTGTTTTCCTGTATGGTGCCAAAAATGAGGCTGAAAGCCTGAAACATGCATGATGCAGGAACTCTCACTTTTGAAATGGCAAGAAAAGGCAACCATGCTGGCGGCTTCTGATGATGACCTGTCAATAAAGGCAATTGATTTTGGTCTATCAGTGTTCTTCAAACCAGGTATGATATCAAATTTTGATGCATCCCAAGGAATTCCTTTTTTAGTCAACAATTGAATGCTATAAATGATATTATATATGTCTGTTTTGCTGTTTGAGATTTTCTTGTAGCTAGATTGTAGTCGCATTCAATTACACTTCTGCTAGCATCCTTAAGACTGACTATATGAGCGACCACTTTAACACTCAAACTACTCCATAACAGTATGGCATGAGCAATACATTGAATGTCTCACCGATTCAGCAATTCATACAAATTATTAGTCTGTTGTTGCTGCTTATTCTGAGGATAGAGTAAATTGATAACAGAAAATCTATGCCCTGGATCATCACCACTATATTCTGTTTATCCACCTCGTTCATCTTTGTCTGTATTTGCATTGTATGCGTCAGGCATCAGAACATGTGTGAAGTCATGTGGATTTATGAATCAATTCTTGATTTTTTTTCTTTTTATCTAACTTTAGTTTAGTAACTTACAAATTTCAGGTCAGGTTTTCACCGAGCTGGTTGGGAGCCCATATGATGTTGCTCCTGAGGTATTGTACAAACATTATGGACCAGAATCTGATGTGTGGTCAGACATGCTACCTCACATGTTGCTCAGCTCCGAGAGAATGTTGCAGACCTGGAAAATTATCTTGCCTCTGAAAGGTCATTTATTTCCATGGCTGTACTTGTATGTATCTCAATCTGATATAAGTAACGGACATTCTCAATGATCTTCTTGTGTTTGAGAAATGCTGCAAGAGTGCAAGGTTACTTGCTAGAATTTTCTCTTCTCCAGGTTGTTCCTAGAATCTAACTTTAGTGCCATAAATGGAAGTGTGGAACTTGCTTTTCCTTCACATACTTATACTCGTGTATGATGTATCATGTTTGCGATGATTATTTAGAAGGCAATAAGAATAGAGAACATACCATTTAATCATTTATAGACTTGGAAATTGGAATAAGGTTAATAGCAGTACTACAATTTGCACATTATGTCATAGAAAAGGTTCAATAGTACATTAGATGAATATTTATAAGTGAATCCACACTTTGAATGCGCTGGCTCGGTGAGCCAACGAGCCGGCTCGCGAGCCTGCCTCGAGCCGAGCCGAGCCGGTTTTCCTGGCTCGCTCCAGGGGCGAGCCGAGCCTGGCTCGGCTCGCCAGCGCACCGAGCCGCACCGAGCCGAGCCGAGCCTGGCTAGGCTCGGCTCGTTTCCAGCCCTACTTGTACTGCCTAATTGTTTTGATAACTGAAATCAATGGTGCCCTGATGTGGCACAAGGCAAACACCCCATACGCCTTCTGTAGTTCTTGCATAATCTGAGATGTGCAGTTGCTTAGGGGCAAGAACTTGGTGATAGATAGCTGGTGCAGCCGGTTTCCTTGAAAAGGATGCCACAGCTTCTCTGAATTTTTTGCATCGATTTTGTACTCCCAAGTCCCGACTGTGCGTGCTTTGTCGATCAAGGCGGAGGTCAATCTGCATTTGGGCCCCACATACTCAGCTCACAGACCACCTCATGGGCCTATTTGGGGCCGCGGCCTCGGCGCGAGTGGGAATAGATAGCCCCACTTCGCCGCCGGTTGTCTCCACTGAGAGTGAGACGAACCCAGACCTAGTGGGTCGCGTGACGAGCGGCGGCAGGCGGAACCGGACACAGCGAGCCGCCGAGGTGGTCCGCTCAGGCGAGGCGAGAGGCCGGAGCAGCCACCAGGCGCACACACCACCTCTTCGGCCGCGGTGAGTGCCCCTCTTGTGCTCCTCTCAGTTTCTTAGTGATTTGTTAGCTTGTGAATTGGTGTTAACTTCGCCGACACCGTGTTTGGAAGCATTAGGACGCCAAGATGTTGTTGGACTCTGGCTTTCTCGAGTTCAAACTTGACTACTCGAAAACCAAGGATCTTACCATCTACGACTCCGTCGAATCCGAGAACTTCTCGGTCGGTGGGCACATCTGGAGGATATGCTGCAGGCCACGTGGGGAGAGGGAAAAGGACCGTGGCGAGTACCTCTCTCTCTTTTTCAGGCTGGTGAGCAAATCCAAAAATGTTAAAGCCATCTTGGATGCCTCCGTGATGAACGGAGACGGTGAACCATCTTTGTCCGATGCAAAGAGGGCCGTTTACGATTACCCACTCGAGGATAAACGCGGCTACGGATGGCTACGGTTTATGAAGCGACAAGATGTCATGCGGCTTGTCGAGACCAATGGCTGTGTCACAATTTTATGTGGGATCATAGTTCTGAGTGATGACAGCATATCCGTGCCACCGTCTGAAATGGGGATCCATCTCGGCCGCATGCTGGATTGCATGGATGGGACGGACGTGTCATTCACAATCGAGGATGAGACATTCCGTGTGCACCGAGCAGTGCTTGCTGCCCGTTCACCAGTCTTCAGAGCCGAGCTCTTCGGATCCATGGCCGAGGCTACAATGTCTTCCATCACGCTGCACGACATCGCGCCTGCAACATTCAAAGCTATGCTTCGGTTCATGTACACAGATGCCTTGCCTGGAGACAATGAGCTTGGGGACTCCCCCGTTGAGATGTTTCAGCATCTACTTGCTGTGGCCGACCGGTATGCACTGAACCGTCTGAAGTTTATGTGTGCCCAGAGGTTATGGGATAATATATCGGTAGATACAGTTGCAACTACCTTAGCTTGCGCCGAAACGTACAACTGTCCGGAGCTGAAGAGAAAGTGCATTGACTTCTTTGCAGTGGAGAAAAATTTGAAGGAGGCTGTGTTCACCGATGGTTTTGTGATGCTGGTGCAGAAATTCCCATCGATTACTGCTGAGCTGAGAGAGAGGGTTAAGACATAGCGTAGTGAGATACGTCTCCTTATGTATAGTTCAGGCGATCAAGCATGGCTTTGATATGGTGTTTGGAAACATTGGTGAGTCATATCTGATGTCTTTCAAACATATTGGAACATGAAGTACTTGTATTTGAGGAATTGGGAACCTGATAGTTGAACTCATCTACTTGCAGTGTTGGACGAAGTTACTGCCATTTGGTAAGTCGGGCAAGGTGGAGGATAGTGTCGCACAACTGAGAAGTAATGCTATGGAGGTTAAGCCAAATTAGCAGCCCAGTTGTGTTTTTTTGCCTTTTGTTTTCCTCTTGGTAATGTCCTGAAGCTGGGTTATGCTTGAAGCTTTCGAGATGTTCACTTTTGCTGTGTTGGTATGAACCATCTAACTATCTGTAGTCTTAGCTCCATGAATGCTATCTGATATATATATAGGCTGGGTTATGGTTGAAGCTTTTGAGATGTTTACTTTTTCTATGTTGGTATGATCCATCTATGATCTATCTTGCTGTAGTAGTAGCTCCATGAATGCTGATTAGCATGTTGGAACATCAAATACTTATATTGCCATACCACAATTCTGTACCATTTGCATACCTGCATGCGTTGTTTGTGAACTTCTACTGCCTGATTCAGTTGATAACTAAAATCAGTGCAACCCTGATGTGTCTCACTACTTAATACTCCTTACGCCTTGTGTAGTGTACTTATACAGAATTGGGATTGCGCAATTGCTTAGGGGAAATAACTCTCTGGTGGCTAGTGGTTCTCTAAGGTCGTATTTGTAGCGTGGGAAAGTTTTCCTATTACTGTAGGAAATGAATTATATTATGTGAAACTCGTGCATTCCAAACAGGACCTGCCTAGAAGGGGACTTCTCTGAATCTTAGGGTTTGATTTCGTTCTCACATTAGTGTGTGCGTTATATTGAGTGTTTGATCCTCTGTCCTTTTCTTCTCCGGTTGTGTTGAAAAAGATTTTAAGAAGAAATCCCGTATGAGTTTGCTAACATATGTATAAATAAAAACAATCGGTGATATTTAAGACACCTCCTTTCTTTTAACTTTTTAAGAGCAAGGAAATGCCACAATAATCCTAAAAAGGAAAAACTCCTAAAAATTCTCCTAAAAAAGAAAAACTCCTAGAAATTATCATATGATTCGAAAGAAAAAGAGATGGATCTCCGTCACTTATTTTGGTAGGATCAGATTAATCATATATATATTAGAGTTATATAGCAAATAAAAAATGTATTTCAATTATAGGGAGTAGAGTTATATATTAAAGACAACTGTATCATAATATCTAGCCGCGTAGTTACGTGGGTAAATCTATCAGTTATATTGAATGTCTTGGTCATGGCCGAATTAAAAAATAAAATAAAACTCTATCATAATATCTAGCCGCATAGTTGCGTGGGGAAATGTGGTCATGGTCGCATTTAAAAAAAATAAAATAAAAAAGAGAATGTCTCGATGAAGGTCAATGAATCTGCAATAAACAGATTGATGAACCGCAACAAATCGAAATTGCGGCACACTCGTTAGTGACTCAGAAGTCCCAAGGCTCTGCAGTTGGGCTGTCAGCCCAAAAAAAAATCGTGTAATGCACTGTGTGGGGGCAGAACCCTAGCTGGGAGCGAGCGTTGGGCGGCGAGCAGAAGAGGCGGAGGCGCCATCCGCCGATTGCAAAGCCGGCGCTCTTTCGGACGGAGCGAGCCACGAAGATCCGGTGAGGTCATGAGAGGCGAGGGACCGAGGGCGGAGGCTGGTGGGCGCGCACGAACGGAGGGTGCGCGGACGATCAGAGCCAGGAGGAGCGAGGGGTACTGGAGGAGCGGCCGGAGGTGCACACCTTCGGTTACCGACACCAGCAAGCAGTGGCCAGACCAACCTGCGGCTAGCTAAGCAGCCAGACAGTGAGTGCCCTCTTGTGTTCTTCCGTTCCTTAATCTTCAACATTTGTTTGCTTGCGAATTGGTGTTAAGTTCACCTAAATGGCTAAATTGAATTAGAAACTGTCAGTATTGTGTTAATCGTTTGTTGTTGATGATTATTTAGTGAACAAGCGAGGCCGCACGACAAGGCTGGAGGCGCGAACCACCATGGTGGATGCTGGTTCGCTCGATTCCAGAGTAGACTACGAGAAAAACAAGAACCTCGCCATTGGCAAGGCTGTCCACTCCGACATAATCTCCGTCAGCGGCCACCTCTGGAGGATACCTGTATGTCTCTATCTACCTGCATCTCAAGAGCAAATAGTGTCAGGGCCATCTTCAAGGCCTTGGTGATGGATTGGCATGTCAAACCATCTTCCGGAGCGGCAACATCACTAGTTAATGTGTTCAGCGTCAAGGAAAGCAAAGACAGCTGGGTCAGGACGTGGCCTAAGTTCGTGAAGCAAATAGATTTGGAGGCAAATTTCTTTGTGACATCTTGGTTTTACGTGACAACCCCATCCCTGTGCCACCCTCAAACATACCACTTTGTGACCTATATGAGGAGGCAGGCGAGGGTTATAGGATCCGATGGATCCTGTTGGCGGAGACGAGAAAGATGAATGTATCAGGTGGATCCTGTTGTCAACATCCTCTCGCCATGCTGCCTCTGTCATGTCTGGAGTTGCCGTCTACACACTATGCCATCACCGTACTGCCGGTCGCCACCCACCAGTCTCCAACGCGGCCAACACTCCCGCTTTTGTTGTTGGATGTGTATAGCTTGAGGAAGGATTGATGCGTTAGGATGCTAAGTTCGGGTGAGAGAGAGAGATCGTCATGAAGGATTTGTTTGTGAACATTGATGTTCTTTGTTGCGGCGTGAGCACTACTACTCGATTGTCATGGTCGCTTGATTTTGGGGATTAAAAGTGAGTTCGGGAGCTAGTGCTTGTATAGTCGTATGTGGATAAGGTTTGAGTGGGCCAGAATAAGAGATAAGATAGAGTTTTTGGTAGTGTAGATTGAGAACAACTTTTTCCTTTAACTACAGTAAGATCATTGCTAAGAGTTGGTTATAATCATGTTATGAATAGCACTTGTATTCAACACGAGACCAATGAGCTGGTGTGTATATACACACACACACACACAAGAGTGTATCTCATTGGTCTCTATACAAAGCAACTAGCAATCTCATATATAAGATAACAAGAATACTGTCTAACACTTCCCCTCAAACTCATGGTAGATCAACAACACTGAGTTTGGAGAGATAAAGTTATGCTGAGCTCTAGTTTATATCTTCGTAAAGAAATCTGCTAACTGAAACTCTGAAGGCACATGCTGAAGAGTCACAACCTAATCATGTTCTTGTGTCCGCATGCAGGAAGTATCAATGCCAATATGCCTGGTGAGCTCATGCTTCACTGGATCTCGAGCAATGCTAATAGCACATGTACTGTCAGATAAAAGAGGAGTAGGTATAAAAACAAAACCAAAATCCTCAAGTAGCCATCGTAATCAAGTAACCTCTGCTGTCAAAAGAACCATAGCTCGCAACTCAGCCTCAGCACTGGAATGAAAAACTGTTGTCTATTTCTTAGTCTTCGAAATAAATGAGAGAACCACCAAGAAAAATATAATAAGTAGAAAGAGACCGACGATCAGAGTGATCACTAGTCTAGGTAGCATCGGAGTATGCCTGAAGTTAGAGAGAGATGGAGCGAGGAAAGAAAAGACGACGAGAGATAGTTCTATGAAGTTATTGTAAAACACGAAGATGACTATAGTGGAGCTGAGTGGGAGCAGACACGAACTAACTCAAGATATGAACTGGATATAAAATGTCAGGACGAGTGACACCAAGGTAAACAAGATTCCTAACAAGGTAGCGATAGCGAGTAAAATCCTCAAGAGATTCACCATCAGTAGGTCGAAGGTGAACATTGAGCTCCATAGAAATCTCAGCAATGCACTTATCAGTGAGAGAAGCACGATTCTCTTGGGATAGAAAGAAGCTCTTAGGTGTAAAAGAGACCTCAATTCCAAAAAAGTAGCGAAGAGGATCCAGATCAGACATAAAAAACTGCTCACTGAGCCGTGCCTTCATAAAGGCAATATAATCATCTCCAGTGATGATCATATCATCAATATAGAGAAGAAGAAGAGTCTGTCCACGAGGTGAAGTGTGAACAAAGAGTGTAGAATCATGATCACTAGCAGAAAAGCCAGCAGCAGTGATTACAGAAGAAAAACGCTTAAACCAGACATGAGGGGCTTGCTTGAGTCTGTAAAGAGAACAACGAAGGCTACGAACCACGGACTAGAGGAGGCTACTTCTGCAAATTTATTCCCACGGAATCAAGTTTGCAAAAAGCATAGATCGTAGAACTAAAAAAAATAGCTAAGAACTCAATTTTTGGAGGAGACCCAGGGCAGGGCAGGGAGGGGAAACGGCGCCTCGTTTTGTTCTTTTTCGTTAGCTTTCGACGGAAACGAACTGAATCCGTCCGATGTTAACCGCCTCTAGGCGTGCGGGCATCGGTCATCGGCGGCATCGTTGATGGGCAGCGCCCGGCCTGCAAGAAACGAGGCCTCACGCGTGGAGCCGGGGGAAAAGGTATCAACGGCCGTCTATCTGCAGTCTTACCTCCATGGATGCTATCTGATCTGTTCAAGCATGTTGGAAACCATCAAGTACTGGTTTTTGCCAATTTGCCATACCACAGTTCTCCATCATTCGCGTATTTCCTCCAAATGAACTTGTACTGCCTGATAACTACTCTATGAAAGCCGAAAGATTTCAGCCACAACCAGCCGGGCCACGTGTGTTCGAATTTGCGAGCCGTCGGATCGGGATCTGGCGCCCACGGAGGAGGCCAGCAACGGCTCTTGCGCCACCGTGGGATCGCTGGAACGAGAGCGGACGGGCCAGATCGGTTCCGCCTGCGTTGGCCTCTCTCGAACCCTACGGGCGGACGCGGCCTCCTCGCAGCCTCCGCCGCTCACTCGGCCTTGCCCTCGCGTCCGCCTTCTCGCCGAGGTCACCTTGGCTCGCGCCCACCTTTCCTCGAGCGCTCCGCCTCCTTGCCTCCGCCGAGGCCATGGCCGTCGACGATCCCATCTCCTTCTCCACCCGGCCGCACGAGCTGGGCCTCTCCTCCGGGGCGCATGCCCTCCGCATCCGTAGCTCCGCGTGGCCCGTGCGATCGTTTTTGCGCGGCCATGGGATCGCCGCTTCTAGAGCCTTCAAGGCCGCACTCGAGTTCCTCGAGGCTCCAACTTCCCCTCCCATTTCCTCCTCCACCCGGGTGCACAAGCCGGACGTCCCCTCGAAGGACGACGACAACTTAGCCCAGGAGGTCGCCCCCACGGAGGGCACCAGCAAGCCGGTCGCCGATGTCTTCAGGGAGCTTGAGAAGAGGGTTCCCGAGTCCCTGGTGAAGACGCGCGTCGACGACGACGGAATCGCCATTAGGTGCGGCGCCGCCTTAGGCACTACTGGAGAGGATGGACTACGCCATCGACAGAGGTACCCAGTCGACTCCCTTTGTCTAATCCAATATGCCTTCGTGATGCCGTGGGGGCAATCCCTACTGATTTCGTCTAATTACGGTGAGGTCTCCGTAGAGAAGAAAAAGCAGAAGCTCTCCCAGATCGGGTCCGGCATGGACGAGGGTGAATTGCTGGTAAATACCACATCACGTTTTATTTTCTTTTTGGGATCCATTTGCCTACATGGTTGTGCGATTCTGATGCCTTACGTTCTGTTGTGGGCAAGCAATTGAATTGGATTAGTGATTGAATTGAATTGGATCGGCTCGTAAGGCTGCATGCCATCGTGAGTCAATGAGTCTGCCGGCCAGGAAATAGCTGCGCAGACTGGAGCCGGATCAAAAGCACGCGACAAAGCATCTGCGGCACCATTCGCCTTGCCTGGTTTATATTCAACCGAAAAGTCATATCCCATGAGTTTACTTAGCCAGTGCTGTTGTGGTGGAGTAACCAAGGCTTGTTCCAGGAGGAACTTGAGACTGGCATGATCTGTGCACACGACAAAAGGACGACCCCATAAATATGGTCTCCAGTGACGGATTGCCTTGGACAGACCTATAAGTTCCCTTTCATAAGCGGCCAGCTTGCGGTGGCGGTCGGCCAACTGCTGGCTGTAATATGCGATGGGATGTCCCTCCTGCTGGAGCACTGCGCCGATCCCATAACCAGAAGCATCGCATTCCACTACAAACTGCACATCAAAGTCTGGGAGGCGAAGAACAGGAGCCGATTGGAGGGCGTTCTTCAAGCGTTGGAAGGCCCTCTCCGCCTCCGAGGTCCAATGGAACCCTTGCCTAGGGATGGCAACGGGTCCGGGTACCTCCGGGTCCAACCTCCGTGGACCCGGAACCGAGACCCGAAATTTGGACCCGGATCCGAACCCGAAATCAATTACGGGTCCAAACTCGGACCCGGACCCGGACCCGAACGGGTACCCGGACACGTTAGCAGCGAGCACAAGGAGGCAAAAGGCGAGGCAGGCAAACAAACACCAAAGACGAAGACCAAGACTTGTCATTCTTTAGGCTAGGCTCCAGATTATCTAGAGAGACCGAGAGAGAGAGAGAGGAGGCGACGAGGCGTGGGTATGCGCGTAGCATGGTCTTTGCGTTCTTGTTTGCTTTGGTCTCTCCGCTCCGCTCCATTGGAATGGCTTTATGTCTCAAAGCTTGCGAGGCTTCTGAGGCACAGAGCTACAAGCTGCAGGTGTGGTAGGTCAAACCGAAGCCAATCCATCCGAGACGATGCGACAAGGACCAAACCACTCCATTAACTACCATCCGTTTCCCAATGTGCCTCGTGACTACTGCGCATGTTATTACCACTTGCTCTGCTAGTTAGGCTTGTTTAGCAATACTTAAGGTGTGTATGTATGATTATTCAAATAAAATGAAAAAAAAGGTTAATAACTGGTCCGGTGCAGGTACCCACGGTCCAAAATGAGACCAGACCGAACCTGACCGGACCGGACGAAATAATATACCCGTGGGTCCAAATTTGGACCCAGACCCGGACCCATCGGGTCGGGTACCCACGGATACCCGGACCCATGGGTATTTTTGCCATCCCTACCCTTGCCGACGGAGCAAAACGGTCAGAGGTCCAGCAATGGTGGCATATTGTTGTATAAACCGACGGTAGTAACCAGCAAGGCCCAAGAAACTGCGCAGAGTGGAGACCGATGTCGGTACTGACCATTGGGCTATGGCTTGAAGTTTGTGGGGGTCGGCAGCAACTCCTTCTGCTGAGATAATGTGGCCAAGATATAGGACCTCTCTTCTGGCAAAAGAACATTTGGACTTTTTGAGCGAGAGCTTGTGGACACGCAATCTCGCCAATACTTGCTGCAAATGATCAAGGTGCTCTTCCAACGATGCATTGTAAATCAAAATATCATCAAAAAACACCAGAACAAATTTGCGGAGGAATTCACCTAAGATGGTATTCATCAGTGCTTGAAACGTAGATGGGGCGTTGCAGAGACCAAAAGCCATGACCAAAAACTCGTAATGGCCTTGATGAGTACGGAAGGCGGTCTTCGGAATGTCTTCCTCATGCATCCGAATCTGATGATATCCGAAGCGTAAGTCCAATTTGGAGAAAAAGTGTGCACCATGTAACTCATCGAAGAGCTCTTCGGCAATTGGAATCGAGAATTTGTCCTTGATTATTTTAGCGTTGAGCTCCCGGTAATCCACACAAAAGCGCCAAGAGCCATCCGCCTTTTTCACCAATAAGACCGGTGAAGAGAAAGGAGATCGACTTGGCCTGATAATTCCCTGAGCCAACATCTCCGCGCACTGCTTCTCTATTTCATCCTTTTGCCGATAGGGGTACCTGTAGGGTCGGACAACCATAGGATTAGTACCCTCCTGAAGACAAATCCGATGGTCGCAAGGTCGGATAGGAGGAAGGCCTTGGGGCTCCTGAAACACATCCTGGAAGGAAGTCAGAAGGTGATTCAACTGTGTCTCCTGATCGGCCTGAAGAAAGAAACTGGTAGCACCCTTCTCTCTTAAGATGCCCGTAATGGTGACTGTTTTGTTGCCATCTTCAAAAGATAAACACCGGGAGTCAAAGTTCCAGCGGATCTCGCCTAAAGTGCGGAGCCATTGAACACCCAGGATGACATCAAAGCCTTGCAATGGAATTACTAAGAAGGGCGCACAGAAAGCCTGCTGACCAATGCAGAACCGTCCTGCTGCAATCTTACCCAGGCATGGCAATTGCTCTCCATTGGCGACCCGCACCTGTTGGCCCTCCCCTATTTCCAGCGGTGCGTGAATAACTCTGGCCGCATATCCGCTGATAAAATTGTGAGTGCTCCCACTATCCACCAAACCGAGAAGGCGACACCCCTGCATCTCCAATTCAACTTGCATGGTGCTGCACACCAGGGGCCCTTTCAATGCCATAGCTGAGAGGGACGGCTCCTCTGCTTCCAGTGTTATCCCCTCAGAGGCTTCTTCGTCCTCTTCGACAGCCTCTAGATAAAACAGACGTTTGCAGCGGTGTCCACGAGTGTAAACTTCATCGCAGTTGTAGCATAAACCTTTGGCGCGGCGCTCCGCCAGCTGGTCCTGACTTAAGCGGAGCCGGTATGGCGAAGATGCCGCTGACGACCCGTTCGACGACGCAGGGCCCATGCGGCTGCTTCCTGGTCCCGTCGCCGACCCTGTGGATCGCGGAGGTGTGGGCGGAGTCGCAGGGGAACACGCTGTGCCCTCGGAAGGAGACCACCCTGGTGTGGGCGCCGCCGTCGTCGGCACGCCACGGCTGAAAGCAGGGCGGTGTCGGCCCGGTTGGGACAGCCCTTGTGAAGCCTTGGCAACCCATGCATCTTCCCTCCGTTCCGCCTCTCTGGCTAGTCCCATTGCTTCCGCCAGATCACGCGGCCTGTCCCTGCGGACGTCGGCCACCAAGGTGATGGAGAGTCCCGCCGTATAAGTCTCGATCTGGTCCTCCTTCCCCATGCGCGGAACGCGAGCCAAGAGCCGCTGGAAATCCCTGCTGTAATCATCCACCCGGCGGTCTCCTTGCTTCAAATTCACCAAGTCGCCTAAGGGACCAGCGCTGTGGTGACGAGTGAATCGGAGCAGGAAGGTGTTGTAGAAGTCCTCCCACGAGATGGGAACCCCATCCAGCTCCCAATTATCCAGAACTTCTTGGGCTTCGCCACGCAGATGCAAGCCGTCCATCTCTACATATTCATGGGGCGGCACGTTGTGCACACGTGCGAAGCGCTCGCATTGTCGGAGCCAGAGCAGCGGATCGTCCGTCTCATCATACACTGGTAACTCATACCGAGGTGTCTGTGGTGCCCACCGCCGTTCGGCCGGTTCACCGGGCGGGACATAAGTTCTGTGGCTATGGTGAAAATTGCGGCCTGGGTGGCGAGGCGGACAGAGCCCTGGGTGCCTCGAGCCTCCCCTTGGCGCATCGCTGACCCTTGACTCATCTTGGTGTCCTGTCTCCACCGCCGGACCTTTGCCCCGATCGGACCGGAGCATCTCAGCCATCATCGATTGCAACTCCACCATCGATTGCTGGATCTTCGCGACGGCTGTTTCCACCGTGGTGAGGCGTTCCTCTGCAGAGCCCATAGCCGAAGAATCGCCTGAATCTGATACCAATTGTTGTGAGTGTTCCGTTAGTGCGCCCTAGTGCCGGCGCAATCCCTGACGGGAGGAAGGGTGGCGCTGGCCGCCACACCCGGATAGTGGGTGATGAGCGCCACCCGCCGGTTATCGACGGCAGCGCCTGGGAATTAGGTTTGGTGGCAACAAAGCGTGCCTTTTCTGCATGTCTTTCTTCTTTATTTATAGTCTGCTGAAACAAAAGGAGATGGACTACTTCCTAGACTAGGAGATGGACTCCTTCCTAAATACGGTAATGTAATTAAGGAATATACTAACTTGGCCTTATTTAGCCCAAGGATCAGGCCACAGGCGGCCCTCTCTTCTCTTTTCTATAATAGACCCTATCAAGGCCCACAACACAACTTTTCAAAAAATTCAGAATAAATCACAGAACAAATTACTTAGCTTAAGAAATTAGCTGTCGGGACCCGGATTTACCAAATCCGACCCCTCTGTGTTTCAACCGTGCTAGTCCAGGAACAGCTAGCACACACAGTCATACAGTGATGATAACACAGACATATCATAAAGTAAACAACAGTAATAAAGCAAAAGAGTGTAAACATCATCACCTTATTACAAGTATCGAGCCTTACGGCTTAAGTGAAAATGTAGCAGCGGAAATGTAGAACAAAAAGAGCCAATCAGTGTGCCCACAGGCAACCGACTGGGGTACGCTCCCTAGAAGATCGAGTCATCATCCTCTTCATAGTCCTCTCCACAGATGTCGAGCAGCGGATCGCGGGCTTTTGGATAGCCACTTCTCCCATCATCGCTTTATGGAATAAGCACCAAGAATGAAAAGCGGGTGAGTATGCAACATACTACGCAAGTCTCGGAAACTTAATGCAAGTAACTAAATGCATGGCTTGAACAAAGGAAGCATATAGGGTTCATTTGCATAAAGCGAAATTGAAATTTAAATACAAGTAATAATTTCATAAAGCGACATTTAACAAAATGTAAATAGCATAAATAATTAAACTTGAAGTATAACAATTTTCCGTGTTCCAACTACGGTTGGCTCTAGCCGTAAACTAAAACCCGGAGCTCTAGCCGCTCACGGATTCCCAACCACATTTTTCATTTTAAACCAAATCCATCATTTTCCATTTAAAACCAAAACCAGAAAATCTACTATGTGAAAACGTTCCACGCTTGCCCTTATCCGTGGGCACGGCTACTCAAGTAGTTTTTAAGACTCTGCAGAGCTGGTACACTTTACCCACACGACATGATCAACCATTTGCGCCAAGCTATTGACACACTTCCTTTGGTGTGCCGGCAGGGAGATCATGACAAGGCCTTTACAATGCATATACCGCTACCGACTTCACCCGCTGAGGTTTCCTCTCACAGCCCCCCCTTGCGCCTTGCAAGTGTCATCCTGACCAACTCGCACAGCCCACTGGTGAAGTCAAATAACGATACATGCAAATTACTTAGCCAGGTCGTACCCATATAGACATGTGGTTGTACTGTATAGCATGGCCCATGGTAACACACGACCGGTCCTTAATTGACTAGGGCGGACAATCACATTCCAAAAATTTTGCGCATCCCGCACCCCCCATCCAGCCAATCCGCCCCGGTCTAAACCATTTTTCACTTTTATTTTCAAATTAATACCGCAACACCAATTGCCATAATTTCCACAATTCATTTTGAATCAAGAATGAAATCATTTCCATAATGGTAAGGTGCAAGCGTGATTAAGCATGACTAAGCATTTTCTACCGTTCCCATAATCAAAATGATTAACATTAATTACAGTAATTAGTTTTCCTAAGGTGTCAAAGGTTGTCAAGTTGAATACCAATGTGGCATAACAAAGTTGGAATATAGCTAAGCTTTAAAACAGTATTTAAAGTATGATACGCAAATAATAAGCATGCAATAATTTAAACACAAAATAGCATTTCATAAACTTGGGTTCAATATGGTCAAGGGAGACTTGCCTTCAACCTCTACCGCTGCTGCAACCTCCGCTGGATGCTCCTCTCTCTCAACCGGCGCGTTGTCTACTCGCAAAACACGCAAATCGAGGCAACCATAAATAAAACCAGAAATAAGCAAAATTCAAAAATTCATAAAAATGACACCAACAGATAGATCTTGATTTTATATGAATTTAGAAATTTAAATCGTTCAAATCGGAGTTCGAACGGGGGAGAACGGCCCTTCTGAAGTCTAAATGGAAGAAAATCAGGAAATACCCTAGAGCTGACACGTGTCACTACGTTATTGGCTGGAAATTCGGATTTTCGGATTAAATCGGAAATTATGAAATATATGCGCTGACATGTGGGAACCACAAGTCAGTGGCGCATATCTGGCGCTGCGGTGGTGAGGTGGCGCTGCGTGGTCTTGACGTGGTGCCATGTGGGCGACATGTGTGCGATGGGGTGGCGTGGCGACACACGGGCGCAAGAGCACACGGTGGCGGTGATGTGGCGCGGCATGGCGCAGCGTGGCGTGGCGTGGTGAGTATGTGGCGACGGCGTGCTAAATGATTCGGCGACTCTGGCGGAGATGATGATGGCGTGGCGTCTCGGCACACAGTCTTGTTGAGGTGGCGGCGTGGTGGCGACCATGTGGTGGTGACGAGGCAACACGAGCAGTGCTAAAGGGTGGATTGAAGGCTTACCGAATGAAAGAGAGAACGTGTACGGATCGCCCTTGAAGATTGATCGGACGGTGGGACCGAAGGAAAAGTTCGACGGGAAGCGGAATACAAGGTCGCCGGACACGGGAAGATGACAACGGAATCGACGGAGATCTTGGTTTAGCACAAGATGTTGAGGATCGACAGAGCACCACTCGACCAACTCGATGGTGCGAGAATGGTGGCGAGACTCACCGTGGCGGAGAAAACAACCATGAGCAGCTCGATTCAAGCGGCGACTCGGCGAGGCTAGTGTCTTCTACAGCGTCTCGCCGTGAGAGAGGATGGGAAAGGTCTTGGTGCGGCGATCTGACAGCATAAAACGGAGGGCTTTTATAGCCTAGGTATGCGTGAAGTAGGCGCGGAAGTCGAGGGCAGGGCGGCGGCGGGATTTTCGAGCGACGTGGCGTATTGTCGATCGCAGGATTTGGATCGGGCATGGGGAAGAAGTGACTTAGGGTTAGGGCTAAGTTGTGGTGGTGGGTGATTTTTAATCGTGATTGAAAATCAACGGCTGAGGCGCGAGTATGATTTAGGGTTTCGGTGCGGTGGGCTTTGTGGGAGGAATGGGCCTATTTGAGATGTGAGAAGGGAGTAGGGATTGGGATGAATAGGAATCTCGGCCCAAGAATGAAAAAGATTTTCCGAATTAAGAAAAATCAGAAAACCGAATCAACTTTGAATAAATCAAATAAATAGCAAATAAATTCAGAAAAATTCCCAAAAATTCAGAAAAAATCAATTGAATCACAAGGAACCCAATAAAAATAATAAATATTTATTTTGAAATATGGATTAATCAAATTAAATCCGGGCTGACTTTAAAATTTCAATTTAAACTGGAATTAATTCGAGAAAATTTTCAGGGGTTCAGATTTTGAATTTCAAATTTGGGAAATTGAAAAATTGGAATGTTACAATAGCTACTAGATAAAAAGATCAACAGAGAAGCGCAGACAACTTAAAGGAGCAAGAAATAATCACAAAAGCAAGACTCTAGTTTCGCTTCCTCCTCATCTTCTTTGCTTCAAAGAATCACCCCGACTACACCCACCTTTGTCTTTTCGGCTGCAAGTCCTACCCCAACTTATCAGCCACCGTGCAACACAAACTTTCTCCTCACTTCACCCTTTGTGTCTTTCTTGAGTATTCCTCGGATCACAAAGGCGTGACAATCCGTCTTTCACAATAGTATGGGGATTGATGGCATATCGTTTAGCTTTGGTAAGACTTGTCGATAACATGTCGTCAAGTAATAAATTGATTCTTGTAGATCAATCCCGATGCCAATAAAAATACTCAAAGAACAACGAGAATAGATGAACACTTGAATATAGAGATCTCAACTCATTTCTTTTCTTGATGTAGATTTATTCTCTTGTATAATGATGTGTTATATTTGTGCCCAAAATCTCACAAGGGTAGTTTCAAAATTCGTCCACCAAAATCAAGACTTCGATTATATCTCAATACCATATAACATTATTTAGCACGAGGTGCCATATAATTTTTTGGAAGCTATTGTGTAAATGGCCCGTTGCATTTCTTCTTTTACAAATCCGGAGAAATTGTAAAATAGTCCTCTTTTTGATGGCCATCACGGCAGGCCACGATATAATTTTTCGCAAACCTGATTCCGTACGAATAAATATGCAAAAATAGCTTCCTCCCTGTCTACCTATCTACGAAAGGAGCAACATCAAAAATAGCTTCCTTCCCGTTCACAGAAGGAGCAAGCCGGTCAACTGCAGCAGTAGCTGGTAGGCCCATTGTGGCATGCTTGCTACCACACACCTCTAGCTCTGCAAGGAGGTGTCAAACACTATTATCGTGGTAGCAACACATGCCGAGGTACTGGCTATCGAGCTTAATGAGTTATTATCAATTTTTTTTCAAAATTGACATAATTTGACATAAAATTATTTTGTTTATCATTTAAGTGGTTATTTCAAATTCGAACTAACGAGCCACTATTGAGAGCCAAGTTTCATTAACATTTTTTTCTCGAAATAAACTAATTTCAATTTTAAACTAATTAACTACTGTAATCGAAGCAATTTTGATTCGAGCCTTAACGAGCTTTTTTGTCGGCCCTACCGAGATAGGGCGGCTCGGCAGGAAGCAGGAGTAGTGCTGTTGTCGTGGTCGGCCAGCTGCCCTGGGGCCGGCTAGCTTCAGCGATCCACGAAGGGCAGGTGACACACATCACATGTTGCTCATTCCATAGACTAGAGGAGGCTATACGCAAATTTATCCTACTGAATCGGGTTTGCAAAAACATAGATCATATAACTTAAAAAAAAGAGAAAGTATATGATGGAAGTAGATATATGGTGAAATCATGAAAGCAGTCAAACAAAAACTTTGGATCAAACTTAAATGGTTTAGATCTAGATGGAATCCCACCTCCTCCACTTAAGATATGGATTTTTATAATTTTTCTAGGGGCTATGTGTAAAACTTGTTTAAGTGAGGAGGTGAGATTCCATTTAGATCTAAACCATTCAAGTTTAATCCAACGTCCCTATTTACTTACTTTTATGATTTCACGATATACCTACTTTCATGGTATACTTTCCCAAAAAAAAAGAGCTAAGAACTCAATTTTTGGAGGAGACGGAGGGCAGGGAGGGGAAACGGCGCCTCGTTTTCTTGTTTTTCGTTAGCTTTCGAGGGAAACGAACTGAATCCGTCCGGTGTTAACTGCCTCTAGGCGCGCGGGCATCGGTCATCGGTGGCATCGTGGTGAATGCCCGTTGATGGGCAGCGCCCGGCCTGCAAGAAACGAGGCGTCACGCGTGGAGCCGGGGGAAAAAGGTATCAACGGCCGTCTATCTACAGTCTTAGACTATCTCCAGCGGTATCCCTTCAGCCTTAAAATCCCTTTGCAGGCAGATCTCAAGCACTCCAACGAATTCCCTTCACAGTTCTCTTCGAAAGAGATTTGGAGAGAGAATCTCTCCAATCTTTATACAAAACCCTTCGAGGGGATTCTGTTGAAGATGATAGGAATGAAGGGAATGAATATGGGGAAGGAAATGAAGGGAAATTGCTGGAGATAGTCTTACCTCCATAGATGCAATCTGATCTGTTCAAGCATGTTGGAAACCATCAAGTACTGGTATTTGCCAATTTGCCATACCACAGTTCTCCATCATTCGCGTATTTCCTCCAAATGAACTTGTACTGCCTAATTGTTTTGCTAACTGAAATCAATGGTGCCCTGATGTGGCCCAAGGCAAACACCCCATGCGCCTTCTGTAGTTCTTGCATGATCTGAGATGTGCAGTTGTTTAGGGGCAAGATCTCTGTGATAGCTGGTGCAGCCGGTTTCCTTGAAAAGGATGCCAGCTTCTCTGATTTTTTTGCATCGATTTTGTACTCCCAAGTCCCGACTGTGCGTGCTCGAGGAGGAGGTCAATCTGCATTTGGGCCCACATACTCAGCTCACAGAGCACGTCATGGGCCTATTTGGGCCGCGAACCGCACCGAGTTGTTGGGCCGCGGCCACGGCGCGAGTGGGAATAGATAGCCCCACTTCGCCGCCGGTTGCCTCCACCGAGAGTGAAACGAACCCAGACCTAGTGGGTCGCGAGACGAGAGGCGGCAGGCGGCATCGGACACAGCGAGCCGCCGAGGTGGTACCCTCAGGCAAGGCGAGGCGAGGCGAGAGGCCGGAGAAGCCACCAGGCCCACCCACCACCTCATCGGCCGCGGTAAGTGCCCCTCTTGTGCTCCTCTCAGTTTCTTGAGCTTGGTGATTTGTTAGCTTGTGAATTGGTGTTAACTTCGCCGACACCGTGTTTGGAAGCATTAGGACGCCAAGATGTTGCTGGACTCTGGCTTTCTCGAGTTCAAACTTGACTACTTGGAAACCAAGGATCTTACCATCTACCGCACCGTCGAATCGGAGAACTTCTCGGTCGGTGGGCACATCTGGAGGATATGCTGCTGGGCACGTGGGGGGCCGAGAAAGGGCCGTGACGAGTACCTCTCTCTCCTTTTCAAGCTGGTGAGCAAATCCAAAAATGTTAAAGTCATCTTGCATGCCTCCGTGATGAACGGAGACGGTGAACCATCTTTGTCCGATGCAAAGAGGGCCGTGTACGATTACCCACTCAAGGGGGGCTGCTACTGGGGATGGCCACGCTTTATGAAGCGACAAGATGTGGAGCGGCTTTTCGAGACCAATGGCTGTGTCACATTTTTATGTGGGATCATAGTTCTGAGTGATGACAGCATATCCGTGCCACCGTCTGAAATGGGGATCCATCTCGGCGGCATGCTGGATAGCATGGATGGGACGGACGTGTCATTCACAATCGAGGATGAGACATTCCGTGTGCACCGAGCAGTGCTTGCTGCCCGTTCACCTGTCTTCAGAGCCGAGCTCTTCGGATCCATGGCCGAGGCTACAATGTCTTCCATCACACTGCACGACATCGCGCCCGCAACATTCAAAGCTATGCTTCGGTTCATGTACACAGATGCCTTGCCTGGAGACAATGAGCTTGGGGACTCCCCCATTGAGATGTTTCAGCATCTACTTGCTGTGGCCGACCGGTATGCACTGAACCGTCTGAAGTTTATGTGTGCCCAGAGGTTATGGGATAATATGTCGGTAGATACAGTCGCAACTACCTTAGCTTGCGCCGAAACGTACAACTGTCCGGAGCTGAAGAGCAAGTGCATTGACTTCTTTGCCGTGGACAAAAATTTGAAGGAGGCTGTGTTCACCGATGGTTTTGTGATGTTGGTGCAGAAATTCCCATCGATTACTGCTGAGCTGAGAGAGAGGGTTAAGACATAGCGTAGTGAGATACGTCTCCTTGTGTATAGTTCAGGCGTTCAAGCATAGCTTTGATATGGTGTTTGGAAACATTGGTGAGTCATATCTGATGTCTTTTCGAACATATTGGAACATGAAGTACTTGTATTTGAGGAATTGGGAACCTGATATTTGAACTCATCTACTTGCAGTGTTGGACGAAGTTACTGCCATTTGGTAAGTCGGGAAAGGTGGAGGATAGCGTCGCACAACTGAGAAGTAAAGCTATGGAGGTTAAGCCAAATTAGCAGCCCAGTTGTGTTTTTTTGCCTTTTGTTTTCCTCTTGGTAATGTCCTGAAGCTGGGTTATGCTTAAAGCTTTCGAGATGTTCTCTTTTGCTGTATTGGTATGAACCATCTAACTATCTGTAGTCTTAGCTCCATGAATGCTATCTGATACATATATAGGCTGGGTTATGGCTGAACCTTTTGAGATGTTTACTTTTTCTATGTTGGTATGATCCATCCATCTGGCTGTAGTATTAGCTCCATGAATGCTATCTGATAAGCATGTTGGAACATCAAATATTTATATTGCCATACCACAATTCTGTACCATTTGCATACCTGCATGCGTTGTTTGTGAACTTCTACTGCCTGATTCAGTTGATAACTAAAATCAGTGCAACCCTGATGTGTCTCACTACTTATTACTCCTTACGCCTTGTGTAGTTGTGTACTTATACAGAATTAGGATTGCGCAATTGCTTAGGGAAAATAACTTTCTGGTGGCTAGTGGTTCTCTAAGGTCCTATTTGTAGCGTGGGAAAGTTTTCCTATTACTGTAGGAAATGAATTATATTATGTGAAATTCGTGCATTCCAAACAGGGCCTGCCTAGAAGGGGACTTCTCTGAATCTTAGCGTTTGATTTTGTTCTCGCATCAGTGTGTGCGTTATATTGAGTGTTTGATCCTCTGTCCTTTTCTTCTCCAGTTGAGCTGAAAAAGATTTTAAGAAGAAATCCCATATGAGTTTGCTAACATATGTATAAATAAAAACAATCGATTATATTTAAGACACCTCCTTTATTTTAACTTTTTAAGAGCAAGGAAATGCTACAATAATTCTTAAAAAACTCCTAAAAATTCTTACAAGGATCGAAAGGGAAAGAGAAGAATATCTATCAATTATTTTGGTAGGGCCAGATTATAACAATGCAGATTATATATATATATATATATATATATATCGAGTTATATAACAAATACAATTGTATTTCAATTATTGGAAGTGGAGTTGTATATTAAAGACAATTGTATCATAATATCTAGCCACGTAGTTGCGCGGATAAATCTATCAGTTATATTGAATGTCTTGGTCATGGCCGAATTAAAAAAATAAAATAAAATTGTATCATAATATCTAGCCACATAGTTGCGCGTGTAAATCTACCAGTTATAATGAATGTTTGGGTCATGGCCGAATTAAAATAAATAAAATAAAATAAAATAAAAAAGAGAATGTCTTGGCGAAGGTCAGTGAATCTGCAATAAACACATTGATGAACCGCAACAAATCGAAATTGTGGCGCACTCGTCAGCAACTCACAGGTCACAAGGCTCTACAGTTGGGCCTGTCAGCCCAAAAAGATCGTGGGGCAGAATCCTGCATCCCGCTGTGGTGGGCCCACCACGCAAGCTGTGTTACTACCTCGTTCAGCCGCCACTCCGCCTGCGACCGCAAGACGAACCCTAGCTGGGAGCGAGCGTTGGGCGGCGAGCAGAGGAGGCAGAGGCGCCATCCGCCGATCGCAGAGTCAGCGCTCCATCGGACTGAGTGAGCCGCAAAGATCCGGTGTCGAGAGAGGCGAGGGACCGAGGGTAGAGGCCAGAGGGCGCACGCAAACAGAGGACGGACGGCTTGAGCCGGGAGGAGCGGCCGGAGGTGCACACCTCCGGTTGCCGACACCAGCAAGCAGCGGCCAGACCAGCCAGCGGCTAGCTAAGCAGCCAGAAAGTGAGTGCCCTCTTGTGTTCTTCTTCCGTTCCTTAATCTTCAGCATTTGTTTGCTTGCGAATTGGTGTTAGAACTGTCAGTATTGTGTTAATCGTTTGTTGTATTTAGTGAGCAAGCGAGGCCGCATGACAAGGCTGGAGGCGCAGACCACCGTTGTGGATTCTGGTTCGCTCGATTCCAAACTAGACTACGAGAAAAACAAGAACCTCGCCATTGGCAAGGCTGTCCACTCCGACATAATCTCCGTCAACAGCCACCTTTGGAGGATACCTGTATGTCTCTATCTACCTGCATCTTAGGAGCAAATAATGTCGGCCATCTTCAAGGCCTTGGTGATTGATCGGCATGTCAAACCTTCTTCCGGAGCGGCAACATCATTAATTAATATGTTCGCCGTCAAGGAAAGCCAAGGCAGCTGGGTCAGGGCCTAAGTTCGTGAAGCAAATATATTTGGAGGCAAATTTCTTTGCGTCATCTTGGTTTTACGTGACAACCCCATCCCTGTGCCGTCCTCAAACATATGAAAAATATCTTGGCAAACTACTGGATGGAATGGGCAGGACGGACGCGCATCATATGACCGTCCTTTTCAGAAGGTGCGTATAAATACCTTCACAGCCACCTAGGAATTTAGCTGTAGGTAACCAAATGTACATTGCCAAACATAAGTGCAAATACGAATAATTTGTAGATAAATTAAGGTCCTAACGGTCAGAGTTTTACAAAAGGGTGCGGCTGACACCAAATACCTTACAAAACACCCACAGGAAAGACTTGAGCAGATAGATCAAAGCCTTCAAAACCAAATATCATCGCCATCTACGCTCTACTGGAATCTGTCATCTTCTTGAAATTCTAAAAGTGGGATTAGTATTAAGGATGAGTACACAACTGTACTCAACAAGCTACACGGAAATTCTGACTACTACATGCACGGAGTTACAAGGAATTGTCACTAGTTTTAAGTATTTGGTGGATGCATCAGCTAAAAACTAATTTTATATTACATTTGAAACACAAACCATCAATAGCATCACCAACATTAACCTTACCACAGAGTTATTAACAAAATTTTGATCACGGCAAATTTATAATTAAAACTACTCGAGCTCAGTTACACGAATCACCCTAAATTAACTCAGCTTCATTAACCGGAAACACGGCGTATTTGAATACCATTTAGATCATTCTTGATGAATACGTATATCAGGGGTACCCCACAGCAAAGTATACATCTATTTCAAGATCGTCTTTCTCTCGACAGACGGACATGGCAAAGAAGATCGGCAATCTGCAGTCTTTGAGAGGGTATTACCAAAGTCTCCATCCCTCACAGATGGGATTATCCCTAAATATTAGCTGGAACACCAGACGATCCGTTTTGAGCCTAGCTCTAGGCCTCGAGGGGTCATGAAGGATCCTCGGCCTCGGTCAGGCCCACCAGGGGCGGTCCGACCTGGCCTCAGTCGACGCCTCAGAGGCTCCGACCTCGCCATCGGTCGGCGCCCATGAGTTCGCCTCGCCATCGGTCGAGGCGCCACGTCTCCGACCGCCTCGGGTCGGATCCCTAACAAGTTTCGACTCAACAACCTTCGCCACGTCACCAGTCGGCCACAAGCGGGTCACCTGCCCCATGGACACGACGGCCATGCTGGGGCAGGTGGCTCCTTCCCAAGGTGGCCAGGGGGCCGCTAAGTCAAGCGCCGGTCCCTTCACCCCGTCGAGCACAGTGGAGAGACGCGCTCCCTCCCGAGGCGACAGCAGAGCGCAGCGTAAGCGACGTCAGCATCTGACGGGCGGACAGAGGGCAGGTGCGCACCTTCCCGACGGAACACTGTCCGTTGTGTCTACCAACCCAGGCGTGGGATGGACAGCAACCTGTCAAGCGCCAGGATTGAAGACCGGGACCCCCGGGCGTAGCGTACCCTACCTTTTTTCTCCAAACTCCCGTGTAACCTGCCCGCTCCGCCTATATAAGGGGAGGCAGGGCCCTTAGGGAAGGGCATTCGCACTTGACTCCCATAGGCACTACGCGTTCGACCCGCACTCACATCCGATCTTCAGCAAGTCAAAAACACAGACGAACACCCCCGAGCTCCCTCGCTTGGCCGAGTGCTAAGGGCCTGTCCTTAGCCCTCGCTTGTAATCCCTTGTAGTCCACCGCACCCTAAGCAATAAAAACCACCACCACGAATTAGACGTAGGGATATTCGGCCCGAACCAGTATACATCTTGGGCTCCCTGAGTCAACCATCAAAGAGAGGGAACGCGTGTCCCCTTGACTTACAAATTTACTTGCCGGTTATACGAAACACCGACAATTTTGCAAAGCTACTCAACTTTACCCACCGGATTAACATGCAACTTTTATGCATGCAGTCCGACCGAGATTAATATAATCTTTCATTGAATTTTTCCTCTTTAGCTCCTACCCAGTAGGTTACGTGGATTCACGGTCTCCAGGACCCACTGGCCAAGGCGGGAAATGCGATCTGGTCAAACTGTGGATAACTAATGTTATGAGAACCAACAGATGGCCGCACCATTCCGTTCCACCCCAAACAACTCGCGGTCCATTCCCCCAACTAAGAATGGTAATTCCACCTGTAGGTATTCCAAGGGGGAAAATAATATACCGGGCTACGTTGGATTAGGTCAACAGAGCTGACTGACCCAACTTGTGGTTGAGAGAGAACTGAAGTTATTTACTTTGCTTAAGGGGGTTAATCCTTAAGTGCTAAAGACACAGCCCGATACGCATAACAACACTGGTACCACCGTACCCATCACCAAACTACACTTGGGCTTGCCATTGGTTGGGGGTTGGGCCAGTATCCACCTTCTGTGGTCCGCCCAACACTATTCCCCTAACCGTAGCAGGTTTTAAAAACACACCCCGATTCAAAACTCGGGGGTTTTTGAGCAACAATTGAAATGTAATGAATATTATAGCTAACCTACGGTGGTTCATTTATGATAACCTAGGGTTACCAATTGAATATGGCGTAATCTACATGGTTTTAACAAGTGGGTGGGTTTTAACTAGTCAAATCATTTCAAATTAGCTCTTTTTTAGATTCCTACTCTATTTATAGACAAAGATGCAATAACTACATATACAATAATTATACGGAAAATGGGATCAACATGTTCAAGGAGTGTGGCTTGCCTTGCGGAGTCGAAGGTTTGCCTAGCGAGACGTAGTCGATGTCGTGTCTAGTCTTGAACAGCTCCTGCTTCTGCGACGGCTCCACATACGTCTCCTGCTCCCTATGCAGCTCCAGGAACTGCTCTGACGTCGGATCTAGCGCGAAAAACAAATCCAATAAACAAATGAATAAAAACAACAAAAAAGAAAACAGAAAAAGGAAATAGGGGAGAAAATGGCCAGAACAGGGTTTGAGGGCATTTTAGACATTTTCTGGACTTGGTATGGCGAAACGGAGATCATTTTTAAACTCAGTGGCTCGAACTGATCGAGAATATGTATTTTTAGTTATTTTTGGATTTTTGAGAATTTTGGGATTTTTAGGGAATGTTCCTGAATTTTTATTCGATTTTTCGGATTTTAATTAAAATCAAATCCGGAAAATAAAATAAAAATCCGAAAACTATTTTTTTTACTGGGCCACATAGTGTAACGCCTTTCGGCACTGTGCGGCCCGCTCGATCTGATCCACGGGAGCGCGCATGGCCCGCGCGGGCGAATGAGGCCCACGGCACATGACCCACTTAGCGGAGTAGGCCGGCCCAGGCGCGGCCAAGCGAGACTGACAAGCGGAGCCCGACGAGCGACGAGAGGCTAGCGAAGCGGGCCTGGTTGGCAACGGCGGGGGAGGGGCGAGCTGACGCGTGGGACCCACTGCGCAGAGAGACAGAGGGGGCAATAGCGCGTGACGGCGGTGAAATGCCGGAGCTGGGGAAGAAGACGGGCGATACGGCAGACGGAGGCTCGGGAGCAGCCATGGACTGGCGGGGGAGGAAGAGGGGCTCACTCCGAACTCGGAGCGGTGGAGAAATGGGGAAGGGAGGGAGCGAAGAGGCACAGCGGCGGGAAAGCGCCAGAGGCGGAGAAGAAAGAGCTGGCGGGGGCGAAGGGGAGCTGGGGAGTGTGAAAGAACTCGTGGGGGAGGAAGAAGGGAGCGCTGTGAGCTCGGGGCGAGGCCAAAAGGGTGTGGGAGGGGCTATTTATCTGCGCGGGAGAGGAGAGAAGGCAGACGACGAGGGAGAGAGAAGTGCAGTGACTTTCAACGGTGAGGACGGCTTGGCGGGATTCGTGGCGGGCATGTGCTTGACGGGACTGGGCGAGGCGGGACAGACGAGGCGCGACGGGGCAGCGAGAGGGTGCTTGGACCCAAGTGAGCGAAGAAACGACGAGGACCCAAGGAGGAAGAAGGGGCGCGACAGGCGTGGGGCCGGCCAAGCGAAGCGGCGTCTTGGGGAAGCTGGGCCAAAGGGTGGCGGACCACGAAAATCGGGCCGAAAAAGGGAATTTCCAAAAGGGGAAGGCGGCCAAACGAGTAAACTTTCCTGAAAAGAAAAGAAAAGAAACCAAAAAGGGCTCAAATAAATTCAAATAAATCCAAAAAAATCCGAATAAAATCCAAATAAATAAATAAACAAAATTTTGAAATTTTTCGGGGTGTTTCAACCTACCCCCTTAAAATAAATCTCGTCCCCGAGATTTACTCCTCCTAGGTGAACAGGTTGGGAAATTCTGCTGCGGTTCCGATTCCTTTTTCCCGGTAGGTTCCTCCAAAGTGATTTCTTTCATAGTACTCGACATACTCTGTCATCCTTGTCTCTGTGTTGTCTTTCACTCGTCTCGATGATCCGGATTTGCTCCTCGCGATAAGGTAAGTCATTTTGCAGGTCAACTCCTTTCAACTACACTTGGTTTGTCGATCACCGAAGGTATTTCCTTAACTGGGATACCTGGAGTACATTGTGTACCTGAGTTGATCTTGGGCTCAACTATGACTTGTAAGTCACTTCTCCAACCTTATTTAGGGCCTGATAGGGTCCAACTTATCTGGGTGTAAACTCCCCTTAACTCTAAAATCTGTGCACTGGCTCGAAGGGTGTCACTTTCAAGTAGACAAAGTCTTCAGCCTGGTAGCTGCTATTCTTCTGCTTGTTATCTGCATAACTTTTCTGTCGTTCTAGGGTAGCCTTTAGGTCCTTTCCAATGATTTTCACATGGGTTTTTGTATCATGAATAATCTGCAACCCAAAAAGGGGCTCCGTAGGTCAAAGCACATGCCCTTAGCATGTCTTCCATTATTTGGTGAATTCTTTCCGTTTGTCCATCAGTCTGCGGGCTACACAACTATCTAAGTCTGTCCCCATTGCTTCATGTAGATTTTCCAGATTTTGGGTGTGATCTGGGTTCCTTGATCTGACGCAATTTTCCTTGGGATTCCATGCAACCTTATTATCTGTGTCAAGTATATTCCTGCTAATTTATTCCGGCTGAAAGCTTGCTTGATTGGAATGAAGTGGGCCATGTTGGTCAATTTGTCAGTTGGCACCCAAATAGTATTGAATCCCCGTTGACCCTTTAAGCATCCTTGTGATGAAGTCTATTCCGATCTCATCCCATTTCCTGTCTGGGAGAGAGAGGGGTTGAAAGCATCTAGGCCCCCAAAAAGAATTTCATGGTTTTGGTAATTAATGACAATCATGCTTAAGAGACTAACATGTGTGTTGAGTATATTGAAATAGGTTAGTCTCAAGGATTGGTGATCATGGAAGCATGAAAATGGAGAAAAAGAAGATCAAAGTATAAATCAAGTAAAGGTAAAAATTCTAAGGACATTTTTTAGTCATTTTACCGATATCGGAGTTTGGAGAAAAGATCGGATTGCTAGAAATAGAGTTGTACTATTAAGAGGGGTTTCGACGTTATCTTGATGTCGTCTTAAGGTCTAAAGGCTCAAATCAATTGATTACACTCATGCATTGATTATATAAATTCATTTTTGAAAAGCTTGAGAGTCTCTGGAATCTCGGTGCTACCGCCAAGGGCATCCCGGTGCTACCGGGGTAGCGGTAGCACCGGCCCCTAGGTCGGTGTGTAAAAACCCGAGAGGAATTCTTTTAGAGTCCTGGCAGGGTGGTGCTACCGCCCATGGTAGCCCGGTGCTACTGGGGTGGCGGTAGCACCGGCCCTTCGCCTGGTGTAAAAATTCTAAAGGCATACCTTTTTGAGTCCAGGCAGCGGTGGTGCACCACAGTAGCCAGTGCTACAGAGTCATGCAGAGCACCCCCTTTGGTCCGGTGCAAAAATTCCAGTAGGGGTGGTTCTTTGGAATGTAGGTTGGGCGGTGCTGCCGCCCATGGCGGAGCGGTGCTACCGGGGTAGCGGTAGCACTAGCCCCAAGTCCGATGTAAAAATTCCAGAGAGTGTCTTCTTGGCCGGAAAAAGAAAATTGAAGCCCGGTGCTACCGGTCCTAGTTGGGCGGTAGCACCAGACCTCCTGTGCAATGGTCACTGTCATAGCATTAAATGCTCTGACGTACCCACGGGGATGAACCTCGGTGCTACCGGTCCTACATGGGCGGTAGCACCAGAAATTCTGACTTGGTCAGGATTTCGAGCTCAAACGGCTAGTTTTGATGGTTGGGGTTATAAATAGCTCTCCACCTGCCATCTACAGGACTTCTTGGGCATTATTGAACATACTTGAGTTCTTGCAAAGTCCTCTCCTCCCTCTAGTGCATTCAATTCACATTTAGTGCAAGTAAGGAGAGAAATTGAGTGTTGCGCTTAGGGTGAGCCTTTAGACACTCGATTCGATTTCAAGCAAGCGTCAAACTTGTTACTCTTGGAGGTTGCCGCCTCCTAGACGGCTTGGAGGCGTGAGGATTCGGAGATCTTCACAAAGAAGCTTGTGTGAAGACTCGATCAATTGTGAAGGTAAAGAGCTCGCCTACCAGGAGTGGGGAAGAGCTACCACAAGTGATCGAGGAAGGCTCAAGCAAGTGGAGCCGGATTGAAGAAGTTCAAGTCCCCTCAACGTGGAGTAGGGGAGACCGGCAAGTCTCCGAAACCACGGGATAAACTCTTGTGTTCATCTATTGTGGTTTGCATTTTTTATTTTCTTAAGTGAAGTTCTAATTCATGCTACTTAAACATCTTGCTTAGTATAGAATCATATTTGGAATACTTGACTTGTTGAGAAAATTTAGGAATCATTAGAAGTGCTTGATATTAAAATTGTCAAAATTGCAATTTGCGTTTAGTGATCTCTAAAATTGAAATTGGGTAAGAGAAATTTTAGAAACCTCCTATTCATCCCCCCTCTAGTCGGCTGTCCTTGATCCTACAAGGGTTGCAGTAGACTAGCGGTCTTCTGAGGGTCAATCTTAACTACATATGACGTGCTCGGCTATTTCCTTTTTCATACCCTTTCACCAGTATTCTTTTCCTTAAACCTTGGTACATCTTTGTACTTTCGGGATGCATGGAGGGCTGGGATGTGTAAGCATTGTGTCAAAATCAATTCTCTTATATCCTTATTATTACACATATGGTTATAGGGTCGTAATATGCCTTATTCATCTTCCGAGTGTTCTTGAGGGTTGGTATCTGCCATTTCCTGGCTATACTGTTGAGTTTCCTCATCTTCCTGCTGGGTTGACTTAATCTGGTCCAAAAGATCCGGTTGGATCCCAAGAGAATGTATGGGTCCTCTTGATACTATTTGTAAGTCCAAATGTCCCCTCACATACAGGTTCTTCATGGTAGGTCAAGGCACTCTTCATGTCTCTTCGTCCGGATATTCCTGAATGATTGGTGTCTTGGTTATTTCTGGGGTGAGAATGCTGATGCGTTTCCTTCTTGCTAACTCTGGGTTTGTCTGCACAGTCACTTGTTGTCCCTTCCATTTTTATCATCAGTAACTGGCTGTGAACTTAACTTCTTGAATGGTTAATTTCAGATCCTTACACTCAAACTGAGTTGCCAACAAATTCCCAGGTGTTCAGAACATAGAAGAGGTGGGCAAGGGGGGATATGCTAAACCATTTTTGTAAACAAAATCCAACAAAACAAAGGAAAGGGGGTTGCACTGAGGTTAAAAGAATCAACGTTGGCTAAGACTAAACTTGAAACTTACCGATGACGACATCCCCTGCTCCTATTGCTTCCTTTGTAGAAATATGATTGATTCTCCCTCGGAGGTTCCTGGGGGTGTCCTGGCTTCTGCCACTAGAGTGTTGCTCTGACTTTACTGACGTCCTCCCTTAAAGTAGACCTTGTTGCTGTTGCGGGGGTTGGTAGGGGACTAATTGCCTATCGGCTGGAATGGAGTTTGATGCTTGTGCCCTGACCACTTCTGTCGGCAGATGCTGTCTTGGGCAATTCAGTATGACATACCCTGTTTGTCCACAGTGAAAGCATCCCATTTGATTCCTGGGGCAAACATTGGCGTAATGGTTCCGTTGCATCTGAAGCATTGCACCGTGCTGGATTGTGTTGTTGTGGAGGTTGGTCCTTGTCCGCTTGTCGCTTGCCTTTTTGCGAAAATTCCGAGGGTGGGGGCGAGCATCCTTCGTCCAACTGGTCCTGTGTTCTGTATTCTAAATTGTTGTGCCTTCCTTTTTCGTGTGTCTTCCAAGTCATTCCGGATCTCCTTTGTAACGATTAACTTGTCTACTATTGTCGACAAGTCCTTGAAGTTTAACGCTGCGATGTGGAATTTTAAATTTTTCTGTAGGCCTTCAAAGAATCTCTCCATCTTCTTTGTTTCGGTGTCTACCTCTCCTGGGGCGTAACGAGATAGCTGGTTGAATTGATAGAAATATTCTAGGACTGTTCTCCCACCTTGGTGGAGGGCCAAAAATTCTCTTCTTTTAGCTGCCATTAGGCCTGCAGGGATGTAGGCTTTTCTGAAAGCTTCTTCAAATTCTGTCCATGAGATTTCTTGTCTAGATTTCTGTGCCTGAAAGTTCATCCACCAGGCGGCGGCTTGTCCTTGTAGCTGGTGCGAGGCGTATAACACTCGCTCCCTGTCTGAGCATTGAATTGTGTCCGGTTTCCGCTGAATGTCCCTGATCCAATCATCAGTTGTTAGCGGCTTTGCTGAGCTTAAGAAGACGGGCATCTTGTCTTCTGAAAATCCGACCATCTGGATCCTCCAGTGATTCCATCCTACCCATGGAACTGTCCTTGGGGATATCCTTGGGGTCTGGCTGATATTTGTTCTAAGACTCTTTCCATCAGCTGCATCTGGCGTATCTCTGCTTGATACCTGTTTCTCTCCATCATGGCTAATACTTGTGCTAAGCCGGTTACGTTGCCTGCAGATTCGTCCTCATCACTGATATTGTGGTGTGGTTCAACTTCCACCATATTTGCTTATCTTGTCCTTGCTCAATTCTGCAATAGGTTTTGGGTAAGCAGAAGTGACGAATACTCATACCATGGGTACCCCAGTGCCCGTAACGATTTAACGGCCGCCCGAGTCCAGCTCGGCGAAGACCTCAGAGGCCACGAAGGACTCTCGTCCCTGACCAAACCGACCAGGGACTCTCGTCCTCGACCAAACCGACCAGTGGGCGGTCCGACCCCCGCCACGGGTCAGGCGCCCCACAAGCTCCGACCAAGCTGAGACAATCTCCGCCAGGGGTCGGACGCCAGACCATCACCGGTCAACCTCGAGTTGGCCACCTGCCTCACGGACACGACGGCTCAGAGTGACCGTGCGGGGGCAGGTGGTTCCTTCCCAAAGTGGCGAGGAGGCTGCCGAAGTCAAGCACCAGTCTCATCGTTCAGTCACGCATAGTGGGAGGATACGCTCCCTCCCGAGGCAACACCAGAGTCAAGCGCTACGACGTCAGCACCTGACAGACGCGCAGAGAGTAGGTACGCCGCTTCCCGATGAAACGGAAAACCATGCCGCTCGATGTATCTACCGACCCAGCATGGGGTGAGCAGACACCGGTCGATCGCCAAGACTGAAGACCAGGACTCCTAAGCGTAGGACACTCCATCCTTTCTTTTCCAAACTCCCATGTAACCTGCCCCCTCCGTCTATATAAAGGGAGGCAGGACCCTCAGGGAGGGAGATGGCTTTTACGAGCGAACAGTTCTCACTCGCACACACGGCTTGAACGTTCCTACAGCTTCGAGCCTTTAGCATTTCCAAGCTTCCGAGCTCTTCCCACTCGTATGAGGCGCTTAGGACCAGTCCTTAGCCCTCGCTTGTAACACCGTGTAGTCATCTGCACCCAAAGCAATACATATCCACCACACGAACTGGAGTAGGGACATTCGGCCCGAACCAGTATACATCTTGAGCTCCCTGAGTCAAACCATTCAAGGAGAGGGAGCGCGCGACCCCTTGACTAAAAATTCACTTGCCGGTATTCGAAACACCGACAAGAAGGTAAGTAAGACTTAGAGTCTGGGGTAAGAGTAGAATGAATAGGTGAGGGTTTCAGACGAAAGGAGGGAAACTCTTTGAGTTTGGTAGGGTCATAAGGATAATTAGTGCAAATCAAAATAACTGAGATTAGTAAACATAAGTTTTTATTCATACATAGAGGGATGAATCGTACAAGGTACCGTTTTAAGGTCCGGTACGACCCATGTTACATTACCAAAAGCCTAATGCAAGGGTACACACAGACTAAACTAGCGATCTACTCTCGTGGGGCCTGGTCTACCACCTCTGAGGGACCTCCATCCACTGACTCTTCCTCTTCCAATGGCTTGTACTGCGGCTCAAACTGCTCGAGCTCGTCCCTCAATGCATCAATCTCGTTCCATGTTGACAGCAGCTGTTGATGCATCTCATTGCGCTCCCTGAGAGCGCGGGTGTAGCTGACCTCTTGCTCCAAGATGAACCTGGTTGCATCCTTCATGCGCGGGTCAGGGCTGTTGTCGGGGATCATGACCATAACTTCATTGGGTTCTGCGCCATCTTGCGGGACCCATGAAAAGGGGCTGCTGTTGAACTCACGCTAATAGCGACGGCGCAGGTACCTTGCTGCTTTCCTAGCAGCGTCCTGAATAGCTTCTTGCTCCACGCGTCGAAAGCCCTCGAATCTTCGCGGCTCATCTGGACGGATCGGCATCGGCTGCAGGTCTACCTATGACCCCCACTGGCAGCGAACTCCCCCGTGGAAGTGCTCCTCGGAGTGGAAAACTGGGTAGCCTTCTAGACCCACACCAAGGAACTGCATCATCTGCCACAATCAATCTGCCCATCCTTCAAACATGTCCGAGTAGGGGTGGACTTTGTGCACCATCTGCTGACACGAAAATTTTGAAGTTAGTTAAGTATAGAAAACTCAAACACGGATTTTAGAAACAGAATTCTAGGTAAGACAGAAGGGGCGAGAAACAAAAAGAAGATAGCGATAGTGCTTATATACTTTTGTAACCCGTTTTGTTTGTAAGTCAAATAAATTTTTCGAAAACTTTCCTAAGTCATCTTAAGGTCTTGATCTACTGGTCAAGCCAGGCTCTGATACCACTTGTGACAGACCGCCCTTTTCAGGGGGTACGTATAAATACCTTCACAGGATTTTAGCTGTAGGTAACCAAGTATACATTGCCAGACATAAGGGCAAATGCGAATAATTTATATATAAATTAAGGGCCTAATGGCCAGAGTTTTACAAAATGGTACGGCTGGCACCAAGTACATTACAAAACACCCACAGAAAAGGCTTAAGCAGATAGATCAAAGCCTTCAAAGCCAAATATCATCGCCATCTACGCTCTTCTGGAATCCATCATCTTCTTGAAATTCTAAAAGTGGGATTAGGAGTAAGGGTGAGTACACAACCGTACTCAACAAGCCACACGAAAATTCTGACTACTACATACACGGAGCTACAAGGAATTGACACTAGTTTTAAGTATTTGGTGGATGCATGAGCTAAAAACTAATCTTATATTACATTTGAAACACAAACCATCAATAGCATCACCAACATTAACCTTACCACAGAGTTATTAACAAAATCTTGATTACGACAAATTTATAATTAAAACTACTCGAGCTCAGTTACACGAATCACCCTAAATTAACTCAGCTTCATTAACCGGAAGCACAGCGTATTCGAATACCATTTAGATCACTCTGCAGAGCTACTCAACTTTATCCATAGGATATCTACGGTCATTAGTGCCACCAAATTAACATGCAACTTTTATGCATGCGGCCCGACCGAGATTAACATAATCTTTCATTGAATTTCCCCTCTTTAGCTCCTACCCAGTAGATTACGTGGATCCACGGTCTCCAGGACCCATTGGCCAAGGCGGGAGATGCGATCTGGTCATACTGTGGATATCTACTATTATGAGAACCGACAAATGGCGCACCATTCCGTTCCACCTCAAACAACTCGCGATCCATTCCCCCAACTAAGAATGGTAATTCCACCTGTAGGTGTTCCAAGGGGAAAAACAATATACCGGGCTACGTTGGATTAGGTCAACAGAGCTGACTGACCCAACTTGAGGTTGAGAAAGGACTGAAGTTGTTTAATTTGCTCAAGGGGGTTAATCCTTAAGTGCCAAAGACATAGCCCGATTCGCATAACAACATTGGTACCACCGTACCCATCACCAAACCACACTTGGGCTTGTCATCGGTTGGGGGTTGGGCTAGTATCCACCTTCCGTGGTCCGCCCAACACTGTTCCCCTAACCGTAGCAGGTTTTAAAAACGCACTCGAGTCAAGACTCGGGGGTTTTGAGCAACCATTGAAATGTAATGATTATTATAGCTAACCTACGGTGGTTCATTAATGATAACCTAGGGTTACCAATTGAATATGGCGTAATCAACATGGTTTTAACAAGGGGGGTGGGTTTTAACTAGTCAAGTTATTCCAAATTAGTCCCTTTTTAGATTCCTACTCTATTTATGGACAAAGATGCAATAACTACATATACAGTAATTATATGGAAATTGGGATCAACATGTTCAAGGAGTGTGGCTTGCTTTGCGGAGTCGAAGGTTCGCCAAGCAAGACGTAGTCGATGTCGTGTCTGGTCTCGAACAGCTCCTGCTTCTGCGATGGCTCCATGTATGTCTCCTGCTCCAGGAACTGCTCCGACGTCGAATCTAGCGCGAAAAGCAAATCCAATAAACAAACGAATAAAAACAACAAAAGAAAGAAAACAGAAAAAGGAAACAAGGGAGAAAATGGCTGGAACAGGGTTCGAGGGCATTTTGGAAATTTTCTAGACTAGGTATGGCGAAACAGAGATCATTTTTGGACTCAGTGGCTTAAACTGATCGAGAATATGTATTTTTGGCTATTTTTGGATTTTTTGGCATTTCTGGGATTTTTGGGGAATTTTCCTGAATTTTTATTCGATTTTTTGGATTTTAATTAAAATCAAATCCGAAAAATAAATTAAAAATCCAAAAACTATTTTTTTTACCAGGCCGCACAGTGTAACGCCTTTCGGCATTGTGCGGCCCGCTCAATCTGGTCCACAGGCGTGCGCGTGGCACGCATGGGTGAATGAGGCCCACGGTGCACAACCCACTTAGCGGAGCAGGCCGGCCCAGGTGCGGCCGAGTGAGACTGACAAGCAAGGCGGCATGAGTGGCGAGAGGTCATGGCGGGCCGGTTGGCGGCGACGGGAGGGGAAGCGGACGCAGGACCCACCAGCAGAGAGACAAAGGGCAACACAGGCGTGGCGGCGAAATGCTAGAGTGGGAAGAATCTGAGCGATTCAAGGACGGAGGCTTGGGAGCAGCCATGGACTGGCGGGGGAGGAAGAGGGACTCACTACGAACTCGAAGCGGTGGAGAAATGGGGAAGGGAGGGAGTGAAGAGGCACGTCGGCGGGAAAGCGCCGGAGGCAAAGAAGAAAGAGCTGGTGGGGGCGGAGGGGAGCTGGGGAGTGTGAAAGAACTCGCGTGGGAGGAAGAAGGGAGCGCTGTGAGCTCGGGCGAGGCCAAAAGGGTGCGGGAGGGGGCTATTTATCTGCGCGGGAGAGGAGAGAAGGCAGACGACGAGGGAGAGAGAAGAGCAGTGACTTTCAACGGCGAGGACAGCTTGGCGGGATTCGTGGCGGGAAAAGGGAATTTCCAAAAGGGGAAGGTGGCCAAACGGGGAAACTTTCTCGAAAAGAAAAGAAACCAAAAAGGGCTCAAATAAATTCAAATAAATTCGGAAAAATCCAAATAAAATCCAAATAAATAAATAAACAAAATTTTGAAATTTTTCGGGGTGTTTCACATCATTCTTCATCAACGGTGAGACATTCCATGCGCACCGAGCGGTGCTTGCTGCCGCTCACCGGTCTTCAGAGCTGAGTTCTTCAGCACAAAGGTTGGGGATAAAGTTTCATACATCACGTTGCACAACATCGAGCCTGGAACATTTTAAGGTTTTGCTTAAGTTCATGTACACCGATGCTTTCGTCTGAGACGACGGGCTTGGGGACTCACATTAATGGAGAAGTTTGAACATCTGGTTGCTGCGGCAGACCTGTAAACATTGCACAGGTTGAATCTTATGTGTGCTCAGAAGTTATGGGAGAATGTGTCTGTGGATACAGTTTCTGCTACTTTAGCTTGTGCCGAGATGTAGAACTGCCCAGAGTTTAAGAGCAAGTGCATCAACTTCTTAGTTCCACACAAAAATTTCAAGAAGGTTGTGTTAACCGAGGGTTTTGTGCGTTTGGGGAAGAAATTACCATCAATATTACTGAGAAGAGAGAGAGGGTTGGGACATAACATAAAGAGATGCAACTTCATATGTATATGGTTTGGGCAATCAAGCATAGCTTCACTTTGGTGTTTTGAAACTTTGGTGAGTGCTGTCTGATATCTTTTCAAGAATATTGGAACATGAATTACTTGTATTTGATGAACTGGGGGCCTGATTTTTAAACTCATGTTCTTCCTGCAGCATTGGACGACATTGCTGCTAAGTGATAACTGATAAGCCAAGGCAAGGTGGAGGATATCGTCACACAACGCAGATGCAAAGCTACGGATGTCAGGCTTCATATGTATGTTCTTTCTTTGTCCCCCTGAACTGTCCTGTCCTGTAGCTGGGTTGTGCACTTGTGCTTGAAGCTTTTGAGATGTCTACTTTTGCTAAGCTGATACTGAACTGTCTTAACTGTCTGTAGAATTATCTCCATGAATGCTATCTAATCTATTCAGTAATGTTAAGAACATCAAGAAGAGAATCAAGAGGATCTTCCAAAATGAGTCTTTGAACCCGCAGCAGCTGGCCTTTAAGATCAGACGATGCACTGCCTTTCCTACCCACTCGTCCTCGTCGCGGTGGGTTCACTCTCGCCGCACGCCCGTATCCTCGTTGGCTCCCCGGCATCCACTCTCCGCGACATGCGTCAAGTGACCTTGACTTGGTGGGCTGCTATGGACTCTGAAGAAGAGACGTTGATCTATGCCTTCTCTCTTACTCTATGTTTTTTGGTGTATATAGGGTTCGAGTCTAGTTTTGCTAGCAGCAAACGAAGTCACTAATTAACAAATTAGGTTTTTAATAAGTAGCTGCCCACCAAACGACATGGTATATGAAACAGCTCATCTAAGTGAAGCTTCTTCCTCCAACCACGCTAAATACGTGTGTATTCATTATTGCTATGTCAAAAATTAAGTACCGATGCCCCCCCCTCCCCCTGGCCCGGTGGCTATGCCCCTGGTTTGGCCCAAAATACTGCCTTACCTTGTCATCGTGGATAGCATTGTATGAAAATGCGTCTGCTGTGCTGTTTGTAGAGGAGGCCGACGCTTGGGACGAATGGCTGTAAAATAGTTATTTCCATTGAAGATTGTGGTTCTAATGTTTCATGATGTGACATTCCTTCTCTCTCTTTCAGCATCTATCTGAGCCTCTGTTTTTTTTCAGTACACATAGCCTAAGGCCCAAAGGAGCTTAGAGCGCTGTAAAATCGGGTCACTATGCCCAAGTGGAGGTCGCCCGGGATAGAACTCTGAAGCCTAGAAACGTAAAGGTAGCCCACTTGAACTGACTGCACCTAAAAGACTCGGCAAGCCGGCAGCAAGCCAGCAACTCGCGAAGTCGTCGTCCACCATGGCGGGGCCGCGAGACTAGAGGTAGGGCACGGCAAGACGTCGACGGAGAAGAACCATGTTTCAAACCTGACGGTGACACCGTCCTCGATCATGGCATTGTCACGGTTGGTGCCAGACGAAACATGACCCATATCGCACCTGATCTGATATGATCTAATCAAGATACTTACTTCTATGTTACTCCATGCGTTAAAGGCAATGCGTTCAAGTCTTTATCCTGTCTTATCGTATCTGAACTTTTGTGCGGCACCATGCATTGCTTCTTTACCTACTGATTATCGAGTCGGCTAAGATTTTTTTAGTGAGATACGGTATGAGCTTATATAGCCTCAAGAATAAATAAGATGAATCTCGTATGGAACTAAAATAATGACGTTGAAGCAACCATGACAAGATAGAAAAGATTGGGGCAAGCCAACAGTAAATTCTTTAAGCACAACATCAAAAAAGTAGAAGGAATTGTCGCTCTTATATAACCTTCTCGATTCTTTTAGGACCGCCTGATCCTTATCCTATACAAAAATCTAGTGTTGAATAACATAACCTCTAGTTTTTTTTTGTGCATCTCTTGCTTTAAATAAGTTGATTTATGGTTTCTCGGTTACTTGAGTTCTCCATAACTACTATATAGATTTACATAGCCCTCTTAGTTCTCTTCTAAAGCAAGTAAGAATCCCACTCCAAAAGAAAGTAGAAATCCTAATCAGGATTCATCTAGAACATCTCTCCAAATCGTGAAAGACTACATAATATAAACTCTACCATTTCGAAAGCTTATTGTTTGCCTGCAGAATTTCTTCAGCGTTTGGATTTGGACAGCTGCGTTTTGTCCTAGTTCGTTTGGAAATTTTAGCTCCAAATGTCGAGCGGTGGGACTGATGCATAGAAATTTGGAAAGGTCAGGCTTGTGGTATGTCCAATTTCCAGTTGACCAGCCTCGTAGACAGTCGTGTCATCTCAGCCGAATTGTATATTTTCTCTCTCTCTCTCTCTTTCTTTTCCAGGTTTTTGAAGTATGCAAGCTAGGTCGAACTCTGACGACATAATGGAATGGTGCCGACAAGCTAGCAAGCGAATACCTTAAGCCTTCATCTAAATGCTCCTCCCTAGTTGTGCTTTGGTTGCTTCGTCCCTCCCCCTGGATTTTGTTGGTTATTTATCTTCCATCTTCTTCTAACCCTGTACTTTCTTCTCTTTCTCTATATGAAATGGCAGAGCTCCTGTCTTCCCATTTAAAAAATAAAGTTTGGTCGAGCTGATTTGGCGCTTACATGGATGTAGAAATACAGCTGCACTTGATGCCGACTCCGGCTCTGAAGTCTTCTGCTTGTTGGCCTGTGAACATGGAGACTGGAGCACATTAAAGCAGGCTTAGGGTTGATAGGCGAGTATGCCTAGCTTAACTAACTTATAGTGTAGAGAAATTAAGTCTGAATTTTTCTTTGGAATGCTACGCCTGGATTTGCCGAATGCCTGTTCCTAAGGGTAGATTCGCCAAATGTCAACCCCTACAACCCAAGCCTTAAAATTTTGGCATGATATACGATCCAATATGTCAAATATTAAAACCGAACCAGGAGCTTCGCAACAGAGTTTTTATGGCAATATATAAAACTATGTACAAGTACAACCAGGCAGAGTTCTCATGATAACTTGATGATTAAGTTCACATTAGTCAGCACTCACTCAGGCGAAACACTTGGGATGGAAATCGAGCTAAGTCCTCATTTTTTTGATCTTTTTTTTCAAAATTAACACAGTTTGATTTAATATCATTTTATTTATAGTTTGAAAGTATTTATAGAATCGAGCTAACGAACCGAGCCAAGCCAGAGTAAAATCCAATTTCATTCGAAATTGACTTATTTCAATACTTAACTAATGAACAAGTGTAATTAGAACAATTTTGAACGGAGCCAACCAGTCCAACCAACAAGCTTTTTTTTTTCTAGCCTATACATACTCAGTCTTCTCACCGAATGATGCATGGACCAAAGGACCAAAAATAGCCACAGCATCCACTCACTATTTCAAGGCACACAGATTGTCAGCCATTCTCACACTCACTTATGCGGTTATACCTAGACAAACAGACGCAACCGCAACATTCATGTTTAACGATTTGACGCCCAAACCGGTGAAAAAAAAACGCTACATTTCAGTATTTCACCTTTCGTGTGAACCTCGTCAGCCGGAGAGCATGCATGCACACTGCCCTACCAACTGCTACCGCCCTTTGCCTCCTCTCGATCTGATCAATCACCTATATACTTAGGTCCCGTTTGGTACGGTTTCAGATTCTAGTAGAAGCGAAGCGGTTCGGATTCTTGGTAAAGCGTTTGGTAGAATCAAAATCCGGAGGAGCGGGTTGCTAGCCGATTCGACCACGGCGTGTAAAAATCAGAAACGATTCGCTTTGAAACGTTCCGAGTCATATTCCGTTTGGTTGGATTTATTTCAGATTTTAGGATAAACAATCCGGTTCCAAGTTGCCAAACGGGGCCTTAGGCAGGCAGATAGGCACGAACCGCAGCATTGCCAAGCCATAACTTCTTATAGCGTCCTCAAAAACTTTTTCCTTTTACAAATATGATTTTATTTCAAATAAAGTTGTAAAAATGGCATCCTTCCGCAGTAAGGTTCCTGCTGAGCTCCCCTTCATCGACAGAAAATGTGCCGATCGAATCCATAAATATTCACTTCAATTAATTACTTTATTAATAATTTATTTAATTAAATCACCTAATTAATACCTACTGGGGTACCTGCCGAGAGCTACTGATGTTGAGGTTGTGCTGTGTGGCAACTCCTACTGTGGTATGAAAGCGTTGTGGTAGGCACGCGGGAACAAAGGAATATCACTGATTGCCACGCCCTATGCTGCGGGCACTGTTTGCGCCTTGCCCCCCAGGGGAGAATTATGCCAAACGACACGCGCGTCCGCAAGCATCAGTTTCCTCGGATTGCTGGACGATGCGGCGTTCGTGGATATGCGTCCAAGCCCACGAGAGAATAACGAGAAGATCAATCCGGCAGACGACGAGATGGGGTCACGGAGGCGATCGACGACGGACGAGACGAGCAGTGTCGCGTGTCGAGCGATCGACCGGTGTCGTCTCCATGCGTCCATGCATGGCCTCATCCGGTGGGTGGGCTGCTTGGCTGCCAGATCTGAGCTCGCCGTCTGAGATCTGCACCGCGCGCACACGGGCGTTTTACTGGCCGCCGGAAGCTACCTGCCATTGGTTGCAGCAGCCACGAGTACGAGCGTACGTGACGCATGCATGAACCCGCGCGAATTTGTCTGGGCGAGCGTACGTGAGGCTTCCATGAGGCCCAAGCTGACACGGTGATGCTCGTCGCCGTGCCAACTTGTCCATGTTTCTGCTCGAAGGCAAGCCACAGACTCGTAGGTTTTCTGCGACTTGATCTTTTGGCCAAGGAGACGATGGGATTAACTACTCGTTTGGAGCACATGAACAGCCTTCCAGACCTAGCTATCCTCCGCGCGAAACTGAGACGATCGATCGTTCTCGAGACCAAATAATTAAGGCATGTAATTAACTGACGAACTCAACGATCAATCAACACGTACGGCGCCCAAGACCCGATTCGCCGTAACCGTGTGGGAGGTACGTACGTCTCACCGCGGCAGCTCAAGGCCTCCTTTGCAAAAAAATTCAGAGAGTAGTTCCACTTCTACATGAATCAAGGGAGAAAAAAAAATCTCGCGTGCGAAAATTTCTCATAGAAATCGAAAAAACAATTTCCGTGTTCCAAATATGTCCTGAACTCGCATTTAAAACTGGTCGAATTGAGCCCGAAACGTCCTTTGTTATACCAACCAGACTTAAGTTTGCTAAATCTAGTGCAAGCACTGTAGATTAGTGACAGCTGAGAGCAAGTAGCATCATATCTCATACTACAAATTAATGAATCCGCGTGAGATGCGCAATAGCACCTGTAATCTTTTTGACCGCCGTGGTATTATGTAAGATCCCCGTAAGACCGAGCACATCTTCCTACATGAACCTATAGCACTGTAGCAAGCCAGGCATAGCTTAATTAGTGGCTCCTCTCACCGTCGATCCGCAGTTAGGTGGAGTAATTTGCAATGGAGATGCAATTAACTTCTCATCAAAAATTTAGCCATAGGTTTAGCCAGTAGGTGCTCTCGCAAGAAAAGATGAGGTATCCGTCATGAATCTTAGAAAATTGTTGCGTATTAATGATACGGCAAATTTCTTGCCTTTCGGTGTCTCGCGCTCATGATGCGTTATGACGTACCTTTCCGCTTTAATTCGAGGTCCTAACTCTTGATTAATTAAGCGCTTACTTCCTACGAGGTCCTATTATGAGCTGCGAGCCACAATATACTCCCTCCGATCCACTTCTTACGGATAAAACAAAGAAACCAATCATACCTTTTTCTTTTCACCCACACCCACTTTCCTCGGTGGGGCCAATCTCCATTTCTCCCTTCCCGTGGTAATTCAAAAGTACAATTTTATTTTTATAAACACGTGATATGATTTAATTCTTAAGTTCAAATATGTGTTTCCGTTGCAACGTACGGACACTTTACTATATAAAGCATGAATAAAGAGTAGACAAATATTACTAGCATTTTGTTTGTTTAAGATTTATCCAGCTCATATAAAAAATAGCTTTGTATCCATGGGTATGCAAGTTAAGGGTGTGTTTGGTTGGTGGGATGAGATTAAATGGGATGGGATGATCCTATACCATTTGGTTTATTATTTTGGATGAATAGAATGATTCAGCATCTGTAGAGAATATTTTTCAGATTTGTATCCTACCATTTGTATGGGATGGTTCTACTCGACCAACCAAACACGTAGATAACTTTTTAAAAACTATTTTATACCTATATCACTTGTTACGAGCAACCAAACACACCCTAGTTGGCTAGGGCACGAATTGTTTTTGGCTACTGCTACAAGTCTGGCACTAGAGACACTAGACATGCCCGCATGTCCTTCTACCTACTGTAGTACTAGTGTTCTAGTGCTTTGCTGCTAGCCGAATCGATCGGTGCACTAGCATCCTAGGCTCCCGTATTCTTCTTCCACCGTCGTATCTGCCAAGTGTACGTCTTAGATGTGGACGGATCATCAATGCGGCAGCGCCGGGAGTATTTAATATACATGCTGTACGTACGTGCCCTTTGTCCTCCGGCAATCCTCAACCGTTTGATCAGAGCTCGGACGGTGGTCCAGATCAAGGCAACCAAGAAATCGGGCCTTGCAGTCATCTTTCGAGATTACCATATGAACCTTCTCCTACAAGCTGTTTGTGCATTTTAATAGGAATTTTACGACTCCGGTCATCGGTGTTTAACTCCCGTTGTCTACCTTTAGACATACGAGACTACGTTTTAGTAGGAATTTTACGATGTCGTAGATTTATTTTCACTATTTGTCTTTCTAAACGTGTGTTAAAGAGGCACGCGCACATCCCTTCCTTGTAACGGGAAAAAAAACGATAACGAGCCTGTTGTCCTTTCACACAATCCAGACAGATTAGTTACTCATCTCAGCATGAAACCTTACTGATGGGGTAATTTATATTATAATTCTACGCGGCTTAAAACAACTAGGTGCGGATGCAATGCAACGGCCGGCCTGCGCTAAACTGTATTACCCGCCATGCATAGCAGCTAATTAAGCTGCCAAAGGCACGTCGGAGTAAACATGCTTTACTCGGATTCCGAGGCGACGCCTTTCCTCATGCTAGTAGAAGCTAGTACTATCTTTTCTTTCCCCAGCAAACGAAGACTCCAGAGTCCACACCATACATCCCAACTTTGGAGGAGGGCCAGTACAAAGACATGCATCAAACCAACATAGGATGGTGGGGGAAGAGAAGCAGCGGTTGACAGCCTTTCTAGCTGCAGGCTTTTGGCTTAGTTTGGCTCCTGCTAGCAGAGGAGATCATCCTAGATGGGAGCGAGTGATGGCATGGCATCCTATGCGTTGTGTGCCTGTGGTGCCTTCTCCTCTTGTGCAGCTGTGCACAAGAAGGCTTTGGTGGTCAAAAGGCTAAGAAAAGAGAGGGAGGAACATGGCATTGCTTGAGTATCAAGATATGGACCTGTGCCACTCACTGGCCAGACAGAGCAAGTGGGATCACCTCTCATGAGTGTTGCTTCAGCTGGAAGATGAGAAAAAAAAGGGGGGGCACTTGCTACATCTTGCTGAAAGGAAGATGAGGGAAAAAAAGGGCACTTGCTACATCTTGCTGAAAGTACACATTACAGATAGCTGCACAGGTGGAGCTGTTGAAAAAAGCCCTGGGAGTCCAAGAATTTTTACCACTAATTACTGGTGTTATCTGTTCTTTCTTCTTGTAATGCATTGGTATCTCGACTTTGTGCTGGTAACAGTACGCGTTTTGCTTTTGCCACTGCTTCAGAGAACTGATGGCTTCACTTGACTTTCCACCCAATCTGTCCTGGCACTGGCAGGGCTCAAAAAGTACTAGTGTCCTCCTAGAACACTGATGATGCAGCTTGTGTGCCCTGCAGTTCTTTCATATGTTAAAGAAATGGATGGGGAAGGAATTGTTGAGGTGGGTCCCCGTGGCTGAGCAATGGCAAGTTGCAGCCAACTCTCACACAGACCTGCCTGTTAGTTCCCTTCTAGATCTGCCACTTCGGTCACGATATGCAGGCAACTCACTCCTGCTGTGATGTGGATCTACTCATGTCATGTCAGTTCACTACTCCATCTACACCCTGAGCAAGGCAGATGCAGGATCTGATGCCAGTCCCATTTTGCATATCTCTTGGCACTCTGCAGGAACAAACCCTGAAGAAACATATACTAAACGCGGAATTCCACCTCGTGATTTATGAGCGAAAAAATACCATCAATAAAGGTGTGTTTGGTAGAGCTCCAGCTCCACCAAATCCGAGGATCTGGTGGAGCTGTGTATTCCTAGTTCTACCAGATCCGTGGAGCTGGAACTATGAATACATTAAGAATGTTTAGATTTTAGACCAAAAATATAAACTTAATTCACTTTATTTTAGCCTATAAGTTTCATATCTCAGGTGAAGCTGGTATCTGGAGCTATACCAAACATACCCTAAATGTTTTTTTTTGGGTAAATTGTGTAGTACCAGCTACAACCTGTGCATTGCGGCCAAATATTAGATGAGAGAAATTCGTAAAAATGTTGTTTGTACGTGTTGCAACGTCTCTTTCTCCTAGTATTTTCATAATGTCTCTACAGTGCCTTCCAAAATGAAAATGACATAGGATTCCAGGCACCAAAATAAACCGCATTGCATGTACAGGATCTTCTAGCATCCCAGGGTTCCCTTTTATTCTTCTCACGTCGTGCATACGTACAAGTGCATCAACGTGCAAATATACCTTGGCCAGCTACTGGCTATCTTGGAAGGGAAGCTGGCTGGAAGCAGTGGAAGGAGAGTTGCTGGCTGGTAGTGGTTGGGTAAAGTGGCGACATTTGGATCTACACCGGCTGTCTTAAACCAAAATTTTTACCGGGGCAGGGCTGACAAAAAAAAACTGTTTAGATCTTGAATCAAAATTGATTTGATTACAGTAGTTCATAGATTTAAAATTGAAACAAGTCTATTTTGAATGAAAAAAGTTTATTGAGGCTCAGCTCGATAGTGACTCGTTAACTCGAATTTTAAATAACCATTTTAATTGTAAATAAAATGATTTTATGTTGAGCTATATCAATTTTAAAAGAAACTCAATAATAGCTGTTAAGCTTGCTAGCCATCTCTAATTGGAGGTGACGGAATCATATGGATGGGAGTGGTTATTGTACACTTGCCTCTTTTTAATGCTGCATTGGATGAAAAGTAGGACTAAAGGGAAAGATTAACAACCAGCTCAGCTATCCTCAGATCCAAACTTGCTGATAAATTACTCTTTAAAAAAAGGGAGAAAGAATTGGTTAATTATCTGGGTGCAAATTCAGATCCAAAACTGTGGCTGTACCTCCATTGATGTAAAAGATCGAAGTTCTTTCTTTCTTTCTTTTTTGGAGAGGTGTTTTCATGCTTTTCTTTTTTTCAGGGCTCATGCAAAAGAAGGTGAAAAACATTTCAAAATTCCGAACAAAAAAAGTCTGTAAAAAATGAAGCAGTCGTAATCAGAAATTATCCTGTACTTTTCTGGTTGGGCTTACATGTCAGTGCCCAGGCTGATAATTAGAGCAGACAAATGAGGCTATTATTAAGTAACATGCCACATTTGTGCTTCTACACCGGTATGATCTGACGCCTAAACAGATTGAGCTACGGCAAACTAACAGTAATATGCGTTGCCAGAGAGAAATAAATTGTGAGAACTACAGCTTGGTAGAGCCATAAAGTTATGTAGGACTTCAACAAGAAGGGTTCAAATTACGGTGCTCACCTATAATGCACATGCAAGTGCGCTTTAACAGTAGTTTTATGAGGATATAGATTTAGAGGCTGTTTGGTTTGAGACCAAATTTATCAAATTGATTGCCAATATTTGGCCAACAATTGGCAAGAAAATAAACTAAGGGTGCTAATGGAGAAGAGAATCTAGCCCAAATTTGCTTGCAAACCAAATACTTGTCAAATTTGATCAACACTACTAAAATTCTTGGCCTCTGCTTGATTAGATATACATGCTAAGAACGTATCCTCTCTGTGAATGTGGTGGCGTGTGCACGTCTTTCCGTGATCAAGAGATATAAATTGTGTGCGCCAAGTAGCAGCGAGATTGCGTTTGTCAGAGAGAATGTAGGGGACTGAACAGAAGCCAATGACATTAGGTACGACTGTAGGAGTAGAAATCTCGTCTCCTATATATTTACTGCTTCACCTGGCACGTAGTACCTTGTATTTTTATTACTCGCTCGCTAGCGGTAACCAGATCAAGAGAGTTACTCCGGTTGTCTACTGACTGCTGGGGTGAGCAATGAGCCATAGTAAGAGTGTTGCTACAGTTTTTATTGCTGTAACGTTCCATTCGTGCAATGGAAAGAGAGGTCAGCGAGGCATTACCTCACCATTTCTAACGGTCGGTTTGTTTTAACTTTAAATTCTCTTAAAGCTGATTCTGAATTATGGTCGTAGATAAGTTGATTCTCCAAATGCTGAAATCCAAAAGTACATATGAAGTGAATTGTGGATTCTAGCGTGTATAGGTGAGCTAGATTGTGAGAATTGATTCGTAAAATCGGACCGTTTGATTCCTAGGTTAGAGATTAAATCATACTTCTCCGTTCAAATTTATAAGATATATTTCTTATTAGCGCATAGATTAAAAAAATATTGAACATGACTAAACAATACCTAATTATTATCTCTAAGTACTATTAGATATTTATCAGAGGTACAGAGAGAATATCACGTTAATTTTATATTAGAACGTAAAATACTTCTTATGTCTGTGAACAAGGGCATGAAAAAATACAACCCTGTATTTTTGGACGGAGGAGTAGTGTTCTCTAGTTGCCTCTGCCGTCCTAGCTACTTAACCTTTGACTTCACCACTGTGACATTTATCGCCTCTGTTATTATGATTAGTGGCGCAACCAGATCCCCTGCAGGCACAGTAGATACTTCATTATTAGCAGCAGCTTAGGACGCTCCTGTGTTACGGTGACCTGCGTCACCTGCCGTTTCTTTCAGGCAACATATCCTATATACATAGATTTTTCGTATACATACTATGTACATCAATTAATAAAAGTCAATAAAATTATAAGTTCAAATTCATTATATACCAAGAGTTACAAAAAAAAGAGAAAATTCTAACAAGTTTAAAACTCAATATATAATGAATTTGATCTTGAAACTTCATACATAGGTAGAGTAATCTATGAAGTACATCTACAATTTTTTTTAGAATTTTTCATAAATTTTATTAGTTGATGTATGTGGTGTGTACATAGAATATGTTGCCTTTCTTTCTACCCCTTTCTCTTTTCTAATATTTTGTTCACATACATGTACATATGGAGCCGGCTGCTCGGGTCCTGGCGGTGCTCTCCAATTGCCGTTTCTTTTTCATGTTCTAGATTACCAAATCCGTTCCTAATAGCGTGCTAGGAGCAATACCTTTTTCAATAACAATGGAGTATTTTTTTTTTAGCAAAATTGGTTACAGTACGCCAAACTTTTATGATATTTGCTTCAGGACACTGTTTTTTTTGTGTCATCTCTGAAAGATACTAAACCTCGGTAGCTCTTTGTTGCAAGACGGAAAGCACGTTTCACCCCTAACACCTCTTTCTTCTCTCTATCCCTGCTAATCTTTTCTTCTTCTCTCGTCGCGCCAAAAAAATTCCACAATATTAGGGGTAAAATAGATATTTTTATCCACTTTCTCCTTCCTATCTTCCTATCTCAATTGGATATCATATTTTAATGGTTGGAATGTCGTACGGCAAAGAGCGATCAAAGTTCATTGTCTTTCGACAACGACATAAAAAGCTAGGTGCATGTCCTACACCTAATTTTGCCTCTTTTTATTTTCTTTCGGAAACTTGCGCGTTTCCAAGGTGAGAAAATCCGATACGGACTAAACATATCTTACCCATGAACCGTACGGACTAGCTTCGATCCACACCATTCAACCGAATTTAGTTAAAAAAAAAGTTAGTACCTTGGATTAGCTTCAAGCATGCTCATGATAAAAAGTTAGTGCCTTGGATTAGCTTCAAGCATGCTCATCATCGAAGGGCATTACAGGGAGGAGAGATCGGTGGCGTTTCCTCTTTGCCTCTCCTCCTCTCACCCCTCGTCCTCCCCTGCCGCTCTGATTTGATCCCCTGCACATGCCCCTGTCTCCTCTCCACAGGAATCTCTCCTCCCTTCCCTTCACATTAACAGCACGACGCACACAACCGTGGCGATGCCATCCATCCATGCCTCACCCGCTCCATTGCAGTACCCGTTAATTAACGTGCCCCTCTGCAGAGCACACATTATCAAACCTAAGTACCGATATACGGGCATTCATCCTGTACGCCTGCCTGCCTCTGCCTAGGCAAGATTAGATGCCTGCTCTGTCTCTCTCTCTCGAGCGTAATGGCTTTCCTGAGATGAGGAGGGCTTAGACCTATTCCTGAGGGCAAGACCAGGCTGTAACTGCAAATGTAACAGCCCATGTGAAGTGAAAGAGGGAGAAAGTTTCAGCTCCAGCTTCCGCTTCTTTCTCCCGGCTTGTGACTCGGGGGATCATGGATCCTCAGCATGCATAACTCCTCTTCCTTCCTTCCTTCCTTCCTTCCCATGGATCTGACTGAATACATATGCATAATTCCATATGAATGTGACAGTGAGAATGGTACTGCTACCTATGGAGGCAAGAGAAATCTTCTTGTGGACTCTGCCTGCCACTACGACTGGCTGGCTGTGGCTGGTCATATGGAGCCTTTAGCGGCAGCTCAGTTGTGACTTGTGACTGAGCTTATAGCAAACTGAAGAACAGCGGTTTATAAATTGGGCCTTTTCCATGCTAGACAGCAGAGTGTACTGCCATGGCCAACAGCAAGCAAACAACCAGAAATTTTTACAGAGATAAATGAGGGCTGGGCAGCAGAGGGAGGTGAGAACCAAAAAAAAAACTATGTCATGTTGTTCTCATGAATAGAAGATTCTCTGCGGCCTATCTATCTTCTTCTCTCACCAGTGCTGGGACAAAAGAACCAAAAGTACGTCCCAATCCACCCACCAGTAGAATTTTCTACAGCCCAGCTCTCCGTACTCCCTCCATGGATCCGTCCATAAGGTCAAATAGTTCCTCAAATCTGATTTTCGCGAGGCGTGCAACAAAGTGTGCCAATGCGCATTTGGATCAGCAACCTTAACATGTCAGGATTCAGTTAAATCTGACAGTTCTTTGTATGCTGTTCATGTGCAGAAGAGTTGGGTCCACCTAATTGTCTGCCATCTGTCACAATGTTCTTCATGTGCTAAAATTTGAGCTGCAATTGACACAAGAAACAAGGCTATCGACAGCAAAACAACAGAATTGAGCTCATAATTTTGAGGACTGTAAGCTATAATCAATAATTGACAAGATCTCTGGGAATTCTCTTATTACAAATCTTTCTCCCTTTTTCCCATTCATCCCTATAAAACAACAACCTTTTCAGTTCTACAATTTCTCCTTCACACAAACCCCCGAAAAAAGAGAGAGAGAAAAAAATAAAACACATTATTTGCACGAGAGAGATTATACCATGGCCGTGGGAACCAAGAAACAATAAAATAGAGGCAGAAGAGAAAGAAAAAGGGACGCATGAGCTCCAAGAATTCACCGAGAAATCAACCATGGTGCCATGGAGCCCATAAATTACGGCCAACTGAGCTACAGCGCCGATCCGTCAGCCCGCGCGGATCCGCTTCTTGGGCGGCAGGGACCGGAACACGGCGGAGAGATCGCGCGGGACGGCGAAGAACACCGGCCGCGCCGATGCCGGCGGCGGCGAAGACGAGGACGAGGACGGCGACTTCCGCTTGGCCGGCGTCGTCCACGCAGGCTTCCGCGGAGCCGGGGGGCACTCGGTCGGTGGCCGGAGCTTGCTCTCCTCCGACGTCGGCGTCGTGGGCTCCGTCTCCTCCTCCTCCTCCTCCTCTGCCGCCGCCGCCGGCAGCGGCTTCTCGTCCGGCGCCGACGATGGCAAGGCCGACGAAGGCTCAGGCGCAGACGCAGACGCAGCCACTGGCACCGCCGTCTTGATCGGCGGCGGCGCAGGGAGTACGTCCCCTGCGGAGGCCGGAGTCCTCATCTGGCGCGGTGAATTTTGCGTTTGCGTCTGGGGATCAAGGGTCGAGTCGTTGAGTGCAAGACAAGAGGCGGGTGGAAATTTAGGTTGGAGAGGAGAGGAGAGGAGAGGAGGGAATAAGGCCGAGGCGGTAGCGCCAAGGCTGTTAAATAGTCCTCTAGACAGAGAAAAAGATAAACGGCTTGTGTACTGTGGGCTCATCGCCTTTGGCTGGCACTGTTAAAAACCCGGAGGAAAAAAATAAACACAAATTTGGAATTGATTGTCCACCGTCGGATTAAACAACTGGTTTACTCCCTCGAGTCACAAATAGCTATCGTTTTGAACGTAGGTACGGTCAAGCTTTCGAAACTTTAATCGTTAATATCTTTCTAATTATTTAAAAAATCACATGGGTAGGTTTGTCCCAAAAATATTTACAATATTATAATTTTGTTGGGTTTTATAAATATATTATAGTAGAAATTAGTGATCAAACCTATGTCTTGAAGACGGTATCGATGTTAGGAATCATCCGTCTCTTAATTCCGAGAGACTCGGCTCAAAAAAAGTTTCGTGTTTTGATCCTTCGTGATTTTTTGTGAGGGGAAGATATTTTTCCCTAAAATCGCGTTTGGGTCCCTCGTACGCCATTTTTCGTCCTAATTCCGGGAGAATTGCTGCGCTCACGTTCGTTTGAGCCGAGCCGGCGGCTCGGCTCAAAAAAAAGTTTCGCGTTTTGATCCTTTTATAAATTACGAATAGATCCTTCGTGATTTTTTGTGAGGGGAAGATATTTTTCTCTAAAATCGCGTTTGGGTCCCTCGTGCGCTATTTTTCGGGAAAAAAACTCCGTTAAATTCAAATCGCGAACAAGCCCTTTTCTAATTTTTCAGGATAACAGACAGGTCCAAAAACGTAACAAACAGGTCCTTACTCCTTACGTCTAGGTCCTTTCTCCATTTTTCGCGCGAAAAAATGTTTTCGTCTCCAGAAATATATGTGCAGCTCTATCTCTAGATTTTTTTCCCAGCTCGATTTCCCATCTCGATCTCTAATATTTTTTAAAACATGTATTATTACTCGTTGAACGCGTAGAGTGTTAGACTCGACAAAAGAGGGTTGTCATCTCTAATAATTTTTCTCCTTTTTCCTTTAGATAGATATCGGAAAAAAAACTATTGACGTTTGGATCTTTCGTGAGAGTACTCTAAATAGATACCGAAAAAAAACGTATTGACGTTTGGATCATTCCGACTGTTTTACATGAAAAGGACCTTTCGATTTAGCGTAAACGCAGATGCGCTTTTGTTTTTATAACCATTTCGAGCGTTTCCTCGATGATTTTTTAAAAAAACGCCGACGGAAAAAAACTGAAATTTTTCTCGTGAAAAAAACAACGCCCGCGGCGTATACGCCGCGCAAACTATCCTAGTGATATCTATTTGTGACGACAGGAGTGCTAACTAATGCTGTTTGTACGAGGGATTTTGTAAGGCCTCCTGGTTCCACGATGATGGCTGGTTTTGGGTTGTTCAATCAGAAATCAATGTCTAAGTATCGGTAGTCGAGAAATTAGAGCACTGCTGTCTTCTTCTAAGCGTCTATAGGTTCTTATCTGTCTCCATCTTATGGTCTAAATTTAGATAGCCAACCCACTCCTACGAGGACATGGGTTGAATTTTATTTATGATGGACAGAATCTAACCTAAAATTTGGCACTGCCATGTAGTTAATCTATACAGACAGATATAGGATCTTGTTTTCTCATGTAGGCATGAACATTGTCGAACCTCGCGCGTGTGGGCATGAACATTGCCAGATCGATGCATTCTTGGATGCAGATCTTATTGTCACCGGTGCTAACTTGTGGTGAACCCAATGATTTCTTATGTGAGGCGAAAGAGAACACGCTAGGTGTTGTAATGCAAGCAAGTAGAGGAGGCAATGATGGTGTGAGGAAGAATAAACAGGGCGAGGAAATCAAAAGGCACGGCATGCATGCACGAGGTACAAAAGAGAAATGAGGCGCCCAAACGCTTTTCTAGCCTTCTTGATTTTAACTTTTTTTTTTAGAAAAAATTCTAGTCTCTATACAAACATAATTTAAAAAAAAACAAAGCGCAAAGAAAACGAGAAAGGAAGACCAAGCCGGTACCTATATCAAACAACACTACGATTTGAGCTTCGGCTCTGATCAAACCAAGTCTTGGCCCTGTGTGGTCTACGAGACAAATAGGATCTTTTCTTTTCTTTTCTTTTTCTTGGGGATTAAATGGGTAGTTTAATCTGTGCGGTCGGCATGATAAGGTGTAGATTTAATGAGGAGCTGATTTGAAAGCTGATCAAATGAGGAGCAAAATTCGACCAAAGGCATGAAAACCACTCGAAAAGAGGCAAATTTCGAGAGGTTTTCTCGAAAATCAGTGACAGATTGAAAAATTAAAAAAAGTAAAAAACAAAGGAAAAATTGCAAAATATGTTGTAAAATTTGTAAAAAGCTATTAAAGGCCAACAAAAATAGAAAAAATGTTAGAAATATATAAAAAAGGGAAAAAATGAAAAAATTCAGGCGTGATCTTTCCTAAATATGAAAAAATTCTGGCATGATCTTTACTATATTTTAGACAATTTCAAGTTGTAAAATAGGCATTTAGCAATAATATGTCAACAAATAATCTTTCATTTCAATACTACTCACATATTAATCCAACAAGTACAAAAATAAACATTCATATAGTCACATATCGATACCATTCACATATCAATACTATTGACATATCAACACCATTTATATTTCAATATCTTTCATATGGTGTTATAAAGTAGACATAGTTTCGTTATTCTTCTATTGTCACACATATGCCATGTTCAACCTATATGAACAGAATGTTGTAAAAAATTGTTGCAATGAAATGAAGCATACAAATTAAACAAAATTTTGGCACAATCTGAAGTTGTAAAGTAGATATTTAACAATAATATATCAACAAATAACCTTTCATTTCAATACCATTGACATATCAATCCAATAAGTGCAAACGATAGGCATTCATATATTAATACCATTTACATTTCGATACCTTTCATTTGAAGTTGTAAAGTAAGCGTATTTTCGTTGTCTTTCCCACATAAATGCCATGTTGGACCTACATGAATACTATGTTAGTAAAAAATTAAGATGCAATGAAATGAAACATTATTTTCGAGGTTACAGATAGTATTGTTGTGTGTACATTTGGCTGGCCATATTGTATTCCTCGATAGATATTAAGACCAATCCTCGTGTAGCTAGCAATTCCGCTTTGTAATCGTGGCAGCTTTACACCATCCATGGAATTGCCGTTTGCCATTGTTGATATAACATACCATAAAACTTAGGGTCGTGCTACTGGTAGGCCCATTGGGTGAGAGGTTGTGTATGAGCACCGGGGATGGTATAGTCATAGCTGCTATATGAGCTATAGCTCTCTTGCGTCTTAGCGCCACCATAGGAGTTAGAGCTATCTTGTGGTGCGTTATGGTTGTGTCGATGGTCCTTTCCCTTTCTTCTAGTAGACATCCTATGTGATTGGAGAACATCATGGTCTCTGTCCTGTGTTGTATAAGTGAATTGTGATCTCTCCTGTAAATTCAACAAGACGCTGCTCTTCTAATTGGTGCGTGACAGCGTGAGAGGGATGGAGGCACTAGCATCGGACTCACCACCACAGCGAGCATTGCAGTAGCATTTTTCAACCAATTAAAACACAAATACATGTATAAACAAGAGATAGCTCCAAGTACTTAACCGAAAATTGATAATACCAAGAGAAAATCACGCACTTTTCAATGAAAACCGAATTGATTTGTTGCCGAGCTTGAAATTCGATATGGTCGTTGATTTTTGTTCACATGGGTCAGATTTCGAAGCTTATGGCTCAAAATTCGTTGTAGCGACAGCGGAAAGACAGCGAGCGGCTATTGAATCTGAGTGAACGCATCAGCATTTTCGTCTCCAGAGATGGAGAATTCTCTGAATGCAATGAATAGCTATCGGAAGCATCGTGACTACTTACAACGGTCGTATTTCTTCATGGGCTGGAGGCCCAGAGATGGCTCTAGCCTGTGGGTTCAAGTCTGTAGGCCGACCTTTTTCTTTTTTTTTCTTTTGCTTCATATTATCTACATTTTGAATAACTCAAAAATATCTTTAAACTTTGTTTTTTTTTAAAAAAAAATCACACCAAAGATCATAAAACTATTAATACTAATTTTAGAAATTTTTTAATTTTTTTTTAATTTTTTTTAATTTAAATTTAAACTTGAGCGGTTAACGTTCCCCAACCGACACGGTACGAGCGCAAAATCCTTGCGAAATCGGACGAAATTTGAATCCCTGATGCAGCACTAACAAATCCACTAGCTATAGTGGTGGGTGTACTAGTACAGTAGTACTTGACCTGCTGGTTACTTACGCTGAGTTGTCGATTTAGAAGGAAATCCGTAAGGACCGTAACTACATTTTGTAACACCGTTATTTAGTATTACACTTTGTAAACTAAAGTGATCGGCCTAGAAGTGGTTTTCAGCCAACTAACGCGGCATGCAATGAACCGCACTAGTTTTCACTGCGTGACACATCGTGCGTGTTGTTTTTTTCACAGAAATAATTTTATTTTTTTGACGATGTTTTTTTAAATCGTCGAGAAAACGTGCAAAACGCCTAAAAGGCTACAAACACAATCACGGTTTTTTTCTGCATTTATCTAAGGTCCTCTTACGAATAATCCGTGATTGCGCTAAATCGAAAGGTTCTTTTCATAAAAAATAGCTGGAATAATCCGAACGTAACTACCATTTTCGGTATTTATTTAGGGCCTCGCGTGCGGTGTTTTTTTCGTAAAAACAATTTCATTTTTTTAACGGCGTTTTTTTTAAATCGTTGAGAAAACGTGCGAAACGGTTGAATGGCTACAAACGCAATCACGTTTTTTCTGCATTTATCTGGAGTCCTCTTACGAAGAATCTGCGATTGCGCTAAATCGAAAGGTTATTTTCGTGAAAAATAGCTGGAATGATCCGAACGTACCTACATTTTTTTCGGTATTTATTTAGGGCCATTTCATGAAAGTTTCGCGATTTTTCTGAACCAAAAGGTATTTTTCGCAAAAAACCTATACACAAAAAATCGAGTCAAGCTAGCGGCGCGGCTCGGCTCCGCGTGTGCGGCTCAAAACGCGGAGGAGTCCGAAACCTTGCGATCTTTAATAAAGGTATAATGCCTAATACTCCATCCGTCAAAAAATATAACACCTATAGCTTAAATGATTTTGTTTAAAAATATAAAACTTGTAAATAGATTTAATGATGTTTTTTCTATTATATTCCTATTTATTCCCTCTCAACTATTTACATTTATTTATTATTACCTACATAAAGTATTATCTCATCTTGCAAGACAATTAAGTGTATTATCTAAGTCATTTTCTCTTGTACTTTTTTTTTAAATTTTATCATAACTTTAATCCTTATGTAAAACTAAAATACGTCTTACATTTATAAAGGAGGAAGTATATTCTTTCTCTTTGCGTGAATGAAACGACAAGGGGTCGGTTTGGAAGGTCAAAATATGACCCCCAATTACGGAGGAATTACAAGGAAAGCCATTGGCTTGGATGAGAAGGGAAAGCTAGCGAGGGAAACGATCAAAGGGCGCCAAGGCCAGGTTGGTTGGCAACACAACAAAGGCTGATGATGCCACATGGGGTCTGTTGGCTTCCGAGGGGTTTATCTAGCCTTTCTAATGTCCTATTTAATCACCTTTGCTTTGGACACCCTTTTGCATTGATTCATCATCAATTCGCATTTACGATTTTGAATTATGGTCGTAAGAAGATGGGCCATATTTCTGTCTAGAATTCATAGCTTATCAGTTATCACCTAGTAGTACTAGCTAGTGCTTGCTCTCAATAAAAAGTGCCAACGAAAAATACAAGCTAAGAATTAAGTGAAATCTCAGACCATGCATGTCATGTGCATATATGCCTGGTGCTCCAAATACCGCGAGGCATGAATTTTAGTTCCCGCTGTTATGTAGCTGCATGCCTTTGTTTATATTTTGTTGCTATGAAAATGCAATTTTAATATATATTCATATGCTGATTTTTTTTTCTGAGAACAATATGCTGAACATTTTTTTTTATAAGAATGCATTTGCTTCTTGTTTATATTGATTTGCTTGCAATGATACGTTTGGTTTGTTGCAAAGCTAGCTAACATGTAACATGTTGATCGACTTCATACGGATCTCCACTTTGCGAACATGCTTAATCAATTTAGCATCCAAGATGGGATTAATCAGAAAGATGTTTACGCATAGCTTACGAGTTGATCCGAATGAGATAACAGAGCAGGTAGGACAATCGCATTCTCATGGATACCATGTGGGCCACGTGCATACGTGATAATCATGGCCATGTGTTGCCTACGTAGTATTTGTCTTTCCGTGCAAGGATCCAATGTTTACGCATGGCACGTAGACTTTAATAAACCCAAATGGATTAGGTGGACCAAAAGCTTAATAAATGATACTTTTTTTAAAAAATATCATACATGGATTGATTAATACTTCCTCCGTTCATTTTTATAAGGTTTATTTTTAATGATCTTTTTTACAAATATAAGACTTGTATGTAGATTTAATGAGGTCTTTCTTTCTATACCCTTATTTATTCTCTCTCAACCATATACATTTATTCATTACCACCCATACAAAGCACATGTTTCATCTTCTAAGATAATTAAGTGGAGGTATCTAAGTAATTTTCTCTCGTACCTTTCTCAATTTCAATGCAATCTTAATCCTTGTGTAAAGTCAAAATACACTTTATAAAATTGAACGGAGTGAGTACTAGATGCATATGCATGGCGACACATCGCGTGATACTGCGTGAGAGTGATTTTCTGGAACCTGGATTTTTTTCAAAAAGGTATGGTCCAGGTCTGAACGCAATTATCTTAAACCATGAGTGTTTTTTTTTCAAAACAGGCAGTAGGAGGATTTGAATGTATTTTCAGAATTTCTGAAGGGCCTTTTGCAAAAGAGCCGGTGGAGATTTGAACACAAATTAGGAGTTTCTAGAGGGATCTAAACGTAATTTTAGAATTTCTGAAGGGCCTTTTGTAAGGATGAGGATGCTGGCTAGAGGAAGTGAATAGGCGGCTTTTAAAAATTACTTGTACAAATCTCTACAATAAAATTCATCCCAATTACCTTTATGTCAAAACCTTAACAATAATTAATGCGAAGGTTTTGACAATTAAAACCTAAATCAACTATACTCACTATGTGCACTAACTAATTTTGTCTTTAACAATAAATTGCAATCCTAAATACAAACAATCAATCAATTTAATTCTATGAATATAAATTGCTTGAATATAAATAAGGAATAGAATGCAAGCACAAGAGGCATGATATTTTTTACCGTGGTGTTCGGAGACTTGCCAGTCTCCCATAATCCACATTAAGACTAGCCCAAACCACTTTGGATCGGTTCCACGAATTGAGCACCCGCCTCGATTTCAATAGTGGTTGCTCTTTCCCCCTCTGGGTAGGCGAGCACCGACCTTCACAATTTTGTCAGGGTTTTTCACAACCTCTGTTAAGAGCTCCAGCGCACGACGCCTCCACACGCCATCTAGGTATCGGCAAACACCAAAAGTAACAAGTCAAGCCTTCCCGCTTCAGCTTCACCTAGTGTAACACATGCACTCCGGTGACCTTCTAAGTGTAACACATGCACAAGAGACTCTCAATCCACTTTTCAATTACAACATATGCAATTAGAGCTCACTCTTACTTCAAAAAGCAAATGTGGGAGTGCAACACAAGTACACTACTCTCACACGACTCACATTAACACCAGCAACTAGCTAATGCCTCCCAAGGCCTCCTTTATAGCCTCACAAATAAAAGTAGCCAGTACTACCGCCTTTATAGGGCTGGTAGTACTGGCCTCCAAGGCAACAACTAGAAAACTAGCCGTTGCGTAGGAAACGCGGTACTACCGCAGGCTAAATCCCGATAATACCACTCGAGCGGTAGTACGGGCCTCCACAGGCGATACTGCTGGCCTCAAGTCACCTCCAGAGTAATCTCTCTGGAAAATAACTATCGACGACTTAGGCCCGGTACTACCGCACCTCCGGTAGTACCGCCCATTGACCGGCAGTAGCTCTGGCCTTTAAAAATCAAGAAAATACGCTCTTCTGGAAAATAACTACCAGCTTTACATGCGGTACTACCGACTTGTGGTAGTACCGGCTCCCAAACAGCGATACTATCGGCCCAGCGGTAGTACCGGCTTTATACTTGCGGTGCTGCCGGATTTCCGGATAAAATCAGATTTTCACACAGAAATCTTTTCTTTTGAAATCAACCATCAATAATGATTGATTCTTTGAGCCATGTGATGATCAATAATGATCAAACAATTTGCAAAACACATTTGCAAACCTAATTCACATGCTCCAAAGAATTGCATTAAATTTTAATTTATTTGCAAAACATATTCACAAATAAACCGATAACCTATGAAATCAATTCTCTTAGCCATGTAAGGATCAACACATGATCCTGACACTTTGCAAAACACATTTGCAAATGTCAACACATGCTCTAGGATTGAAATCCATAACTACCAGCTCATTTGCAAATAACAAATCCAACCACTTAAAAGCACATCTTGAGCTATGAGATGATCAACACATGAACCCAATATATTGCAAAACATATTTGCAAATGTTTATCTCATGCTCCAAGATAAGAAGCATAAATATCAATATTTTGCAAAAATACATTTTGCAAACTCAAAGCACAAACCCAGCTTAGCCTCGTGATGATCAACACATGATCCAATCACAAGCTAAAACACCGATGCATGAGCTCTCAACTTTTGCAACACATGCAAAACTTAGCTCAATGTAAAGACCACATAAACCAAATTACAAGAGCTATCTCCCTTTTTGCAACACATGCAAATCCATAACTCCATGTAAAACCAAATCGATTAAGATTCAAATAAGATACAAGCATGAGCACCCTTATTTGCAACGCATGCAAATACTTAGCTCATGCAAAATCCAACCAAGAGAGTGAGCTAGAGTGAATTAGATTGAGTTCATCAACACTTGATAAAAAGCTCAAGTTAAAAGACTCAACCCCTCTTAATAGTATGACACCTAATTAGTAATCCAGTCTCCCATCCAAACACCGAGGCCGATAAAAGACTAGAAACACATTCTTAGCCCTAACTTGTTCTACCTTTGCCTCTAGCGATCCACTTGGAGGTTTTATGATTTTCAATCATCTTCTCTCTAGAATCGAATCTTCTTTTTCTTGTTTATCAACACATGATGAATCTTCTCTTGCCCTTCTCTTCACTTCGGGATCTCCTCTTGAAGCTCATCAATACATGATAATTTCCCATTCCCGATTTTTCATCTTCTTAGACTCAACCTACTTCACAACATATTAAAGATCGTTAGTCCAACAAACACAGTTGCCTCAATTATCACTTGCACGCCATTAACACATAATGGATATCTCTAAGATCAATTGAGTACAACCCAAATCAATTTAAATGATTAAATGTGTCTTGAGTATTTTGATGCAACTAATGCTTCATTATACTCAAGAACTTTCCGCTTGTCCTTAATTAACAAAGAGATACTATCAACACATGATGAAATATTCTTTGATTGATTGAAAGACAACTGAACTCAATTTAAATTGACATGAGTATACATTACTACACAAGTTTCATATACTCAATATGATGGTAAGTAATGATCCAAATATATTTGAGTTATGGAAAGGGATCAATATATTTAGACCATCAACTATAGAACAAACTCTATTAATTAATTATGTGTATATAACTAATTGAACATGGAATCAATATGCACATAATCAGTCTTAGATTGCATATGATTTTATCCTATATTAGCATGAATATACTACAACTACACAAGTTATATATACTCAAAAGATTGTTTCAAAGTCTTGATCCTTTATATTATATGGTAAGAGAATATGGATCAATACAATTGAAACATCAAGTTAAATTATCAATTTCCCCTAGATGTGTGCATTCATGTATATATAAATTTGAAAATATAATGCACATATTTAAACTAAGGCAATAAAAGAGTTCATCTTTTAACTTGAATCCTACGTATACATTAAGACAATAGAGTGAATACAAGTGCATATCTTTGGTTTTCTATTTTCCATCCAAATTTGAGACTCATAGGAATGTAGCTCAATAAATATGTTAGTTTCATAATGATTAGATTTGTTATTAAACAATAATTAATCATTAATCTAAAACTAATCACCAAAACTAATGAAGTTTAAACTTACACCTTTTTACAAAAAGCCGGTAGAAAGACCCGCACGCAATCGAAAACTTCCAGAGGGCCTCTCTGCAAGCTTAGCACATCAGTTCGATCAGGAATCCTACCATCTTTAATATATATAGTTTTAATCGGTGAAACTCGATCCACTCCTTATTTGTGACGTGAGTCATCGTGGTGCGTGTGCATATACATATGCATTGTGCATATCTCTACTACTTCTAATTAGGAGTTGGTGGTGATACACCCGTTCTCCACCACCAACCCACGTCTAAACCGTGAAAAAAACTGCTGACGGAAAAAAAACCTAAGCCGTTTTTCGCTCCGTTCCTCGCGATATGCTCACCTCCCGACTTCTCCATGAACACGACAGCCGCCCCATCTGTGAGTCCAGATGCCTTCCCCGGTGCATCCCCGCTCTTATGTAATCGGGAGAAATAGATGTTTGATCTTGTAGCATAATTTTTTTATTGTTTGACATTTATGTTCCGTTATTAATTTTATTTTTCGTAGCAACACACGGGCATTGAACTAGTATGGGATAATGGGAGTGGAACTCACCGATCGATCGACGTAGGCAGCTCAAAGCAGCGGCGGATCAAGGACAAAAATTTAAAAAAATACTAATGAAACAATGATAATACAAGATAAATAAACGAAACATAAATCAAACCATCTAGAGGTTAGAGGATACTGACCTAGCCAGAGACTGGGGATGCGCCAGGCTGACCCCTGGTAGGTCCACCCCTGCTCATGAGCATGAGGCAGCACAGCAAATTTCACCGATCGATATATATAGCCAGCGTGCATTATATACCTATACAGTATAATGAGAACAAGAACTGCACCGATACTGTATCCGCATATGGCGCGCCTATCATTTATACGTGATCTATAAACTAGCTACTTTTTTGTTCCCATCGAACTAATGCTGTACTATGTTGGTACCATGCATTTAACAAGCTAAGTAACGCCACCGCACTGCCACACAGCTAATATATATTCCTGGCGTATACACTTTGTATCAATACATGCATGTACATACGTTTGAAATACCGATGAGGAGAGAGCTATCTAGCTCGACTCTGCAGGTACGTACAACGCATGCATTGCATGGAGCAGGGACACGTGTACAAAAGCTATATATGTGATCTCTCTCATGGCATATTAAATTCAATATGGATATATGATACTCTAGGCTATTAATGTGAGGACGTATATGTTTTATATGGAGCGGTGATGAGATTAATCTCATTAATTGTCTATAGTGAGTTTTAATAGTATATAATGTCTGTTAGGTTTAAACATATATAACACATCCGGTTCAATGTGTTGCAGTTGGTATCAGAACATCAAGTTTTATTGCACAGACGAGTGTGGGGATAGGGGTGCGTACATATAGCACATGGCGCGTGTAGGTCCGGAGTGGCCACAAGGCATGGTATATGCGCCGGCACTGGGCGCACAGATGTGTACCGAGGGGGATGAATCTGCCGTGTATACGGTATGCTGCCGAGTGTGTTAGTCCTTAAGCAGGAGTGAATGTAATACATCTACCCGTTAATGTGAAGGCTCATATGGCCAATGTGAAGCAGTGATAGGATTAGCCTTACATTACTTATCTAAGGTGGGCTATAATAGTATATAATACCTGATAGGTTCAAACATAGCATGTCTAAGTTAATTTTTTTACACAAAGCAATGTCGAAAGTGTAAACAGGGTGTTATGCGTGCACGGGTCTACCCCATAGTGGGCTATCGTTTTAGCAAATTTTAGGCTAATGTGTTACATGATCATTCATTCTTTCCGATCCAATGATCAGATGAGCTAATATTTATTTATACTTTCTTCGACAGTAAAGTTGTACAAATACCCTCAATAAATTAATTGTTAGATTTGATTTTTACTACCCACCATATATTATGAGTATAATGCACGGTAAAACACACACACACACACACACACACATATCCTGTGCACACAGAGTTTTCTATGTACACACCGGTGCACACCAACTAATAAAAGTCATGAAAAATTCTGAAAAATTTGTAGATATACTTCATAGATTACTCTACTTATGTATAAAATTGTAGGTTCAAATTCATTATATATCAAGAGTTTAAAAAAGAGAAAATTCTGACAAGTTTAAATATAGTGTTCTTTTTTTTGTAACTCTCGATATATAATGAATTTGATCTTAAAACTTGAAATTTCATATATAGGTACAGTAATCTATGAAGTACATCTACAGTTTTTTTTAGAATTTTTCATGACTTTTATTAGTTGGTGTGCACGGTATATATACGAAAAATCCTATGCAACTTTTGGTGTTTGGGATGCATCGATCTTTCCAACATCTAGCTAGACAACAATGATAAGAAACACATATGCATGGCTGCCTTTTGGAAAACATGGCAAAGTGACGGCAGCACAGGGCATTCCTCTGCAAATCGCAGTACGGCGAGGCTAGCTGTTTGTGTTGCACCGGCCGGCTGCAGGGCTGCGCAGTGCGGCAGTGCCGGCCAGTGATCCCCCCCAAATGATCGATGACCGAATTTGGAACAATTATTGGGCCCAAATCGCGCCGTCCATCGTCACGAGATGCATCGCAGTGGGCGAACTGGCCAAGGACACGAAAAAGAAAAAGAAACATTTACGAAGACCGTCCTTGCACGATCCGAGATGCCCCGATCCCTGACCGCATGATCAAGCGGCTTTTAAGTACTGGCCCGATCCGACGACGCTCAGTTTCAGTTCGAAGTGGTGCTCAGCTTATACGGAGGAAATAGACGTGCAGTGTTACTCCAATTTTGCGGGGTTTTAACCCGAGTTCGTACGTGCATTCATGGCTTTGATGGACCATCTGGACAAAGGCAAAATTTGCAGCTATTCCCGAAGCCTAGCTGTATTTGCCTACTTGGTTCATTGCAATTTTTTTCTTGTCCCATCCCGAATGAAACTGTTAATCCAACCTCTTTTTTACTACAAAAGCACCGACATACGACACTTTCGTCTATTATACTCTCTATCTAGTAGGTCGTTAGCACCGTAGCTCCTATTCCTACCGAAATCGGGTACCGTGGTAGATGCCCGCTGAGTATGGCAGAACGGGTTGATCAGCTTAAGCTGCGCTGCAGCTGCATGTACGCAGACGTAGCGGCGTGCTTGGAGCGTTGGACGCCGACCCCCAAACCCGGCGAGATGACGCGCGAGTGAGAAGAAAAGCCGGCTGCGCTAGCTGCACTACGAGAAGGGTTGGCTAGCTCTGCATGTGCTGGAAACTTATGCGCTGCCTCCAAAAATATGTGCCAAGTGCATACCGCCAACAGGTCATTGATCGGGTAGATTACTTCTACCTGCCTTAGCTAGCTTCTCCTTTTGCTTCTCTCATTCTTCTCTCTCGTCCCACTATAGACTATACAACATAGCATGCGTCTGAATGATGGCTCGAATGGCTCAGCGCTGGGCCAGCACGCCGGGTTCGGTTGGTTAGGGAACAGAGACCTCTCAGAGTCTGCCTGGCGCGATTCATGATAGAACATCAAAATCAGTGCATAAAAATGGAAGCAGGGCTGTCCACGCATCATTAACTCGACGTTAAATTAAGGGAGACACCCGTGAAATCCTGACAAGAACGAGGGAGAGCGCGCGCCGCTTTTGTTCACGCAGATCCACGTCATCGCCATTTTTTTTGGGGGGGCCTCGCTCGACTCAGTACATCGTTTTTTCGTCTGTCCGATCGATGGAGCAGTTGATCTTTGATCTGACATCCGCATTGAATAAATAACAGTGGCTGACATCTTACAGCTAGATATCGAAGAATAGAATGACTCTTACAAGCTGCAAATCATTCCTTCCCGTAAAAATTCAGGGCGCAGAGGTGACAAGCGCTAGAGAAGACTCCCGAATTACAGGCTTTACAGAGTGCCATGATCCGAATATCTTCTTGTGTTCCCTTTGCGTCCCCTAAAAGAGATAGCGATCTCTGAATCTCTGGTCCAACATATTTCCATCTAGCTCACTTGCTCGGTTACCGGTATCAAATCTGAGCTACACCATGTCACGTCTCTGAATATCTGCATTCGGAGTTCGTGTTTTATTGTTTATGTCAAATGGTACATATATAAGATTATTTAAAAAAAATTATCTATATATTTAGTTGTTTGAATAGAATCATCTTATCTTAGACAGCTTGATATAAATTTAAGGAATATTCTCTATAGATACCGAACCGTTCCATTTATCCAAAACAATAAAACCACATATCTTTACTACTTCTAATTTCGAGTTGGTGGCGGTGATTCATTCTCCCCTCCTCCAAAACCATCATTATCCCAATCTTCTATACATTGTCGAACGGAGAAAGTTTTAATTCGATTGGATATGTATACATGCGTGATATGCGGCGTATCAGACTCTTATCTCAATCAGCCGATTTTATTTTCAAATACTGTATGGTTGATTCTTTTTCTATGTACTACACGCATACAGCTTATAAGTTACCATGTACTTTTGAGTTGTCATATGCATCCTTTCCATTAAATATTTACTTGCATGTATCTTTTCTTTTTATCTAATCACATGCGGACTTGATTCCGGCTGACCAGTAGCATGCGCACGGCTATATATGATGCAACTAGATAAGTTTGTTATCTCTATCTCTACTAATTCTAATTAGGAGTTAGTGGTTGTCGGTGTATTCCACCTGACAGGCCCGAGCCTACGGACCTGGTTTTGTTCGATAGGGGTGGCCGGTGGTTGGCTAACCCTAGCGATGAAACCCCAAAGACCTCTCACACTAACGAGCTCTGATGTCTAAATTCAGATGAACACAACGATTTTTTACCAAGGTTCAGGCCCCCATGGAGAAGGGTAACAGCCTTACTTCCTGCTTGAAGTTGGATTGCCTCTCGAAAAGGTCGTTACCAAGTTTGTGAGTGACCAGCTCTTCTGTTGAGTCCCCTCTCTTTCTTTCCCCTAAGTGCCCTTATATGCACGGGCTTACATGAGTCAGATTCAGGAGAGCGGTCATCATGCCTATCTTACACGATTTATTACACTCTTGCACGTTGTCCGTTCCTCGCTAATTAATGCGGCGCATGCCGTCGCTCGGTTCTTCCGAATGTGACCTCTCGGTGATGTAGGTGAGAGGTGTCGAGGAACGGGCTGTAGCGAATTCCTTGGGACCGACATGCACGGTACAATAGGCTGCCGACCTGACAAGACGGCGAAGAAACTTCGGACGGCCACCGCATTCCACCCTTTTGCATGGCGGCGGAATAAGCGAGGCGTGCTCGTCCGCATGCCACGTTAGGCTGGGCACCGGCGGCGGCGTGATCGCCACCGCCGCCCGCGACGCCACGTGGACCGGCACCGGAGGGCGTGCCGCCGCCTTTGCCGCCGAGCCGCCACGTTAGGTGGCGTCGGGCGCAGCAGGCGTGATCGCCCACCGCCGCGCCGCGCGCCGTGGACCGGCACGGAGGGTGGCGTGCCGCCCGCCGCCGCCGAGCCGCCACGTTAGCGGGCGCCGCAGCGGCGTGATCGCCACCGCCGCCGCGACGCCACGTGGGACCGGCACGGAGGGCGGTGTGCCGCCGCTGCCGCCAAAGCCGCCACGTTAGTGGCGCCGGCGAAAGCAGGCGTGATCGCCACCGCCGCCGCGACGCCCGTGGGCCGGCACCGGGCGAGGTGTGCCGCCGCCGCCGCCAAAGCCGCCACGTTAGTGGCGCCGGCAGCAGCGGCGTGATCGCCACCGCCGCTTCGCACGCCACGTGGACTAGTATCAACAGACGGTGTAAGCACCCACCCGCTTGCTAAGCGCCCGTGGTACACGCGCTTTGTGCGGCGAAGAGGGTACCCTGGTGTATAGTACGCCGACAGTAGCCCCCGGGCCCACCCAAGAACGCACATCATAGGTTTTCAAGATCTTTACATTAAATGCCGGTGCATTCTTGGATGGGGCCATCACTCATCAGGATGCGACCGCCTCGATTCCTTCCCGCATCCATTAATTTTTCTTTGGGACCCGAAACGGCGCACAACCTTGCCCTTTCGTGAACCGTCGGTATGAGTGGGGGATACATATAGATCCATCCGCACCTGGCAGTTTGCGCTTTTGGTACTCTTTGCAAACTTCGTCTTCTTCCTCCAAGCTTTTCTTGTCTCTTGTTACTTTCGCTCTCATGGCTCCTCCTGCGCCGCCATCCATTCCCGCTTCCACGGTGGACTCCTACACAGTGGAGAGACTCCACACCATCGTGCCGGAGGGCCCTCTTTTCTTCCGGGCTGGGACCCCCACACCATAGTGCCCCGCCGACGACATCATCATCTTCGTGTGGGGCATCATGGCGGCCACTGTACCGCCTTTTTCGATTTTTCTCACCGTCCTTCACTTCTCGAAATCCATCATCTTCACCTCACCCCCAACTCCATCATTTTCCTCGCCACTTTCGCACACCTCTGTGAAATGTTCATGGGGGTGATGTTGAATCTCCCACTCTTCCGCCATTTCTTCCTCTGCCGCGCCTCCTCCGACGGCGAATCGCTGAAGTCGCCACTTCCGTCTTCGGACGGGATGGCCGCCACTATCTTCCCTTCGGCCAGTCAAACCGAAGGCTGGCGCCTCAGTGGAGTGGTCAGATACACGACGCAATGACATCGATACTGGGGTGCCGCCGGCCGCGGCGATCGAGAATCGAACTTCGCCCGTCGAAGAGGCGGCGAACTCGCAATGGCGGCCCGCATCAACGACTGCGGGACGCCGGTTTAAGCTGGGCGCGGTCGTCGAGGATTTCGTATCCAAGACTTAGCCCGCCGCCGTGCCGTGCCGCCAGTGTGGCGATATCTGACGACGACGATATCACCCGCACCTTTCCCGGCCGTAAGTCTTTATTTTTCTTTAGCTTTCTTCGCATCTGTACTTTTTCTGTGTTGCTCCCTACCAACCGGCAGTCCTTTTTTAACTTTGGCCAGCTGCGGGAAACTTGGATGGGCCACGCATCAGCAGGTGGCTTTCTGGGCTCATGCCGCCGGTCCCAGCCGGCCTGGACTTTCCTTCATCGGCGCGGCCGCTCGCCGATTTGGAGTCCGCAGAGCGCCTGAGAATCGTCAGGTTGCTACCGCCCATGGACTCCACCGGCCTTGCCGTGGTGCCGCCGCGCGCCCCCCTGACGATCAGGGATGCTCCCCCTCCCACTGATCGGGCGGCGGGCAAGCGGCCACTCGTCCCGGACACCGTAGGTCCGGACATGAAGAAGGCCCGCTCCGCGGGCGAAACTTCCGCCGCCACCAGTCCAAGGGTGGCGGTAAAGACGGGCGGTTGCACCGCCGCCTAATCGCAACACCAACAAAGACCGCGCCGCCGCCAGCACTAATACCTTTACCTCCGGCGCCGCAAGATTTCGCCATCGGTGCGAGACAATGGCGCTGTTCCAACGACCACGGCGCCGGCCCCTGCGGCACCGATTCCACCGCCTTTTCCTTCAACTCCCCCGGTGGCACCGACTTCCACTCCCACGGCGCCACCACCTTCCGCCGTGGGGACCCAAGCCGCCACTCGACAAGGCGAGCTTGAGGTTCCCAAGGCCAGCTTCAGCTTGAGGGCGATGCCGAGGTCGACCCCCCAAGATACCTCCGAGGAGCGAGACGCCGCTGCTGCTTTCTTTGAGCAATGAGGCTTCGCTCAGACACCACCGGCCGCCACCGCCGCAGAGCCAGAGGCAGGCGGCCCGGCCGGTGCACCTCGCCAACTCGCCCGGATCATCGCCATACGCCGCCGACGCTCGCTGAGCTCTTCACCGAACTCGGCAATTTGCCTGACTCGCTGGCGACTCCTTGCCACGGCCGGGCATGGAGCCCGGACGACGAGACAACTACGGGGGGCCATCGATGAGCTGGCGCGGGAGCGGGAGAGGTCAGACACAGCGGTGGCGCAGGAAAGGACCACCGCGACGCCTACGATCGCCGGCAAAGAACAGGCGGAGAGGGTCAAGCGGCAGAAGACCTCCGAGTATGAGGCCGCCCGCCTCAAGCGCAATCTCACCACCATGCTCAAGGGAGCATTCCTGCGCATCAAAAGATGCCTGGAGCCTTTGGGCGTGGTGTTGGAGACACCTCTCCAGACACCGCTCTCTAAGACGCCCATGCGACCAACCAGGCCGCAGAGGCGCTTCGCGAGCTGCCCACCGCCCTGGCCGCACGCTCCGCCAGGAGGGGCAGGAGGTTGCGGCGATGACCGCGACCTTTGTGCTGGCATGCTGGGCCAGCCGCGACGCCTCTCTGGATCCTATGGCGGCAATGGAGGCCGGCATCGTGGGAGACGCCGCCCAAAGTGAAGCATCGCCTGACGGCGCCGAAGCGCTAGGCAATTGCGCAGTCAGCGGCCGGTCATGGACGTCGCCACCGGTGGCGAGCAAGAAGACGCCGCGATATTGGCGTGGGCGGCGAGTGAAGGGTGAGCCACCGCTCCACTTTTCGTGTTTATTTCTTTTGTTGATCGATCCCCTTTCCTTTATTACCGCATGAACACTTTAACAAACTTTAGTTGTAATGGATGTTTTCAGTTTACCTTCATGCCTTTTGCCATGCTCATCCGATATTGCATCTTTGAAATTGCTAGGTGGCGAGCAGCGACTCGGCTAAAGCACTAATTAGGCTTCTAAGCCTAGGCAATGTCCGAAATTCTGCAGAGATTGAATGTGGCGGCCTGGCGTAAGCATCACACGTATAAGTGATATGGGACTTAGGCAAAGGCAACTTTGAAGCATAAAGGTCCGCATTTAAGCACATAATAACCGCCGTCAATATTTTATGCAGGTTATCATTGGCTGAAATCTCTTCGGAACTTAAATCCTTGTGATCTCTTAGAATTGTGCCCCAGTGTGGCGCAGAAAGTAGTAAGTCCCCAGGAGCGGTTTTGGGCCAGCGGCACTCAACGGTGACAACCAGCGGTGCTTCTGAGAGCCAACCCGAGGCGTACGAGCCGTGTTTGAGTTCCGTGCCCAACTTACACCCTGGGTACTTAGCTTTACTAAACGCTCACACTGAAGACTTTCCTTTTATCACCAAGGAGCCGTCAGATTTGCAACATCCGTGATAACCATGCATAATTTGTTTAATTTTAGCATTCTCATAAGCGTACAAGCGAGAGTGTTATTCAGAACACTTATCTGGCTTACGCATTAGCGGGCGCCCAGCCTAAGTGATGGGGCGGCCAGCCCCTGGCTGGCGGCGGTCGAGTCTTGAGGCGACCGGCCCCCAAGCGGGCGGCGATCGAGTCTTGAGCGACCGGCCCCCAGGCTGGCGGCGATCGAGTCTTGAGCGACCAGCCCCCAAGCCGGGCGGCGATCGAATCTTGAGCGACCATCCCCAAGCATGGGCGGCCAGTCGGAGCTCGTGTACACTATTAGATTTATCCCTTTGAATCGGGCCAAAACCTTACAGTGCGACCCGCGCACACATGCGGATATGGCCAAGGTAGATGAACACTATACAGATCACATACAATGTAGATCATGATAGTTCAGGACTGCGCCTGGGGAAATATTGGTTCACTCGCTTTGACCTCCATGTTGCCGCCGCTTTTCTCAAAATACGGCCCATGGCATTGTGTAGTAAAGCAGCGAATTCCAAGGAAGGGTACTAGGCCAGCGGTACCTGCAGTAACAACCATCGGTGCTTCAAAGAGCCAACCCGAGGTGTCTAAACTGCATTTGAACACCGTGCCAAACCCACTTCCTAGTTACCCGTCTTTACTCGGCACAAACACCAGGCATAATTATGGATCAACAAGGAGTTGTCAGAGCGCAGGGACCAATAGTATCCACACGCAAACCATTCCATAGGGTATAAGAAATGGAGTAATAAATAAGTCGAAAATCTCAAAGATAATAACATTATTAACAACCAATGACCGCCGATCAGTTAAGGGGTAGATTCATCCTGATCAAGGCGAATCACTGGGTACTTACAGTTTTTCAGGGATAAAACTTCCGCAATAACTCCACATTGTAGGAATTCGCCAATTCCCGGCCGTCTTCCGTGGCTAATCGGACCGCCCCGGGTCGAGATACTGAGACCACCTTAAAGGGGCCCTCCCACCGGGGAGACAGCTTATGCAACCCGGCATGCGCCTGAACTCTGCAAGAAGACTAGATCGCCCACTGCCAGTGTTCTCTCAGAGACCCGGGTGGCATGGTATCGCCTGAGGCTTTGTTGGTATCGGGCGGCACGAAGGGCGGCCCGGTCACGAACTTCTTCCAGGAGATTGACATCTTCTTGTCGGATATCTTCATGGCCTTCCTCATTGAAAACTGAGACTCGCGGAGAGCCAAATGACAGCTCGGAGGGGAGAACAGCTTCCGCTCCATACACCAGAAAGAAAGGTGTCTCGCCAGTAGCCCGACTGGGGGTGGTGCGGAGCGACCACAACACAGCCGGGAGCTCTTCAATCCAGCGCGCCCCTCGCTTGTGGAGTCGATCAAACGCCTTCGTCTTGAGGCCCTTCAGTATCAACGCGTTGGCGCGCTCAGCTTGACCGTTACTCTTGGGGTGGGCGACCGAAGCAAAACATACTTTGGCGCCCATCTCATCACAAAACTCCAGAAACGCCACACTGGTGAATTGGGTTCCATTGTCGGTGATAATACGGTTGGCGACTCCAAAGCGGGTGATTTTCCCTTCCTGGATTTTGACAGCAGTGGAAGCCGTGATGGCACGTATTGTGCTTCAGCCGACCCACTTGGTGAATTTGTCGACAGCGACGAAGAGGTGGGTGAAACCCCTCGTGGGTCGCGAGAACGGACCAGATATCGGCCCCCTGCATCGCGAACGGCAGAGAGCGGGATGGTTTGCAGAGCTTGGGCTGGTCGGTGGACTCCTGGCGAAGAACTGACAAGCTTCGCATGTCCTCACCAGCCCGCAAGCATCCTGGAGGGCAGTAGGCTAATAAAATCCCTGGCGGAATGCTTTACCAACTAGCGTTCTTTGGACATATGGCTCCCACATGCCTCCATGGATATCAAGGAGCAGAGCTCCCTCTTCCCGAGTGATGCACTTCAGTAGAATTCCATTTCTACTCCGGCGGTATAAGTCCCCATCCACCAGAGTATAGCATTTGGCCTTGCGTGCTATTTTCTCAGCTGACGCATCATCGTCGGGGATCACTTGGTCCCGCAGAAGGCTAGGATCGGATCCATCCATCGATCTTCCGCCAAGCGTGGCGAGCACTCGGTGTTCGCCGGGTACTTTTTTGGGCCAAACATTTCCCCTGGCGGCTGCAGATCGGCAAAGACCGCCGCCTTCCATCCGGGACTGGGGCCGAGGCGAACGCGACCGCCTTCCCTCCTCGAATCGAGGTCAGGATAAAGAACGCCGCTTATCCCCACCGAGCCGGAGGCCTCGGCACCGTACCATCGTCCCCACCTGAACCGGGGGCTGCGACGGTGACACCATCATTCCCACCTTGATCGTGGGCTGCGATGGACGGTCGCGATAGTCTTTCTTCGAAGACCCCGACCGGGACAGTAGCCTTCGAGGATGCAAGCTGCGAGAGCCCATCCGCAAGATGATTATCACGTCGGGGGATATGAGTATATCCCAGTCCTTCAAAGTGTCGTTCCATTTTCCTGACCTCGGCCAAGTACGCCGCCATGGTGGGGTCAGGGCATTGAAATTCCTTCCTTACTTGATTGATGACCAGCAGGGAGTCACCTTTGACTTGAAGACGCCGAATACCTAGCGCTGAAGCAATACGCAACCCTGCCAGTAGACCTTCATACTCGGCAATGTTATTAGTAGCTTTAAAATCAAGAACAACTACATACTGGAGGATGTCACGGTCGGGAGACTAAGACAACACCGCCCTGCGCCTCAATCTGAACGAACCATCAAAGAATAAGGTCCAGGGAGGCGGCACGGGGGCTTCTTCCGCTTCGAGAGCGGCAGGAGTCCACTTAGCAACAAACTCCGCCAGCTTTTGACTTTTAATGGCTGTGCGGGGAACAAATTTAAGATTGAACTCTCCCAATTCCACTGACCACTTAGCAATACGACCTTCTGCTTCACGGTTGAACAGAATTTCTCGCAATGGATAGGCCGTAACCACAGTAATTTTCGCCCTTGGAAATAATGCAAGAACTTCCTAGACGCCACCGTAATCGCATCTGACAGATTTTTTCGAGCTTGGGGATATCGGGTTTCGCTTCATGTAATACCTCATCGACATAATAAACTAGCCTTTGAACACCTTCCTTTCCGCCACAAGAACAAAGATCGACCACTTCAGAGTAGCCGCAATATCTGAGAGCAATGGTTCGCCTTGCACAGGGGAAACCAGAACAGGAGGAGAGGTGAGATACCGCTTCAAATCTTCAAAGGCCTTCTGAGCTTCATCCATCCATTCAAAGTGATTAGTTCTCTTTAATAACTTGAATAAGGGTAGGCTCCTTTCCCCCAATCGGGCAATGAATCGCCCAAGAGAGGCTAGGCGACCAGCCAAACATTGAACCTGTTTGAGCCGTACTGGCGGCTTCATGTGCTCAATCGCCGCTATCTTGTCCGGATTGGCTTCAATTCCCCGGTTGGATACCAGGAACCCCAGCAACTTGCCGGAGGGGACGCCGAATACACACTTTTCTGGGTTCAACTTTAAACCATTCCTCCGGAGGTTGAAGAAGGTCTCCTCCAGGTCTTGAACCAAGTCCTCATCTTTTTTAATTTTTACCACCAGATCATCAACATATACTTCAAGATTACGTCCTATCTGTGGACGAAAAGTAATGTGCATAGCACGCTGGTAAGTGGATCCAGCATTCTTTAAACCAAAAGGCATCCTGACATAACAATAGACACCCATAGGGGTTACAAAAGCAGTTTTTTCTTCATCCTCTATCGCCATCTTGATTTGATGGTATCCGAATCACGATCCGTAAAGCATAATAATTCACAACCCGCCGTAGAGTCAACGATAAGGTCAACTCATGCAAGGGATAAGGGTCTTTTGGACAAGCTTTGTTGAGGTCGGTAAAATCGACACACATTCGCCACTTCCCGTTGGATTTTTTAACAAGCACAGGATTGGCAAGCCACTCGGGGTGAGTGACCTCCCTGATGACCCCTGCGCCCAATAGCTTCTCTACCTCCTGCTGAATGGCATCCTGCCGCTCCGGAGCTTGCCGCCGGATCTTCTGTCGAACCGGGCGCACTTCGGGGAGCGTAGCCAATCGGTGCTCGATCACCTCCCTGGGGACCCCGGTCATATCGGACGGTTGCCAGGCGAACACGTCAGAATTACACCGGAGGAAGGTGACGAGCGCGTCTTCCTATTTGGCACTGAGGCTGGCGCCAATGTTGACGGTTTTGCTGGACTCGCCCTCACTCAGGGCGACCACCTTAACCTCGCCGGCAGAGCCAGGCGAGGCGCGGGTCCGGACCTGAGGGGCTCCCGGACGGGCGACATCGGCACGCCCGGGACAAGTGGCAGCACTCATATCAAGCGCAAACTTGTGTGTACATGAGCTTCAGACCGTCCACTCGAGCGGTTATGGGGCGGCGAGTTCCTAAGCATCTTCACCACCATATATGCATAATAGGTCACCGCCATGAACTTGGCCAGCGCCGGTCGGCCAAGCAAGGCATTGTAGGGAAGATCAAAATCAGTGACCTCAAAATCCACCAGCTCGGTGCGATAATTATCCTTTTCCCCAAAGGTGACAGGAGACGACTGCCCACGGGATTACACTAACCCGGGGCTATTCCAAAAAAGGGCAACGACGGATGGAGATCCTGCTGCGGGATTTGGAGAGCTAAGAACGCCGTGGAGGACAAGATACTGAGAGAACTCCCTCCATCCACGGCTACGGCCCGGTAGAACATTACGGATGTGGGCGACACCACAATCGGGAGATGTCGAGGTGGGGTGCATCGGGGTGGTCGGCTTTGATTGAAGATGATCGTCTCCTCCGACCATTTCAGCAAGATCCGACGACCCCGAGCTCGCCCCAAGACACACTCCCTCTTCAACCGCTTGCAAGCGGTATTAGAGCGGCGCGGACGAGCCACCATAGATATACGCCAGGTATGATCCTTTCTTTGGAAGGCGATGGGGCGGGTCTTCACCACGATCACCGTCACGAAGTGGCGCTCCTCATCAGGGCGGCGTTCCTTGATCCGCCGCTCTACCATTCTATCCACAACTTGACAATTGTCCAAGTCATGGGTGTCGATCCGATGAATTGGGCACCAAGGCCCTCTTCGTTCCGTCGCGACGATCGTTCCGCGATCGCGACGGTTATCGCGCGGTCCGGCAATCGTCACGCCTATCCGGTGATTGTCACGCCGCTCACGGCGGTTGCTGCGCGATCTGGCGGCCACGCCCGGCGACCCGGAGCCCTCGCGGTTACACTCGGCGGCCAAGACCCGTCGGGTCTCTCCTGCCTCATGCTTCCGCGCCTTCTTGCTTGACGGACCGGAACCCTTCGAGGTTCCGGCTTCATCTTTGCCGGCCACCCCGGGGGCCAGGACCAGGCCCCCTCGCCTCCGCGGCCCGTGCGCACTTATGCGCAAGGGAAAACAACTCAGAGGTGGTGCCGATGGTACGGGTGGCCATCTTCTCCTTCATTTTCTGGTCGCGACGCCTCTTGGAAGCGATGACGACCGATTGCTCGAAATATGGGGAATCGTGTTGCGGCAATGGCGTAACCGCCGGATGAAATCATAACGACTCCCCTTATGTCGCTCCGGGCATGCAGATCATCCTCCACGCCCATTGCGAAAGAGCCACGAAATTGGCGACAAAAAGGCCACACAGCTCCTCCCACGAGTGCACCGACCCTCGCGGGAGGTTCAACAACCAAGAACGGGCAGAGCCCGTCAAGGCTGTCGGAAAATAATTGGCCATAACTTTCCCGGACCCACCGGCTGCTCGCACCATCGTTGTATAAATTTGCAAGAACTCCTCTGGATTGGTGGTGCCGTCGTAACTTTCTATAGGCAGGCGAAACTTCGGGCCAATCCACCAACAGAACGCACGGAGAACGCCGATACCCGACGCCATAAACAAAGCCCGCCGCCACGAACTCGATCCGAGAGCGGAAAAATGACTCTCCGCCGAGTCGGAGGAACTTCCATCCTCGGAGCCACCGCTTGCCACGCTCTGCCCGGGCGGGTGGCGCGCACCGCCGCTGAAGATCACCGCGTCGCCGACGAGATTCATCAAGATGGCTTCTTAGGTCCCCACGGTTCCTTTCGGAGCCGGGACCGACGCGCTGCGCATCTCCTCCCTGGCCCTGACCCATCGGGCCAAGACGCCTGCCGCCAGGGCGGCTGGAGCCCTGCGAGCCCCCAGCCCTCGCCCTGGGGGGCGGATCACCACCGATGCTCTGCCGGCCGGGAGGCCCTACCCGAAGTTGGGCCGCGCCGACAAGGCCGGCAAGATCCCGCAGCCACGGGGTGGCTGGGGAGTCTCCGGCAAGCTCCACCGGAGGGTGGTCCAGGAGAAGACGAGCGGCATGCAGGTTTTGAGCCGGGGTGGCCGCTTCCATGGCCAGCCGGCGCCGCACCGGATGCCCCACCGCCGGCACTGGTGCATCACCAGCACCCTGCGGGGGTGGAGTGAGACGGTCTTGCGATTGATGAGGTTGCCGGGACACACTCTGAGTATGGCCCGACTCTTCTCCTTCTGTCGCCGCGAACTTAACATCTTCAAATGCACTGAATCGAAAAAAAACACCCAAACTCACGGAGAGATGATCGGAAAAACCGACTACCTACCTCGCTGGGCGCTACGCTGCGGTGTATTCCACAGACAGGCCGAGCCTACGGACGGGGTTTTGTTCGATAGGGGTGGCGGTGAGTTGGCTAACCCTAGCAGAGGGAAACCCCACCTCTCACAATAACGAGCTCTGATGTCTAAATTCAGATGAACACAACGATTTTTTACCCAGGTTCAGGCCCCCATGGAGAAGGGTAACAGCCTTACTTCCTGCTTGAAGTTGGATTGCCTCTCGAAAAGGTCGTTACCAAGTTTGTGAGTGACCAGCTCTTCTGTTGAGTCCCCTCTCTTTCTTTCCCCCAAGTGCCCTTATATGCACGGGCTTACATGAGTCAGATTCAGGAGAGCGGTCATCATGCCTATCTTACACGCATTTATTACACTCTTGCACGCTGTCCCATTCCCTCAGCGCTAATTGATGCCAGCGCATGCCGTCGCTCGGTTCTTCCGGAATGTGACCTCTCGGTGACAGGTAGGTGAGAGGTGTCGAGAACGGGCTCAGAGCGAATTCCTTGGGACCGACATGCACGGTACAATAGGCTCGCTTCGACCAAGATCTGGTGGCGAAGAAACTTCGGGACGGCCACCGCATTCCACCCTTTTGCTTGGCGGCGGAATAAACGAGGCGTGTTTCGTCCGCATGCCACATTGGCTGGCGCCGGGCAGCAGGCGTGATCGCCACCGCCGCTTCGCGACGCCACGTGGACCGGCACCGGAGGCGTGGCGCCGCCGCCGCCGCCAAAGCCGCCACGTTAGCCGGGCGCCGGCGGCGGCGTGATCGCCACCGCCGCCGCGACGCCACGTGGACCGGCACCGAGGGCGTGGCGGCGTGCCGCCGCCGCCCGCCGAGCCGCCACGTTGGTGGCACCGGCGGCGGCGTGATCGCCACTTTCGCCCGCACGCCACGTGGACTAGTATCCAACAGACGGGGTGTAAGCACCCACCCGCTTGCTAGACTGCCACGTGGGCCACGCACGCTTTTGTGCGGCGAAGAGGGTACCCTGGTGTATAGTACGCCGACAGTGGTGGTACGTCCGTGCTCTACCCTCACCCCGACACGTGTACGCACCTGCGTGGTTGAGTGGAAAGAGGGTAGTGGCCATCCCGGTAGATTAGATTGGATCGTCCGTCGCGGGAGATAAATGAATATGCATGACTCATTTATTACTTTCCTTTCTCTCATTGATCTTGCATTCGAATCAGCGATGATTGCTCCTGGTGCTTTTCGGATTATATTGATTGATTCCCTTCCGAAGGAAGCAGAGCTTCGATTCATGGAGTTAGGTTTCTTCTCGCCTCTTTTCCTTTTGTTGCCTTCCTTATTCGACGTTTTCTTAGTTTGGATTCCATAGATATCTCCTCGGTTGCTGAATCTATATAACCTCACCGCTTCTTGCCTCTCATGCAGATGTGTTGAGTTTATCCGTTGAGCGGAGGTAATGGGCAACCTTCCTAATCTCGTCGATACGGCGCAGGGGCAGGTCACCGGTGGTACTGCTGGAGCTCGCAGTGGATGATGTCAATAGGTTGAGAGAGGCACTTGCGGGGGGAGCGCGAGAAGGCGGTGGAGCTGGTTGATGAGGTGGGGCTATGATACGGCCGGAGCAAGACGTACGAGTTACGCACGCCGCTGATGGTGGCAACCACATACGAATGACGTTTACCTTTTCAATGCATTTAAGTCCATGAGGCGTCAGATGATGCCTCTTTCGGTCGATTGATCGATCTCGAATTATGGCATTATAAATTTACAATCCCAAGTGTTATGATGTTATTATTTAAGTTTGTGAAATTAAAGATAATTTTAAGCTCGAGTTTATAAACAGATGCTTAGAATTTGTATTCTTCGATGAATTAATTTAAATATTTAGCCATTGTACATTCAGAGTAAACATTATTATTCAGATAAGATTAGTGCAATTTACAAATAATTTTTTTTATCATAAATTGAGTTTTCGTTGCATCGCACGTGCACATGGCTAGTATCATTCTATCCCATTCAATCTCGTCCTACCAACCCAATACATTTACAGTGTGTTTGGTTGGTGGGATGAGATTGAATAGGATGTGATGATCCTGTACCATTTGGTTCTATTGTTTTAGGTGAATGAATTGGTTCAGTATCTATAGGAAATATTTCTCAAATTTGTATCCCATTATTCAGGATAGAATGATTTTATTCAAACAATTAAACACATAAATTATATATTTTTTTAACTATCTCAAATATGTACCACTACAAACAACGAAACACACTCCTATTACACCTAGTGTCACCTTTTGGGGGCACTGATATCCGTACAAGTACGTGCGCAGCTCTGGTTGCATGGTTGGTACAACGATGGAGCCGGTGTCCTGCTCATGCATCGACCGGACGGCCGTGTTAGCTTTTTCCGGTTACTATTGGTGATTCCTTGCCATAAGGGAGCCGGGCGCGCGGGTTTTGCCTTGTCTCCGTGCCGTGCGTCGCGACGACGGCGCGCCGGTCGATCCGTGGCAGCGGCGGGCGCGTGCCGAACTGCTACATGCGGCGCGCGGCACGGACGCGGCGCGTACAGCGCCGAGGACCGATCGAGCTGGGTGATCACTCGGTGTGGTGCGGGCGGTGTACGCTCGCTGCGCCCCCACAACCCAGCGTGTAAAAAAATGCCGCCTCTCGTCAGCGGCCAGCAGAGGCAGATCTAGAGTGTCTAGTTTACATAAACCTTTTGCTCCATTCGTTGCTGTATGTATGTTACTAGTACAAAGGCTATCCTGCATAGGTTCCCGGTCGTGACGAGCCTAGCTGCAACTTAATTCTGAAAAATTCGGCCACGACACGTCGGGAGCAACAAGTATTAAAAGTGTTCATGCTGTTCGCCTGTTGATGAACAAATTGGCCATGGCAATATATAAGGTGTGTTTGGTAGGATTTTAGTTTTATCAGATCTATAGATATAAGGTCTTGTTATTTTTTAGATTAAAAATATAAACTTAATTCACTTTATTTTAGTCTACAAGTTTCAGATCTCAGGTGAAACTGGGATCTGGAGCTCTACCAAACAGGTCCATAGTCAGCCATAGATAGGGATGGTAGTTTTATCTATGAATTTGGATACCTACGGGTACCGATCCGATAAGAATGGGTATGGGTAGTACTTCAAATCCATAGATTTTCGGATTTTGGTACTCGATAAGATCATAAGATGGACGTGGGTGCCAATTTGTACCCATGGGTATCCTATAACATGTGGACCCTACTTTTATAATATACATTAAAAAACAAATCATAACCCTAACTTAACCTCCATTCACCGTTCGGACCATTTGGCTCATTGGCTTGCCATTCCCCCAGATTTAATCCCCCTACTCTCGATCTCCTTCCTCTTCGTCGTCGCTACCACACCCATCGCCTCTGCCGCTCGGCCCCCACCTCTGCTACTTGGCCCTCGCTGGCCTCGGGCTTCTCTTCCCCTACTCACGACTCAGCGTCTAGGACCCCGACGCTAGGTGCGCGCCCACTGGCCCTAGCCACCGTCAGCTGCCCGCCACCACACCGTGTGATGGAGGCTCCTCCACAGAGAGGTCGAGGTCGATGAAGGCCGTGGCTAGGATTTGCGCCTCAGATGAGGAGTCATAGGCGGTGTCCAGGTACAAGTCGTCGTAGAGAGATCATGCGGCAGAGGCGTCGGCGGTTGGTGGGTTGCTGGGCTCCAATTCCACGCTGGTTCTTGACATGCCTTGAGGCTCGATCACCGCTTTCTTGTGCTGCTCAGGCAAGGAAGTGGTCGTGTGGTCAACGGATGGGGAGGTGTGGAAGGAGAGGTCGGGGCCGATGTCAAGCTCGTGGCCAAAGTAGTCGGAGGTGTAGGGTCGAGGATGCGCCTAGAGGGGGGGTGAATAGGCGTTTTACAAAATTCGATCGCTTACTAAAATCAATCGCTCTAATCAACCCCTATGACAAAATCTAATCAATAATATATGCGGAAGCGATAAACTAGGTTTTGACAATTAAAGCCTAAATCAACTAGGCTCACTAGTGCACTAACTAATTTATGTCTCTAAACAATAATTGCTATATTGAATAAACAATTTACACTAAGCAATTCTAATGCATTCAATCAAGTGATCAATATACAATAATTAAAGTGCTTGAATATAAATGAGACAAGAGACAACCGATGTTTTTCCTTGGTGTTCGGAGACTTGTCGGTCTCCCCTAGTCCACGTTGAGGCAAGCCCACACTTGAACCGGCTCCCGCTCGAGCACCCGCCTCTTTCCACTAGTCGTGGTTTTTCACGCTCGCGCGTAGGCTCAACCCGAACCTTCACAAACTTGCGGGCTTCTCACACCTTGAGAGCTCTCGCAAGACGACGCCTCGCTGTTTAGGAGTCGGCAACCTCCAAGAGTAATAAGCCGCTCCTTCGCTTGAACTCACTGGGCACAACAAATCGCGCCCCGGTGATCACCAAGTGCAACACATGCACAAGGCCTCCCTCAAGTGCAACACATGCACAAGAGGCTCTCAAATCACTTCCTAATTGCAACACATGCAATTAGTCTCACTCTTAAGCTCAAGAGGCAAATGGAGAAGAGCAACACATGCACACAACTCCTACACACAGCAACAACACTTCCCCAACACCCCCAAGGCCTCCTTTTATAGCCACCATGCCAAAACTAGCCGTTGGGAGGCAAATTGGACGAAAACAGCCTTTTGCGGTACTACCGCCCTCTAAGGGCCGGTAGTACCGCCCATCTTCTCAATCGGCTAACGGCTCTAAATCCGGTACTACCGCCCTCTAAGGGCCGGTAGTACCGACTTTGCGGTACTACCGCTCCCACCGAGCAGTAGTGCCGACCTCACCGAGCCAGCAAACATCACAAGCCTCAGTAAAATAGCTACTGACGGCTAATACCGGTAGTACCAAGACTTATGTACTATCGCCCATGCCCCTAACGGTAGTGTTGCCACAGAGAAAAACCAGATCAACTCCGAAATCCATTTTTCCAAAAACCAAAACCCATTCTTTGAGCCACAAAGATGATCAACACATGATCATGGACATGTGCAAAACACATTTGCACCAACTCAACCCATGCTCAAAGAATTCAAACCAAATTGCGAAAACACATTTCGCAATCAACTCAAGAACTGTTTGCAAAACGTATTAAGCAAATCAAACTCGAGTTTATGAGATTAATCCCCCTATCCATGTGAAGGTCAACACAAGACCCGGTCAACTTGCCAACACCCGTTGCAAGCCCCACTCACATGCTCTCGGAATTCCGGACTCATAAACCTCAGTTTATTCGCACAACGAACTTGCAAATAACGCAATAAACACATTTCATGCTTGAGCACTACTCTTTGCAACACATGCAAAAGTCTAGCACAAAGCAACATCAAATTAAGGTGCATGGACTCTCTAATTGCAACACATGCAATTCTCTAGTCCCATGCAACACCAAATCGACTTCACACCAAAACCAAACATCAACTAAACCAAATCACACGTATGAGCTCTTTACTCGCAACACATGCAAGTCTCTAGCTCTATACAAACACACAAACACTAAATCGATCACATTAAAAACCAACACAACCTTATGTGCTCTTTACTCACAACACATGCGAGCCTCTAGCACATACACAACCACAATCACCAAATCATGCTTGAGCTCACTCCTTTTGCAACACATGCAAAACTTAGCTCCAAGCAACAACACGGTTTTAGAAAGATGTTTTGCGAAACCAAAGCATGAAGCTTCAACTAATGCAACACATGCAAAAGTGAACTTCACGCAAAAGCCAACGCACTAGCTTGTCCTATTTGCAACACATGCAAATCAAAGCATTATGCGAAAACCAAATACAACCAAGCATAAGTTTAACCCATTCGCAACACATGCCAAATGGTTAACCCTCATGCAAACACCAAATCGACCACAAGACAACCATTTGGAATTGGTTTGAGTTCGAGTGAACGCGGAATGAGATCACCAACACATGATGAAGCTCAAGCTAGGGAACGACCCCTCTTAATAGCACGGCGATAAAACCTTAGACTCAAAGACTACAAAGTCCTTAGCCTATCTAGTTATACCTTCGCCGCCGCGCGCAAGCAATCCCCTTTGGGGTCTTTATGATCATCACTTTGATACTCCCCCGGGATCTCTACTCGACTCCTCTTCGGGATCCACTCTTGACGCTCATCAACTCATGATGCTGTCCTTGTCCCGTTCTCATCATCTCATCCATCTTTGGACCTAACTCAATCACAACTCATTCAAATAGTTAGTCCAAGATGCACGGTTGTCTCAATTATCTCTTGCACTCCATTAACACATAACGGATGCCTCTAGATCAATTGAGCACAACCCAAATCAATAGAAATGATTTAAGTGTGTCTTAAGTACAATAATGCAACTCATGCTTTATTATACTTAAGAACTATTCATTTGTCCTCAATTAATCACGGAGCACCATCAACACATGATGAAGTGTTCGTTAATGATTAATAAGACAAATGAACTCAATTTAAATTATCATTTAAATTGATATGAGTATATATTAACTACACAAGTTTTCATATACTCATGTTGATGGAAAGTAATGATCCATTATATGTAAATTGTATGGAAATGATCATTACTCTAAATCATCAACTATAGAATACACCCCACATGTATATGTGCATAAATATGATTGACTTGGATATAATATGCACATATTCAAATTGATCATATTGGAGTATATCCTATATTACCATGAGTATACTTAGAACTAGGCAATTCAAATATATACTCAAGGATTTAGTTTCTTTGTCTTGATCCTTATGAGTGTCAATAAAGAATCGATCAATACAAAGAGACTTTCAAGTTAAACTACAAACTCCCCCTAAGTATGTGCATCCATGTATTATATGGATTGAGAAACATAATGCATATTTTGTGATTAATATAATGGGGACATTCATATTTCAACTTGACTCTAAAGTATGCAACTAATACTAGAATGAATATGCAAACATACCTTGGGTTTTCCATTTTTCAATGCGATGAGACTAATCAAAGATATTCTAAATAAACAAGTTAGTCTCGATATAAGATTTGTCATTAATAATAAAATCACATTAATGGATAATCACAATATTAGATTTGTCATTAACATCAAAACCATAACTAATGAATGTTGAACTTACAGGAGGGCTCAAGGAGGACCCCCACCCAGATGAAAATGGGGAAGCAGACGGAGAGCTTATGGAGCATGGCCCAGGCAATGGGCGCCCCATCCTCGGGCGGCAACGGGAGGAGCTCTGTAGGGAGCGCCCACATCAGGCGTAGCAGGAAGCAAGCGACCCGAAGCAACATGGCAAGGGGTGGGGAGGCGTAGGATGTCCGCGCCCAATCACACGGGTCCCCCTCCAGCTACCCTAGGATCTGCAGCAGCACGTCGTCCGCCAGCGCCGACATGGAGGCCTTCACCCTGTCGTCCTTCGTCTTGGCAGCGCTTTCGCCCACACTCTCCTCCTCCTCCTCCTCGTCCACTATGGTTGCTGCTGTATGGTGGTCTCCTGCTTTCTTGGTTTACTTTAATGGCGCGGCGGGGGCGATAGGGTGTGGTGGAGTAGGCCATGGCCATCATGACATGCTTTCGGCTGAGCTCATTGACCCGACATCAATGGCGGCACATGAGCGAGATGGCATCGCGGTCCCAGGAGTCCAGGCCTCTCTTGCCATGCGGCACCATACCACGCACCCGCTCCGCCGCAATGGTTGTCACCAGTGGAGATGAGCAGTGTCTGCTTGGAGCCGCTGGTGCCCATGCACATAGGGATGGCAATGGGGACCCGTTCCCCGATCCCCGGCGGGGAATTCCTCTATTAGGGGACGGGTATGGGAAGAAATCGCCCTCATGAGGATGAAAACGGAAAATTATTCCCGTTGGGGATGGCGGAACGGGACGGGAATTTTTTCTCATGGGGACGGTTGGGGATTCAAATTTAGTTTTGTCCAATTTAGTTATTAGATTGCAAACATATTCTCTAGCCCATCATATTCATATTTTCATAAACAGGACAACACAATCTTCAATGAATGCATGCATTCTTTTTTTCCTTGTCTATTGATATGATTTTAGAGTTAAAATGGCTATAAAAACTCTTCTCTTGTGTGAAATTTTTGTAGGGATTGGTCCCCGACGGGGCCCCGTTACCCGAACGGGGATGGGGACGGGGGGATTTTCTTCCCCGAGACGGGGAACGGGGACGGGGACGGGGAAAATTTTGGATCGCGGGGACGGGGACGGGGAGGCACTCCCCGACGGGGAATGGCCCCGTTGCCACCCCTACATGCACATCATCACACGTCGACGCTCATGACATTGCTCCTTGCCACCTCGGCTCAGAGGGGATTTGGCTGGCTCTCTGAAGGTGGTTATTTTCCCTCATCTCAAGCTCTCAGTTTCATTAGCTTTTTTTGCAATGTTAGATGACTTCAATTATGAGTCATATTTGTTTTTTTTTGCTACAGAGTAGACTTCATTAGCTATTTTTGCAATGTTAGATGACTTCATTGGCTGTTTTTGCAATGTTAGATGACTTCAGTTATGAGGCATATTTGTTTGTTGCAATGTCAGATGACTTCAGTTATGAGGCTTCAATTATGACTACAATGTTAGTTTTCAGTTTGTTGTTTGCTTACCTATGGGTACTGTCGGCGTACTTTATGTCGAGGTACCCTCTTCGCCACGGTCAGGAGGGGCCATGAGTGCCGAAGCGTGACAGCCTGATGAGCAGACATGCGATCAGGCCCCGACGCCAAGCGACCGCGCCGCGTGGCGGCCCGACGAACAGGCGGGCGATTAGGCCCCGACGCCAGGCGATCATGCCGTGTGGCAGCTGTCGGTGTATTTCACCTGACAAGATTCCGCTCACAGAGTGTCTACTCCCTAGATGGAAATTATGGTTCGGTAGAGGGCATCTTCGTGGCTGGAAACCCTAATGTCTCTCAGCGGTGAGTTCCGAGCAACAGCAAGCCGGTAGACACGCTGATCTATCCAGGTTCAGGCCCCCGGAATGGGTAATAGCCCTACGTCCTGCGAGTTCTTTGTTGAGGAAAGGGGGAAAATGTCTTACAAGGGTGTTTCTCAATGTCTACCTTTCTATGCTTCTTGTTCTAGTCAATCGACCGGCCCCCCTCCTCATGCACCAGGGCGCCCTTATATAGATGGGCCACCCTGGGCAGGAGAGAAGATGGCGCTATGCTTATCTACACACATTAATTACACCCATCATTCCTACTTCCATGTCTACCCACGACTCATTTATCAAACACGCCTCCGTGGCTTTGTCCTTCGAACATCATTTAATGTCGGTGAGAGGCCTCGCCCGGTCCGCCCGGGACAGGACGCTTCTACGACGGGTTGGTAAGAGACATCAGAGGGATGAGCCGTCGTCGTGTCGAACGTTGGACCCTTCACAATTAATGATCCTGACACGAAGTGCCAGGAGAGGGAACCTTCGAGGCGAAGCCTCCCCTTCATTCCTTTGGTCGCATCCGTGGCCTGACAAGGGGGCCCAAACACCGCTTCGGCGAGCCGCCACGGGCTTTCGCCCGTTGCCGCCAGGCACCACACGGCCACTCGCCCCGAAAGGTGGCGTGATTGCCGATTGCTTGCCGGGGCCGCGTGGGCTCTCCACCCGGTGGCGGCGGCCTTCGCCGGTTCACCTGTGGCGCCACGCTGGCCGCCGCCCGGCGAGTGGGGCGTGATTGCCGATCGCTGTCGGGTCGCAGGCTCTCCACCCCGGCAGCGGCGTTTCGCCGGTTGCCGCCAGTAGCGCCATGAACGCTTCGCCGCCGCGAGCGGGCGTGATCGCCAGATCGCTGGTCGGGGCAGCGTGGGCTTTAAATTGGGCCAGGCCACTTCTTGGGCCTATTACTTTTCACGGTGGAAAGGGTACCCCGGTGCAGAGTACACCGACAAGAGCCTTAGCGGCGGTAGGCGACCGAGCCCCGACGCAAGCGGCCGGGCCGTGTGGTCACCGACGGAGACGAAGGTAATCGGGTCGTGGCGGTCGCCGTGCATGGAGGCGTACGTCGAAGGAGTGGGGGAGCTTTGCCTCGGAGTCTTCTCCCCCGACACACCATGTCAGAACCATTGAATGCGCATGGTTCTGCTGACAGCAAGATAGCTTATCCCTCTGTCATCCTGCACCTAACCAGTCGCATACAAGTCGCTTCCCGGGCGGACCGGGTGGAGTTGGACGGTGGTGCAAAGAATGAGACCAGGGGATGGGGCTACAGCGACTGGTGTAATAAATGAAGTGTAATCAGTGTGATATCATCCTTCCCACTTGCTCGAGCCAGCCCGGCCTATATAAGGGAGCTTCGGTGCATGGGGGAGGGGGACCGAGAGACGAGGACTGGAAAAAGCGAGAACAGGAAGAGCACTGAGAGAGCTCAAGAAGAACCCAGAGAGAAACAAAGAGGGAAAGAAAAAGGGAGATAGAGTGAAGATCGAGCGTTTGTAATCCATTCAAAACACATTAACAGGAGTAGAAGCAGGACGTAGGGCTGTTACCCACACCGGGGGCCCGAATCTGGGTAATATCGGTGTGTTCTTGGATTCTTGTCTGTGTGGATCCCTCGAGAGAGCCCGCATGTGTCCTTCCGTGAAGACCCTCTCTATCGAACCCCGAACTCCGTTTAGGGAGAATAGTTGTCAGGCGAAATACGCCGACAGGTACCCATTGGGAATCGGGTTTAGATGTGGGCGCAGATCTGTGCTCGTGAAGTTTAGTGGGTTCAAGTGAACGACACTTTGTTCGGGTTCAGGTATGAGGCAATGATATCCGGAGTTACCCACTCGATTGCCATCTCTACCCTCAATTAGCCATTGAGGCCTTGTTTGACGTGAATCGCTAGGATCTTTTTTTTTCAAAAGAAAGATGACAGGAGTTCTGTCAAATACATTAAGAAGACATGATAGTAGATACAACCAAAATTGCAGTACAACGACGGGAGCGAGGCCACCCTTAAGCACTAGGAGGACCTAGGGAAAGAACTGAAGCAGGACAGTGCAGACAAGCGACTACAACCGAGACCTAATTGTGGCTCGCTGATCGAGCTCCTCCTCTGTGTGTGTGTGATTTTTTTAATCTGGCATTCTCTGTGTGAAAGAACAACTTGTCGAGTAGTAATTTCAGAGGCTTGGCGTTTAAGGAGAGCATGCGGTGCCATACGTGTATATACAAGCAGCAGGTACGAACGTCCACTTCTTCAGTTATTTGCATTGGCCCGTCACTCTGACGAAACCGGTGTAGTCTTAGAGCGTTTTTTTTTCTTTCTGACGGTCGCTATAGCCTGCAAGATTGGGATGGTGTGCAAGACTTAAAACAGGATTAGTTCGGTAGGCAGATAAGTTCCATACGACACACGTGCAAGAATATCGAATTGTGAAATGTTCAATGGATGGTTCGAATTGCGGCACTATGCATGGAACCGGCCGGCATAGTACTGGTCGATCAGTTTGCCACCTACTTGCTTGTACGCCAACAACTTACTGATCTTGCCTCGGCTCGATCGGCTTCGATGTCTCTGATTCTGAAATGAGCAAGTGCACGCCCTGATCAAAGGGCTTCAGAACCATTGCACAATGTGCATTCCATTATTTATTGCTTTGCCTACATTTTGCTTCGTTCTTACATTGCAACATATATATTTTTGCATCGTTCTTCCCTCACAAAAAAAAAAGCTTCTCGTTCTTAATAATCTGATACATAGCTCTCCTGCGTATCCTGAAAAAAAGGTTATTTTGCTTTGCCTACAGAGAAGTTCAATAAACTGATAAACAAGTACTGCACATTCTTGGGATATGAAAAAGGAAAATAACTGCAAATGCACAGTCTCATCTCACTTGACAGCCGGACGCGTATCCTGTGTGGGCCATACGTTAGGAACAGTACTGTCTTCTACAGTACTACAGAGGATCCTGACCACTGACAGCCATATGTAGGGGAACATATCTGATGCAAATAAAGTTTCGGTGTAAACTCGATGCAACCCAACTAACAAAAGTTTCAAAAAATTCTGAAAAAAATCATGGATGTACATCTCAGCTTACCCCATCTACATATAAAATTTCATGATCAAATTCGTCCTGTGCTAGAAGTTACAAAAAAAACAAAGTTGTTCCTGTTCATGATCAACTTTGTTTTTTTTATTACTCTTAGCATAGGACGAATTTGATCATGAAATTTTTTATGTAGATAGGGTAAGCTGAGATGTACATCCATGATTTTTTTTCAGAATTTTTTGAAACTTTTGTTAGTTGGGTTACACCGAGTTTGCACCAAAACTTTATTTGCACAGGATATATTCCCCATATGTAGTGGCCGTTTTAACGTGAACACCTAGTTGCACGCATTGCTCATGTATTAAACTAGAAAATTTTTTCCCCGCAAAATTGCGTTAGCCAGGTTAGGCTCTTAGCTTAGCTATTGTATATACTAGACAGGGTAGCGTGCTATTGCACGCCGTGCTGTGTGGGCGTGGGAAAAAATCGGCGAAAGGACGTAAACACGATTTTCAACATATTTCTCACTCCGGAAAATGCAGAAACCGAAAGTTCTGGGAAAAATAGAGAGTAGCGTCTGATCAGACGCCGTGTTGTGTGGGAAAAGGGCGAAAAATTATTAGCGACGACAATTTTTTTTGAGCTGCACACATATTTCTGATGACGAAAATATTTTTTCGGGCAAAACGGAGAAAGGACCTAGACATGATGACAACCTTCTTAGAGACGAATATCTCTTCCGACGAATTATTTGGGAAATATAGGAGACCGAGGTGGATAAATGAGGTGGGAAAATAGTCTAGAGGGAAAAGGACGAAAAATTATTAGTGACGACAACTTTTTTTGAGCCGCACACATATTTCTGATGACGAAAACATTTTTTTCGGGCAAAACGGAGAAAGGACCTAGACATGATGACAGCCTTTTTTGAGACGCACATATATTTCTGGTGACAAAAACATTTTTTCCGTGAAAAACGGAGAAAGGACCTAGACGTAAAGAGCGAGGACCTATTTGTTACGTTTTTGGACCTATCCGCTATCTCGAAAAATTAGAAAAGGGCATGTTCGCGATTTGAATTTAACGGGGCTTTTTCCAGTAAAGTACCATGCGAGGACCCGAACGAAAAAAATAAGAATCTTCCCTCACAAAAATCGCGAAGGACCTATTCGTAATTTCGAGGACCTATCCGTAATTGAGGAGAAACGTAAGGGTTTTTTTGCAAAAGCGGTAAGGTTGACACGCGGACGCTCCCTTCGCTCGGCAATCCCAGGCGGAATGTAATGGCTGATATTCTAGTTTGTTTTTGTGCTTTTGTTATTAAGATATATCTATAAAAGATTGTATTGCCCTTTTCTTTATTATATTTTTAGACGGTGGGTCTTACTCTAGTTTATAGTAGTAAATGATATTAAAAATAGTTTAAAGGGAAGTGTATAGAAGGGAAAAATGGTAAAAAAAATCACCTTGAAATTGTAGAATGACATGCATTTATTATTTAGAAACAAAATTTAAAAGCTAGAATAATATGCATTCGGAAATAGATAGAGTAGTATATAAGTACTGACCCTTTATTTACAGGCTAAAAGTTAGTGTAATACTCCATTTTCTGTGTATATATTGAATATAGTGTTTAATAATTAGAGCTAATCTAATTATTTTAAATATCTTCATGTACCAGCAAGAAATATGCTTAGGGCACTCTCAATGCTCTTTTGCCATCAGTTTCTTCAATGTGCCATATATGATTAATGCTTGTGTGGAGAGAAGATTAAAGAAGAGAGAGATAGAGATTATTTTTTTGCATGAGAAATAGCTTAGACACATAAACCAAAGGAAGATACAATAAAAATATGCATTGATGTGAGGAGGTTTGTATCTAACTTTATGATATGTCTGGCATGATATTTATTTAATGTTCTCTGTATATTTGTGTTAAGATATAAAAGGTTGGAAAGGTAGCACTTAGTAATATTTATTAATGATGTGGATGTTTGTAGATATGACTGTGGATACCATGTAACCAGAGTCTTAGACGAAGTAGGCAGTTCTAATGACTCCGACAACTGTTTTTCCCCCCTGATCCGTCCTAGCATGCCGTGATGCCGTGCGCTGGGCCGCCGGCGTGTGCGGCTTGCGCTGCGCTCGACAGTGCAAACCAGCGAATTTTGCGTAGTTCTGTGATTTGGGCTCCGTTTGCGCCGCGTTTGGTGGTGGGCTGCGAGGCGCGAATACCGCATTCGGCCCGGTGAGCCTGGTGATCGAACGGGCTGGGGGCCCCTCCGGGAGTTACGTGACAAAAGGCCATATTCTGTGCTTCGTCACGTCACGATCCGAGAATCAAAGGCCACTGGCTACGTGTCCGTGCGTTGCAACAAAAACTCAATTTATAATAAAAAATTTATTCGCAAAAAGCACTAACAATGGTAAAGATGGGTAATTAAAGGGCAGTGGCTAAGGTGGTTAATTAAAGAGTAACGACAAAGATGGTTAATTTTGATGAAGTGACGGAGGAAGAAACTCTTACTTTATATAGTAAAGATTAGTATAGTATGCGACGATCCCTATCGTGCGGTAGCGCATGGCTTCCGGGCGTTGCGTTCGCTGGCTCTGATTGGCTTGACCTATAATGATTTGTCAACTATTTATAAAAATAAGCTATATAGAATTTTGGATAATATGGATGAGAGATAAATAGGGGAGACAGAAATATACTGTCTACTACTTCTCCAGTTTTTAAAAAGCTGACGTTTTAGACATGATTTCTCGTACCAAGAGAGGTGAACTAAGGGTGCTTATTTACCATTCTACCCATATTAACTTAGATAGGTTGGAATACTATAATAGAGTAATAAATTATTGTAGTCTTAGGTCTTGTTTGTTTGGGCTTCTTCACTGACTTAAAAGTCAGAAAGCTAAAGCCTAAACAAACGAGTAGCTTTTTATCTGAGCTTTTCAAAAGCCATAAGTCTCCATATAACTAAAAATCAAAAACCACTGGAGAAAGGTTTTTTTTGGTTTATTGATGGTTGATTTTAGACTAATAACACTAAAGTTTGTTAAAATTATCCTCCTCTATCATGTACAAAAGCCGTTAGCTTTCAAACTGTTTAAAACAAAAAAAATTAGCTTTAAACTATAAACTAAAAAAAATTAGCTTTAAACTATAAACTAAAAAATTTAAATCTAAACAAACAAGGCCTGAGTAGTTTGAGGCCATCTCCCTGTACTAACGCGTACAACGCTGGAGTACTAGTCCTCGCATTTGGGTCTCTTTTGCTGCCCTTTTCTTCTACTAGAAATGGTAGCGTGCTATTGCACGCCGTGCTGTGTGGACGTGAAAATAGGGACAGAATGTAGGTAAAGTAGTAAAGATGTATATAAATGTTAAGGCGAAAGGATCTGTTCATGATCTGTAGAAATATCTCTTTCGACGAATTACTTGGAAAATATTGGAAACCGAGGTGGGGAAAAAGTCTAGAGGAAAAAGAGTGAAAAAATATTAGAGATGTCAACTTTCTTTTGTCGAGTCTAACGCTCTACGCGCTCATCGAGTAATAACACGTGTTCTAAAAAATATTAGAGATCGAGCTGGAAAATCGAGTTGGGAAAAAAGTCTAAAGATACATGCTTTGAAAAATCCTATAGATTGAATTGGGAAAAAAATTATAAAGATACAACCGTGCACATATTTCTCAATTTGGAAAATATCAGAAACTGAGTTACGGTGAAAAAAATAGAGACATAGAGTTGTAGAAATATCTCTTTCGATGAATTATTGAAAAAATATTGGAGATAGTCTAGAGGAAAAAGGCGAAAAATTATTAGAGATGACAACCTTCTTTTATCGAGTCTAACACTCTACGCGCTTGCCGAGCAATAATATCGAAAACATTTTTCCCGGGAAAAACGGAAAAAGGACCTACGAAAGAACCGGAGCTCGTGCTGAATTTATGAATTACGGGTATTTTCGCAAAATAATTGGCTAAAAGACCTGCTCATGATCTGTAGAAATATCTCTTTCGATTTAATTACTTGGAAAATATTGGAAACCGAGTTGGAAAACCGAGGTGGGAAAAAAGTTTAGAGGAAAAAGGGTGAGAAAATATTAGAGATGACAACTTTCTTTTGTCGAGTCTAACGCTCTACGCGCTCACCGAGTAATAACACGTGTTCTAAAAACATTAGAGATCGAAATGGAAAATCGAGTTGGGAAAAAGTCTAGAGATACATGCTTGAAAAATCTCAGAGAACGAATTGGGGAAAAACTATAAAGATACAACCGTGCACATATTTCTCACTCAGGAAAATATCGAAACCGAAGTTACGGGAAAAAATAGAGACATAGAGTTGTAGAAATATCTCCTTCGACGAATTATTGGAAAAATTGAAAAAATATTGGAGATAGTCTAGAGGAAAAAGGACGAAAAATTATTAGAGATGACAACCTTCTTTTGTCGAGTCTAACACTCTACGCGCTCGCCAAGCAATAATATCGAAAACATTTTTTCCGGGAAAAACGGAAAAAGGACCTAAATGTAAGGAGCAAAGACCTATTTGTTATGTTTTTGGACCTGTTCGCTATCCTGAAAAATAAGAAAAGGGCTTGCTCGCGATTTGAATTTAATGCGGGTTTTTCCAGAAACAACGAGGAGGATCGAGCATAAAAAAAATAAAAATCTTTCCTCACAAAAAATCGCGAAGGACCTATCCAGTAATCTATAGGGACCTATCCGTAATTTGAAGGAACGGAGAGGCTTTCTCGCAAAAACGCGCCAGAGGACAGGTGGCCGGCTGAGTACTCGGCAATTCCAGGGGCTGTAAGTGGTTCTACTAGGTTGGATTGCGCGCTACGCCGCACCGTATGGCATGAGACAGTCAGTAGTCTAGCAAGATATAGGAATGATGCCGATTCATTATAAGTACCTAATAATACAGACTAATCTGTAAATCATAAAATAAAATGTTGAATATAAGAACACCCGTGAAAGTCTCAGTAGTCTAGCAAGATTTAGGAATGATGCCGATTCATTATAAATACGTAATAATACGGACTAATCTGTAAATCATAAACAAAAATGTAGAACATAAGAACACCCATGAAAGTGGGTATCGCAAAAATCTGTCAAAAGAACAATTATAGAGGGGGAGATTAATTAAATAGGGAACAACCCCATATATATCTTATTGATATAAGCTATAGGATTGCTTCTTCGAATGCATTCCAAACAAATCGCAATAAGCAGAACATGAAGATGCAATTGAAGAAAGACACGGAAGATGGGGAACGCCGAAGCTGCACAGGAGGACATGGAAAGTAAGGATTGTTCTCTAGAAAGAACATACTGTTCTCTGAATGCATCATCCTCTTAGAGATTTTCTATTATGATGCTCTATTTGATGTGATACCAAAACAAGCACAGAGAATAATAGAAATAGAGAATAATCAACCCAAATCACAATAGCAAAAGACAACTTCGAGAGCAGATTTTTTAAAAGGAATATGAGAGCAAGTTTGATTTTCAAGTGGGACTAACCTGATTGATCTTGACATTTAGCCTTCAATTTTGAGGTACGGTGCTTCTTCTCACCATAGAAATAACACCTCTTGTAGGAAGATTATGAAGCTCAAACGTGTTTCTTTTACAAACATGATGAGAAGCATAGGCTGCAATACGACTGAGACGTGGTCTGACCTTTTCGCCATTTAAGATTTGACAAAATAAATCTGAAACAAGCATGGCAAGCTGATGAGGAAGTTTTTAAATACCTCTGCAGCCTTTTCAACACTATCACCCCCTTGTTTGAAACAAAACCATGCTGCTTGCTCATCGATGTACAAGTTTCCGAAGTTACCAATCTCTAAAACAGTTTCGCATGTTGACGACAACAAAATAGTTGTATAATGGTCCTTTGCTTTGTCCACCTGTATAAACAGTCTATACCACTGTAATACCAATAGATACACAGCAAAATATGCAAACATGTGTTTTTTTTATTTAAATTCTCCATTTTATCATGTCCCCACCCAATTAAGTTTACAGTTCGAATAATCAGTGATTAGCTAGAGTGCTACCAGTTCAACTTGGATAGTCAATTACTGAAATCTTACGTATGTGTAAGGTAGATTAAGATATACCATGTCCCTAGCTAATTAAGGTGACTGTTTGAATAGTCAGTGATTAGCTAGAGCGCTACCAGCTAAACTTGGATAGTCAATTAGGCAGGTGAATAGCACGTGGTAATATGAAATATGCAGGCGCATCATGTGTTTGAAATAACAAACGGAACCAATGCATCATTGGCAACACATGCTGACAGTGTGTGAAGCCCCTATTGCCAGGGTTCAGAAGCGCCCAGTTTTTAGAGTCCTATCTATTATTTAGTTTACAGCCCAAACATCAAAATCTGAAACACCTAAATTTGAATTTTGCACAAAGGACTCGTTGAAACTGCCCGGTTTCCAAGTGATGGTTTCGGTTTTCACCACCTAAACGGCTCTAAAAAAACCTGCTTGTCACCACATATTAATATAATGATGCCCATCCATTAGACATAACTTCAGTAAGGAAATTCATAAAACAGTTTAGCTAGCATGACGGTAGGTATTTTTACCTGCTGTAGGCTAAAAGATAAAGAGCATTACACAGAGATAATTCATAATTGTAGCCTCAGTGTAATACATCATGGCCCAAATAAGCTTTGGAATGGGCTCCAAACATATGGATGTCGTAACCCAAACAAGGAGCAAACTTTCCATATTGAAGGTCCAGGGATGTACAATCTGAAACGATTTACTCATCAAATAAATTTCTCCATTGTATGTACAATTAAGACCTTTTATTGTCTGGAAAGTCACCTTCCAAAGCCAATCTCAAACAAACTAAACTCCTAGGAAAGAATTCAATCATAAATTCATCTCATAAGAAAGAATTCAATCGTAAATTCATTGTATATAATTAGTTCCTCCACTCGTACCATAGTAATTTATAGATACCAGGGAGACCAACCTAATAACCTTTCTACATTATCCCTGAATGAATTTCCATCCGCAAAGAAAGAATCGAATCAAAAGCTAGCATGGAATTACATTTTTTCAAAGCAGGTTCTTTGTTAAAAATGAGATAATGAGATCATCACTAACAACTAAAGACGCATAGGTGATAGGTAACACAAATAAGAAACACAACTGAAGCAAAAGCCATTAGAAGCTGCAGCGCACATAAATCAAAATGCGTATATACTGTAGGAACAAAAGTATTTTGAGAAGAAATACCAATTGTGTTGGCAAGATGTGTACTTACTATATTGATAAAGCGTTCTACTGAATAGTCCCCATCATTGCTAAATTCTACTCCCCGCAAAAAGCACCTAACAGCATTAGCTCAGCAACACTGAAACATATTATCCTATAATAACTGAAGGCATCTGTTTTACTCATCTAGAACTTACCAACAAAGCTATCGACAGCATTTAGAATTTAGCATTGAGCAAGCCAACGACTGCAGCCGGCCATCTTGACACAATAGAACAAATCAAAGCACATGAGGAAAAGGTGGAGTCAGTAACTCACATATCCTGTTAAAACACCCCTATCCAGGGAAAAAACCTCTCTCAAAAACATTGTGTTATGCAATCACTTGAAATAATGATGTCACCAACTATTCCAACATCACAGGCCACATAAAGGCAACAGACATCATACTATCAAAGGGGCCATGCTAAGCGAATAGCAGAACTAACGGCTCAAATGCACAAATCAAAGCTACGAATCGAAGGCACCTATAACTTACCGATGTACCAATGCCAATGTGTCCGAGGTAATTTTGGCAATGGCCCATGAACTTTGGGGCATATGATCAATTTTCTCTATCAACAAGTATTCACAGTACACCAGCACAGACAATGTAAGAAAAAAGGGAAAATAGTATGGATTCAAACATCAGCATCTGGCCAAATCGATCAAATGCTAACTTTTTTACTTGTCTACACGTATTAGTAATATCAACTGGTTGAGTGGGACTACTAATGTTTTGGTGCTTCTCCCTCAACTCCGTACCACATCATGATATTGACATGAAGTGTTGGTTCTAGGATAACTCAATTCTTAGTTTTATCAAACAAAATTTCACGCGCTCAAAGTTTAATAGAGGTTTAAAAGCAAGAAAATGAAAAGTTTAATAGAGGTTTAAAGGCAAGAAAATGTAATGCAACCATCGATATAACATATAACTCACCTCTCTCTCCAGTTGTCTGTGTGTAGAAAGCCATGCCTTCGCTATGAGAAAACCAATCTACTATGCCACCAAAACTTGGAATCCATATATAAAAGAAAATACAGATCTTGTTAGCATACCGATGGTCCTTAAGTTAGAAATAAGATTAACCTAAAGCTATATCATATGACAGCATACCAATTAGCTTAAGGTTTAGATCATCATCACATAACTAAATTTAAGACCTTCTGCAAGTCCCTTAATGAATATCAAAAGTCACAAACCAAATGCACAAAATAGCGAGTTTGAGCAACTTACTTTGCCAACAGGTATGGCCTTTATATGCTGCTGGACCTTCAGTTCAAACGAGATTTCTCTCATGTCAACCAAGTAACCCTTAGCTGTAACTGCCTCAGGGAACTTTCCTCGGTATTTTCCAGATACACATAAAGGACATTTTACTGAGATGTCTGGAATGTATTAAGAACCCACGTGAATAATTAAAAAAAGTTAATAAGATTATCAAAAAACACTATTTTTATGCTATACTTGCTACACTTACAAAATCTGCCTCCCACCCACACAACCCCACAAAAAACAAACAAGGATCCGGTGGTGGAGGAGGCACGAGCAAATCTGCATTAGCAGAAGCAGCGGTGGAGGCGAATAGTGATGGATCTAGTGGGAATCCTACCATTGAAATGCCGGTGATTTTCATGGAGCAGCCCCCGGCATTACTTGGCTACAAAAAACAGAGAGGTATCAGGGATCATGTATGGAGATTGTAACACTCAAGGAGGTCGAAAAGAAAAGCCTAAATCAGTCATCGCTATTTACAGCAGGAAGCTTTATGAAGTAACTTTCATAATAGCCAAAATACCGAAATTGGAACAACAAAAGACCACGATCGTTAACCATAACAGAAAACCGTGGAGTAGAAACAATTAATAAGCGATAAGTTAAGCGCAAAAACAGAACAGGGGAACGAAAAGAATGTCCAAATCAGTTTTTGGTTGCATGCTAATGGCAGCCTGAGCTAGAGAAAGTGAAACTTTCTATGTTATCTGTGAACAAAACACACACACACACACACACACACACAAAGCCCTGGTTCCATTCAGTAGAGCGATTGATAAGGCATGAATTAGTGTTGCTTGTAGAGATATCCAAAGCCGATAATGTAAGTCATGGATCAGTAGGCCACATAAGAACTGGTAGCAATGATTAAATGGGGAGAAAGAACACCTGTTTTAGTTTTTTCTTTACTCAGAGACAGTACAACCCACGTTCCTCGGATATCTTGTACTGCAGAATTACAGGACCAACTTGCTTCATGAAAATTACTCTGCAGAGGCCATACATGGAAACGGAAATATGCAAAAAAAAGTAATATAATTAATCTGGCACAATGACCAAACTAAACAAACAAATAACAACATAAAATCTCTTGCTCAACAACTGAACTAAATAGAACAAAGGAAATGGACAAATATTTGAAAACCTGTGAAGGAGCACACCTGGAACTTGCAAAGGATAACAGCAACCTTGAATGGTGTAATCATCTCCAGACCTGCATTTATCTCTAATAAACGAAGGACCACATGCTAGATTTACCTGGGCTGAGAAAGATCGACGGCAGCGTTCCTGGTAGGAGCACGAGGGTAGTATATGAGCAATCGGTGATCTGCAGGAAACAATCTACGCAAGCAATAGGTGTTCTAAAATGTGTATGGCCGCCTCTATCCAGAGAAAGTGTAACTTCCCGCTGCCGCCAAAGGCAACCTCTTGGCCGATGACAGGGAAAACGATATTACCACGACATCATGTGGGTTAAGATTAGAAAGCTCATGAACTGTAACAGCAATAGGCTGGGTCTGAACAGGAGGCTAACCTGTCCAATTGATCTCATGCGACATATTTGTGGCACTGCGTTATAGACAGTGAAGATCCAGATCAAACCAAACGGCTGACGTAATTATTATATTGGGCACTGACTGGATACTAACCAGGGGAGACCTGTGGATCAATAAGTGAAAAGTTCATGCCCACCAGCACGTTCTGCGGCAGGGAATCCCTGGCTTTCCTCTCTGACAAGAATCCAACAAGTTCCTCATCACTCCAAGAATTACTGATGCTGATGTTAAGTAATGCTAGACCAGGAATCAGAGGACACATGACTGGAATAAGATCCCAATTTCGGTCAGGAGCTATAACATGCAGTATTGCAGTGCTCTAAGTAAAAAACGGCCTAAATACTAAGTTCCTGTAAGAAAAATCAAATGAGATTAGAATTGCTTTTGTTGTGTGGTCAAACAGATTCACGGAAATCAGCTGTTCGCATTCCTTTAGGAACAATTGGTGCTCTTGCTTAGAAAATTGTGTATACAGTGACAATATGCACAGCTACCAATTCGCAAATTTAACACTATGTGGTAAAAACAAACAAAGAGCTCACCACCATCATTAGCAAGGTTCTTGTCTCAGTGTTTCTATTTAAACAAAGGAAAGAAAGAAAAATTGCCATCAATTGATCCTTATACCAAGGTCACAGAACGGGACAAGTTGACTCAAACGATGTGGAAAATCGAATATGGTGACAATATCTATCTATCAATGGTCCATCTGACGAAAAAACAAACATATAAAGAACAAATAAGAAAAATCAAGAATACCCAAGAAACATTCAAGCGAGTAATCATCAGATTAACCGAAGCAAATTAAGCAGAACTCCAACAAAAACAACTCTAAAACACGATCCCCGCAGGCTAACAGAAACCAAATTCTCCCGTAAACAACCGTACGGGAAAACTCAATTAGCGCCCAAGAAAACAAGAACACGCACAAATCGAAGTGCTCCTCTCCAAATAAACCCCCAAAACCCCACAGAAAGAATCAAGAATCACACCCGATATACCGACGATCCAAACACAGCTGGAGCAGCCGCCTGCTCTGTGGACAGAAAGACCGAAGAAGGCACCACGGACGAACCCACGGCCGCAAAGCCGTATTTAATCGCAGCGGCCCGTAACCGAGCAGCGCAACATCGGAGCACCGCACGGCGGACCCGAACGGAGAGAAACAGCAATGGCCTAGGCAAAAGGCCGGCAAGGTTAGTACGCACGATCACGAATCGATGATCGATGGGAGGGGCACCGCAACCGAAGGAACGGATGGCGACACTCTCGAAAAGCAAGAACGACCAAACCCGAGAGGAACTGGAGCCACGACCGAGGAACTACGGACAAGAAGTATCGCGAAGGTGGACACGTCTGGGGAAAACAAAGAGCAGGAGAGGCGACGCAGGCTGAAACGCAGCGACGGGAGGCGTTCCGTTACAACAGGCAGGCGACGATGCGTCCGAAGAAATGGCCGACAAACGCAACCACGCGGACGGCCGGATCACGACCACGCAAGGATGGACGGGCGCAGAAATCCGGATGACGTGGCCACCGTGGCTGCGCGCCGATTTCTTCCGCTTTCATAGTTTAGTTATTATTATATGCTGCACTCATATATAGTTTCTTTTGCTCTTTTTTCCTTTGCTGTATGCTCGGGGGCTCGACGCATTTGTTTATTCCTTTTGCATGCTCGACGCTCTGTTTATTTGCTGCAGCCAACAATCATCCAATCTTCTGCATGCCTCTCTTGCCGCCAGACTTCTTTTTCATTTTTCTTTTGCATCTCTATCTTGGCGCCATGTCTTATTTGTTTTTTTTTTTCGCTCACGCCAGCGACCGCAAGATCCTTTCGCCAACTCCGGTTTAGCGCTAAAATATTCGCCATCGCGTGCATGCATGTATATGTGTGTATATATATATACACACGCGCTAACTCCTGGAACACTGTACTGTTTTCTCTTATCTCACCATACACTATAGAAAGCAAGGCAGTGACCACTAGGGGAGATGGATTTGAACATGGAACCACCCGAAAAAAAATGATAACTCTTTTATTTTCTTTGCCGTTATGAGATTAATTCAACTTTTTCACTGGTGCAATTTTTTTTCTAAATCTGAGTATATATGTTTAGGCAAGAAAGATGTGTGAGAGGCTGTCAGCATATTTTGCCGGACAGGAATCCGTCAACGGACAAGGTTTCCTTCAAGGGTGAAGGTTAAGGTTCGGTAGAGGGCGTCTTCGCGGTCGAAAACCCTAATGACTCTCGCGAGGACCCCGAGGATAAATAGATCAAAGAACACAGCGATATACCCAGATTCAGACCCTCAGTGTGGGTAATAGCCCTACGTCCTGCTAGATCTTTATTGAGGAAATATGGAGGCGGTTACAATGCCTCTTTCGGTTCGTTCTGCTCTTTTTTCGCTAAGTCTTTCGACCCCTCTTCCCCATGCACCAGAGCTCTCTTATATAGACTGGGCTGGCTCGGGCAGGTGAGGGGGTGACATCATACTGATCTATGAGTCATTTATTACATCCATCACTGTGGTCTTATCATACTGATCCACGACTCATTTATTACACCCATCACTGTAGCCTTGTCCTTCAAACCCTATTTAATGTCGCTATGTGGCTTCGCCCGGTCCGCCCGGGATGCGACTTTCCTGCGACGGGTTAGGTGTGAGGCATCAGAGAGATGGGCCGTCGTCGTGTCGACAGTAGAACTCTTCGCAATCAATGGCTCTGACACGGGGTGTCAGGGGAAGAAGACTTCGAGGTGAAGCCTTCTTCTCATTCTTTTGGTTGTCCGCGTGGCCCGGCGAGAGGGGCCTGAGCGCCCGCTGCTTGCCAGGCCGCCACGTGGGCCGACGCTCGGTGAGAGGGGCCTGAACGGCCGCCGAGGCCGACGCGGCGCAGCGTGGCTGATCGCCGCTTGCTCGTCGAGCCGCCTCGAGGCGATGCGGCCACCGCTCGCCGCCCGCCAGCCGCCACGGAGGCCGACGCCGGCGTAGCGAGCTGATCGCCCGCGCCCCACAAAGCCGCCACGGAGGCCGACGCCCAATGAAAGTGGGGCGATCGCCACTTACCCGCCGAGCCGCCTCTGGAGGCCGACGGCGAGCAAGGCTCGCTCGCTCGCTGCCGCTAAGCCGCCACGTGGTCTCACTTATCTGCGGCGGAGAGGGTGCCCTGGCATAAAGTACGCTGACAAATGCTATGTGAAGAGAAATATTTCAAGCTTTGTTAGCAAGAAGCACCAATGGAAGATTGAAGCCTCATATGACTAGGGAAGTTACTGAATTATTTTCGGTTAAAATTCTATGTATTTGGAAGCAGGTAAAAGTTATCTTGATCAAGGCATTATGATTGATATTTCTACTAGAAAGTGCAACTCCGGTCGTAATCGAGTTCAAGTAGATGTATCTGCGCTACGTGATATTCCTCTTTTAGATCGTACAACACTAGAAGACGTATGTGCTCGGTTACATGTCAGTGAAACCATGCTGTTAGCACTAAAATGGGAAGGTCTCATTAGGTGTCAGTTAAATAGTATAAAGCCGTACTTAACAGATGCAAACAAGAAAAGTAGGCTACAATAGTGTGTATCTATGCTTGACCCAGATGCCATACCAAATGGCCCAATGTTTAAGGGGCTATTGATATTATTTTTATTGATGAAAAATGGTTCAATCTAACAGGAAAAACGGGGAGGTATTATATGCTTTCGAATGAAGATGAGCCCACACGGATGTGTAAAATCAAGAAGTTTATCCCTAAATTCATGTTCTTGTGCGCAGTTGCTCGTCAAGGTTTGATTCAGATGGAAATTGCACTTTTGATGGAAAAATTGGGTGCCTTTCTCTCATTATTTATAAAGTTGCTAAGAGAACAAATGTTAATTGGGTAGCTAGGGGAATTGAAATGAAGCCCATCAAATCAATAACAAAGGAAGCCACTAAAAGTTTTATCATCAATAAGGTCTTGCCTGCTATTCGAGCTAAGTGGCCACGGGAAGATGTCAACAATCCTATAAACAATGCTAAACCACATATCGCACCTATTGATCCATTGTTTTGTGAAGCTGCTAAACAAGATGGATTTGATATTCGACTCATTTGTCAACTGGCAAATTCACTGGATTTTAATATCTTAGAGTTGGAGATTTTTTGTGCTATCTAGTCAATTTAATATAAGAAGACTGCAAAGATAGTAGCTGAACTTGTCCCAATTATTGAAGAACTATTGTCTTTCTTTTGGTTATTTATATTCTCGTCATTTTAGTTGGAGCTAACATTTATTTTACATAAAACAGGCTTTCCACGAGTACTCCATACACAAGTCGAATCGAATTTTCTTGATGCTTCCCTTTGTTATGATGGAGGCTATAAAAGTAAAAGGAAATAACTTCAAGATTCGTCATATGAAGAAAGGGACGCTAGAAAGATAAGGGCGCCTTTCTTTGCGGATTAGTTGCAATTCGTCGTTGGTAGGCAAAGCTATGACACGGCTCGCTAAATTATTTGCCAAGTGAGAATGTTGCAAACTTTTTTTTATGATTGATGCAGAGATGTACTACTGGTTTTATCATTACGTTTTTTCCCTCATGTAGGTAGCATGCATGGAACACTTTGAAAAAAATAAATTGACGCACTAACATAAAAGGAAACATACTCTAGGCGCATACAGGTTCCATGTTTTAGAAGAATTTAGGCATACAAATTTTATACATGACCTTGGCGATCTCTTGCTCCCAAACTGGTAGCTCGTCAAAACCATCCGGCAAATACCTTTCGTCAAAACAATCTGGCGGGCTCAAGCGAGTCTTCGACGACTTCGGGTTCAAGCGAATCTTCAACAAAATATGTTCTAGCTTTATCGCTTTGCCACACAAACAACAGTTGTTTCGATAGCGATGGCGATGACAGCGACAAAAGCGACAGTGGTTGTTTCGCCGCCGCCGACGTCAAGCTTACGCGAGAACAACCTAGTGGAGTATCATGGTGATGATAGAGGAAGATGACCATGAAAGATAGAACAAGGAAAATCTCAATGAGCAAATTTAACTATACCTTCTTTCATTTGCTGCGAGCTTTCGTTTTCTTGTTGTTCCATGTTACTAATGGAGTAGTGCTACTGCTAGTTCAGCCCGATCAAGTAACTAGTGATAGAAAGTCCATATATAATGACGGTATAAGAATCCTAGCAGTCCAATTTACTCAGCCGTAGTATGTTTATGAGTATCAAAGAGAAGCTTTAGAAAAGAGGCAACCATAAATTGCATGCATGCCATTGTAGTGTTGCACTAAAAGCAGAGGCAAAAGAGTCAGATAACCCTCAATTCCCTCAATGTCAACTTTTCGCATACTTTGTACAAAATGCTCCAAGGTCAAGTTTTTGAAGATTGGAGGGAGTATTTAATAAACGCCTTATAGACAGCTTTATATTATATAAACTATTGTATAGACAATCTATTAATTGTGTGAGATATCATTATAGATAGCCTACTGTATAAGTTGTATTTAGTTCTACCTATAGATAATATGGAGATGTATTATAGATAGTCATCATCTATACCACTGTACATGTAAAATAAACCCAATGGTTTCAGATAATTAGATATGGAGTAACAGAGGCAGGGTTTGCAATATCGTTGATAATCACATGAATATCACGATTATCGACCATGTTGACCTGGTTCAATATCTAAGGGCAGTCCCAACCCATGGTTTCCATGAGCAGTGTCTAGAGGAGAGAGAAAGCAATAAACCAATGCATAGTTTCCCAACCCATGGTTTTCATGAGCAGTGTCTAGAGTAGAGAGAGAGCAATAAACTAATGCATGTACCACAAACACAGTTTGATAAGCGCGCAGAAATGTCCAACCCCGATTTTGCTCGTTTCTTGCGTCTTGGTACCTGCGCCGACCCAGTTTCTTGCATGAGACACGATTTCTTTGTTTTTACTTCTCTCCCTTCCTTAATTCCTATGCCACATCAGATTTTTGCTTAGTTGGCAGCGTAATTAATTCTATGGACACCAGCTGAGGTGGAGGGTTGGGACTGCCTTAATACTGGTCAGTAAACTGGTTAGATTCAAAATTGGAAAAATTTATGCGACATAAATATCGTGATAATCGCTGAATATCACTCAATTTTCAATGCATATCGAGTGAAAATCGCTCAAAAAATCGATCGCCGAAGAAGCTCACTTGGTTGGTCGATTATCGAGGCATATTGAGCGATTATCGGTGAAAAGCGATTTTTTTATTTTTTTCTTTAAAAAGTCCGATTTCGAAATCTTTCGATTTCTACCGATTTTCAATTCCATTTTTCTGATTTTTTAAAATCTCGATATAGTCAATTATTGCGATATTGATATTGTAAACCCTGAACAGAGGTAGTTATTTCCTATGATGATCATGTTGAGTTTGGAATGATGCATGCCTAGTTCTTTTCATCGAGGCAGCCAGACGAGGTATTAGTACTTTCGCATAAAACATAACCTGCCAAAAAAAAAGGGTGTATAATCTGCACACTAGATTACATTATCCGCCCCAAAGTAAGTCAGCGTTGGAACGGACTCACCAAGAAAGATAAGCAACAAGCCAACAAGAAACGGCAAGATGACCACGGATAACATTAACCGGATATCCCAGGTGCTACATGCCTAACCCACCAAAGTCAAAAAAACTTAGTAGGGCAAATTGCACACCACACCTTGAGACATAGTGCTTGTCTTGTTGCCTCGGTGGCTACTGGATAATCGCCACTGAACCCTGTCCATGCAGTTCATCTTCTCGCCCTTCCCTTCAAAGCTTAGATCTTCCAGACAAAACTTCTCCTCCTGATGATGCTTTAGGAAGGGAAAATTGGCGCAGACCATTCCAGGCCATGCGCTCCAGAGACCAGACACAGGAAAATCTTTGGGCCAGCAGTTTCCATCGCTTGGTGATTGAATTAATGATGAAGAAGTGGTTGGACAAGATCAGACAAGAATATCCAAATCTTTGGGCCAGTAGTTTCCATCGCCAATGCACTCTTGTCAAAGGGGACCGTAGCATGTGACAGCAAATGGACAAGGGCAGTAGCCAAATCACATCAATTTCCGCCACCCCTTTCCCTAAGATTCTTCAGACGATTGCCAATTCTCTTCTATATATCTCGTATGCGTTCTTGTTTTGGGTTTTTGGATTTGATTCTTCACTATGACCGGCAGGATGGGTCACCTCTCACGTGTGCTCAATCGCAGGCGCCCATTCCGATGAGATATTTCTTTCCGGAGTCCTGTTTCCAAGTATTTCTTTCAGCGTGATTTATATTTGAGAACTGCGATTTAACATGTAAAATTAAGATACCTCATCCTGCATATTTCCTTGCTCAACAATGTCTAGTGGTTACCTGCAGAATATCCAGGTCTTCGGATACAGTGTTACAACATGCATAGATTCCACAATGGAGCTTTCAAAAAATTTCTTTCAAGTCAATTTTCTCGGTTTTATTAACCCGGGCCGCTCTTTATTATTGCTTCAAATTTGTATTTCTTGTTTCGAGTTACGATTTGTTTGCTTAGCAAGACAAGCCCAAAGTTGGTGTGGATGCATGCATGAACTGCAAGCCAATTGCAATACAAGATAAAGATCTCACATGACATCTGGCGCAATAAGAGCTGTAGATAGGAGGAGATAAGTAGGGGACAAACCATGGGATGGACCATGATCCACGGCACAGCTTTGGCGAAGCCTCAAGCTGGAATTGGATCAATTAGTCGCAAAATAGCTCACCATAAACTCTTGTCATAAGGGACTATTTGGTTTGAAGCTAACTTTATTATAACCAATTTCAGGCAAATTAAACTACATTTTTTGTTATAATAAAATTCAGCACTATAAGTGTGACAAGGTTTGATAAAAAAACTAAATCTATATATAACGTGCATGACATGAGACTAAGAGAGTCTGTAGTAACAAACCAAACATCTATATAAGAGTCTATAATATGCCTAAACTTAAACATAGTAAAGTTAGATTCAAATCAAACAAGCTATTGTAAATTCATTTCCTATTAAAGAGATACTAGAAAACATAGTGTGATTAAGTGATGAAGCCAAAAGTAAGTATTTTTTATAAGAGCAGTGCTTCAATACTTTCCCTCCTAATATAAGTTACACAAATCTTGAAGTAAGCGAAGAGATAAGTAATCACTATTTACCATTTATTTATGCTTTAATATTTATACAACTGTAAAAAAGAAAAGCATGAAAGCACCTCTCTTTTTATAATAGACATGAATTTTAGGCTGTCACCACAGTGACGAATTGATGATAGGGCATTTTTTTTATAACGAGAGCTGATTACAAGCGAAAACCACCCATATCATACTCACACCACACGTTACATGGAAAAAAAAGAAGTTACGAATCAAACTCATGATAACCTTCTATGTTGCTACATGCTAGGTGGTCAAACCGTTCTAGTGGATAAGCTAATTACTTCCTCTGTTAAGAGGCGACCCGGCGGCACTCCGCACTTCATTTATTGTTGATTCATCGCCGCCCTCATCGCTCTTGGGTTCAGATTATTGCGAGCCACGAGCACGCATCTGGGGTTCCGATCTTCGTCATCGCCGCCATTCATCGAGGCATAGCAACGCCACCCATGTCGGCGCGCGATCCGATCGGTCTCGCGAAATCTTCGCGCCCGCGCAATCGGCTTCAATCGGCGGTCTCTCCGGCGCAACCTGCGTCGCGCTTTCTTGCGGCCACCATCCGTCCGCCCTTCTCTGGCGTCGGTGGCTTTCATCGCAGATCGCGCGATCGCGACCGTCTCCGACCATTGGTCGTCTTCGACCATCTCGCGCGCGGTTGTCGCCGTCCTCGTAGCGCTCCGGCTTCTGCTAACCACCATCCGTTGCCATCGGCCGTCAATGCCGATCGGCATCCTCGCGATCGAGCTCATGCGACATCTGGCGCTAATCTCTGACGACCTCGGGGCGTCTGTGACTTCGCCTTCCTTGCGAAATCTGCTTTGGATGTAAGGAGGTGCAATTCGCAGGTGAGTTGGATTGTGCAAGGTATCGTCTTTCTTCTTCAAATTTGGAGAAGATGCATCTGTCATGGAGATTTTCGGCTCCTTTTGCCGGAGGCAAATTTCATCTCTTCTTGACAATCTTGGCCTTGTTCTGAGTTCTTTGGTGGCGATCGATTTAATGGTCGCAGACTACGGTGGTCCACTTCGTCTGCTTCGTGGTGGTCTTCGTCCCCCAAGATTTCATCTTTGGTGGTCATGGACGGTATGGAGTCCGTGATCGTTCAAGATTTTGGAGGGCGCAATGATTCAAATAGCCGCGGTGTTTTTGGTGGTGGTGCCCAGAATGTTGGAAATCCAGGGGGCTGTCGGATTGCTTACGCGGAAAAGATTTCTGATGATGTTTTCGCTAAGCAATACAATGAAAAGGGGGGAGAGCTCTGCGATCTAGGCTGATAGCAATCAAGACTTCTCTTTTTCCTTTTTGTTTTGTTTAAGGGTGTGTGCTTCTTGTTAGCGAGGTAGGAGAAATTTTAAGGACTTATATCATCTTGATGTAATGTTCTTAAAATTAATAAAATCTTCCTTCATCCAAAAAAGAGATCTTGTTAAAAAATATAAAAGAGGTGTTTCCATGCTTTTTTTTATAGCTGCACAAATATTAAAGTATGAATGAATAGTAAATAGTGATTACTTACCATTTCATTTGCTTCAAGATTTGTACAACTTGTATTGAGAGGAAAAACATTGAGGCCCTGTTTGGCAACAAGGTTTTGTAAAACCATGGTTTTGCAAAACCATGGCTTGGGAATTGTCTTAGCATAAAAACCATGGTTTTACCAAACCCTATTAAAACCATGGTTTTTCTTGGAACTCTCAACTGTTTGGCTACAAAGTTTTGGGAGTTGTTTTAGTGCTAAAGTTCAGAAAATTTTGCCCAAGACCAAAGTTTTCAAAATAGAGAAAAAACCATGGTTTTGTGAAAACCATGGTTTTTAAAACAGAGTTTTTTGAAGGGCTACCAAACACCTCATGGTTTCTAAAACAGAGTTTTTCTCTAAAACCATGGTTTTGCCTAGAAACTATGAAAAAACCTTGTTGCCAAACAGGCCCTGAAGCACTGCTCAAAATATAAAGTTAGTATGTAGATGTAACATGCCTTTTCAATCATGCTTCTATATTTTTACTTTCAACCATATGCATTTATTTGGTACCACTAACACAAATTATTATCTCCCATTTTTTTTAAGATAATTATGAGAGATCCTAAGTCATTTTCTCTAATATCTTTTTTTAGTTTCACTATTATCTTACTCACTCCATCTAAGTTTATAAGGCGTACTTTTTGAATGTCTTGTTCTTACGTATAGGGCGTATTTCATATTTAAATCAAAATTAGTGTGATGTTTATCTCCACTTTATATTCTTTACATGCATATATTGAATTTAGTGCACAGCCATAATAATTAGAGATATTTTAGTCGTTTTCAGTATCTTCTTGGTTTATGTATAAAAAAGAAATATGTCTTAGGCTATTCCCAGTACACAGTTTCATTGTACTGTTTTCAAGACTGTCATATCATCTTTGTCTAGATAAACGTATATCTCAGGTTTCATCTAGATGAAACTCCTCTCATCTAAATGAAACTCTCATCATCTCTCTCATTATTAATTTATTGTCATGTCATTATCTTTGCTTATATGGCATAGCATTTAATGATATTGAAACTCAAATGAAACTCATGGAGGTTTCATGAGGGTTTCGTTTCATTAAATGATGTGATACATCGACAATTTGGATGACATGGCATGATAATTATAGAGAGAGAGGAATGAGTTTCATCAGATCATGTATCTCCAAGACTATGAAACTGTTGAAACTATATGGGGGCTATAGAGTTTCATTTCATCCAACTTTGCCCAATCTTGTGCCTTACAATTAAATCGATGGATATGAAACCGTGAAATGAAATGCACTTGTTTCATTCAACTCAAATCTCTTTAGATGACATGGCAAATTTGGAAACCGTGAAATGAAACTCTCCACTGGGAATAGTCTTATAAAGTTGAGCAGAGAGAGTAATTTTTATGCAAAGTCAAAATTCACCGTATATTTATCAACTAAGAGAGCATTAATCAATTGCCGCTTGGCTAATTATGGTTGCACACGAATCATGATCCTTGACCCAAATCCAGCCCCACAAACAATACCCTTTCTTTTGACAGCACCACTTGGGGAACAACAATATATTAAACACAAGATGCTTGGCATATTCTCTTCGCCAACACCCATACACTAAACGTCACCGATAAGCTTGCAACCACACTATACTTTATCTTGGTGTTTTGCTTAAAATACTGCACTGCACTTTTCGTACCAACATCATCCATCCTACTGACAGTGGTCTGAGACTCAGAGCTGAGAAAACTACTAGTACTCCACTTCGTAATGACTAAACCCATAGGAATATCAATGAAATTTCACAGCTTTCTAATAAAGAAACAGGAAATTTCAGAGTCGACCAGATAATTTTGGGAAATAGTATTCCTGTGTTTTGTGAACTCTCCAATGCAACGCAAAGGGCATGCGAATAAACTAAGATGGGATTCTCTTGCAGATTTCCCAACATTGAGTGCCACCTAACATGCATGCACGGCTTACGGAAACCTTGGCTTAATTGTCCTGTTGCCGATTTTTTTACAATATTTATCCCTTCAAATATAATTAAAAAATAGCTCTATTTTTAACTGTAAAAGCGTCAACAAATAACACACGTCACTTAGGGTGTGTTTGGCAGAGATTCAGCTTCTCCAGATTTATGAATCTGATGAAACTGAAAATTCTAGTTTCACCAGATTCGTGAAGCTGAAACTATGAGTACATTAAGAGTGTTTAGATGGATCATCTTGTTTACATTTTTTAGACCAAAAATATAAACTTAATTCACTTTATTTTAGCCTACAAGTTTCAGATTTCAGGTGAAACTAGAATCTGAAGCTCTACCAAACAGACCCTTACAGCATCTGTGTATCACAGCAGGGCCCAGACCAGCGATAGCAACCGATGTTAGCTCAGTAAAAGTTCACTTTGAATTCTTAGCACTCTGGTTAAAAAAAATTGACGGTGGCAAACGGTTCTTTTGGTGCCTCAAGTTAGAACATCATGGTTTCAAGTTAATCAAACTCCTTAACATCAAAATGGACGTAGTACTGAATAGAACCTTTTGTTAACTGAAGCGGTACATAAAACCTTTAGTCCTACTAATCTGTTGAACGAAATCTTATGACTAAACCCTTGCAAATGATATAGTAATATAGTGTGCTCATGATCACAGAAGGTGTCCTATCAAATTCGACACTGTACTGAATACAGTAACCTTTGTATAACGGTTAGCACTGCTAAACTGTTAAACTGAAAGCTAATCACCGAAGTCTTCCAAATCATAAAATAATAATATGCTCACGATGACCGAAGGTGTAGTACACTAGAATGGTACGCATTTTAGATGTATCAAGCTGATTTATTGGCATGGCATGTATTGTAACTATAATCACACAGAATTAATTACTAGATATAGATATATTTACATTGACCCTATATGCTGATTTACTTCAATTTAGATTAACGGTAGAATGAAACTAATTTGAAAATAAGACGGATGGTTCTATTCCAATTTATTTGCTTAAAAGACCAAGGTACGCTCAAGAAGGAATACGTAAGAGAAAGATAAAAAACAATTTGTGGTATATAATGAGTAAGACCTATATATATGGTTCAGAAATGTTACTTCTGTAAAAAAAAAGTATGCTAATAGTAATTAGCGACACAAGCATGCACCCTTACTATAGTTGCTAAAGTATAACACATCCCAGTGGCACAAACGGAAAAAATACATATACAATTTGTGCAACTAAAATTTGATTACGACGTGTGCAGATAAAATCTAATGGTTGTTAAAGTAACAATATTGAAGGAGCAGCGGCGGTATCTAAACTCTATACTCTAAAACCTGCTTTCGATCGTCACCACCAGCGGATTTAACTCATAGGCAGAACGGATGACTGTCTAGACTCTTTGGAGACGAGCTACAAAGATACAATGCAACTTTGTCATCGTAAACGCTACGAAAATAAAGCTTTTTTAATAATAGTTTATTTTAGGTTGTCAAGTAGCTAATCTTGTTTAAGCTCTCAAAATTTCCAAAGCTTAGAAGCTGGCCGTCAACCAAACCTACAGCTGAACAATTTAGTAGTAGCAGAAAGCGATTAATCAAATGCATGCATGTATATACTGCTCATATTTAAAGACCTAATAAACCAGGTCACACGCTTCTGCAAACCGCCCCACAGCCACAAACGAACCAAGAGAACAAGCCACGTCATACATACATAGTATATTTAATGCATTATACTAAGTATACGACCTGATCTGTTCTGTACATTATCATTAGCCCCCCAGTACTACTATACTACGTGTAGTAAGTAATACCTGTATACTATTTTGTCTGTCAAATTTATAAGACTTATTTTCTTTTAATACATAGATTAATGAGATATTAAACACTATTTCAATGCATGTATATACATAATATTAAATGTATCTGAATATTTATTAAGAGTATAAAGAAGCATCGGATTGGACGACGAAATACGCGGGTAAACTCGGACCGAGGGAGTATACCGAAGCTCAACTGCGTCCATCGAGCTATCCGTGGGCCGAGCCCACCGAGCGAGCGGGGCCGTGCCAAGGCGTCTGACCACCACCGTGGGCCCACGCGTCAGGGACAGGCGGACACCGCCCACCACCGCCTATACCACGCGCGCGAGCCTCGTCCGCGTGGACCAGCGCATGCACCGCGCCCAGCGTTTCGCTGCCCTGTACTACTCCTACCTACTGGCTAGCTCTTCCCCACTATGGAACACGGCCTTCCTAGTCTGGGCAAGCCTCTTAATCCTATCCTTCCCTTCTCTCTCTCAGACTCACCAAGATTTCTTGTCCTTGCCTGCTCGCTTTGCTGTGGTCTGGTTCTTGGCGGACGCACCCACCCGCCTGCCGATCCATCCATCCATCAATACGTCGTCCGAGATTTGGTTGGATCTTGTTGCAGGCGCGCATGTCCACGGCGGTGGCGGCCGGGATGCCGCCGGCGCACGGCTTGCGGGGGGCGGAGAAGGGGAAGGCGGATTCGGGGGAGGCGGGGAGGAACGCCAGTGGGTTCTTTTTAGAGGAGGGGGAGGAGGAGGAAGAGGTGGGGCCGGGGGAGGCGCTGTCGGAGAGCTCGTCGATCGGGCAGGCGTCGTCGGACAGCTCGTCGATCGGGGATAACTCGTCGTCGGAGAAGGGCGGCGCGGCGGCGGGGGAGGAGGAGGAGGAGGTGGAGAGCAAGGTGAAGGGGGTGGAGGAGGGGCTGGGGATGATGGAGGGGTTGGGGACGCTCGAGTCCTTGGAGGACGCCCTTCCCATCAAGTAAGCTTACTGATCTTCATCTCCTCCTCGGCTCATTAGCTGAGGCTTTTATTTGGTTAAATTTGTGTGATCTTGTTGTGTTCTATTGAAGTTGTTCTATCTGTTCTTGGTTAAAATGGCTATTGCAAAGTTGCTGCAGCCTGCATCTGACTGGCTGTGTTCTTCTGCTGGAATTATTAAGGTTAAGATCACGCTAGTGGAGCTAGGAGAAAGGTTGCTTTTTTGCACCCTAATTAAAACGAACCATGGAGAAATTTAGCATCTTGCTGCTGGTCATACTGATAAAGTTTAGGGATCTTGGTGTGTGTGATTAGCTAAAAATCCAAGCAAGCGATGAACTACAAATCGAACCTTGTTGTATATTACCAGTACATCAAGAACAGACCAAATATTGGAATATATCCTGGACAAAACCTGACCAAGATTCATTCTTTGATGAAACGCAGGAGGGGCCTCTCCAATTTCTACGCCGGCAAGTCCAAGTCCTTCACGAGCCTCGCCGAGGCAGCGGCCACGGCGGCCGCCAAGGAGATCGCCAAGCCGGAGAACCCCTTCAACAAGCGCCGCCGCGTCCTCGCCGCGTGGTCGCGGCGAAGAGCCTCCTGCAGTTCGCTGGTCACCACCTACCTCCCGCCTCTCCTCGCCCCCGACCACGCCGTGGTGGAGGAGGAGGACGAGGAGGAAGAGTTCTCGGACAACGACGAGGACCAAGAACACCAACGCAACAACAATGGCGGCAAGAGCAGGAGGGAGAAGAAGGCGCCCACATTCCCTCCACCGAGGCTCAGCCTCCACACCCAAAAGGGCGCCATGATGAGGAGTCCGAATGCATCCTCCTTCAGATCCCCTAGGTCGTTCTCCCTGTCTGATCTCCAAAAAATGCAAGCTGACTAAGCTAAAATTAGACCGCTTCTCTTGGCTTACTTTAGGTGTGAGAGATGTTGTTACTACTGCTACTACTATATAATCAAGAGATATATGAGAACCTCCATTTGTTGTGTTTGTCTGTCTCTGGCTAGTTGGTCTCTCTTTTTGAATCTTGCATGGCATGAACTGTAACATTTCTATGAACAAACTGACAGGCTATGGTGTATGTATATATGTGACTTGCCACATTTCTTCCCTTCTCATCAGGGCTAATCATGCTGAGCTTTGTTTAGCTCATGATGGTGATGACTGACGAGTGGTTTGTTGATATCTAATGTTGTTGGTGTGGCTTGTGGCAGCAGACAAAATGGTGGGCGATCAGTCCTATGCCAAACCTGATCAAGCATCCAGTTGTTAGTGACTATTTTTTTGGTTTATTTACTTTTTAAGCTTCCATTTTTTTTTTGTTTCTTTAACCAAATGAAATGGTAGCTGGTTCAAATATTTAGCTTTAGCCAGCGACAAATCTAAGCACGGCACAAGAAAAAGCGTCCTTTCAGAAGGTCGCTTTCCCTCCCAGAAAGGTTGCAAACATACAAAAACAGCAAAAAAGGACTGGTTTTTAATGGGCGGTAATTAACTTCATTCTTACAAAAACAGAATGAAAATTAAGCTCTCGAAGAAGCAGTGAGTTGCCACGTAAACGGTTCACGAAGCAGAGTAAACCGATTCTGTTTGGAGAAATATATGGGGAGGAAAGCAGCTAGCCAAGGATGCTAGCTAGTTTCATAAATTTAAATAAAAAGATTAAACTTATTAAAAACGAATTTTGCGAGACCAGGAAAGCTTCGGAGACCAGTTTCATAAATTCAAATAAAAAAGAAATTAAATCCGTTAAAAACGAATTTTACGAGGCCATAAAAGCGTCGGCTTCAGTAGTAAATCGCATCGCATCTCACACAGCATTTTCTCCTCTTTTTTCCCTTTTCCTTTCTACGTTCCTACGGCAGCGTCGGTTCCGTCAAAACACACCCCGAGATGTCACATGAGCCAGCCCATTTTTTTTTACCTGGCCAAGAAAATGCATGTACTATGTAGTACGAGCAATGGCTATCTAATACTACTGTTGTTGGTGATGTTCTTAAAGGTTTTCAGGGGACACAAAACTTGGGGAGCTTTCTTAGACAACTGAGACAGCAAGGGGTGTGTGAACGTGATTATGTGAAGTATCCTATGCCCAATCGTTTGCTAATCTTGTGAGCAGTGTTCCATGGGCAAGTGCGATTAGATAAGGCATTTCAAGTACCAGTGCTCAAGTAGACATATCGATCGAGAGAGAGAGAGAGAGAGAGAGAGCATGAAGGGATGAGAATAGGAAAAATATCCTGTGCAATCACCTTTTCGGTGAAAGCAATCGTCAAATTGAAGCTAAAAAGTTTCAAAAATTCTGAAAAAAATCATGGATGTACATCTCAACTTACCCCACCTACATATAAAATTTCATGATCAAATTCATCTTATACTAGCAGTTACAAAAGGCAAATTTCGCATGAACAGTGATTTTTACTGTTCATCACTATTCATTTTGCTGCTTGTTTTTTTGTAACCGCTAGTATAGGATGAATTTGATCATGAAATTTTATATGTAGGTGGGGTAAGTTGAGATGTATATCCATGATTTTTTTCAGAATTTCAAACTTTTTACCAACAAGATTGCAGCTACTTCACGGAGAGAAGGGTTGCACCGGATATATTGCCATGAGAATATGAGATAAGGTCTGGCCTTGAAAGGCAAGAGGAAAGGGACCGGACGCTCACGTTGTGGCGGTTCGGCTGCAGTCCTGTGGCGATAAGTCTCTGTCGGACCGTTCAATCCAAAAAAATAACGTTCAAATCTCTAAGTAGTACCGTAGCAAAACCAGTAGATCTGTCACTAATGGATATGGTTTTGGTCAATTAGATCATACAATGGTTCGATCGGATGATCAACGTTTACGGAGATTATTTAAGTTACTGTGCCTAAGGAGATTAGGCCTTAGCCATGTCCCTAGTTTGCATAGTCGGTAGGTCCATACGGTCGGTGTTTCCATGGTCGAGACCCTGACACTAGTGTTATAAATTCCTCGCTAGATTTATATATAAAAAAACTGTTACCGAAAAACTCAGCGTGGAGAGCTGACCTAATCTTATCCTGTTTGGCATGATAACTTGTTCCGCGGCCGTACGGCGCCGAGCTTCTTTGCTCCCTATTTTAATGGTTGGGAGGCCCCACCTGCCTGTCTTTCCAGCCAGACGGTAGGTTGGCTTACCGCTTCGCTTGGCCAAGCTGGAATGAGAAGTTTTTTTTGTTTTTTACTTAGGCAAGTATAGTTACAAAGCCAGCTATTTAATCAATCTTTTATCTAAATCATTTAAAGTAAGTACTAAAAACAGATTGTACAATAATTATCTCTAAAGGTTAGATCTAGATATTGTGCATTAATTATCTTTTGTCTCTTGTACATAACTAATCTACCTATACTCACGTGCAATACTTCCTACTAAATGAGCCGGCTATTTTCTCACTCTTCTACATAGGATAAAACTGACGTGAACATACTAAGAGTAAGCTAAGGTGGTCTTATTGTATATACCCTTATTGTTTTATGAATTGGATATGGCTTAATTGCAGCTAGCTTTTGGATGATTACTGATACGAATTGAGAATGGGAGAACAACTTTAGAAAATAACGATGGAAGAATAACGTGAATAATGCTTGAAATACCCCAAAATTCCAAAATTGGATTTATTTGAATTTATCGGTTTTATTTGAATTTTGCCGGAATTTTCTCGAATTTATTTGACCCATTTTTAGCCCTTTCCCTTTTTGGCAATTCCCCCAAAAATCCGCTTTCCCCTTTCGGAACTACGCCTTCTACCCGACCTTTTTCCTCCCCGTGGCCTGATTCACTTTCCTTTTCCCCGGCCCACCTCCTTTCCCTCGGCCCGCTCTGGCCCAGCCTTCCTCTCCCCCGTCCCGGCTCATTCCCCCGTACTACTCGCCTCGACCTGCTTGCACGGCCTAGCTTCTCCACTCGCCCGGCCGACCCCCTCATGAACAGTGCCGTCTTCCTCACGTCGCTTGCTCCCCGTCCTGTTGTGGCGCTACAGTCCCATCACTTGCGCCGCCGTCCCGCCGCCACTCCCACCTAGTCACGTCGCCGCCTGCCACCGCCTCCTCGCGTAGAGCCGCCTCGAGCCCTCCTCGCGCTACGCACCGTCAGTCTCTCACTCCCATATCTCTCTCTGCCGCGCTCGCACTATTTAAACCCCCGCCGAGCTTCATCCCGAGCCGGTAAGCCCCTCATCCTCTTCCCCGCAAGCTCTTCTCCCTGTACCCCCACTTCTTTTCCCCTCCGACACCTCCATTCGCCCGTGCGCATGTCTTCTTCCCCGGCTCCGACCATTTCCCCCACCGCGCAACGCCACCCCTCTCTTGTCTCTCTGCCATCCCGGGCCCCACCTCGTCAGCCTCTCCTTCCCGTTGCCGGTCGGGCCCGCTAGTCACCCTCCTCACATTGCGTGTTTGGTTTGGGTCACTTCGAATGGGTCACGACGATGCCAAGGCGCAAGAAGGCTATGGGTCGCCTGAGTTGTGCTGTTCCTTTGTCTTGCCCACTCGAATTAAATCCCGATTTTCGGATTTTTGAGTTAAATAAATTCCGAAAAATCAATTAAAAATCTAGAAAAAAAAAATCCAAAAAAAATTCAAAAATCCCAAAAAAAAAATCCAAAAATACCAAAAATACATATTCTTGACCAGTTCGAGCCGCTGAGTCCAAAAATGATCTCCGTTCCACCAAACCAAGTCCAAAAAATTTTCAAAATGCTCCCAAACCCTGTTTCGGCCTTTTTTCTCCAATTTCGTTTCCATTTTCTTTCTTTTGGTTGTTTTTGTTCGTTTATTTATTGGTTGCGTATTCTCGCGCTAGATCCAACGTTGGAGCAACCCTTGGAGCAAATCCCAGAGCAGGAACAGTTCTTGGAGCCGTACCAGGAGCAGGAGACGTTCGGGACCGGACGCGACTTTGACTACGTCTCTCTAGAAACACCCTCGACCCCGCAAGGCAAACCACACCCCTTGAACATGTTGAACCCAGTTCCATTACAGTAATATGTATATTTTCTGTACTGCATTATTTTTGGTATTTTAGAAAACTAGAAAAGGAGATAGTTTCGAATGACATGATTAGATATAACCCAATGCTCAACTTGTTATTACGCCTTAATTCCTTTTTAACCTTAGGCTATAAAATATTGAACTATCGTAGATTAGCAATTAATATAATTTTCACCTTTAGTTAAATTGCTTAAAATCTCCGAGAGATATCTCGGGTGATTTTCAAAAATTGCTATGGTTAGGGGCAAGTGTTGATCAGTGGACCACAGGATTTAGATGCTGGCCCAACCCCCAACCGATGACAAAGTCAGGATGTGGTGTGGTGGCGGTACAGTGGGTACCAATGGTTTGTGGTATGTCATTGGCTGAGTTTCAGGCACTTAAGGACCAATGTCTTGGGCAAAGTAAATAACTTCAGTTCCCGCTTAACCACAAGTTGGGTCGGTCAGTCTTATTGACTTGTTCCAACATAGCCCAATACATTGTACTCTCCTTTGGAATACCTATAGGAGGTAGCTACCATTCTGGTAGGTGAATGGATCGCGAAGCGATCGGGGTGGAACGGGAATGGAGTGGCCATTCGTCGGTTTTCACAACAGTAGGTATCCACAGTTGACCAGATCGTGTCTCCCGCTTTGGCCAGCGAGTCATAGAGACTGTGGATTCTCGTAACCTACTGGATAGGAGCTAAAGAAGGGAAGTTCAACAAAAGGCAATGATCATCTTGGTCCGGCCGCATGCATTTAAGTTGTATGTAATCGCGTGGCACTAACTGCCGAAGATATCTTGTGGGTAAAGTTGAGCACCTCTGCAGAGTGATATCAATGGTATTCGAATACGCTGTACTTCCGATTAATAAAGCTGAGTTAATCTAGGGTAATTCCTATAACTACACTCATGTAGTTTTCACAAATAGAACTTGTCGTAAGTTTGAACTTTGTCAATATCCCCCATGGTATTTACTGTTATATGGTTTGTGTTTCAAATGTAAAATGAAAACTGGTATTTAATAAACTTGCATCCACAATACTTAAAACCTGTGCCTACCTTTAGTTATCCCTGAATATAATATTCAGAGTTTTCGTGTGGTTCGTTGAGTACGGTTGTGTATTCACCCTTGCCTCCTAATCCCCCTTTAGATTTCAATGAAGCCGACGGGTTTCAAAAGATCGTAGATGGCGATGATATTTGGTTTTGAAAGTCTTGATCTATCTGCTCAAGCTTTTCCTGTGAGTGTTTTTGTAATGTAATTGGTGCCAGTCGCACCTTTTTGTAAAACTCTGACCGTTAGACCCTTAATTTATCTATAAATTATTCGCTTTCGCTCTTTTGTCTGGCAATATACACTTAGTTGTCTACAGTTAAAATCTTAAGTAGCTGTAAAGGTATTTATACTCACCTCCTGAAAAGGACGATCCGTTACTATCGATGCTTACGAGTTACGAGCAATTATGAAAACTAAACTTCATAGACCTTAGTGCTCGTTTATAACGCAGGGTTTCGTAGTAATTTTGTAGAGAAACAGTGCAATCCTTGTGAGAACCAATAATAGGGCATTCCCAATCGGTTGTTATATCCTGTTACTAGAGAAGAGAATATTTTATGTACAAACGTTCCAAAATCTTGTTACACAATATGTAAATCTATTGTTGCGTGAATCTCTCATATCTAGTAGACCTACGAAAGCCGTTCTATAGT